>CAMZMU010000083.1:12017325-13217325 GCA_947311845.1 Poa pratensis | reverse complement strand
ATGGCAGAAAGGAAACACTCAAGGGCTGAAAATTACAGGTACTTCTCGGGTGAAGTAGGGCTCATGGAGCACAGCGTACCATTCTCCGCTCTCGTGGCTAGAGCGAAAGAACTGATGAGTGGTAATGACCTATACTGGGATAGTGGGATTAATAAACCTCATATCAGAAGTGAGTTGGACAACAGCTTACTGTGCATCTACAGCAGTATTGTGAGTCGTTGGTTACAATTCAAGAAGAAGATCGCATGAATTTACAGTTGTATATAACAAATGCAGGTTGGTTGTGGCAAGGTCAAAATAAGAATACTGGCAGTGGAGAAGCAGCCTAGCAGGATCATGTATTACTTTGAACATGAGAAAAATGAGAGTAGCAACTAGCGTGTGTGTGTGTGTATCAGTGTATGGCATCATTTATAATGAACAAGATTTCCAATTGCGGTGAGACTGAAAGCTATTGTAATTGCACTTACTGATCCTATACAATGACCTATATATTTGTCTACTTTGGGCCTGCTGAAGAGCTGAATTTTTAATTCCATATACAGTGTCTTAAGCGAGCATTTGGGTTTCAAAATAAAGTTGAGCTCCCTTAACTCAGTTATATTCTGTACTTACTTCAATCTGATTCTCAGTTGAGTGGTGGTCTCATTGCACTGTCACTCGACAGGTAACTGAAACTGATGTACAGGGGCTGCTGGACAAGAACAAAGCTAAAATGGCAAAGTTGAAAGAAAGGCAGGCCCAACTTGGGGAGCAGAAAGAGAATCTGGAGGCGAAAACAAACAATGCAGAAGGGGGTGGTGAAAATTGCAATCAAGATGGGCTGCTGGATCCAATGGACACACAGACAAGCAGGGAAAGGGTGGACTACTCAGGATCTGAACAAGGTGGGGGAACCAACTCAGATTCCTCTGTCAGTTTTGGTGCCAAGATAAAATTAGTGCAAGAGGGGGAGAGTTACAAAGTGGGCACAGGCTTGGGTGTTGTGAAAGAAGTAGAGGAAAACAATGGCAACAGATTTAGTAGCAGGCTGGCGACAAAGCAGGATAGTGATGTCTCTATCATTGACAAGGCGAAGCTATTGAAGGAGAAGAAGATGGACGGGGATGGAAGTGAAACAGGGCGCAAAGGATCGACTGGTCTACTTCGCTAGACTTCTGGAGAAGGTAGCAAAGGAGGTTTTTGGAGCAAGAAGGAGCTGGGCACCGTGGATACCCAGGCTGAAGATGTGATCTCAAGTCGGGAAGAAGGAAGGCAAACAAGACTGGAAGGAGAAGGAAGGAAAATGCAGATGGGAAAGAGGGCACGAAAAAGCAGAGAGGAAGGCTTGGATAGTTTCTTCTTTGTTTTCCCTCGAACCTGCAGTATTTCTTTTTTTCCTCTTGTGGATGTTTTTACTTCCTATGCTCGGTGGTGTATGCGTTTTGGCTGGAAAAACTTGTAGAACTGTGGTTTCTTTAATGAGATCGGGGTGGAGCCCTTTTATCTAAAAAACAATGAATACCTAATTGAAAAAAACTGCATCATCACAGCCAGCCTCACAGGAGCAAGATCATACCAAATGTTTGTGTACGTCGCGCGTGGATAAGCTATACTCTGCGATTTTGATACAAATTTGATCGAGTAATTTAGTTCACCACTTTGGCGCATCCCCTCCGACGAGGCATTCCGGCTCGTCGTCGTCGACAGCAGGAGGCTCTGCGCGGAACCACGGCCACCACCACCACACCTCCAACTCCTCCGGCACGGACTTCGACACCTCTGCGGGAACAACCGAACATGCGTGGCCCACGGGGAAGAGCAGCTGCAGACTGGACACTGGAGTGGCACAACGGCGAGATGCTGGAGCTAGGGCAGAGGACGGAGGGGGCGGACAGGGTGGAGCGACGGGGAAAGGTAGGTGCGTAGGCTGAGGAGGAAGGCGCGGCGGGAGACAGAGCACGGAGGCTCGGTGGGATGGGCGGCCAGCGATTGGGCGTCGCCGCCGTCGGCAACGAGCACGCCTGGGTGGCCCGGCTGGACGCGGCTTTTGCCTGCTCCCTCCTAATGCTCCCATCCGTGCTCCCTTACGGTCAACGGCTCGGATTGATTGTTTGATGGCCCACAGTTTACATCTTCCCTTTCCTACTGGCTTCGGTGTCTTCCTTCCCTCTCGCGCAAAAAATGGCGACAAAAACGTGAACACCTCCATGAGCCTCCGACGGAACAGCACTGCTATTTCCGAGAACACATGGCGGCTCAGACCGTCGGACGACGTCATGCTGCTCCAGCACCGGTCCGAGCCGCAGCCGTGGCACTCGGCGAAGTCCGGCGGGTGGCAGAGGAGCGCGCCAGGGTCGAGGTTACGGTTACCCCAAGCATGGCAACTCAATTCACTCTGCTGACCGCAGTCTTCATGTGCATCATCGATCGGTCTCATGAACTTGCTCATTAGCACAGCTCCTGCATGGTTGCTCCATGTGCAATACAGATCAATACGGCCATGCCGATCAAGCGCACCTCAGAGCTCTCGATCGCTGTCGCCGGCAATCAGGCTATGCGCAGGTATCCCTCGCGTCTACGTGGTCCATGTGTCGGCTTCCGCATGATTGGAAGGTCTGCAGGCGCTGCCGCGTCGTGCGAGGTCGTGGCGGGCTGGCCGCTTGGCGCAAGCGGTGGAGGCCATGTGCATCACCTCGGCTGGCCGGTGTAGTAGTATGGGAAGCACTCGAGCACGACCACCCGCGCGCCGCAGATGATGGCTAGGAACAGCGGCGCCGCCGTGGTTGGCCCCGGCTCCTCCTCTCTCTCCGCCGTCATGCATAGAACTGAGATTATGGCTATCCCGGCCGGCTGAGGCACATCATCAGCGTAATCGACAAGTCCAGCTTTGCCGGTGCCGTTATCACGCGCCGATCTTGTTTCCAAGTTTTTTTTCCTTTTATTTAGGGGAAAATAACAAGCGAGGCAGAAAGAATTTGGAACCGTTTGATGCATGCCACCTAGGTGCGGAGCAAGGATGGGAGCACGGATGGCACAAGCGGCGCAGGCAAGCCGCGTCCGGCCCGGCTCCTCTTTTTTGACATTCTTTTTTCCTTTCTGATTTGCCTCCAGTGTTTTGTTTTCGAAATTGTACTTTTAGTTTTGTCAATAGTTAAACTATTATAATGTGATCAACTTTATAAAATAGTAATATTTATAAAATAAGATAAATATATTATGAAAGTACATTTTTAGATGGATTTACATATATTAATTTGGTGTCATAAAGTTGCTACTTTTTCTTTTACTTACTAAAAACTAGTAATACATTTATTTTAGTACGTGTGACTAGGGTGTCATTTGAATAATAAAACCGCATTGTAAGAAACGTGGGTTGATAGCTAGGTCGCATAATAAGATGTTTGATAAAAAAAAATGTTTAATAACAATGAATATGTACAAGACTATAAGTTGTTACTTTTTTTCTAGTACCCTCGAGAAGGACATGGCGTTCCTAGAACTCAGTATAGACCACGCCCAAAAATCATACCTTGTTTACAGGGGCGGACCTAGAGAAAAAGTAAACCGGTGTCACTATATGAGTCACACATAATTTTGACCAAAATTTAGGGTTGTCACACACTATAATTTGGTAAATTTTATGAAGGCAAGCAACTTGTACCCGGTGTCCTGTGACACCGGTTAGCTTAACCTGGGTACGCCCCTGCTTGTTTATGAGAAAAACCGGAACAAAAAACCTGCAGAAGTAAGGAGACTCATCACCAACACGGCGCTAGTACACCAAAGGCAATGAACACACACCACCGGCTCTAGAGCCGCCGCCCCAACTTACACAACTCGACACAAAAGTCGGATGTGAGTCACACCGCTACATGATCCAGCCGTCTCGCGGGTATAGCTACCAAAACAACTGTCCATAGACCTTGGGCATCGCACCAAACCCGGGGTTGTCGCCCTGAAATAGCAGCTAGATCGACTTCGCCTTGCCCGAAGTGGGTCGACGAACTCACTACTCGCACAGCTCCAAGTCGCCATCCAAAACCATGCTAGGCCACGACCTTGCCCCATAGGGTTGTCGATGCATAGTATCTCAAGGCCACCGCGCGCCTTCACGTAGGCCTAAAACTTAAATTTTTATTGTGGTTTAGATTTTTTTTTCTTGAGGAAATGGTTGTTTATATGATGTTGTGGTGGTTTAGGTGTGTTTGGAACTTTGGATGCAAAGTTGGTTTTGAAGTGTTTGGAAAATAACTCGGTTTCTATACAATGTTGGAGATATCGCTTATCGGGAACTTATCGGTCGATCCAAGATAAGGGGTAAATCGGCTGATTTATCGACATATCGGCTGATTTATCGGCCAATTTATCTTATCGGTCAGACACTGAGAAGCGATAAATGAGACGATTTATCGGAATATCCGAAGATATCTTGAACAGTGTTTCTATATATACTGTGGTATTAAATACTTTGAAGTGTTTGGTAATGATAAAAACTGTAGTACTAAGAACTGTGGTATTTCCAAAACCATAGATTTTTGGAGGGTTGAAAATAGAGCTCCCGGCCTCTTTTTTTTTGGGAGTAAAACTAAAGTATATGTAAAAACTATGGTATTGCATGCCAAGGCGTTAGAAAATGGTATTGCATGCCCAGGCGTTAGAAAACCATGGTATCCAAAAACTTTGGTATTTGAAATACTTTGTGTCCAAACAAACCCTTAGATGTGTGTGGTTTCGGGACTTTCTGTAGCATGTTTGAGTTCGGGTTTTCATGCGTTGTTATGACCCGGCGGTTTATTTATCCCAGTTACCTTGTCAGTGGGGCATTTTTGTTTGTAAATGATTCCTTAAGAAAAACACAGGTGTGTCAATTGTTATTTACTACCCCTTTGTCACTAAATATAAGACGTTTTGACAGATCAATTTGAACCGTCTTAAACTGCCAACATGTCTTATATTTAGGGACGGGTTGAGTATTATTTACTGCACCTCCTAACTTTAGCCTCTGAAATCTACTGATTTTGAGTTGAGAAAACCACTCATAAAATTCTATCAGGTTCTCGCTGAAAATCCCATAAATGCATGGACCCATTTCATAGATTTTTTTTCCGAAACCCACAGAGATTGTTTTTAGGGGGAAAAAGAAATATGGTGTGGTCGTGGGCTTTCTTCCTGTGGGCCTGATTTCACGATGACGAGCAGACGCAGCCTCATCCAGTGTCGCTTTAGGTCACTTGCACTTCTTCTCACTCGCTCCACTCCACAGTGTGGCGGCTGCTTTCCGCATGAGCTCTGAGCCGGCAGTGATGTCGCCGGCGGCCGCGGCGCCGCTGGACGACGACGACCTGCTCTCTGAGATCCTCCTGCGCCTCCCGCCGCAGCCATCCTCCCTCCCGCGCGCCTCCGCCGTCTGCAAGCGCTGGCGCCGGCTCATCTCTGATCCAGCCTTCTCCCGCCGCTTCCGCCGCCACCACCGCCGAAACCCTCCCCTCCTCGGTTGCTTCCACGGAGGTTTCGACGGACTATGGTTCGAGCCTACTCTCGAGCCTCCCAACCGTGTCCCTCCCAGCCGCTTCTCTTTCCAGTTCGACGACGGCGACCGCTCAGTCTCGCCCCTCGGATGCCGCCATGGCTTCGTACTGTTGTTGGAACATGACCGGAAGCAGGTCCTGGTGTGGAGCCCCTTCACTGGCGACCATCACCGCATCGCCATTCCACCAGGGTTCGATCCGACCAAGGCCATGGTCAATGGGGCGGTGCTCGGCTCTGCTGCCGGAGACGTCCATCACTTCAAGGTAGTCTTGGTAGTGGCAGACAACAGTGATGAGCTGAATAGTCGGATTCTCGTATGTGTTTACTTGTCAGAGACTGGGGTGTGGGGTAATCTCATCTCAACACCGATTCCATATGGTACCCAAGTTCATAGTCAGCCTGCTAAGCTGGTTGGGCATTCCCTTAACTGGCTGCTTCATGGTGATCCATTTAATGTCCTTGAGTTTGATCTGGAGAGGCAGAGGCTAGCTGTGATACAGTTGCCAGTGTCTGAAGATGTCGGTACCTTTACAGTCATGCGGGCAGAGGGAGGTGGGCTGGCTTTTCTCTCTGTGTCGGGCTTCACTGCCCAATTCTGGAAGAGGAAGACCGATTCTGATGGCGTTGCATCTTGGGGGATGGCAGCAACTATTGAACTGGACAAGCTACTTCCCAGGGATTCATGGAAACCAAGGATACATGGCTTCGCTGAGGACAATAATCTGGTGTTCCTGTCCACCTTTTTCAGACTCTTCACTCTCCAGGTTGAGCCATTGCAGTTCAAGGAAATTCCCAAACCCGGAATACCGTATCACTATCATCCATTTGAATGTGTCTATGCTGCAGGTAATAGCATGCCCTTGCACGCTGGTTTACCAAAACCAAGTTACTTTTTGATAATTGTTTGATGGAATGCCTTTCACATCCTTTCGTGTTAAGCTAACCATTTTAAGTAGTGTCATATCAATTATTATTTTGCTTCTTGATGATCTGTTCAACATAAAGCATTGATTGTTCCGTAGTGTTCTCTCCCCATGCTCGTGCAGTGTTTATGTGATGCCACGTCTGATTTGGTTTATGTCACAAGTTCAATGTAAAATAATTGAACTAAATTTTATTGGTCCCTGCCTATTGACACGCATAGCTGTAGTGCAGTTTTTTTCCTCAGAATGAGATATATAACAGTTGGAACTTGGAAACTGAACGGTGAAATTTTGCTCTAGGCTGTAGCTATGCTTTGTGTGCAATCTAGTTTCTTCAATTTAGCAACCTTAGGCGATTAATATATTTTACTGAAGACGAGACTAGATTCATCCTAACAATTGATTTCATCATTTGTTGCAGTTTTTAGCTTTACTAGTATATTATCATCAGAAGTAGTGGTTATAGACTTATAGTGCTCTCTTTGATGTTGTTCACTGCTAAAAAAAATTAAAAATGTTATCTATTTTGGTACCCATGGAAGTATGAATTAATAATATGGTCTATGATCCATTGCTTGATGTTTCTACGACATTAATTTGATTAAATTCAGTTAGGTAGTGAATAGTTAGCTTGTGCATTTTAAAGAATATGCCTACAAGGTAGAAACTAGATGCTTCTGCTTTTCTACTCCATGCATCCCTCATATATCCATGGTAATAAATAATATTTCGAATGGTCTGGTAAGTTAAATGGTTCAGCATTTTCTTCTGGGAGAAGATGCAAAATACTCAATAATGTGCAAACAGTAGAAGTTGGAAGTGTGCCACTCACTAGTCACTAGACCACAAATTACTGACTGGTATCTCTGTTTGTATTGCTGTTTTTTCCTAACAACGCTGAATGGTTCAACTTTAGGATTTTCGACACCTTTTCCACAATGATGAAGCTAATATTTGTTGTTTGAATCATAAAAAAAGTGAGCTATTGTAACTTTAACGGCTTTTCTGAGAAAGAATAGTACAAAATCGTTTGGCTGATGACATGGATTGCTTCACAGGTACCTAGAATTGTATTCTGGTTGCTGAGATGCATGAATGGGCTTCTTTGCTGCAGCTTTCCATTGTGTCTGCTTCACTTGAGATCGACTCTTGACGTAGCACACAATGGTAAACTGGGATGTGGAACTGTAGGAGTTAATCATCTAATTTGCCAACTTCCCCTCTTTATTATCTAATTTCTGGAGACAATTAGGTAACTGGCATGATGGAGACACAGTGGCTTGCTTTGATTGAGTAGTGTACTTTCATTTCCTTTCGCTTTGTTGTATGCTTTCCAAGCAAGCTTGCCTGCTAGGTAATCTTTAGTTACATTCGTACCTGTGTTCATCTTCTCACTGTTTATTTATGTTACTTGTTGGATCAGGTTGGCAAAATTTGGACCAAATATTCTGCTTATGTTCCATTTTCTACATGTTTGTCATTTTGTTGATTTTTTTTCTTATTCTGGCTAATGATTGTTGAATTTCGTATTGTACGTGGGGCATGTTGTTTATTGTTTCATAACCGATTTTTGATGACGAAACACATCTATGAACCGACAGAAGCCGATTATAACATCTGAATCCGACAGAAGGAAGAAAGCTCCCCTCCCATATATTTTCTGTTGGAAGAAACAGATCTTCGAAATTGAAAGTTGTTCAGTGTTGAGCACTTGGATAGGGCATGTACTGACTCAGACAATGAGTAGCAATTTCTAGCTATTTGAGAAATGCCTCTGCAACTTTCCACTTTAGAAAAATGCCACTGTAATTCTGTCATTTCTGTGTAAAATTGATAGACGCCATTACGTCCACTTAAACACACATACTGCGCAATATACTCCATATTTCCAGTTGTATATACATGTATGTGGTGGCCTCCACCAGAATCAGGCTTTAGATTGGACTGCCTCGCTCCCGAGCGCGTTCGACCGATCCATAGCGGTTCCTAGTCGCTCCCTAGTCCTGACACAACTCTAGACCTTGGCTGCAGAATGCAGCGAGCATGGCGGCGTCCAGCACCTCATTGGCGCATTCCCAACCCACCTATTCGATCAGATGGAAGATCATCCGACAGCAACTACAACTGCTGCCCTCTCCCAGCAAGTGCTCTTTAATCCTCAATTATTGGTTCTCTGCCTGAATTCAGTTCCTGGTTCTCGTTACATAGAAGTATGCAGCCGATTTTGGTTTTTGGATGATGTAGAATGTTTTCTGTACGTATATGATATCCATTTGGACCTGGATCTATATTGAATGGTTTTTATATGCGTGTCAAATGTTTCTGTATGCATGTTTGGTTTATCAGTGTTGAACCTGGAGCTATAATGCTATATAACAAGGATCCAAATTTTATCCAAAAATTATTCAAACTTTTTTTTTGGTTGAGCTGGACCACGTCAGCGTGAATTGGGTGGGGGCCACAGTGTATAACGGCGTCTATGGATTGTACACAGATTTGCAGTGGCGTTTTTCGAAAATCAAAAGTTGGATTGGCGTTTCTCAAATAGCCGGAAGATGAGTAGCATTTAGATAGGGCATGAACTGACACAAGCTGAGGCGCGAGTTGCCTTTGCAGTGGCCTCTCTGTACTTACAAATCCGAAAGGAGTGGGTTAACTCATTAAATTAAATCTCTAGCTTGCATAGCTGCATCTAACTGGATGATGCCAACATCTGAAAGTATGGCCGGTAGGTGTTAAATATGTCTTTTTTAATCTTAGCAAGCCCCACAAAAGAAGGGTCATAATCAGACATGGCTTTTAACACCTCTACGAGCGTCAGATTCCAAATCACTCCAGCCATTCACGAGTTTAGTTTTTTTTACTACGGCCTTTAAACCGAGAACTACAATCTTCCCTCTACCTCTAACTTTACAAAACAAATTTCTATGCATATTTAATCTACCTAAATAATCTATGTCGTTTCGTATTTCCATTCCGTTTCGTTTTCCGCAAAAAAAAAAGGAAAGTTTCTATCCCGTTTTCATTCCTACATCTAACTCCACATCAGTATCAGTGCTATCAGTATCTCATATATGGATGGACTCAGATCAAAGCTATTCAACTTTGAACCCCACTTTTTGACTTCTCTATTAGAAACATCTCTACTCGCGATGTCCAAATAACGTCCAGCGTCCGAATGCACTGTAGGGCGGGGAAGAGGCTAGGATGTTTGCCTTGGGCTTATCCACGTCCAGTGCGAGGTCGAGTGGGTCAAACCTGTCCTTGAGTGACGCCTTTGGGGTGGACTTGACGGTGAGCCCGTGGAAGAGCATTTTTTACACAAACAATTCTAAATTTTCAAAATGTGAAATGCACTTGTCTTGCTCCCAAAACTTTAGACAAATGACAAATGTGATATGGCGTTTTTCACAGCGAACATGAACAAATCTTAGTTTTCAAATTATGAAATGCAATCATCATTTTCTTAACTAATACTAAATATGTTAGACAAATGACGCAATGTGCTAGGCAAATGAACATGGATGCGCAGAAATGAACATGTGGACGCATTTTTACAACATATTTAACAATACTACATTTAAACAAGTCACTCATACACGAGGAAACATGCAAGAGCAAGCAAGCTCGAGCTCTATTCCTCCACCCCCTGCGCTACTCTACTCGTGTTTGCTAGTAAGTGTAGAGAGAATTTTGCAAAAACAAATGCACTGTTGGAAGGCTAGTTACCTTTCAGAAAATTCGAACGAAGTCTCTAGATCTATCTATGCTTCATTCTTCTACTAATTATTTCCCAATCTTTAAAAAAAATCATGCTTTTCTTTATCTTATATATTATTCTGACAAGTGGGTCCAAAACTTGCCACATCATCAAATACAGCGATATAACAGCGACACCAGTGATCCTAGATGAAACTTCACGCGCATTTTGTGGACTGTAAACCGCTATTTCCAAGTACCATCACTAAACGAGACCCGGATCAACAAGTCAGTGAACAAACGATAATTTTTTCTCCATAGAAAAGTAAGGTGCGCAGAGTAGGACATGCGAGCATAGCGTCACGTGTTTATGCAAACACCCCGGTGGAGCGACAGACGACACCGGAGAGCACCACCGATTTTGGTTGTTGGGAGCACAAATTTAGTAATCCTTCTTACCAACCATTAGATTATTCTAAACCCCGGTGTGATCTATTTGCGCATATTATGAGCACATGTGGATGCAAAGAGTAAATCGAGTTAGCACTATGTAATGGGATTTTTCCCTAACTCAAATTTCTGTACATAACACTCTTTTCTACCTAATCGAAAGGAAAACGACTACCATGTTTCTCAAATAAGAGTAAATCGAGATACTCACAATACTTACATTGTGCCTTTTGCAAGAGTAAATGAAGTGTTGCACGAGTAAGAAACACTATACACTTTTCACCGAGTTTAGCTAAGACACACATGTAAATGCCATCGGAAATTTCCGACAAAAAAATCGAATCTGTGCATTTATTAAACTAGAAAGAAATACACACATAAATGAACTGTTTGTGTGTGTGTGTGTAGAATTTTCGTGAACTCTTCTTCGGGAGGTCGAAGCAACGGCAACGTCCTACCTACCTGCAGCTGGCTCTCACTCAGTCTTCTTCTTCTCCCCCGACGGCCTCCCGCCACCGACAGTACACAGCTGCTCCCTCCCTCCCTCCCCCGGTCGGCACGTGCGGTTGCCACTTCGCTTTCATCCCTCACACCCCCCGCCAATTTCACCTTCTCACCTCCCCTCTCCTACCACCAGATCTCCCCCACTAGCCACCGCATTCCCAAGATCCGAACCACCACCAGTCACCAGCCAGCCAGGGGACCAGCAACCAAGATCCAGATCGATCCGAGATCGCCGGACCTTCCCTTCCCCGTCGGACTAGAACAACAGCAACATCAAGACGATGAAGCGGAAGACGCGGAACAAGATCGTGCTGACGGTGGCTCTGCTGGCGGCGGCGGCGGTGCTGATCGGCGGCACGCTGGCGCTGATCCTGACGGCGGGGACGTGGCGGGTGAAGCTCAAGGAGTCGCAGGAGAAGGTCTGCGACAAGGGCTGGGAGTGCTCGGGCAGCAAGTACTGCTGCAACCAGACCATCACCGACTTCTTCAAGGTCTACCAGTTCGAGAACCTCTTCTCCAAGCGCAACTACCCCGTCGCCAAGGCCGTGGGGTTCTGGGACTACCAGGCCTTCATCACCGCCGCCGCCATGTTCGAGAACCAGGGCTTCTGCACCACCGGCGGGTTCGAGATGCAGATGAAGGAGCTATGCGCCTTCCTCGGCCACGTCGGCGCCAAGACATCGTGTAAGCTTTGCTCTCCTTTTTCTTCTTCTCCGATGATGCAGATGATGAATTCTTGCTTCATCTGCTTCGATTCGGACCTAGGACTGAGCCGTGTCCTTGCATTGCAGGTGGATTCGGTGTGGCCACCGGTGGTCCGTTGGCGTGGGGGCTCTGCTACAACCACGAGCTGGCCCCGGACCAGGGCTACTGCGACGACTCCTACACGCAGTACCCCTGCGTCAAGGGCGTCGAGTACTACGGCCGCGGCGCAATCCCTGTCTACTGGTAAGCAGAGCCGACAGTTCAGTTAATCACCTGCCCTTGTTGCGATGTCTGAAACTGAATTGATCCATCAGAGTAGAAAACGAGATGGCATCCAAGTACTATCAAGTTAACTGATCGATGTGGTTTTCTTGATGTGCATCGATCAGGAATTACAACTACGGCGCCGCGGGCGACGGCATCAAACAGGACCTGCTGAGCCACCCGGAGTACCTGGAGCAGAACGCGACGCTGGCCTTCGCGGCGGCAATGTGGCGGTGGATGACGCCGATCAAGAAGAAGCAGCCGTCGGCGCACGAGGCCTTCGTGGGCACCTGGAAGCCCACCAAGAACGACACGGCCAGCAAGAGGTTCCCGGGCCTGGGCGCCACCATGAACCTCCTCTACGGCGAGTCCATGTGCGGCAGGGGGTTCATCGACCCCATGAACGTCATCATCTCGCACTACCAGTACTACCTCGACCTCATGGGTTTCGGCCGGGAGAGGTCCGGCGAGAACCTCGACTGCGCGGAGCAGGCCCCTTTCAACCCCGCCCCCAAGAAGGACGACGAGCAGAAGCCGACCGGCGGCCAGCAGCCATCGGGCTAGCATGGATCATCGGATGCCGTATGCATTTTCTTGCCTTACCACTGCCATTGCCTGCTCCCTGAGCTATGCTGAGTTGCCGATTCTTCGGTGTGTGAGCTTTGGTGCCATTTTGAGTAGCTGATCTGAGGAATGTATATGTATGTACTACTGTGTATGGGAACTGTTGTGTGTACCATAGTGGTCCATTTTCATTTGTTGATTCTGTCACACATGTGTTTACAGAGGAGAACTCAAAACTGAACATACCACGACTTTGGTCAACCTTTCTGTATATTGTGTACTGAAATATATTCATTTCACTGTATGCATCAGTACAATTCCCAGACAACTGGTCTTTGGTAATATATTTCACCAGTTGAATTGAGTGTTGCTTCCTGGGCGGATCCTTACTACTAGGTACGAAATAACAAACAGGAAAGGCTATTCCTCAAGTGCAACCATTAGGATTTGGGGAAATAATCCAACATAGGAAAGGGCTATGGGAACAGGCTTTGGTTTTGAAATAACCCCAACGATTGGCATCTGAGGCACTATCCGATTGCTTGACCTGAGGAAGATCAATTTCTAAGGTAGACAGAATCGTTATGTTTTTGCATGTGTCCAGAGAAGATAGCTTTTGCCAACTTAAAACCATGCTACATGGGCTTAATAAAAATTGTTCAGATCATATTGATGTTCATGTGTAGAAAGACATGGATCATTCATACCCCAAACGCAGGACATGCTACATGAGCAGCATGAGCTCAAGGAATATTGCAGCACAACTGCTGCTACTACAAGTGGAATGGCATGGATAAGAGAATATTTTGACTCCAACACACAACATAACTATTTCCCTACGGCGTCTCTGTATCTTACAAAGTTAAAAGATAAAATAAAGGGCTTCTAATCTTACACCAACAGGTTTCCTACATAAGCACGTAGTAGTAGTAAACATTACATCATCCTTGAAGAGTTCGACAGGGCTCTCCAATACAACATTCGTCTACTTACTGTCCCAAATCGCCATGATTTGGGCCAACCTCTAAGTAGTCGTAGTACATTATAAGGCCGTCATGGCCTCACATTACAGGAAAACTGGCTCCCTCAGAAACCGGAAGGCGGATAGTAGATACGGAATCGATAGATCATCCATGGGGAGCACAGGGTACGAGCTGAGCTGCAGCTTTCAGGTGGTAGAAGCATCTCCATTCTGAGCATTCTCTAACTTGACTGCTAGTCCATCAGACACATGGTTAGGATTCGCCTCTCCTGGCGGAGAGCTTTCGGCTTTCGGCTTCTCGACAAGTTCCGCCTCTGCTGATCCAAGTGGCTCATCAGCGAGTTCACTTGCCTGGCCCTCGTGTGCTAGAGGAGCAGCCCAGGATATAGGGGCAGCTGAAAGAAAAACACATAAGGTGAGATGGGCCAAGTGGTGGTGAGTACAGTTCATTTGAATAAACTTAGACTTTTGCAGATAGACACGCTGCTATACAGATGTAGATCCACTTGACAGCACAGGTATTTTGCTACAAACTGGTGGCATAAGTTACCAAGAGGAATCACTATTGGCCACAATATTACTGAAACAGAAAGTACAGTCTGACCTAACCAAATTAGTCTTGAAAAGCAACTGTTTACAACAATTCATCAGAAAACAGATACCAATGTCGTGAACCAATTGTTGGAGGAGCTATAGGTAGCAAGCAGTATGGTTCAACTAGTGTCTAGGCTATAGAGTTCAACTCGTGGAACACAATAGTAACCAATACTCCCGCCGTTCCCTTTTACCTTGCGCATAAAGTTTTTTTCTTTTTTTTCCCAAATTAGCTTGCATGAAGGGCGGACCTGGTGCAGCGGTAGAGCCTCACCGCCTGTGACCGAGAGGTCCCAGGTTCGAGTCGCGGTCTCCTCACATTGCACTTCGTGAGGGAAAGGCTTGCCACTGACACCTTTCCCCAGACCCCGCACAGTGCGGGAGCTCTCAGCACTGGGTACGTCCTTTTTTTTTCCCAAATTAGCTTGCATATTGCCGCAAGCCACTTAAAATCAGCGTGAGGCGGAGCATGAGGGAAAATGAGTGTGGAGAGCAAAGAAATTTAAAACCAACTTATGCTCCTGATACATGCAATTAACACCGTTGAGGGGTAAAATCATCCAGGTATAATTCCGATTAGCACTCTTGACGCCTTCCTTGGTATGCTCAATTTATCTAAAGCACAAATTAATATGGAACGGAGGGAGTACATCTCATCAAGGAGATTACAGGAAAATCGTTTGTTCTTGTGTTATAGTTGAACAACTTAATTCATGATGATTCCGTCAGAAAACACAGACAGTATTAGTTGATTATGCTTTTAAAATTCATATGAGTTCACACCGTACACACCTTCCACTGTTTGAAGAGGCTTAGGCATTGCTTCATCACTCGGTATCTTAGGGCGCTTTTTGACATAGTTCTGCCGCAGAGGTCTAGGAATTTGGAAGGAAAACTGAGCTAATGTTACACCCTGCGCACCATAATCTGGATTCTCAGAGAGGAACCTGCAAGGTATGGCATTGATAGTTTAAAACATAGACAGATGAGTCACAAGTAGCAATTTTAGTACAAAAAAAGAGAGGCAATACATATAGTACGAAATTGCCCATGTGCCAATGGTGTTAGCTACAAACCCCTTATCCACCGTTGGACAAGAGGGAGGTTTTTCATCCGGTGCCCTTTGGTAGTGCTTACCTTAAAGCTGCAAAAGTTTCATGGCAGGCACACACGCGCGCATGCACATGAGTTGAGTTGCGAGCTTTTCCACAATGTTGCATGGCACACGAATACACCATTCAATCATTGGTGATTTCATACTGTCCGCATGCACAAATTTGAATTTTTTTTAGTCTTCAGGGATCCCACTAGTACACTAATATACAGTGTAATACGTTCGTACAACGCCTATAAGAGAGATCACATTACTATGCGTTCGTACAATGCCTATAAAAGGGATCCCATTACTATGAGTTCGCACGACGCCTATAAGAGAGACCTCCCAAAGCACACAATGTGAACATACCTAAATCTCCAAACAGATTAATGACACTTGTGAGTGTACGTTCCCACGTAGGTAGCAGTCCGTCTCTAATTATTTTGGAATACTATTTATGAAAATGGTTCTGTACTGTTGGAAGTACATACTCCGACTCATATAATACCTCTTATACAAATGTGTGTTATACTTCTTTATCAATATGAATTTACTCCATTAGTAAGTACTCCCAAGCAAGTCATGTGAAATTAATTGCAATGTCCAGTTATAAGAACTGGAGAAGAAAGCAGCATAAGTGGTGTAAAATTAATTGGCAGTGCAAGTGCAGCATCAAGATGTTGTAACTTTACATAAAATTTTGAGGAGCTCAATAACAGACAAAGAATTGTGCTGAAGGGGAAAATTGAGTAAATTTGCATTACATACCGATCAACTTCAACCAGTGACCTCAGTTTCCTCCCAGCAGGAGAAGTATAGTACCTGGCCCAACATAAAGAGAATTGCGGTAATTTCAGCAACTGTAGCAAGGAATGTAGATGTTTATATTACAACATGTGAAATGTTACTTTTTAGGAGGATATACATTGTCTATAATTTACAACGATGTTAAAAATGAAAGTCAAGAAATTTACACATTAATCAAAAGGAGAAGAGAAAATCTACATACTTATTTTGGTGGGTCCAAAATTATAACCGTGTACATTTATAATAGTTTGTTTGTGCAGTACTTATCATTTGCTAAATTCGGTAGAAGGTAGATAGTTTCATTTACCACCCAAATATACCATCTCAGAGCATAAGAATCTGATATTGTTACATTACAAACGTGTTAAATTGAATGGGCATGGAATCCTGTTCTGAAACAACATGAAATGTCCGTTAACTAAGACATTTCATATTACTTTTGGTGATGAGAACTAAGTGGGTCTTTCCCCTATTTTACGCTGTTCACAACCTTCTGTTGCCCAATTCCTATCTGCATCATATATGACTCCAATCAACAGTTGTTTTTGCTGATGCTGCCGGATCGACAGAAGTTATTGGTCTCTCTTTTCAATGATCGATCAAAATGACTAGACCAAAAACTTTCCTCGAAAAGATCTCTACACAGCAAAACTCCATCATGGAAGCGTTAAACTGATAAACATCAGCATAAACAACCATCTCCTTCACATAATTGCTTCAGAATACAGCAAACACTATACACGAGAGCACGGAAACCTAGACTGGCCATGCAAATGCACTATTAGCCAAGTGGCGAACAACACGGGGCAGGCAAAACTTCTAGAATTGGCCAAAACTAGGAAGTACATGTGTTAGAAACCGAGCGTTGGTGGGCTGCGGCAGCGTCAACCTGCACACTTGAGGCTGAATTAATTCTGCACCATGGATTCACTTGGTCTGGTTGTTCTTCTTACAACAATGCCAACGGTGCTACTGACCGGTTGGTCGAGGGTTTTAAGTGCGCGTGCTATGGTTTACTGATGCAGAAAATCATTACTCCACGGCTCTACATGGACAAGACTAGTTACTTTCACCCTCAAGAAAAACGACAAGAAGTCGATTACAAAACCATGTCAAGGATAAATGTTCTCTTGCTAGAATTATCTTTTCTCAGTTTAGTTGAAGCAACAAGAAAAAATGGAACGGGCTTTTTATACAAGTTCTGCATTGCCCAAGATGCTAAGTGCAACTAAGCAACTAATGCAATCTAGCACAAACTAGGCATCCATTCTACAATAATCTAACATCTTGATATGGAGAAGTCCCCCATACTTCCCTGAAGTTCATGGGGGCAACCTGGACAGTTGACATACATTGATACATCGCGCCAGGCGCAAGGGTAACTAAGAAACTAGCTTTCCAGTTAGCAATGCACTCAGATACCATGGTATCAAGTGATCACCGTTACAGAAAAGTAACATAATACTATGTTTTAAGGGGGTCAATGGTAGTTTTTATATTCACGATTTCAACTCTTCGTAACTGAGACATACAGAGAATTGATTTATGAATGCAACTCAGAAAAGGTGTGGTGTAGTAATACATACGTTTTTTTTAAGAAAATATGCTAATAGCTTGTTATGAAGGAAACCACTAATTGTAAAACTGGTATAAAACACAAACAAATTGTAACAGTTGATGAGAGGAAAAAAGGTAAAACTAGTGTTATTTCCATGTTCATCAAAAACTGATTTTAACATCTTATTAAGGTAAGGCAGTAAACAGCAAAAAATGAAATTCATATCCTTGCAGAAATAGCCTGACAAAAAGCAAATAGGCAGTGACAGAAAAGCATCACTCACACATCAGCAAATTTGGTGCCTCCTTCACCTCTTATTCTAATCTGCCTTTCCCATCCAGCAGGGGCTTGTGCAATATTGGGTTTGTCAATAGCCCAGAGTCTGCTTCCATCTTGAGATATATCCTCTGGATCGTCGCATGTTACATCAGGTCTCCACTCGCGTGCTCGTTCGCAGTCAAAAGGTTCCTGTATAATATGCTCACGTATTTCTTCGTACTTCTCTTTTGTTGGAATAAGCCTCCATTTGAAACACTTTGCGCACTGGATAGTGAATGCCCCAATACATGGCGATCCACGATAGTTAGGACCAATCGAATTCTGCAAAGATGGGGAATTGTCTTCTCCAAATTCATCTTGCCCTTTATCTAGTGTTTCGGACTGAAACTCGTCGTTCTCAAACTGGTGGCCATCCGTACCAGACAATGTAGTCCGGCTCTTCTTCAATGGTTGAGGAGATTTAGAACTGTCCATAGATTCTGTCAATAATTTTCTGCGCCGACTTCCAAATTATTAGGTCCTAGATACCTGCAGTTGGTATGTAATCATAAGAACCTGTAACAAATATGGTGTTGAACATACATATTTCAAGAAAGCAGATGCGTAGCTCTGATAGATGTCAACAATGTGGCTCAAATTAACTGCACGGTGAATCTAAACAAAATGAACTCTTTGTCTTCCAACAATTATCTTAAACAGTGTCCAACTATTGTGTGCAAATATCAGGATTAACAACAAAACCCTCACTTATCAAGTAACTCTTAACATAGATGAAATATTACAATCACTGTGCAAATATATGCACAGCCTTTGGACTAGTGCAAACAATAGACTGAATAATCAGAATGCTGCATATGATCTTATATAATTTCTTCAGTAATATAATAGAAACATAAAAAACAGACACAGATGGAATCATGGAATCGTCCTGAACTCACACAAATTTAGAATGGATAACCGAGCAACGCATGCATCATAAATGATCTTTTAGTAACCAATACATTTTTTTCCGGCGCCAATGCTAAACCCAGTTTGATTATTTATAGAATTTAACCCGCAAAAAAAAGATTATTTATTGAATAATGTGACTTCACAAGAACAATATGTAATACAGTTGTTATTACTACACATTCTATTCAAAATCACATTGCTAAATGAGAAGCAAATGTTGAAGTAGATGGTTGGTGAGCAAATCCTGCATATTAAACAATGAATGGGAAAGGAATTGTTTAAATACTTGTGTGGAATTTTGAGGAGAGTGGTTGGAAAGTGCATGTATGGCTGTAAATGAGAAAAAAAATAGACGATTCAAAGAGACTTGCCCCATGGAGCAGGCCGAACTGTGATACCAGCGCTAGGGTTTTCAATTTACAGCATCGTTTAGTCGCTACTTCTATAAATAGTGAATTCATAAAAGCATTCATGTTTTTGCCAGGTCATATTCGTTGTACTAGGACGATTTAACAATCTGGCCTGCTTAAGCGAAATGACTAGGTTAGAACACACAGCAGCACTCACGGCAATTACATTTTATATTGCTTCGTAAGTAGCCAAGGTTATAAAAAGCGCGCCTTGCTTAAGCTAGCTTAGGCGCTGCGTGGAGTCAAAATGCCCGCTTTAATCCTTCAGAGAAGGGAAAAGCGGAGGGAAAACGCTCAATCAGTGTCTAGCGCTTATTACAAGTTTGTATGTAGCTAGAGCTATTGTGAGATGACACATATTTATGTCGCAGGCTTCTACCCGGTGTTATGTGAGCTTAAGCTTCACACTGTAATACCTTTTGCAATAGGTTGAACAAGAACATGCACACCTCACGCATAATTCACCCCCCCCCCCCCCCCCCCCCCCCCCACCCCCCCAGCAAGCTGAATGTTCTTTTAGTAACCAATACATTTTTTTTCCAGCGCCAATGCTAAACCCAGTTTGATTATTTATAGAATTTAACCCGCAAAAAAAAGATTATTTATTGAATAATGTGACTTCACAAGAACAATATGTAATACAGTTGTTATTACTACACATTCTATTCAAAATCACATTGCTAAATGAGAAGCAAATGTTGAAGTAGATGGTTGGTGAGCAAATCCTGCATATTAAACAATGAATGGGAAAGGAATTGTTTAAATACTTGTGTGGAATTTTGAGGAGAGTGGTTGGAAAGTGCATGTATGGCTGTAAATGAGAAAAAAAATAGACGATTCAAAGAGACTTGCCCCATGGAGCAGGCCGAACTGTGATACCAGCGCTAGGGTTTTCAATTTACAGCATCGTTTAGTCGCTACTTCTATAAATAGTGAATTCATAAAAGCATTCATGTTTTTGCCAGGTCATATTCGTTGTACTACGACGATTTAACAATCTGGCCTGCTTAAGCGAAATGACTAGGTTAGAACACACATGCAGCACTCACGGCAATTACATTTTATATTGCTTCGTAAGTAGCCAAGGTTATAAAAAGCGCGCCTTGCTTAAGCTAGCTTAGGCGCTGCGTGGAGTCAAAATGCCCGCTTTAATCCTTCAGAGAAGGGAAAAGCGGAGGGAAAACGCTCAATCAGTGTCTAGCGCTTATTACAAGTTTGTATGTAGCTAGAGCTATTGTGAAGATGACACATATTTATGCCGCAGGCTTCTACCCGGTGTTATGTGAGCTTAAGCTTCACACTGTAATACCTTTTGCAATAGGTTGAACAAGAACATGCACACCTCACGCATAATTCACCCCCCCCCCCCCCCCCCACCCCCCAGCAAGCTGAATGTTCCTCGGCACTCTACAGTAGTCGAGGAATTTGTGCGCTAGCATGACACAATAAGCAGATCCCCGCATCGGCCAGGGGCGGATCTAGATGGTGTGCCGGCCACAGCAGCCGACGAATTAGCATGCAGATCTCTCGCATCGGCCAGGCGCGGATCTAGGTTGTGCACCGGCACATCCAGAAGTCGCCGTGAAGGTCAGTGGCAATTAAGCAAGGGGATCGCTGGATACCTAGAAACCCTACAGCTCGCGATGTCCCGACGAGGAATACCGGGAACGACCAATGGCTCGCGATATCCCGGCGAGGAAGAACGGGGACGGCGGTGGCGCTAAGGCACGGCGCGGCGGCGGCAGTTGGGCACGATGCTGGACTACGCGAGAGGTGTTGAGCCGAGTTGGTTAGGTCAGGGGACTCGGGAGGGGATAGGGAAGAGGAGTACCGGCGTGGATTGGAGAGCTCCGGTGGTGGTCGCCGCCACCGGCGGCGGGTGAGTTGGGGATAGAGGCTGACTTGCCTTCTCCGCCTGCGTCACGCACTGACGCCCGATCGGTCTGAATTGAGCACGCGTCCTGGTCTAAAGGAGAGGAAATCTTGTTTTTTTCTTTCTTTTTTTTAGGTTGAAAAATAGAGGTGAGTTAAGTGGTGAAAGAGAAAAGAGAGAAAATGGTCAAAATCATGCTATTTGTTCAGTTGATTTGTAGCGGTACAATATTAGGGTTTGAATGACCAAAACGACACACCAGCCGCCTGCCATCTAATGTAATTGTGTGCCTCCGACAAGATGAGCGTCGTTTGTGGATTATGTGAGCAGTTGATAATGTTGTAGGTGTTTGTGCTTTCATTGTTGAGTATCACGACTAGATGAACTGTCTTGGAGAAGCCTTCATGTGATAACAACTCCATGAGAAACAAGAGTCATGCCTTCACGTATTCATAGTTATTTGTTGCAAGGTTATCGGTGATCTCACCTTCAATCAAGACCCTCACACACCTCGACATGTTGCACTCTAGAAGAGAGCGCCTCTAGGAATCACATCTTGCATGAAAATAGGGCCTGGCGAATGATGAAGACATATTGCGACGATGTTGAACACTAATTAAGCGATGAAAGATGTTGATTCACAAATCGTCAAAGGAATAAAAGTTTTGATATAACTTCCTCTTCCACTTCTTGGTCCCGTCGTTCTCTTCCTAGGATGATTTAGGACACTCCCTCCCCTCAAGCCAATTTTACCATACCTTTATAATCGAAACAATCATCATGTAAGTTGATCCTATGAAAAGGACCCATAAATTCTCGTGTTGCCATGCTCAGAAGTTGTTATCACAAACCGTCCAAGTGGGATAGTGTTGGTTGCCTCCAAATTCATTGGCGGAAAATTTCCAGGATTGCCACAGTGTCCCAAGAACCTGGGGTTTGGTCTATTAGTTCGCTCACATACGTTGTAGGGTTTACTAAAATAGCCACATAGGGTCGCAAACCCTCGGCTATGGGAATCCAGTTATCCCTCTACATGGTAGTTTCCCATCTCAAGCCAATCCCTGCATGACAAGGGGCTATTGAAGAATATCCATACATCAATGATGGATCGCCAAACTTTAGAAGTATGTCGGTCCAATTATGCATTCAAAATTTCCCTGTCCGAGAAATGAACAACTTTCATGCTCCGTGCCCTAAGTATTTCTGGATTCTACAATCTGTCAAACCTATCGAGCCACGGGCAAGTAAAATAAATTCGTACTGCAAAACCTAAAGCCCATCAAACTTTGGCTACATTATCTCTTCCAGCTATACCCTTTTGGATTTTACTTTCCATTCTTACTTGCCGCCATAAAATTCACAAAAATATGGATATGTTCACATAATCATGATGAAGCCTAAAACATGAATTATAGTACTTATGATATTGAACTGATCGACATTGCCTTCCCACCAGATTGTAGGGTGTAATCCATCCCTAATTACATTCAGGTGCTCGACCGGGAAGCATGACATGCACCTACCTGCGAAACTAGTCGGGCCCATCACTCGGGATGAACTGAATGCCATGAGGATATTTTACTCTATGAGCTCACCATTACGACGTTTCTGCCTCAAGAGGTAAACGTCACTCGACTTAATTACTATCTATACTTTCCAATAATTCCATGAGTCCTCCGCAATTTACTCACAAACCACTCGGGAGCACAGTCGGGTGAGGTCTGCTCGAGAAACAAACGAGTTAAAGCATTCGGCTCAGAAGATCGGGCCACGGAACCACGTGTGTGGGCCCTATGAAGCCAGACTCCTCCATCAACCAGGATGTGGCTCGAAAATGGTGAGGCACATGTTACCAGGATGGCCACACCACATATGCCCAACAAAATGGAGCCCGGGCTACATGGTGCCCGTTTTCTCAAAATTCAAAATCGACATTTTTTACTTTTCTAAAATCGAGAAAAAAATCCCGGATGTAGATATTGTCGAGATCTACAATCGTGAAAATTTTCAAATCCAAATTCGTTGTACTTTGGGCTGCACAAAAAAGACAAATGGGTGGATGTGGGTAGTGAACAATACACAGTTTCAAAAATTTGAATTTTTCCTGATTTGTCTTTTTTTGTACAACCCAAAATATAATGAATTTGGAGGTAAATTTTGCGTGCTTGTAGATCTCGACACTATCTAAATTTGTGATTTTTTCGCGATTTTTTGAAACTCAAAAATGTCATTTTTGATTTTTTTTCAACAAAAAAGACTCCTTGTAGCCCGGGTTCCAAAAATCCACTCTCTACATAGTGGCCTTAACGACACGCATGATCTTATAATTAAGGCGGTCCCTCTATAAAACATATTCTCAATACAATCTTTCATACTGAGCAAACTATTCACTAAATCAAAACCATGGCAAATTTTCATCCAAGGGCCCAAACCTGCATGAACATTTGTGTGTCGTATAACCTTTTGATCAAATCCTTAGCTTCATATCAATCTACTAATTTATTGCCGGACCCTTATGAGGCAGGAACCTTTATGATCTATTGATTTAGTAATGTGCATGCTCATATTTTTGTCAGCTTAGTCAAACTTTACAAGAATGTTAATTTTTCCTTGGATATTAATATTTTGTGACGGAGGAAGTAGCAATGTAGGTACCTC
Organism: Poa pratensis; assembly: GCA_947311845.1. NCBI lineage: Eukaryota > Viridiplantae > Streptophyta > Magnoliopsida > Poales > Poaceae > Poa > Poa pratensis. The sequence continues at coordinate 13,193,497 of CAMZMU010000083.1, read as the reverse complement.
CACATTATACCGTCAACCTTTCCTCACATGGTAACTCGTTAGCATGTGTATTTATCTAGAGCACTTGAAATGCGCCAGGCCACACATTTGCCAAATGAAAGTTTGTTAAGTGTGGCAGTCAGAAAAATAATGCAAAAAAGAGCAGAGTAAAGATAACCTCAAAAGGGGATCGAACCGCATGACCTTCAAAAGTGACTTTGTTTCGAGTAAACCACATCGACCAACATAAAGCAACTAAACTAATTATATAAAATTTCTTCCCTCCGGGAAAAAAGGCATAAAACCAAGCAAAAGCCTGCCAAAAAAAATTTAGGTCGTGAATTTTCCCCAAACCTAAAATGCCCCAGGTAACTTTTGCCATATGACAAGAGAAAAACAGCTGATTAGCAGTTTCTCTTTGCGGAACAAAAAGAACAAGTCGGATTTCCTGACCATTGTCTTTTACGCACATTATCACTTGTAGGAATTGCATCCTAAACACTTGCCACATAAAAATTTGGATCTTCAAAGGTAATTTTGCTTTCCAAATCAGCTTATTATCAGCTCGAGCCAGGTTGTTCTCTAACAGCTCATAAACCGATTTAGTAGAGAATTTGCCATTCTTGCACAAGCCGTAGGAAACCACATCAGGCCTTCCAGAAAGATTAATGAGGTTAAAGTCTCCTACGATTCCATTCCACTGTTCAAGATATTGAGTATGTAACAGACGCCTAAAGGGTAAATTCTTGCCATGATCCACAAAGAATTCTACAGTACAGTTGTTCCTTGACACATATCAAACAGTTCAGGGAACTCCACACACAGAGGCTTAGGGCGCGTTTGGTAGCCTGCAGCCAGCCGGGCCCGGGCCAGGCCCGCTGGCTGCAGAAACAGGCTGTCTGTTTGCTTGCCTGCAGCCCAAAACTTGCATAGCGCGCTTCTTAAAGCACCCTCGGGCCAGGCCCAGTGGGAACGGCCGAATCGGCCGTTTCCAGGGAGCCATGCCCGTTCCTCTTCTCTCTCTTCTCCCCTCGTGCAGATTCCCCATCCCGCCTGCAGCCGCGGCGCTCGATTGGAGATGGCGGGAGCTCGCGTGGTGCAGCCGAAAACTCGGCGGGAGAGTTTGCGTCACCTCCCGCCCAAAACCCTCCCCTATATACACCCTCTACTCTCACCGCTGGTCGGAGTCCACCATTTTCATCAGTTCGAGGTCTTCGGTCGGAGCTCGCAGGTAAGCGGCGGCGGCAGTCTTCATCGGCAGGCAGTAGCGGAGCGGCGGCGGCACCCTCGTCGGCACGGAGTGACCTCGTCTTCGTTCGTCCGCATCCATGGCTGTAAGTTCCGAAACCCTGGCTACCATAGTGTTCATGCGTGTAGTATGTTCTAGATCTGAGCTGTGTTTGAGGTCTGCTCTGATGTCTGTATGATCCATGCTTGTAGCTGAGGAGCTAGGATGTGTAGATCTGTTAGATTCCATCTAGGTTCTCACATGTGGCCATGCTCTCTAGATCTGTTAGCTTCGATGTCACTTCATTAGTTCATACACATGCTTGTCTTCGATGTCACTTCATTAGTTCATACACATGGTAGGCTCATAAGGTCTGTTATCGTGGTCGATGTAGGAGATGAAGAGCGAGGATTTTAGTATGTCACTTGTACCAATTGGGGACTCCCAAATCCCATCCTCGTATGTCGAGGACTCTCAGCCCATGATGGACTTCGGCATGACCGACATCACGTACGGTGATGTGCACGACGTTGTAGGCTCGTTAGCTACGACGTTGAACCAGCAGATTGCGAAGAACAAGGCCCAGGCCAAAGCAACCATGAAATGGCTCCCTTTCATGTCAACCTTCGTGCTCAAGCACATGACCACTCTCATCAGGACAGGGGTTAGGACAGACAAGGGTTTCAAAGAAGTGCATCTGAAAGCTTGTGCTAAGGCTCTCTTTGCCCACTGTGGGGCAGAGGTGACCTCAACTCAGGTGTACAACCACCTGAGGAAGTGGAGGCTGAGGTGGGTACAGGTGAGCAAGCTCAGAGATTTGAGCGGCGCTCAATGGTGTGAGGAGATCCACACCATCATCCTAGAGGACGCACACTACACGGGCCACATCATGGTGAGCACCTGTGTACTAACAGTGGGTTCTTTTCAAACTTGTACTAACCATCCTGCTCTAACACACTCATCTTCCAATCGTAGGATCACCCCAAGGATGCTGAGTTTCTTAACAAGCCTATTCTGAACTACCCACAGATGCAAACGATGTTCTCCTTTGGTTTGGCCACCGGCAAGTTTGCCATGGGGTCAGGTAATCCCCTTGGCACTCCTCAGCCGGAGGATGCCGACACGCAGGAGTCTGACACCGTGATCCTTGATGGTCCTCCGAGCAGGAAGGGGGATACACCCAGCCACGCCCATGGACTGAAGAGGAAGAGAGGTGCCCTTGCTGAGGAGGAGATCCAGGCCTTTGCCAGCATGACTGAAGCTGTGAAGGAGGTTGCCCAGGCCATTAGGGAGAGCAAGCCGACGGACATGCACCCTGACCTGTACAATGCCGTCGTGGACTCTGTTGGGTTCACTGAGGAGGCTCTGATGGTGGCTCTCGGCCACCTCGTCGACCACAAGGCACAGGGTGTCAACTTCGTCGGCATGGCAGAGCAGCACAGGACCCTCTGGCTGAGGACCTTCATGGGCAAAGTACTACAACGAGTGATCTCGCACTGTCGAGGTGGGGAGGGGTGGTAGCAGCAGATGCATGAAGAAGTTGAACTGATGATGTCGATGTATATATTGGCTTAGCTAGGGCTTACAAACTACTCTTATGGCTTGTATATTTTGATGAGATGGTATATACTAACCCCTCAGATGATGGTGAACTTGTTGGTGGTGCTGGTGGTAGGATGACACCCACTTTTTGATGTGGTGGTAGGTGTAACACCATAGGTGTAGGATGAACTTGTGATCCTACTTTTGTAAGTATCATGCATGCTGCAGTAGTTCTATGTTAGAGACGCGTTCTTAAGCTTCTGTTGATGTTGTTCATGTGGCTAGTTATGATGATATGATCTATCCCTTCATCCTTGTGTCATTTGCAGATGAACTGGTACGTTGTGTACAGGGGAAGGAGTCCAGGAGTGTACAATTCTTGGCGGAGCTGCCAAGAACAGGTGGCAGGGTTCTCCAACAACAGCTATCAAGGGTTCGAGACTTTGCAAGAGGCTCAGGCGAACTATATGAACTATCTGAACACCATCCCCCTTGGAGATCACGACGTGATAGAACATCAGGTCATTGCTCAGGCCATACCCAACGTGGGTAATCAAGTGGTAGGTTCTAGGATGAAGGACTTCATAATCATCGTCCTAGTTGTGGTGATTGTGAAACTCCTTCTGTTCTAGTGTATGATAGATCATTGTAGTAGTGTATGATCATGGCATGATAATCTCACCATGTTTGAACTGTGGTAACCGTAGCAGGCTGCTTGCAAGCAACCAAACAATGCCCCTTTGTTTAAGCGCAGCTGAAGAGTCCAGATTAGATCGAACCAAACAAAGGGCTTATGTTTTGTCATCCTATGCGACTAACTCGGCTGCAGGCTACCTAACATGAGCATCATCTTGGCTCCCGGCCGTTTTCCCGTGGCCATGCTCTCGAGAGCATGCCCCCAAGAAAACAAGATGGGGATGCAGGCTACCAAACGCGCCCTTATCATTTCTCCAAGGGTCCTTCCAAAACCGAACAACATCACCTTTTTGCAAAGAAATTTTCCTACAAGATGTCAAAAAAAAAAAAAAAATCTTCCTACAAGCCAAGTAAGTATCTTTTACTTGCCCTCACAATTTTTTGCCACAGCCCATCTTGTGTATCCAGTTTCCACCACCATTTCACCATTAAACTAACCTCGCACCTACCTACGGATTCTCCTCCTAATTAAACAGTAAACACTACAGCAGGGTCTTGTGCTCTTGCAGTACGCTTCATCGACGTGCCCCCGCGCGCGTGCTTCACCACGACCACGGCACCGGGCTCGGCTGGTAGCTCGCCGCCGGGATCGGCTGCTGTACCATGCAGTGCTGCTGCTGTGGCGGCCACTGATGGTGCGTCGCCGAGAGCTGGCCAGCCCTGTCCTGCTCGACATCCATGGACGCGCCTTCGCTGTCTTCAGCGTCCATCATCTCCGTGGCCCTGGACGGTGCCTGGACGCGGGACGGCGCCCATGGCACCATGGCCAGATTGGAGCTCTCGCCTCCGGGAAACAGCGCCCGGTGGTTGTTCGCCTCCTGCATCATGGTGCCTGCATGATCGAAACAATTTTCCCATCAGTTCAATTGATCCCAGTAGTTTAGTTGGGAACATCACAGTAATGGAATTGGATTCGAAGCTCGAACGGAATTAGATCGGAAGTTAGAATTTAGCCGGCACCGGCACGTACCCTTCAGCCCGTGGATCCAATCGGGATTGATGCGGAGAGGGGCGCCCGGCCGGAGCGGGCCTTGCAGGAGGCTCCGCGCGGCCTCGGCAGGCCTGTACAAGACGATCGCCCTCTCCTCGTTGGCCGCCTCGTCCACCGGCACCACCGCCACGTCGCCGCACATCGGCGCCACCTCCTGCACCCCAAAGACCGGCACGGGCACCGGCTGCGTCTGTGGTGGCGGCACGACCGCGACAGGCTGCACGTCCGCGTCCTGCACACACCAAAAAACGAAAACAAAGATGCCGCCGCTTAGCAAATTTGAGCCCGAGGGAACGGGGAACGAACTGTGTCGGGTTGCTAGAGCACGTACCAGGCGGCGGCTCTTGCTGGCATGGAAGGCGATGGGGAATCCGGGGCCGCCACCGACGTCGTCGTCCAGCCACAGCTCCGGCGCATCCGCGCCTTTCCTCTTCACCCCCGCCACGTCGCCGCACATCGGCGCCTCCTCCACTAGCCCAAAGCCCGCCACCGGCTGCGTCTGAGGGGGCAGCTGCGGCACAGCCGCGCCGGGCACGACGGGCGGCACATCCGTGTCCTGTGCACACCCAAAAAACGAAAACAAACAACCACCGCTTAGCAAATCTGAGCCAGGGGGAACAGGCGGCGAGCTGGGTCGGGTTTCGCAGGCACGTACCAGGCGGCGGCTCTTGGCGGCGCGGAAGGCGACGGGGAAACTGGAGCCGTCGTCGTGCAGCCACAGCTCCGACGCGTCCGCGCCCTTCCTCTTCAGCGACGGCGCGGCGTCCATGTCCATCGATCAGTCGGTCCTGTGCAGGGGCTAATCAATCCTGTGCGGCGGGGAGTGGTTCTCGTGGCGGAGATTCTAACCCACTGCACCGGCGGCGGCGAGTGTTAAGAAGAAGCGAAATCGAGATTTGCAGAAGGTTCGGGGCTCGCGTTCGCGAGGGCTCTAGAATGTTTCCGTAACGCTTCCCGCTCCTTTCTGCTCTGTTCTTGTGCTGACGTGGCGCTCAGCGGTGTCTCCCGCACTGTTCTGCGCTAGATATTTTAAAATGAAATTTCCCACTTACACATGCTTGCACATAAAGCTGAAATTATAAAAAAAATCAGTTGGATAAAGATTACATATGAGTCGCAATCGCATATGCAACTGTACAACGTACGAGAATTAATTTAATTCTCACTTCAAGCTCTAATCACTTTCAAAATAGTAATATCATACCCATAGCTTTACACGTGAGATTTTATCCATACATTTATGCATAGGTGTAAATTTTTCCCCTCACTGATATCCTTGAATAGTACTACCTCCGTTCCAGATTATAATCCGTTTTGGCAAACTGTTTTACCTAACCAAAACGGCTTATATAACGGAACAGACTAATACATAATACAGTTCACAACCTGCCGTGGACCGCGACAGTGTTTTTTCAACTGGAGCGGCTGCTGCCATTGTTTTTCTTCTTTTAGATGATGAATCGTTTTGATAGAAGATTGCTGTGAAATGTGAATCACCGTGTGTCTGTATTGATCACAACTATGCCAAACGTGCATGCATATATACCTACCAGATTACATTCAGGTCACATCTCAACTGCATGAACTTGCTAGCTGATGGCTTGTCGATCTGCTCGCGCCGCCACTGCACAACTCTATCTTTGTGTGCTCCGTTGGTGTGGCGTATTCTAGCGATTGCTTGGCAGATTGAAAATTCTCATTAATTGGTTGCTCGCTTTTCTCCAATGCCAACTCAGATTGGTCAAATCAGTTATTTGCGCACTCCTGTACCACGTCGACTCGCCCGGAGACAGGAAAGAAAAGAGCCAAAACGGTGTGGCGTATTCTAGCGATTGGGGTCCTCGAGAATTGAAATCGACGAACCGGCTTGTGATTGAAATTGGTGGCTGCGGACTAGGGATTCACTTGAATCGGCGGACTGATACCATAGTGGCGGCAGTCTGGGATGGGGATGAACTGGGGATGGCCTCGACGCGGCATGACGGCATCGATCGTGATGGAAGGCGAATGAAACCCAAGTCGCCGCGATGGCTGGGTCGTGCGTGTGGTTCTACTTGCAATGCTAGCGATGAAATTTGATACCATGGGCCACGTCCTCAACATCCACAGCCCATTTTTTTCTGCTTTTGTGGCCAATATTAGTCAGTAGCCATACATATATACATACCTGGGATGGGGCCCATAAATTTTGGGGGCCCGGGGCGGCCGCCCACCCTGACCCCTCATCAGGGCCGGCCCTGAAGAGAACAAGCAGAAGACAATAATCTGTTGGTTAAAAGTATTGAATTAGGCACGTTCGAATGACGGAAATTCCTGCATAAGCTGGGAGACACACTGCGTGGCAGAAGGATTTTATGACGTGGACACTGCATGCACAGTATGAATTAACTCCGCTCCTTTCTGCACCTGTACTTAATCTCACCCAGCACCTCACTGTCTCAACCGGAAACTACAATTTGCAACTAGTTGCACCCGTACTGGGGCAAATGAGATAAGTACCCCTGGTTTTAGATAGAAACGGGTCAGAAGGCACTGGGTTTTTACTAATTTTTTCATGGGGGGGGGGGGCAGGGGGGGCAGCGGCCCCCCCCCCCCCCCCCCCCCACCCCCGAACTGTGCATAGCTCCGCCTCTTAGCGGAAGGACACGAACATGGAGCTGAAGGACACATACATGGAGCGGAAGGACACGAACAAGGTGCGGAACATGGAGGTGAAGAACACGAACATGGAGCGGAAGCACATGTACTCACTTTCCATCAAGCAAGGAAGAAAAGAGCACGCGACATGCCAGACAAGCCTCAAGGTTTATCTTAGGATTAATTTCTTGCGAGCGGAAGAGAACATGACAAGTTGTTTGGATACGGAGTACTCGTCTTGTCGAGTGAAATTTGGCCTTTGAAATATTATGTTCTTTAGCACAGACATGTTAAACCAACTCTTTTATCAAACAGGTCTCGTGAAATATCCAATCAGCCATTTTAGGTAGCACGTTGAAAGTAGATACCATTAATTCAGCCCACTTGATGTATATTTTACACACAGAATTGTTTCGATGTGAAATATTCATTTTACAAACATCTTGACTTAGATGGCACCAGTGCAACAGTTATTGATGACTGAAATGTAGTGATTGGAAAACACCGATTAGCTAGCCACTAATATCCAGTGAAAACTAACTTAAATGGTTCATCACTGAAGCATGTTTTTGTCACCGCCCCCTCCCTCAGCCCAAGATTTGTTTTGGCCGAAAACTAGTAATATTGGACCTACTCCCTCCGATGCACAAAAAGTGCCACTAGTACACCTAAAAAAATATGATTCATACGTTACATCCACCCACGCTTAAAACTGGTCAGAGTGAGTATTTCGTCCAAAAACATTAAATTTGGCCCATTTTCCCCAAACAGTGGCCCAACATGCATTTGTAGACCATTGCTGCCCTGCCCCTAGCCAGTCGGCCCAACTCCGCAACAATTTTCCAAATTAAACATTTTCAATCAGAACAATTTAAAAAAAGGATCTGTTTTTCAAAAACTGGGGAACCGTTTAAAAAATTGAATCCATTTTTTAAACCGAAACTATTTTCAAAAAAAAGGAACCATTCTCAAAAAATGAAAGAAAACGATAACTGAGAAAAACGAAAAAAAGAAATAGAAAAATACATAGGAAAAGGTAAATAGAAAAAAACGAAAATGAAATGGAGGAAAAAACAAACCTGATGATGAGCCAGCCCACCTGGTGAATCCTATAGGCGAGTCGGAAAGGGCGATACATAGTCTTTCTGTTCAAGGCGACATGCCACAAGATCGTCATCTAGTTACAAGTTTGACATGTTTCTCAAGTACGATACCTTACTTTTTTCTAATATTTCTTATTTTTTATGTTCGTAAATCAGTTTACTATTCTTATATCGTAAATCAGTTTACTATTCTTATATACAATACACACATCAGATAACACACAATATAAATTATATATCACACAACTATGGCCTAGGGACATAATTGATTTTTTGACATACAACTCAGGAACTAAGCTTGGGCGTCATAAGCCAAAAGAAGCTGGACTGGAGTGTAGTTTCCACATGTTGATGGTAGTGAACCAACATGCTTGTGTTACCGTAGGCGAAAAAAGGACACGATTTCTTCTTTAGTGTGCCCTCTTCATTCGAAAATCCAATTTGGCTCCCGGGCTATTTCTGTCATATGCCACTAGCATTTCATGAGTCAGAGGCAATTGTATTTCTTCTATGCTAAATAACTCCTGTAGCTAAGGGTTTATCAGATCAGAAACTTTACTCAACATAATAAATCCTCTTGGAGTCTTGGTTTTGTTGATTGTTGTAAGGCTGTCGAATCCAACGGTCAGACGCGGATTAATCTAAAAGCTGTCGAACCATCTGATCCCCACCTTGTATCACTGATCCGATCGAGACTGTGAGTTCGTGCCCTACAAGGAACCAAACCATCGTGTCAATGCCATCGAACAAAGACCTGCGGAAACTTGGAAAGTAAAAATATCGCACGTATTCCACGTAAGTACATTCCGCCGCCGGTGAAATCTCGGTCTATCGCACGTGATGGCGTACTCGCCCGTCTTGTACCCCGCAGGGTTGTCTCTCGCCGCCGTGCTCGTCAGCGCGGCGCCACGCCGCCCGGCTCCATCCGTCCATCTCCTCACGGCACGCTCAGCGACGGTGGTGAGCCCCTTGACACCGTTGCTTAATCCCTTCAATCCCGTCTACCGTTTTTAATTATCCGAGCTGAGCACGATCGATCGATCGTGTGTCACCGTGACTAACTGAGCAGGGCCCCTTGCATGCACACGCGCGCCTGAGATTCAAGCAGCGCGCTCTTGCCGATGACGGCGACAAGGAGTGTCAACCGTGCGCTCCGGTGGGTAAAGAATACGCCGGGCTGTGGCCGTGGGGAGACTACTTCCCTGACGAGGCAGAACTACGCCGGGAAGACTTCTTCGCCGTGCAAGAACGGTTCTCGCGAGAATCCAGGGAGGCGGCTGCGGCGCTCAGGGACATGGTCGCCGGCGTGTTCCGTCCCCTCCTGGACAACTTCCATAATCTCCGCTCACTCAGGACCGTCTACGACACCGAGGACTACCACATCGGCATGCCCTTCGGTATATACCGCAACAGCGTCCGTGTATATTTCCGGTCCATCAACGCCGTCATCAGACGGTCCTAGACCGAATTAATCTTTGATCTGATGTACGAGGAAATTCTTCATTCAGGTGCGTTGATCGCGTGCATTGGGTGCTACCAGCTGTGGAAGATGGATCCGTCAACGTTCCTCGGAGCAGCTCTCGGCTACGCCTTCTACAAGCTCAGCGTCGTTTCGTCGCAGCTCCGGAAACAGGGCTTTTCCAACGAACTCATCACCCGGGTTAAATTTGGTTAGTTATCAGGCCCGCAGTATACAAACACCCGGTTTAAACAGAGTAGGAATTTTCGCAATCGAACTTCTTTGCTGGCCACTGATTTTTTACCAATGCAGTTATTATCATGCTCATCATGGCTGTCAATGATTTCAAGAACACATCTTCTCCGCTCGATGTTATTAGGTGAGGTCCATGTTTTGTTTCTTTTGAGCCAAGGGCCACCATGTTTTATAAGTCACTTGTGTATCCTAGGTTGTGAATTTGACCAATATAATATATATTTTATAAAGAAAAAATTATATCATTAGAAAATATAACATCTAAATTTTCTAATGATATGTGTTTCATAATATATTTCTTGTGTTATTTTGGTTAAATTCGCAACCTAGGAATACGCGAGTGACTTATGAACCGAGACGGAGGGAGTATTTACATTTAGCAGAACTTGTTTTGCTGTTTACTCACAACAAAACACACTATGCATGTTCACAATTCCATTGATGTGAATGCCATCATTAATAGAAGCATCCATCCCATTTTTGTGACAGGGGGGCTATTTATATCCTCTATGCATTGACGTTTGCTTATGAAGTGGCTGGCGTCAAGAAGGAGATCAAGTATACTATGGCTACACTTATATGCATGCTAAAGCACCCAGAAGGAAGACGCGAGCTACACAAAATGCTATCTGAGATTGAACTTTAACTCGTATCACAGTCTGGGCTCGTAATATGTAACCTCTATCAATTATGTAAACATGTTCTTTAGTGGTTCCTTGGACAACAGTAAGCTATTTCATTTGTATTAGTGATATTTTACTATGGACAACAAATAGAAACATCCTCCCAAGCATAACCACCATTAATTTCCAACGACAACACATATTGTAATATAATGGGGATGCATGGATCCCAAGAAGTTCAACGAAGAAAATTTAGACTTGTGCCAATGCATCGTTTCTTAGCACGATATCATAGGAGTAATAAATATTTAAGATACAATTAGTCCAATGCATATTTCTTATGTTGTATCTACATTTAATGATTAGGGGGTCATGCATGCATATGATTGGGTTAGAACCAGTTTTTGCCTATAACCACGTGCAAGGGTTGTAGGAGTATGTTAGTTAAGCTACAAACTCACTCTCTTTCTTTATTAAATAGTATGCCATGTCAGCAAAATGTCTATGAAACCGTGCTAAGAAACTAGTATTGGCATGAGTTCTTCTTCATGAAGTCTGAGCTTTGATCCCGTGTCTCGCACTGGGGCGCTGATAATACTCGAAATTTAAACCGCATTGCCGAGGATTGAAGACTTTGTAGCTTGGCACCATAGAAAAACTGGCGCTGGACTCATTAATCTTAAACCAGTGGAAATTCAAGAGACCCACTTAGCATATTCATGCATGGCAAGAGGCATATCTCTAGTTGAGAATGTTCGTGAGAAAGTCAATTGCCAAGGAATTTAAACACTTTACATGTGTTTTAACGGAAAATATTATTGCCGGAGTCATCATTGCCACTGAAGTAGTATAAGATTGGAAGTGCCCAACTGATAAGGCCCCGATTGGTTCACTTTTTATAACCACCCAAACAACGAAGCAATCAGGGTCGTAAGCAAAACAAATGCAGATACATTGCCCTGTTATTAGTAGAATAGAATTTTTGTCAGCTCAGGAACAAATCCAAACTGTACAACCATATGTAGTGCAGTTAACTAAGATTACTACTCTCTCTGATCCGTAATTATTGTCGTGAGCTGTAAGGAATTTTGTACTGGCCTAGTACTGATTCCCCGATACTTATATCGGACCGGAGGTAGTATTTGAAATTCTGCGGAACCATGGAAAATTTGGCCAATGAAGACTTTTGTGCAGGACACGTGGCATCGCGGTAAACGGGCCTGACGGGAGTGAAGAAATAGACCTGGTCATAGGATTATTTTTTCGGTTTTGCTAATTCTCAATCGATTGAGAATATCGCTCAATCGACCGATCCACCATCAAAAAACGCATCGCGATTCGTGCTAGCCCAAGTCCTTCTTCCTCGCGGCGGAGGCGAGAAGCAAACTCAACTTGGGAGGGTGCGGGGGTGCGGTTCGCCGGTGCCGGAGAAGAAAGGGCGAGGGTTAGAGGGATGGCCGGGGCGGCGGCGGACCGGCGAAGGAGGAGATGGGGGCAGGGCAGGGCGGCAAGGCGTCACGGCAACGCGCTGGCCGCGGATGGAGAGGTCGGCGGTTTGGCCGGCGATGGCTACGGGGGAGGGAACTCGCCGGAGCTGAGAAAAAAGGATGACGTCATTCGATAGAGAATTTGCTTGATCGAATGAGAGTTAAAGAGACCCTTATTTTTTCCTCGCCTCAAAGGCACCCACGGTGACATGCATGATCCGATCGTGTCTCTAAGGGCATATGACACCAAGGGCAAATCTGGGTCGTCCGTTTCAACCATCGGACGACCCAGATTTGCCCTTGGCGCCATATGCCCTTGTATTTTTACCGGTCTGCGAGACCGTGCCCTACTAGGAACTGGTAACACGCGCAGCGTAGACGACCTTAAATCGCCATCATGTCAGTGCCATCGAACCGAGTCCTGCGCAAACTTGGAAAGTGAAATCGCGCGTACAGTCCGCCGCCGGTGAAATCTCAGTCTCGCCGATCCGGTCCATCGCACGCGATGGCGTACTCGCCCGTCTTGTACCCTGCGGGGTTGTCTCTCGCCTCCGGGCACGTCGGCGCGGCGCCGCGCCGCCCGCACTAGTACAGAACGACACATCGGAAACGGGCCAAAAAGCCCATCGGAAACGGAAAAAGGGTCCGTGTCCCCGACCCTGTCACTGATGTGAAGGCTCTCATCGGCAACGGACAAGAAAAACCGTCACCGATGAGGCTTGATTTTGGCTACGGTTGCCATCCAGTCTCCGTTGTCGATGTATCTGGACATCAGAAATGGAGATTCTGTTTCTGCTCGTTTGCATTGAGGTTTCTTCATAAGCCTAGAGCAGGAATAGATTTGGCACTGGACATTTAAAATTTCACAGCAGAAGCACAAAAATGCTAACAAATTCATTCATAAGGTATAACAAATGTCACCGATACATTTCATCACAAGACAACCAATTACTTATCTTCATTGTCATGCCTCTCTAAATCTATCATTGACATGTCTAGCTAAATCTATCTATGTCATGCCTCTCTAAACTTATCCTTGTCATTTCCAACTTAATTTATCTTCATGACTTGCTGTTAGAGTTCATGAATTGAATCTTCTTCTTGGACGGTGTCGCCAAAATATAATCAACTCGCCGCTTTGTCCCCGACCTTGTAGTTAGCTCATTTAAATGAGCTAAACGGATCAGCACCATGCTCTGCACATAGTGCAATAAGCGAGTGCTGATGTACTGAAGGTGCCTCTTTTGTAAAGTGGTCACTGAAATGCAAAGAGAGAATATATGACTCCATGTTAGCTCACTATACATCTAGCATAAAGGACATACAACACAAAAGGATGCATAAGACAGAATAACAAACTTACAAATCCATTGCATAGTTGTTGTGTACCAACAATTATGCCGGACGACAAGCGCACCTTGGCTAAGGACCCGGCTTTTTATACAGTGTCACCGAAATGTACATCTGTTTTGCAAAGGAGATAATTCAGCCATGAGTTTCATACACTACCGATTTGTGCTAGTTATGTTCTTTTCGAGCGACACTACATAGTCGTCCTCATCGTCCTCGGATGTATTACAACCCTAGTTCTAGTTCTGTTCATGAGTGTCCTATGGAAGAAAACCTAAGCAGAACAATGACAACAACCCTAGTTCGTCGGCACGACGGCCGGTCACAAATAGATGTATTACCTTTGGATCTGGCGGCGGGAGTACGTAGTCGTCCTCGTCGTCCTCGGATCGACACGCCATGCGCCCTCCAGCTACAGATCAGGCGACGAGATCTGCCCGGGTGGAACAAAGAACGGGTACGCGCTGCCACGGTCGGAGGAGAGGAAGATGCGCGCCGACACGGTCGGAGGAGAAGAAGATGCGCGCCGCCACGGTCGGAGGGAGGGAGATGCGCGCCGCCACGGTCGGAGGGAGGGAGATGCGCGCCGCCACGGTGGAGCTAAGATCTGGTGCTGCGTGGAGGCGCCGCCACACTTTGAGAGTGAGGCTGAGAGTGAGCGATAGAGTTTAGGGCTGTGTGAAGGGCGCATTTATAGCAAAGTAGAACATCGGAAACGGAGGGTATAAACAACCGTTTACTTTGATTTTTTTCACTGACACACTGGGTTTATACTGATCTCTAATAGTATTGAAGTTGAAGAATATAAAAATAAATAACTATAACTACTCCTCGGCCTCCGCCTTCTCCTGCTCGTATGCGAGGAGAGCCGCGTAGTCGTCCGTGTCGTCGCGCGGCTCCTCGCCGACGATGTCATCGCCGCCCGTGCGACCCTCCCACATCTCGTCGTCGTCGTAGGCAGGATCGTCGCGCAGCTCCGGCGGGAGGAGGAGCCGGCGGCTCTGAAGCAGCTCAACTCTTTCCGGCGGCATAGGCACTGACGCGCGGTTGAGGTGCCAGCCACCGGGTAGCCGAACCTTTGCCCATGACACTGGCCTCCTATATTGCCAGTGCCGCTCCGCGACGGCTTGCTCGACGATGACGCGGTTCCATCCAGGCGACCGCGGACGAGCGTCTCTCCGCCGCGGCGAGCGGCTGCGGTCGCTGGGCGCCCGAGGATCCCGCGTCCTCTTCCGGCGGCATAGGCACCCTCCTGTCGTTGACGCGCCAGCCAGCGGGGAGGCTAACATTTGACCAGGGCACTGGCCTCCTATATTGCCAGTGCCTCTGCGCGACGGCCTCCGGCACGACGACGCGGTTCCAATTCAGCGAAAGCGGGAAACTGCTGCGGCGAACGCCCGAGGAGTTGCTAAGAGTATCCATGGCTGCGGCGAAGTGGCGTACTGAGATGGACGGTGCCGCGGCGCCACTACGCCATAGCAGTTACTCCGCCTCGCTTCGAATTCCAAGAAGATGGAACGTGTCCACATTGAAAACGGACACCCAAAAGTCTCCGTTGCTATAGAGGCACATATCGGAAACGGAGACATAATTAAGACCGTTGCCAATACTATGGGTAACGGAGTTAATATTTTCTCCGTTACCTATGTTGACGGGCCAGCCACGGCCCAGGTCAGGTTTGTACGCACTGGCCGCGCGGAAAGCGCGATTCACCGTCGCCTAACGCCTGCCGTTTCCATAGAGGGGTATCCGATGTGTCGTTCTGTACTAGTGCCGGCTCCATCCTCTTCTTCCCCCGCACGCGTCCATCTCCTCCGGGCGCGCACAGCGACGGTGGTGAGCACCTTGACAACTTTCTTCGATCCCATCTTGATCGTCTGCCGTTTTTAATTATCCAAGCTGAGCCCGTTCGATCGTGTGTCACCGTAGGGCCCGTTGCGTGCGCACGCGCGCCTGAGATTCAAGCAGCGGTCTCCGGCGGGCGACGGCGCCAAGGAGTGTCAACCGTGCGCTCCGGTGGATAAAGACGGCGGCTAGGAGACCGACCCCTACGCCGGGCTGTGGCCGTGGGGAGACTACTTCCCTGACGACGACGAATTACGCAGGGAAGACTTCTCCACCGTGCAAGAACGGTTCTCGCGAGAATCCAAGGACGCTGCTGCGGTGCTCAGGGACATGGTCGCCGGCGTGTTCCGTCCCCTCCTGGACAACTTCAATCATCTCCGCTCACTCAAGACCGTCTACGACACCGAGGACTACCACATCGGCATGCCCTTAGGTATATACCCCAACAGCGTCCGTGTCCAGAGTCCAGAGTCCAGACCGAATTAATCCTTGATCTGATATGACGAAACTCTTTACTCAGGGGCGTTGATCGCCTGCATCGGGTGCTACCAGCTGTGGAAGATGGATCCGTTGACTTTCCTCGATGCCGCTCTCGGCTACGCCTTCTACAAACTCAGCATCGTCTCGTCGCAGCTCCGCAAACAGGGCTTTTCCAACGACCTCATCACCAGGGTCAAATTTGGTTAGTTACCCAGGAACACCTAGCAATTTTCGCAATCAAATTTCTTTGGTGGCCGCTGGTTAAATTCCATGCTTTCTTTTACATTTGCAGTTATCATGCTCATCATGGCTGTCAATGATTTCAAGAATAATCCGTGTCCGCTTGATGCTATCAGGTGAGGTCCATGTTTTGTTTTCTTTGAGCCAAGAGGGTCCATTAGCAGAAATTGTTTGATGTTTACTGACACAGCACACTACGATTATTCACGATTCCAATGATGTGAAGGTCATCAATAATAGGCATCCATCCAATTGTTTTTGACACAGGGGGCCCATTTATCTACTCTATGCATTGACATTTGCTTATGAAGTCGCTGGCATCAAGAAGCAGATCAAGTACGCTATGGCTACACTTGTATGCTTCCTAAAGCATCCAGAAGGAAGACGCGAGCTATGCCAAATGCTACCCGAGGTTGAACTTGAACTCGTAACAAAGTCTGGGATCGTGATCTGAGATAAACTCTATCAGTTTTGTAAATTGTGTTCTTTAGTGGTTTCTTGGACAGCAAGAAGTTGCTTCATTTGTATTAGTGATATATTACATTGGACAACAAATTGAAACATCATCCCAAACAATAGCACTATCGATTTCCAAAAGCCAATACATAAAGACATAGGTTACAGAACTCCATGAGTGACAAACCATTACAAAACATTGATACACATTATTGAAACATCAAACAAAACGGTCATATATAATAGGAGGATATGTGTGGATCCCTACAACTCCAACAAGGAAAGTTTATATGATGAGGGGAGTTGTTCTTCTCATGAAGTCTCAGCTTTGAACATCTGGTGACTGGCACATGGGTCGAAGAACTCATTTCGTGAGGATTTTCGGGGCGTCGATGCAAATAGAATACTCGAACTACCAATTTTACTGCCAGCGTTGAAATACTTTGTAGCTTGGTACAACTTGTTTGTTCGCGGCGATAATCTGTACTCTATGTAATATTCGGAACAAAATGGTTATCGAGCAGGTTTTCTCACCGCGTGCCTCTATTTTTGTGTTCAAATTTTGGCATTACTGTTGCAGTGGCATTCCCTATGGCAAAGACCAGCTAGATGACATGCTTCATGATCTTATGGCAGCAGGCCATCAAGCATCGTCGCCTAACCGTTGAGCTCCTCACTCTCTTGAGAGTTGTATCTTTTTTTTCCTTTCTAGTTGGCCATGTTTGTACTATTGCCCCAACAGGTTCTTATTTTTTCTCACATTTGATATTGATGTATGAACATGGTTGCTTTATACAGTGGGGGCAAAAGCATGTTTCGTTAAACCTGGGTTGTTCACGGAGTAAAATTGTATGTGATACAATGTTAGAGTTCGATGGCTAACGTCTGAATTATAGTGTAAATTGAAAAAAAAAACACCACAATTGGGAAAATGTTATCAATGCTTCAATAAAAACCGCCACTTTTGATGCATTTTGATGGGTCTTCCTCGACATTTCTCAAATTATAGTAATTTTTTGCAATCTACTCCGAATTATATGATCAAGGATCTTTTATCCGTACCTATCAATTGCACTAATTAGTTGTAGAATTTTGAGTTCCATCCATACCACTTGTACCCTATGGAACTTCAAAAGGAGATGCGTAATATCTTCATATCCTACGCTGCGTACAGAGCATTGGTTGCTCGTTGCCACAATCTTATTGGCAAATACTCCAAAATATCAGGAGGGGAATCTCTTCTTCCTCCCCGGTGTAATGAATTAATGCACTAATTGATTATCCCAAAATTCCGAACTGATGGATAGGATTAGGCTTTATATTTTAACACTCCCCTCACGTTTAGGCTTGACAAACGGGAAGACCTTGGACGTGAGATCGATGGGAGGCCGCAACTATTTTTATACTATTAATAGTGCGTTAGCCCCGTCTTCAACTTGAAACCACTTGGCTCTGATACCATAATGAATTGATTCACTAACCAATTATCTCAAAAGTCCGAACTGATGGAAAGGGTTAGGTTTTATATTTTAACACGATATTATTTCAAAATGTAAAATTACTCCAAAACATGAGATGAGGCCATGGAGTACATGACAACCGTTTTTTAATCTTCGCCTGGACTTATAATTTTCATGGCATCTTCCAAACATGTACATTTTGTGGGATCTAGATTTGCCGACTTTGTAAAAGGCAAAGTCAGGTGACTTTGAGTCACTGACATGCGGGGCCCACCACGTGTGGGGGTCCACACGTCAGTGACTCAAAGTCAGCCAGGACAAAGTCAGCTAATCTCAATCCCATTTTGTGAGCCTTCTACTACTAGGGCATTTCTTTCATGTCTCCCAAACTAGTAGTCCCACTTTCCGACGAGGGGGTGGAGGCTTTATTTGGGATGGCAATGCTTTCGAAGTGGGAGGCGGCCGACCACGAACTAGCAAGGAGTTTGCGCTCACGGCCTGACGACAGACATGCCACACACTGAGGACTTGTTTGGTATTTGTGTATTTTTAAAGAATGGTGGGGATTATTCTGGTCAAACCTCAAATCCCCAATATCCCGAAAAGCCCGTTTGGTTCTAGTGTATTTGGTGAATTTTGTCCCCGTTTTTCCCTAGAATTCAACCAAACTTTAGTATATTTATGTCAACACCCAATACACCGCCCCTCGCTAGTGGATTGGAGATTAACTGGGATTTTATGGGATTGAGTGAAGGTTGGGATTTCACTCAATCCCTGTGGAGATTATCCCCACACTAATCCCCTAAAAAACCTAGGACTAAACAAGGTCTAAAAAGGCGAGGTCCAAAAAGAGTACCCAAAGATACAATCAAAAAGTTCTAGCATGGGACGACGATTGCCCTCGTGAGGAAATAACTACCGATGAAAGTGATGTTAGAGTCTCACCGGCAGGCTCAAAATTTTGTCCGACACCCCGAAAATATGTCCGTTATGGGGTGCAAGACACATGTCTAGCACAATGGGGTGCTTTAAAAGTTCGTACATTGGCGAATTTCGAACAAAGACTCGATTTTCATTGAAGGTTGATATATCACAATGAATTTAAAATAAAACTTAACTAAACCTAATCTAGATGGCCGGAGTAGCCGGGTCACTGGGGCAGCCTCACCGTTTTTCGCCGTCGGGTCAACAACGTTGGAGGGGCCACCCTCCTCGTTGTGGGTCGCCTGGATGACGACGTGAGAGGGGCTAGCCTCGTCGTACATCGAGGGGCAAGTGAAGAAAGCTTAGAGGTGGGGATTTCGCCGCTCGCGCGAGCCAGTGCCTCTCCTTGGTAGCTTCTAGCGCCATCTGGTGCCTCTCCGTGTGGCCGCCAACGACGTGAGAGGGGCCAGTCTCGTCGTCGGACGTCGGCGGGCCAATGAAGAAAGCTTGGAGGACGGGATCATTGGTGAGCAACACCTCTCCTCGGTGGCTCGACATGCAACTGTCTCACCCCATCTGCCTCTCTGCTCCTAGCCTCCAGCTTGCGGGCTTTGCGGGCCCGACAGTGAGCCTCGTCCATATGTCAGTGGTGCGTCTCCTCCCTGTTGCGGTGAGCAGCCTTGCGAGCCAAAGGCCACCTCCCTATGGGCGAGAAGGTCCCCCTCGAGCTCGGTGGCCCGCCTCCTTTCTCGCTGCAAAATCGCGGGGGATCTTAATGATGCACAACGCTCGTCAATTCGAGGGTGATGGCTTGGCCCTGCTATAGGACTACAATGCTTTGGAAGTGGGAGGCCGTCGCGACGACGGCCTAGCAGAGCGTTTGCGGTCACGGGTGAGTCAAGGCCTAAACACGAGGTCCAAGACGAGTACCAAAGGCAACAGTCGGATAAGTCCTAGAATGGGGCGACGATTGCCCGCATCAGGAAACGGCTAGCGATGAAAGAGCTGTTCTGATATGAGGGTCCTGCAGCAATATATAATTATATATACGGAGTACAGCACAAGGTTAATGTGCGAAGGTGGAAACTGATCATGGTTGAAGACAGGCGCTGACAGCAATTGAAACAGAATCACTTGTACAGACATGTAAATCGATACGGATCCTTCATGAAAGGAGACCAAAGTCGATCAAGATGGATACTGAAGCAATTCACAATTTTTTTACAAACTAGTTGCGAGGTTTAGAACAAACAAAAGGTCCTAGATGTTTGATACCATGCTAGGAAATATATACGTTGTATTTCCATGAGACCATAAGTCAATATATTTATACACGTAAAAGTGTGGTAGATATGTAGAAAACCCTTATAGGATGGAGATATTGCACGCTAAGACATAAATGTCTTATAACTGTATCACGTACTTTCTAGTCTCCATGGCATATATCCAAAAATAATATTCTCCAACTACCTGCAAAGTTCAAACAGAGCTGTTACATCAGTAAAGATTCCGAGAAGCTATATTGAGAACCACTAATTGATACAAACATAAACAATATTAAGTTAACATATTTTTTTTCATACCTTGATGATAATTCCTATGACTACAGTAGTAAATTCCAAAATGAAAAATTAAGCTTTGTTCGCCCTGTCCACCGTCTCAATATTCTGCAACTACCTGCAATATTGAGACAAAATTTAATGTGAGTAAAGATTTGGCAAAGCTATATTCAGACTGATACAAATATAAAAAGAATGTTTAGGCTGACAGGTTCTCTCATACCTCAGTGACAGAAAAAATTTAAGCTTTGTTCGCCTTGTCCAGTACATCCATAATGAACAAATCACATGTGCCTTAATATTCTACAGCTACCTGCAACATTTAAACGAACATTTATATAAATAAAGATTTGACAAAACTATATTCATAGAAACATTGTTAGGTTGATATATTGTTTCGGTACCTCGAGGACAAGGAAATGATAAGAGCTATCAGGAGAACTCCAAACTCGAGGGTGGGTTTGTAAGTTTTGTTCGCCTTGTCTAATACATCGACAATGAACAAAGCCCGGTCGTCTCCTTTGTTTGCGAAGTAACCAACAGCCGTGCACCCAAGAAGGAGCAGAAGTGTGAAGACGCACTTCCATGAGATACGCTTCCAGACCTGCTTCACCTTCTGCCAAACGTTTTCTGGCTCCAATGGAGACTCTATATTTCGAAAATGGAAAATTCAATCAGATTAAGCAGAAATCTAATCAACAGATAGTACATATGTACATGAAATGGATTGCAAGTCAACCGCAAGTCACATAGCAGATTGGTCAGAAAAATCGGATAATGATAAAATGGTGATCATTTTTCTTCAGTTCATCATCCTGTACAAATCTTTAACACTTGATACGTAACACAAGGTTAAAATAATTCTCGGTACAAAATGAGAAAAATATTTCAGCAGATGATCAGAGACTATAGATGTGGAGTTGGCTCATGAGAAAGATCATCAAGGGATTGCCTTCTTTTTATGTGGCAGTTCACACTTGCACGATAATTCATAATACTTACAATTTTAATACTCTCACAAAGCTTTAACGCTTATGATGTGTTCTGGTAAAAATTCTTTAATTCTCCAAAGAGATAGGTGAGATCAGGATTCAGAAAAACAACAAGAGGACAATGGGAAAAGAAAACAGAGAATGAGAAATAGACTTCAATTCATTGCATTAAAAGATACTATATAGTACATGGCCATTACATACGCATATACAAGACACCAAGGGCCGTTTTGTCCATGACGTCAGATTATACAGCACATTCACATGGAGAAGCTAATATGGGTCGTGTGTATGTATCACGTACATAGAATTTCTCTTTCACTACCTCTCCCCGGTGAAAATTATGTCTGCCATTGAACAGAGAGGTCTGGTTTGCCAAATACCAGGTCGTGTTGAAGTCATTACCAAAAACCAGGTCACACGCCCATGAACTGTAAACGCAGGCGTCAACACAGCCGCTCATGGCCATGGATCCCGTCACACCGATCGCATTCGACACTAACTAGTAGGCTGATACGTCTCCAACGTATCCATAATTTCTGCTGTTCCATGCTTATATTATACCATTTGCTACATGTTTTATATACACTTCATATGATACGTCTCCAACGTATCCATAATTTCTGCTGTTCCATGCTTATATTATACCATTTGCTACATGTTTTATATACACTTCATATCACTTTTATGCATTTTCTGGGACTAACCTATTAACAAGATGCCACAGTGACAGTTCCCTGTTTTCTGCTATTTTTGGTTTCAGAAAGTTACTTCTGGAAATATTCTCGGAATTGCACGAAACAAAAGGCCAAGTCCCTATTTTTTCAACACGTACACGGAGTCCGAAGGAGAGACGAAGACTCGCCACTAGGTGGCCAAACCATAGGCCGGCACGGCAGTGGGCCCCACCGCGCCGTCTGGTGGTTTGGGCCCCTCGGGGGTCCGCCGACATCGCCCCTTCGCCTATTTATTCACCGAGACGTGAAAACCCTAAAACACCGAGCCTTTCATCCAGAACATATTCGCTGCCGCCGCCGTCGTCAACCCTAACTCGGGGGGTTCTGAAGCTCTTCCCGGCACCCTGCCGGAGAGGGGAATCATCACCGGAGGGCTCTACATCGCCATGCCCGCCTCCGGAGTGATGCGTGAGTAGTTCATCCTTGGACTATGGGTCCATAGCAGTAGCTAGATGGTTGTCTTCTCCACTTGTGCCATCAAGTTTAGATCTTGTGAGCTGCCTATCATGATCAAGATCATCTTATTGTAATGCTACATGTTGTGTTTGCTGGGATCTGACTTATATTGATACCTATGTGGAGCTGAATATTATATTATCATGTCTATGTCATTTGTGATCTTGCATGCTCTCCGTTACTTGTTGAAGCCTTGGCCAAGTGAATACTTGTGACTCCAAGAGGGGGTATTTATGCATGATAGTTGGGTTCAACCTCTATTTAACCTGAGATAGTGACAGCAAGTTCTAAGGTTGTAGATGTGTTGTTGCCACTAGGGGTAAAACAGCAATGCTTTATTCAAGGATGAATGTATTGTTTACATTACGCACATTACTTAATGCAATTGTCTGTTGCTTGCAACTTAATACTGGAAGGGGTACGGATGTTAACCGGAAGGTGGACTATTTAGGCATAGATACATGCTGGATTCCGTGTACGTGTTGGAAAAATAGGGACTTGGCCTTTTGTTTCGTGCAATTCCGAGAATATTTCCAGAAGTAACTTTCTGAAACCAAAAACAGCAGAAAACAGGGAACTGGCACTGTGGCATCTTGTTAATAGGTTAGTCCCAGAATATGCATAAAAGTGATATGAAGTGTATATAAAACATGTAGCAAATGGTATAATATAAGCATGGAACAACAGAAATTATGGATACGTTGGAGACGTATCAGTCCCCGCCGGCTTCTCTCGCTTGCAAGGTCTCCATCGCTGGTTCGTCTTCGCCGTCATCGACCGGGACTTCATCGACAACTTCGCCATCGACTCCGATCTGCGCGTCGTCGTCGCCGCCATGGCGCGTTCCGCGCTGCGTCGGTCTGATCAACCGATCGCGCGCCTGCACCGCCAAGCACGTCCCCGAGCACGCGCCTACCACCGATCGAGCTACAGGCTGCCGCCGCGTCACCCCTTCGGGCCGCCGCGCCGCCGCCATTGGTCCATGTTGCCGGCAGCCAACGCGCCTTCCCAGGCGTGTATGCCGCTGGCGACACCCGTCGTCGCCCCGACCCGCGCACTGCTGCTGCGTCGCCCCTTCGGGCTGTAGCGCCACGTCACGCGGTCCTCTTCGCCGTCCCTGCGTGTCGACTTCTACGTGGTATGCGCCGCGCAGACTTCCTCGGCGTGGGAACGCCACCGTCCGCGCATGGTCTTCGTCAAGCCGCCGGGTTCTTCTTCGCCTACTTTGAGTAACGCCGCCGCCATCTACAGGTAACCTGCATGGCCACATCAGGCCGTCGCAGGTCCCGCCGACCACCCCTTGTCCAGGCGTCCAGCATGTCCAGCATGGCCACCCCCGGCCGCCGCTGCCTTCGCCGCCTTCTACATCTTCGTCCACCACGACCACGTCGCCAGCGTCATCATCCTCGTTCCCGACTACGTCTACTCCAACAACCGCGGACGACATCCGCACCTTCTACCCCCGCTGATTGGCGCCGCAATCGTCGTCGAGTCCTCCTCTGCTGGCCCCTCCGACGCTGGCGTATGGTTCATGGTGGTCCCTGCCCCGCATGCACGGTACTGACAACACCGGTGCGTGCCTTCGTCCCCGACGTGTCCCCGGGTCTGGCAAGCCCGGGTCGGCGCCTCGTCTACATCGGCCTCGACAACGTCTTCGGCATCGACTTCCTCCTCTACGACTGCCTCGACCACGTCACCGATTTCTTCTATGCGTACTCGGTTCTGGCAAAACCGGAGTATGCCTTCGTCCCCGACGTGCGCCTTGTTCCGGCAAAACAATGGCCGCACCTCGTCCTCGACGGCTCGTACTGCGTCGTCCCCGTCATCGGCATCCTCGAAGACTGCCTCGACGTGTCCCCGTCACTCTCCTCGCGTACTATGCGCAAGCAGCTTCTTCTGCGTCTACCTCGACACCGGCAACCCCGACCACGACATCGACCACGACAACCTCTCGCACGGCTACCACGACCAAGGCTACACCGCCTAACGCTCTCGGCTCACTCGACATCGGCAACAAGGGCTACCACCTCGCTTGAGCACTCATCAGCTTCCTCTACAGTCCAAGCTCCGCGCCGCGACACCGTCCACGACATTCCCGCTCCTACTGCGGGGGGATGTCAGCCCCTGGATTCTACTTCGGCTTATCTCCAGTCTGACCGTCCGCGACGTTCCAGTTGTTCACGACGCTACCGCTACGACTGCGGGGGGATGTTAGAGTATATTTGTGTTACGGAAAGATATGGTAGAGATAGGATTTGTTTCTTGTCTTGTACTCCAAGTCGGTCACTTGTACGCCTATATATACTCGCCCATGAGGCTCAATAATACATCCATCATATTTCGCCAATCTCATAATTCTACACCATGAACGAGGGGGTGCAGATAGAGGGGAGGACGGCGAGCCCGAGACGGGGCGGCGCATGAGAAGGCGCGACGGAGGACAGGGGCTGCGCGGCAGCGGACGTGCGCAAGAGGGGCCGAGGAGGACTGCGCGACTCCCCGCGAGATCATCTCCAGCTCGCCGGCGCCGGGAACGAAGGCGGCGTCCATGGCCTCCGCGCTGCCGTGTTTTGAATTCTTTCGGGGGACGCCGCCGACCTTTATTTGGGCAAACCCCCTCAACTATTGTTTTGAGGCTAACCCCTCAACTAAGGCCTAGTTTGGCAGTGCAGTTTTTCTAAAACCGAAGTTTTGGAATACCAAAGTATTTAATCGCCAGGCAAATGAATACTTCAGTTTTGGACAATACTTCAGTTTAGAAAAAAGAGGGTCAGACCTCTTTCTCCAATACTTAAAAAAAAACTACAGTTTTAGACAATACTTTAGTTTTAAAACCACATTATTTATTGGATCCAAACACCTTAAAGTATTCAATACTTCATTATTTTCAGATACCAAAGTATTCTCTATATACTTCAAAAATAATTTGATTCCAAACGGAGCCTAAGGGTGTGTTTGGTAGCCCGACCCGGCCCGACCCGCTCAGGCCTCGCGCCCCAGCGTCGACCAGCCGCCGCCTACCAACGCCTCATCCTCGCCCGGCCGGATTACGAGTGCCACCGCCGGCATTTGCTCTGCACACGCGCAGCTCCAATGGAGAGTACCTGATTGCTTTTTTAATTTCTGTCCAAGGACTTTTGTGTGACATTTTGGACATATGTGTAATTTTAATTCTTGAACTCTAGTCTTAGCTCATACGACCTACCAAACAACATCTCAACTCATCCTGTTTCAACAGATACAACCTACCAAACACACTAAAATATCTCAGCCTAGCCTGTATAAGCTCAGCTCGGCCCAGTTGAGATACCCATGTTGGAGAGACCCAGCCTACCAAACACACCCTAATAAACTTCTTTTCTTTTTGTTCAGGAAAAAATGGTGGTCGCAAAAACTGTACTGCAAAATGCGGCCGAACTAGGTCCAGTGCTAATCGGGCTGTGAAACCAGCCCAGCAAAATGCGAAATGACCCTACTTCCATGGCCGGTCCTTTTTTGTTTCCTTCTTTCTTTTTTTTCCCGTTTTTTCATATGTTTCTTCTTACTTTTTACTTCTTATTTTTTCGGTAGCATCTTTGTTTTATTTTTCTGTTTCGTTTTCATTTATTTTTTAATGTTTTCTTCCCTTTTTGAATTGTTTCAAAACAGTTTTTAAAAAAATGTTCATTTCTTAAAATGGTTCGGATATTAAAAATGCTCACCTTTCGGAGTTTAAAATATGCTCATTTTTTAAAGCCAAGTACATGCCGTCCGGGGACATTTCGCTAGTGCAAGCCGAGTGGGGGCTCGCAGTTATGGAATAGCCTTGGCAAGATTAAGCATTTATTCAAACTTGGTGCCAAACATGAAATAAGGAATGGGCAGCGCACCCAAACATGATGAGGGCTTGCTCAAGAAAAGATTGCCGCTGCTGTTTGCCATTCGCGATGATCACAATATTTCGGTTGCCTAACCAGTGGAGTCATCTATTCGTCTTAGACATACTCTTGATCATGCAGGGAGGCCCTCAATGGGCAGATTTGACAGGGTTGCTGAATCAAGTCAACTTGTCAGAAGGGCTTGACGTGGTTTCCTGGTCGTTGGATCCATTTGGAAAGTATACAGTTAGCTCGATGTATGCGAAGCTTTGGCAGGGTGCGACGGTGGCACATTTCGAAGACGTGTGGGCGGTGAAAATTCCGCTCAAGATTAAGATATTCTCTTATTGGTAGCTCATTCTTCATAAACTGCCCTCTGGCCTTCATTTGGCAACGCGCCATGGTCACTCTAATGGCCGTTGTGCTCTTTGTGGTAACTTTGAAGATGCGTCTCACATCTTTTTTCGTGCCCTTTGGCCAAATTTTGCTGGATTGTGTACCGCCAATTACTTGGGTGCAATTTTTTTTTTTCAAGAACAAACTTGGGTGCAATTGATACCCAGCAAATTTTACGCAATTCTTTATGATCCTCTCTTCTCTCCCGGGCTCGTTTAGGAGAGTGGTCTGGACCCTTTTTCTTCCCCAATCGTGGGCCTTTGGCAAATCAGGAATAAAATCTCCATTAAAAAGAAGGTCATTAAGCACCCGGTTGATGTGTATTTGATTTTCTTGCAACAGTGGATATCACCGCCAAGAGGCTAGACAAGACAGGACTAAGCTCGGAAGCGCGGGAGCTAAGTCGACTTCACGCCTCATTGCGACGAAGTAGGACGGGCATCTAGGGGCTTTGGGTATCTGTTGAGGTGGTTTGGTTGCTGATGTTGAGGCTGTTTGTGCTTTAGGCCACAACTTCTTTGTTTTCATGTAGTTTCTTTACCGTTGGTCGTTGGATAAGTTGTATGCCGTAGCGTGTAATAACCTTGTTTTGAACCTCGAGGCCTTATTTAATTTAAGGTTGGGCATCATACGACTTTTATCTAAAAAAACATGCAACCACCGAGAGACGTGCTAAACAGAAATCTCGTGGCCACACATCCTGCGCAGTACGACCTTTCCTTTATTTTTTCTAGACAAAAACTGGAGTAGCGTATCACTCATGCAGATATGCTCATTCACCATTCGAGAAATGTCGAATTAAGCGGAACAGACATTGTCACCTTGATTGTGAACCAAAACCGAACACTTGAGAAAAGGGAACCTACGATCGAACAGTCAACACAGATGGGTTCCATGTCATGGATTCATTCCTAGTACTACAGAGCACACACGCGACTGACAAGAAAGAACCCACTTGCTGACAAATAAACCTCACGCCCCGGCCGACATACACCAATGTGGCAGTCTACTGTATCATCAGTTCATTGTGCATACATATTATGATAATCATGTAAAGTAAACTGAGACGAAGATCAAATAACTGATCAAAACACCTTTCCTCCTCCACCTCGACCGCACTAATATATTGCTTTGTTGCCGGTGGATGTCGATCAGACATGCATGCATCCGTTCCCGTCCGTCGTCTCCGCCTTGGCGTTGACGCAGCCGCGGCTATGCTCCGGCGACCCTTTGCCCTTGCCGGCGACGTTCACCATGTCGAGCTTGTAGAGTATCGGGATCATGACGAGCGAGGACAGGAACGCGAGCAGCGGGCCGAAGATCCAGAGCAGGAGCGGCACCCCGGCGTAGAAGAGCCTGTTGCCGATGAAGTTGAGTGTGAACCCCCTCGCGAGGATCTCCCCATGAAGTCGGCCGTGACGAGGTCGCCCGAGAGGGCGGAGGTGTTGATGAGGAAGCTCGCTTGGTTGAGGAAGCAGATGGTGAGGGAGTGGCAGAGGAAGGCGAAGAGGAAGAGCAGCAGCAGCGCCACGTACTTGAGCGCCATCATGTACTCCCCGTGCGCGCCGAAGACGGCGTCGCTCAGGGGCTTCTTGATGGCGTAGGTGCTGCTGAGCACGGCGGCGATGCCCGTGCAGAAGAGCACCGCCGTGGTGGCCATGAGCGTGGAGCCCATGATGACGTTCCGCAGCGACTGCACCACCAGCACCCCCTTCTTGTCGTCGTTGTCCTGCAGGCGCGCGTGTGAGTGCAGTGCCAATCGATCGGTCGGTGTACTGCTAGCTAGCTGGAGGGGCAAGAAGAGATGTACCTTGATCATGCCGGAGACCCAGACGCGGCGGCTGGCGGAGTAGATGCCGAAGGCGGTGGAGAGAGGGTGGTGGCGGACGGCGCGGTAGAGCCAGCCGTGGTAGAGCATGGGGAGGAGCAGGCTCAGCGGGATCAGGATCAGGTCCAGGTAGCTCTCCCTCCACACCATGGTCGATCGAGTTCCCTTGGGCGATCTTGCTATGTAGAATGTGTGTACACTAGTATAGTACTAGCACACACACTTGTCGATCGATGGACGATGCTCCAAGTTGCTGATCGAGCCTGAATTAATTTGAGGTCGGAGACGTTTGCTTGTTGCTTGCTGCTTGTGTTGTAAGTTGTGATCGTGAACCGTGTAGAGCTCGCTATCTACCTGTCCTCGGATGGGTGTGTCGTTATATAGGGGAAGGGAAGGGAAGGCTTAGTGGCATCATACACAAAGGCCACCATCTTTCTTTCCCCGGCGAACCTGAAAGCGGGAGAGGTTAAAGGCAGACGACCGGCCAGACTGCTCGATAGACATCCTTCCTGAGTCACAGGCCAAAGCTGAGGATCGCAGTGTGCAAAGTAAGTGACAAAATGCGATCGATGGCGACGACGATCTGCGGACGACGACGGTTGCTCTTCCTTCGTTGGAACTGATCGAGATTGTTGTCAATTTTCCACATGATAAAAAGTGATCACACTACGTAGGGAAGAGAGACCAGCGTGACGACAGGTCGATCGAGAGTGCAGTGCATGCAGCGAGGGAGAGAGTGAGACCATGGAGAAGATATGCAGGTACACGTATGTGTCCCGATGGCGACGCAGATGGTGCTGGATTGGTAGATGTGGTAATGCGAGTGAGACCGGCGCCGGGTTCCGGGTTTCATTGCCGTTGTAGTTCTGGTTTGCGTCTGCTTGTTGGGTGTGTCATGACGTGCGGGCCGTTGTTGCTTCGCCGGCGCACAACAACCTCGCTGGCTTCCGGGCGCACGGCTCTCCGGACTCCGGCGGCACATTGTAACCGACTCGCCGCGCGCGCACACTCCGTTGGCGATCACGGGATGCGCGTGACCACGGTAACACGTTTCGTCTCCACGCCTAGCTCGTTCCGTTTCCCGCAAGGCCTAGAGCACTTGCCTATCTACTGTAGTAGTTAATGCACACAGGCCTAAAAAACGCAGTCTGCAAACTAACGCCGGATATGGAAAAGTCCGGTCGCTATCTTATCGGTTAGCTACGGCATTCTCCACCCACTGTATATTACTACGTTATACTCTATCTAGATGTATATATGCCTCCAAGTGCTTTGAATTAGTGCATGAATCTGTGAACTATGTTCAAGCGCGGTTTTAGGGTATATGTCCGTTGCTACATTGGTCGAAGAAAGATGATGTACGCATCAGCCTGCTTGCTTTAGATGCGTCTTGTGTGTCCCCTATTTGTGTTCCCTACAACCCACCTCATCGGCCAGATGATGTTGCAGGCAGTTCCATACGTCTCACACAAGTATAGCACACTAGGGACGTGACTCAACGACGGTGTTTAAAAGGACGTCAGACGTACTAATGGTAATTATTAGTCGTCGTCCCAGTTCTTTTGTCAGCTTATTATTTAGAGATTCTAAACTGGTTATGAGATGACTTATGAAAGAATCTAGGTAAGGGCAGTTTATTTTTTAAACTGCCAAAAAGAACTTGGCCTTAAAATCATTTGACTTATTTCTATATCAGCATGATTCATACTATATTGCGTAATCGATCATATAGTTTTGTACTACTATACAAGTATGCATGTGATAATAAGTTCAAAATGACTTACCACGAAATATACTAACACACTAAAATATTACCGAAAATGTCACTCCGAACTAACTATGTCATGTTCGTTGCACACAACTTCTTATTCAGTTATGTATTTTTTTATTTGCTGGAAAATGTTGGTCGAAGTCCATATTGAGATATCCAAAACATCTTATAATTCAGAATGGAGAAAAGACTTTGTTTAGTTGATCAATGAAGTCAAACAACGTTTATTCACGAAAAAAATTGAGAACAAGATTTAAGTGAGTGACATATTTTTTCTAAGATTATAAAGAATTTCTTTAAATGTTTTGTGTTTGTGGCATCCTAGTCAACTACCAAGTGAAATCTTACAAGTGGCCAAGTGGGGGTCAAGAAAACAACAGAGCACAAATAGATGGAGTAACCATAGAGGCTTTGTCACCTTATATACAACCAATTGAGTAACATTTAGTTGGTGCCCGACATATAGATGCTCCTTGATGAGCTAGATCGTCTTTCATCCAACCACTGGGCTAAACCGTGCATGGACATGGACTCAAAGGGCGGTCACCGCACGTCAACCTCGATCAGCTGCCTCGTTGGTCACTAGCTATATCGATCGACCGCGATCGCTCGCTCGAAACGAACTGGCGACGTCAGTTCGATCGTCGCTTGTCCCGGTTTCGAATTATTGGAGCTATAGCCTATAGCTAATTAAGCTAGCATGCAATTCCTGGAAGCGCGCGCGAAAGCTCCGTTTCATGCATGCTACGTGTGATAGCACTAGCTACCTATCGAGTGGTGGCTATACTAAACCCTGCACTCATCATGGCCGGTTTTTCTTTCTAGCACAATGACCTAAAGATGTCGATAATAGTAGCAATACACGAGCATAAATGGATCAAAGGAAAGGAGCTAGCTTTAAGTTGACATGCATTTGCATCATTGTTGGAGGAAAGATTAATGCGTAGTTGCCCTTCTTGGTGGCCAAACTAATGCAGGGATATGAAAACAATGGGTCTTGTTGGATATATCTCTGCCCTTCTTTCAAATTTCAGCCCAATTCATCACATTTGGACTATATTGTGCACTTGAAGGCGAAGATCAGTAGGCCATTTTTGTATGCAGGTCATTATTCTCAGCGCCTAGCTAGGCAGTTTGGATGAACGGAAATGATTTTATCTTCAAAGGATTGCAGCCTGATCTATATAGATGCAGAGCTCTTTCAAGACAGAATTGAGGTGGTTGAAGCACAGAGCTATAACAGAAAAAAATGAGCTTTTTCCGGCTTGGATAGATAGTTTCATTCGATTTTCTATCGTTTGATTTTCTTTCCTTTGTGTACAAATCTCTTGTACATTATTATTTAAAAATCAATAAAATAGAATCCTGTTATTTTCGTCAAAAATATATATCATTGTTGAAGGAAAGATTAATAATGCGTAGGTGCCCTTCTTGGTGGCCGAACTAAAGCAGGGATATGAAAACAAACAATGCGTCCTATAGTTTTGACATGTACTACTACTACTATATGTTGATTGTGCGTCAAAGTTCTTACTAGATGCTATAAAAAAACCTTTTTTCTTGCCAGCCAATAAGCTACTTATCTAACTTGTCGGTTTGTTGAACAAAAGCAGCTGGCCACATTTTGCAAGTATAATTCGCCACTACTATATGCGTTCTGTCTTACGGCAAAGTGGCATGCAGGAAGTAGCGGCGAGTCGAAATCCAGGAGGAAAAGCAAGCGAGCAGATCCGGCCATACATGCGTGGGATGCACTGGCACAAGATCAGTCGATCGAGTAAGCTTATGTGCGTGCGTCCATGCAAATGAACCTAGCCGGGAAGTCGTCGGGGTACGGGATGTGCTTGGACGCGTGGCGCCTCACTTGCTGGTGTGCAGTCCAGTAGGGCAACTGCTTTGATTTGCTGATCCGGTGGCCGAGTGCTCCTGCTTTTGGTAAAACAAATTAAACGGATGGAGGGATAAGGGGGCTTTCTTTATTCGGCCGGTGCAAATACCACTACTTTGGATGAATGCTGGTAAAAAAACTCAAACGCAATGCCTTTCTTGTGTGTCGCTTGCTCAAACTTCCATTCACCCCGGAGGAAAACATTTGTAAATGCGGCTGGGCTACTTAACTAGCACATGCATGTGTACAAACATCCTGAGGTTAACTAGATCTTAGATATGTTTCTAGTTTCTACTACGTACTGCATGCCCTTAAGGTTTGTGGTGTCCTAGGGAAAGTAGTTTTGTGAAGAATTGATGTGTGAAATATAACTAAATGCTGCACCTCTAACATTCAGTTGAAGTAGAGAAGTGTGGAAATAGATGGGATGGATGGAAAGCACAGACAAATGATCACGTGGAGTGTATATGTGGGTTAGTGCTAAGGGACTAAGAAAGTAAGTAACGAATAAGAGATTATGCTTATTGGAAAGAATATTTCCTTTTTGTTCTTAACCATGTGGGCACATTGGCGTACCTAGGACCTAGAAGAATATGTCGATTCCAGGGCTAGCTGAAAATGCAGGTGAAGATATTCGCATGCACCATCCATGGCTCACTAGAGGTTTGAGGTGCGGCGTCACAATTGCCCGTGCAGTTCTGGTAGCTCCACCCCTGTGTGGAGACTGGAGGGAGACAATACCATCGCAAACGATTCGAATAGAATCAACAAATGTGTCAAACAATTTTCGTAACCGAACTATGACGGGGTGAAATCCGATCTAAGCAATTGTTCTGTCGAACATTGTACCTCGGTTTTATGAAAGAAGTGTGAAAGATGAAGGATGAAAAAATAGAGAAAATTAAAGATGGCATCGAGTAGAGGCGGAGCTTAAGGTAAATTGGTTAGTATAATCAAAATTTGCATTGGAGCTAGGGGAAGAGCCCCCTCTAGCCCCGGCTAAGATCCACCACTACCCACAAGGAACAAGGGAAGGGGATTAAGTCGTTAGTTGGTGCTGAGAGGTTTGGAAGGAAAGGAATCTGTGTATCTTCCAGTTGGCTCGATGGTCATTTCGCTACACTTGACATTCTCCACTGCATGATTGAGTGCATAACGCTCTGCAAGGTGCCCCCAACATGTTCCTCGTCCAGAGGTGGTCTTGTATCACCAGGATGCCCCATCACCTGGATCGGAGTCGGATTAGCTTTCTAACTATAGGCCCTTCCTATAGACTCCTAATGCCACCATGATCCACGAGTAACGAAGGTCAAACAATAAATGTGTTTGGTGGATTGAAATACATACGCCACCGGCCCTTGTAAATTCATAAGTACTTTGTTTTTTTGAAAGTTTATGACAGTAGGGAAAACCCCCTACTGCCTCGTGTTAATAATCAAAATTCTGGTGTTACATAAATACAAGAAAGGTGGCTAAGCAGCCATCCTGTTAGAGAGTTCGAGAACAGCACAATCAGAGGTTCTGTGCAAGATTTACAATGAAGGGGTGGAGACTATCCTTAGTTCTATGCACTAGGAGACTAACATCAGAGGAGAATCTAGTTTTCCATGCTGCTAATGTTGGAGGAATATTATTAAAGACCATATTGTTTCTCTCCTTCCATATGCTCCAGGCGCCCAGCATGAATATTTCCAAGAACATAGTCATTGGTGAGTTCTTCTTGTGTTGGGAAATAATGTCCAATCCGTTTCCTTGATTATTCCAGTTGAATCCCAAAGTTGACCAGCAGCTCCTTGCAAAAGGACATTGAAATATGAGGTGCTAAATTGTTTCTTCTGGTGGATTTTGGCACATGGGGCAGTTGTAAGTCGAGGTGATATTATAATGCCTTCTCCTCAGCATATTCCTGGTGTTCAGTCTGTCCGAAAATAATAACCAGCAGAAGAATTTTATTTTAGGAGTGCATTTTGATTTCCAGATCCAGTTAAATGCCTCATGAGGGATGATGTTTCGGAAGCAGAACTTGTAGAATTGTTTTGATGTGTACTTCTTCCCCTAGGGGTAGCTCCAGCTGTCATGGTCATCAGCATTCAGAGACAGGTGCTGCGTTTCTTGTTGTATGATTCTAAGTTCTTGCATTGCTTCTGGAGATAGTGGCAAGTGAAAAGTGTCATTCAGTCGCTGAGTTCCCAGGAAATCCCTCACTGAGATGTCTTCATCAATGCAGTAGGAGAAAGCTCTAGGGAATTTATCAGACGCCGGTTTATCTAGCCAGACATCTTTCCATAGAAGAGCAGTAGTTCCATTTCCCATCGAACAAGTGTCTACACCTCTGTAAATTGCACTCAGTTTGAAGATATCCTTCCACCAGAATGAGCCACATGGCTCCATAGCATGTGGTACCTTATTGGTATAGTATGTGTTCCATAGCAATGTGACCCAAGGTGTGTCGGCCTTGTTATAAAACTTGTCCAGAAATTTCAGGAGAAGAGCTTCATTATGAACTTTGAGGTTAAGTACTCCAAGGCCACCTTTATCTTTAGGTCGACATACTTTATTCCAAGCAATCAGAGAGTTACTTTTCACTTCATTATCCTGTTTTTTATCCCAAAGACAATGCCTTCTTATTTTCTCAACATGTTCCAAGATCTTGGGAGGGATTTGGAGCGAGCACATTGTGAACATGGCAATAGATGTAAGCAGTGAGTCTATAACAGTCACCCTCCCACTGTAATTCATCATCATAAAATTTGCAGTCATCTTTCTTTCCACTCTATCCACTAGAGGCATTAATTCTTGGACAGTTGGCTTAGTGGTTCCTAGAGGCAGGCCCAAATAAGTGAAGGGCATTTTTCCAATAGTGCAGCTTAGCAATTGTGCCAATATATCTATTCTGTCCTGAGTCATGTTCATTGGTATCAGCATTGATTTGGCATAATTGATATGTAAACCAGTAGAGGCAGCATAATCATCAAGTATTTTTTTTCATTATCAACATTTGGGCAGGGCAAGCTGGCATAACAATTAGGGTATCATCTGCATATTGGATCACGGGGAAATCCATATCAAAGTCAGGATAAAAAGGAGCTTTAAGCAATTCTTCCCTGAAGGCTTTATTAATAGCGGTTTGTAGCAGATCAGCCGCAAGAACAAAAATCAGAGGGGACAGAGGGTCCCCCTGTCTCACTCCTCGTTTGCAAAAGAACTGCCTGCCAGGAACACCATTTAGTAAAACAGATGATTTGCCCGAAGAGAAGATCATGTTCATCCACTGTAGCCATTTCTTATCAAACCCCATTTGTTTCATAATTTTCATCGTGCCCCATGGTCAATAGGGTCAAAGGCTTTCGCAAAATCCAGCTTTAATAGAATGATCTCTTGCCTAGAATTTTGACACTGGAAAATGTACTCAAAAGCCCAAGCTAAGCAATCTTGGATTGTTCTTCCTTTCAAAAATCCATATTGGTTCTTATGAACAATGGTAAGAACTTTCTTTTGTAGTCGATCGGCCAGAATTTTAGTGATCAGCTTGAGGCAGCAGTTGAGCAATGTAATAGGCCTATATTCATTAATACCTTCAGGAGCAGCAGTTTTCGGAATCAAAGTTATGTGGCCCATGTTGATGCTTTCTAAATCCAACTTCCCTTCATAGAAGTCAAAGCATAATTGATAAATATCCTCCTTAATAATGTGCCAACAGCTTTTTAGAAATTGTCCATTAAAACCATCAGGGCCTGGAGCTTTATCTACTGGCATATTTTTGACTACACTGTCAATTTCCTCCTTAGTAAAGGGAACTGATAATTCCTCAAGGCCCTCAGTAGGATTAATCATAGAAGGAAGATCAAATAGCATTTCTGGGTCTTGTGCAGTGCCTAGTCTTTGTTTGAATGATTCATAAATAATTTGTTCTTTTGCTGCATGATCAGAGATTTCTTCATCAGTACAGTTTTGAGTTTGGAGATGGAATTTCTTCTGTATCTCTGTGTGGTCATTGCTTGAAAGAATTTAGAGTTCTCATCTCCAAATTTAGTCCATCTAATAGTGCACCTCTTTTTCCAGTACTCTTTCTGAAATTGTAGCAGCTGCAGGAGGTGCTCTTTCAAGATGATCCTGAAGTTCTTTTCTGGACAAGATAAGGGCCTCTTATCTTCGATCAGATCAATTTCCAACAAAGCTTTATTGGAGTTCTCAATACAAATCTTTAGCCTTGAGATATTTTTGCTCCAGAATTTTAGATCATACCTCAGTCTTTTCAGCTTTGCATTAATCTTTGCGGCCGTATTTTTCTTATAGACAGGCTTGTTCCAACTGTCATTCACAGCCTGCAGAAATCCCTGATGTGCTATCCAGTAATTTTCAAAGCGAAAAATCTTGCTTGCTGGGATATCTGTTTGGATTGTGACAACACATGGGCAATGGTCAGAAATTGGCTTGCCTTGTGTTTCAACAAAGGTCGCAGGGTATTGATTTGTCCAATGCAGGCTAGTGAAGAACCAATCGAGCTGTTCTAATAATGGATAAGACTGCATATTGCTCCATGTAAATGCTCTATTTTTATGGGAATTTCAATTAACTATTGTTCTCTGATAAAGTCATTGAATGTGAGCATATCTGAAATATTCCCCCCAGGCTTATTACGATTAGCAGCTGATCTAATAAAATTGAAGTCGCCTAGAATTAACCAATCTTCATCAGGAGGAATAGACAGATCAAACAACCAGCTTACAAATTCATCACGCAAATCCCCAGTGCATGGCCCATAAATGTTAACCAGAGTCCAAAATTGTGCAGACTGAGTGGAGGTAAAATGAACTGAGAGTGCAAATGGTTGGCAATGCATAACCAGTCCTGAAAATAAAAAGCTGTTCCAAATAATCACCATACCACCAGAAGCACCACAAGAAGGGACATACACATACTCATCAAACCTTTTGGGGCAGCAAGATTTGATAAAGGCCATATTAATATCCTCCATTTTGGTTTCTTGCAAACAAATAATAGCACAACCACTTAGATCGATAGCATTTGAAAGAGCAAGCTGCTTAGCCTTAGAGTTCAACCCACGAATATTCCAGCATAACACAAACCATTTGCGTAAAGCATTCATTATAACAATAATAAGATAGATAAATTAGGCTTCACCATCAGGAGCTTCCTGTTGTCCCATAACGAGCTTCTTTGGAGTGATTTTAGCAGGGTCAATGCCACACAGGTTGATAGCAATGCTCTGAATAAGAGCAATTGGAGTTTCAGGAGGAACATCATCTTTTGCATCATCCTTATCAACAATCTGTGGCACCTGTCTTGGCTTGACCTTCGACTTCGCCTGCTTGGTATCTGTGATGGACTTTGGCTTGAACCCATTGTATCTGGTTCATCTTGTGCTCCTCCTAACTTGTGTGGCGACAGAAGGTCCTTCTTTTTTCTTCCTTGATGTTCTAGCCAGCTGGGTCAGACATTCAGGGCTTTGCGGTTCAGCTTCAGCTGAGCAGATTGCTAGCATAGTGTTAGTCTGTGCATGTCCAGACTTCATTTTCCTACTCCACATAGCAAAGGCTTCCCCCACAAGCTCATAGCATACAGATGGAGGTATGATTATAGCAGGAGACAGGTGAAAAACACATTGTCCAACTGAACATTTTGGAACACTAGGTTCTGCATCTTGTTAACTGGCCAATAGATAGTGCTCAGAACTGCTCTGTTTGCTTCAAAGAAATCCAGAGGTTCATAGATCATGTTGTTAGCTTGGACTATCTGCATATTCCCCTCATCCGAGGACGAGTCGATTCCACAACAGCAGCATGATAAGCTATCATAGGGCTGTCTGCCAGATTATTTGCAGGTGGTGTTACGTATGTGCTTGGTGTTCTTAGGTTGATTCTTGGTGCAAATGTAATTTATTTTGGTTCGGTCATAATATATATTGACCCATTATGTGTTCATCCCATGATCGTTTCAATTACAGTTTCTGTGATGACACATTTTACAATGACTCGATGCTACGTACGGTGTGCTCATGGTGCCACAACTTGAGCACAGTTGTAGCATAGGTCAAAAGAGTCGAGAGACATCATACCAAGTCAAATAAAATTGGTGTGTCCCATATGAACTAAATTAGTGTTATACTTTTAGTAATAATGTTTTTGTTACAGTAATAGTAACCTTTATTATTCAACAATTGTCATGTTTTTTCAAGCTTAGGCATAAGAAAGTTAGGAGGATCATCAAGCTAATGATCAGAAGTGGATCCGTTTTGTGCCCCCTAGTAACTCAATCCTCGGCCTTGTTAGACTCTCTTGGAATGTGAACACAAGGTTACAGTTAAAAACTCTCTAGTTGATTCAACACAATCATTTAGAATCACAGGTACAAGTCCGAGAGATAACCATCAATGCCTTGATTACCTTCATACTATTATAATTAACCATGAACCAGAGGCTCCTAATATGGAATATCATCATTTTTTTTCATTTTAGACAAGGGGGAACTAGGGCCCCTTCTAGCCCTAAGTAAGCTTCGCCACTTGCACCAAACGTGTCGATTGCGTTTCCAAAACCGATCTTAGAGTAATACATTCGTTCTAAAGTAAGTGGTTAACTAAATAAGAGATGGGTCTGAGTTGGAGGCGATGTTTTCTTTCTAACCATGTAACACAGATGTTTGAAACAATTAATCGTCTTGTGGAAAGAAATGCTAAAAGAGTTCAGTTTTAAATTAATAAAGTCATAACCGGACACGAGTATTGCATTAGCATGTTGGGGTTGGCTGCTTCAAATTACAAACACAAAGCACAAGAAAAAAGACCCCATATGTTGGAAACAAAGTAAGCTTATCTAAGCACTAAAACAAATGAAGTTGGCTTTGGAACAATCATCAATAGAGAATGTATGAAATAAGTCTTCGTACGAGAACTATGGTGCGGGAAAGCCAACCTGGGCAACTTAGCTACCAAAGTACCAATGTTGTACGCCGATGGTGGATCGGTTTTTTCACCCGCATCTAATTCAGTCCTATCTAATGCTGACCGAGCACAAAGTCAAACAAAAAACATGCTTCAATGATCCTATAGGTTAATTTTCACTGGATACTAGTGCCTAGCTAATCCGTCACTACATTCCAGTCACCAATAACAGTTGTACTCGTGCCATCTAAGTCAAGTTGTTTGTAAAATGAATATTTCACATCGAAGCAAATTTGTGTAAAATACATCAAGTGGGCTGAATTAATGATATATAGTTTCAATGCGCCACCTAAAATGGCTGATTGGTTATTTCACGAGACCAGTTTGTTGA
Source organism: Poa pratensis (assembly GCA_947311845.1). Classification (NCBI taxonomy): domain Eukaryota; kingdom Viridiplantae; phylum Streptophyta; class Magnoliopsida; order Poales; family Poaceae; genus Poa; species Poa pratensis. The sequence continues at coordinate 13,153,963 of CAMZMU010000083.1, read as the reverse complement.
GAAAAAAGAATTTTTTTGTGTGGAGAAAAGAGTTGGTTTAACATGTGTGCTAAAGAAGATAATATTTCAAAGGAAGATTTCACTTGACAAGACAAGTACTAAAAGAATGATATTCTTCAAATAAAACATTATGCAATCGAAATTGTGTATGTATGTATGTATGATTCTTAACAATCTAATTGTTATGTAAAATATTATGCCACAATAAAACGGTTGGTTTAACATGCATGGCATGTCGCGAGCCCTTTTGTTTCTAGCATGATGACGACTGGGTACATGTTCTTCCGCTCCTTCCGCTCCATGTTTCGCTCGAGCATCGTTTTCCCCTCTTGCAATAGTCGGTGCCCCCAACATCGTAATTCTCGTTGGAACTGAAGTAGTGACTAGTGAGTGCTTAGTTATGGTGCATTGAGACGGTGAAGTTCCAGGAGGGATTATAAGCAGAGGCGCTATGTACAAAGTAGGGGGGCCGCCGCCGCCCCCCTGCCCCAGCCGAAGAATTTTCTGGCTCAGTATGCATTTGTAACCCATCCCCCCCCCCCCCCCCCCCCACCCCCCCATCAGTTCGGCCCAAGCTCCGCCACCGATAATAAGTATAGCTGCACAAAGGTTCCGTGCGAAAAACTCCCGGTCATACTGTGCATGCAGTGTCCCTGTCAAAAAATTCATCTCGTGTCTCCTCACTTAAACATGCAGTTTCCCTAATGAAATAAGTCCGAGTTGGACAAGTCTCGGTGCCGATGCGATCAGTGCTAGCTAAAACCGAAGGACGTACTAGACGCGTCGCTCGCTATTCTCTCCAGGAAAAGGAACACGATGCGAGAGAGGCATTTTGTCGGACAAGCTACATGTAGCCAAATTTTTTTGAAAAAATTGAAAACGACACTTTAAAGTTTCCAAAAATTCTGAAAATATTCCTAGATGTAGATAATTCACTAGTACAGAACGACACATCGGATACCCCTCTATGGAAACGGCACGAGTTAGGCGACAGAGAATCGCGATTTTAGCGTTGCGGACGAGGCCTGGCAGAGGCTGGTCCGTCAACATTGGTTACGGAGAATTTTATATCTCCGTTACCAAAAGTATTGGCAACGGTCATAAATTTGTCTCCGTTTCCAATATGTATCTCTATGGCTACGGTTGTTTATGTATATCCGTTTGCGATGTGCTTGGGAAATTGCAGTTGCAATCTGGAAGCGCGCCTGTTCAATGCGGCTTAATTCACGAGGGATTGGAACCGCCTGATCGACGCTAATAAAATGTGACTGGAACCGCGCGAAGCCAGGCAGGTCCCGCATTCTCCCCTTCGTTCTCTCCCACATTATCTACCACACTAGCACAACCGCCATGGAGGAACCCTGGTGGCAGAACGAGGAAGTCCCGAGCGACGACGCGAGCGCGGAAGACCGCGGTGAAGTTCCATGGTGGGATCAAGACGGGCCGCCGGACTCGGACCCCGACGACTCGGACCCGCCATCTTCACGCTCTGTAGAAGACGACTCCGACGACTCGGACCCGCCGTCTTCACGCGAAGGAGAAGACGACTCCGAAGAGGACGAGTCGCCGGAGGAAGAGGAGCCGGAGGACCCGCCGGAGCCGTATTATTCTAGCCAGGAAGAATACGACGCCGACGACGACGACGAGGAGGCGTCGGAGGAGGCGCCGGAGGAGGAGGCGCCGGAGGAGGACGCGCCGGAGAAGGAGGATCACGCTCCGGAGAAGGAGGCGCGAGAGGAGGATTCGCCGGAGAAGGACGCACGGCCGGAGAAGGAGGAGCACGAGCCGGAGGAGGAGGAGGAGCACGCGCCTGAGGAAAAGGCAACCGGCAAGAAGCGACGTCGCGCCGCGGATGACAATGGCGCGGAGGCAGGGCGTAAGCAGAACAAGTAGAGTAGATAGTTAGTTCAATTACTCTATCGATCCTTTGTAAGTAGGCCCAGTGTGTCAGTGAAGAAATTAGAGGAAACGGTTGTTTATCGCCTCCGTTTGCGATGTTATATGCTATAAATGTGCCACTGCGGCAACCCTAACGCTCTCGCTCTCACTCTCACTCTCACTCTCACTCTCACTCTCACTCTCACTCCACAGTCATAGTGTGGCGGCGGCTCCAGACCTAACCCTTATCTCGCAGATCTGAGCGGCGCGTCCGGCCGGCATCGCCGCCGTGCATCTTCCCCCAGCGCGCGTGTCGGCGCATCTTCCCCCAGCGGCGCGTCGTGAGCCGCCGCGCATCCCCCCAGCGGCGCGTCGTGAGCCGCCGCGCATCCCCCCCAGCGGCTCGTCGGCGAGCCGCCGCGCATCTTCCCCGAGTATGTCGCCGACTCGGATCTACTGGTCTATTGCCGTGCATCTTCCCCGGGTATTAGCCGACTAGATCTTACATTTTGTTTAAAGTAGCACAGAAAACTTGTCTAGTATTTGAAGTCTAGTATTGTGTTCTGTCTAGTGCCGATGATGAATACACCCCTCGACACTAGATTTACATTTTATTTAAAGTAGCATCTACCGATCTAGTATTGTAGTACTGTCTAGTATTGTAGTATTGTGTTCTGTCTAGTATTGTAGTACTGCCGATGATGAATACACCCCTCAACACTAGATCTTATATTTTTTTAAAGTAGCATATAAAACTTGTCTAGTATTTGAAGTCTAGTATTGTGTTGTGTTTGTTTTTAGTACTGCCGATGATGAATATATTACCTTCAACTTGTCTAGTATTTGAAGTCTAGTATTGTGTTGTGTTTGTTTTTAGTATTTGAAGTCTAATAGATTAATTTCAACCCTTTGTCAATGTGCTAATCCTCGTTATGGTTTTGTGTAGCTAGTGTATGAAGTAATAATATATTTCGGCGACAATGCATAAAAATGGTGAGGCAATTGAAGGTAACATCACCTTCAAGTTCTGCCTCCAAATCGTTTCGATCGGACAGCAAGCACACGGATATAGGCGCTTAAGGTGTAAACTGTTTTCATCTTAAATTGTATTTATGTCATGTAGCATCATATTTGGCTCTTTTCTAACTAGACATCCATGTATTTTATATGCAGAAGCGCCATGCAGATCCAAACAAGATTTAAAAGAGCTAAATACAAAGTGGGATCATATCCGTGAACCGTCGATGTTGTGACGTTTCGCTGCACTGTTCGAAACACTTTTTTAATTAAGAGTGTCTTGGACAGTGTGGCCGAAATGTCACAGCGGTGACGTTATTATATTTCGGCGACACCGTCCAAGATGGAGCAAGCCTCGCTACGAAGAATTTGGCAAGATTAATTTGCTAAGGAGGCTTGCGTGCTCGGTGTGGTTTCTTGTTTTTAGTTTCTCCATCTATTTTGTGTATGTGTGTAGCAATTTGGCTGCAGATGTGATTTGGAGAAGCATGAAACCGCTACTCGAGTCTTTTGCTAGGTCGAATTCCGTTTTCGGCGCTTCGGAACTGAGAAAGAAGGTGGAGCTGGAGAAGAGTGGAGTGTCATAAAAGTTAAGTTTAGGGAGGCATGAGAATGATAGGATTAGCGAGGCATGTGTAACTCATCTTTTGATGCTATGTAATGATGACAATTCTTATATACGTTATGAATGGATTTGGTAGCAACTTTGTGCTTCTGCTCTGAGATTTTGAATGTAATTTGGCAACCGAATTGCTCCTGTAGGCTTCTGAAAGAACCTCAATGCAAACGAGTAAAATAGAATCTCCGTTACTGATGCACCGATACATCGGAAACGGAGATGGGTCCGCAACCGTAGCCAACTTATGCCTCATCGGTGACGGTTTTTTGCCTCCGTTACCGATGAAGGCCTTCACATCAGTGACAGGGTCGGGGACACGGACCCTTTCTCCGTTGCCGAAGGGGTTTTTGGCCCGTTTCCGATGTGTCGTTCTGTACTAGTGATTAGGACTTCCACCAGTGTGCAAAATATCAATGTGAAAACATTCTGTATTTTACACTGTGTAAAAATGAAAAATTTCAAGATCTGAGGTAGTGAAGAGTGCAGATTTCGAATTTTTTTAGATCTCTTCAGAAAATTTTCATTTTCGTGTAGGCCGAAAAAAATATTTTGAGTCGAAACTTTGCAGCACCTTAGGGCACATCGTTTTTCACCTCTATGATTTTTCTCGAATTTTTTTAAACTTTAAAATGTTAATTAATTCCAAAAATATAAAAAAGCGGGTTAGAGACTTTTCGCAAGTGACGCCTCCTTTTATGCACGCTCCAGCTTTGCAGCTAGCCCTTAATCACGAAGGAATGCCGTTCACGTAATGGTGGTGGTGTCAGCTGGGCTGAGACTGCATTACGCTCCGTATTTTTTTTTTTAAATGGGGAGAAGCCCCAGCCTCTGCATCACGAGGATGCGCACAGCTTTTTTATTACATCCTTTTCAAAGTATCAGGTTCCATACTTAAAACCAGTTTTACTAATAGACAACAAATTCTCAATTCTCAAAAAAAAAAAAAACTACGGTGTAATAGACAACTTAACTTATTGCAACACGGGAATGAGCTCGAGCAAATGTGTCGAACGACGACGGTCGATGGCCGGCCTGTACAACTTTTCACTACGGAAATATTACATTATGCATGTGTTGACTTTTGGAAATTAATAGAGATTATGCTTGAGATGATTTTCTGTTTGTCGTCCATAGTAAAATATCACTAATACAAATGAAAGAACTTACTGTTGTCCAAGGAACCACTAAAGAACAAGTTTACATAATTGATAAAAGGTTACATATTACGATCCCAGACTGTGATACGAGTTAAATTTCAATTTCAGATAGCATTTTCCGTAGCTCGCGTCTTCCTTCTGGGCGCTTTAGCATGCATATAAATGTAGCCATAGCATACTTCATCTCTTTCTTGACGCCAGCCACTTCATAAGCAAATGTCAATGCATAGAGGATATAAATAGGCCCCCTGTCTCAAAAATTGGATAGATGCTTCTATTAATGATGGCATTCACATCAATGGAATTGTGAAGATGCATAGTGTGTTGTGTGAGTAAACAGCAAAACGAGTTATGCTAATGTAAATAGAGAAAACATGGTCGCCCTTGGCTCAAAGGAAACAAAACATGGACCTCACCTAATAGCATCGAGCGGAGAAGAAGTGTTCTTGAAATCATTGGCAGCCATGATGAGCGTGATAATAACTGCATAGGTAAAAAAACACGGAACTTAATCGGCGGCCAGCAAAGAAGTTCGATTGGGAAAATTACTACTCTGTTTAACCCGGGTGTTTGTACACTGCAGGCCTGATAACTAACCAAATTTAACCCGGGTTATGAGTTCGTTGGAAGATCCTTGTTTCCGGAGCTGCGACGAGACGACGCTAAGTTTGTAGAAGGCATAGCCGAGAGCGGCACTGAGGAACGTCGACGGATCCATCTTCCACAGCTGGTAGCAACCAATGCACGCGATCAGTGCACCTGAAAACATCAGATCAATGATTAATTCGGTATGGGACCGTCTGATCATGGCGTTGATGGACGAAAATATACACGGACGCTGTTGCGGTATATACCGAAGGGCATGCCGACGTGGTAGTCCTCGGTGTCGTAGACGGTCCTGAGTGAGCGGAGACGATGGAAGTTGTCCAGGAGGGGGCGGAACACGCCGGCGACCATGTCCTTGAGCGCCGCAGCCGCCTCTCTGGATTCTCGCGAGAACCGTTCTTGCACGGCGAAGAAGTCTTCCCGGCGTAATTCGGCCTCGTCAGGGAAGTAGTCTCCCCACGGCCACAGCCCATCCACCGGAGCGCACGGTTGACACTCCTTGGCGCCGTCGTCGGCCAGAGCGCGCTGCTTGAATCTCAGGCGCACGTGTGCATGCAAGGGGCCCTGCTCAGTTAGTCACGGTGACACACGATTGATCGATCGTGCTCAGCTCGGATAATTAAAAACGGCAGACGGAATTGAAGGGATTAAGGAACGGTGTCAAGGTGCTCACCACCGTCGCTGTGCGTGCCGGGAGGAGATGGACGGACGGAGCCGGGCGGCGCGGCGCGCGCTAACGCGTACGGCGGCGAGAGACAACCCCGCGGGGTACATGACGGGCGAGTACGCCATCGCGTGCGATCACGGATTGCGAGGTCGTGTGCGAATTTTTTTTTAGGGGGAGGTCGTGTGCGAATTGTATGGGAGTCCTACATATTGGTCCATAACTAGGCAAAGCCCATATAATAGCTTATCTGAGGAAACAAAGCCCACATAAGTCAGTACATGGGCCTGCCGGGCTGTATGGGAGTCTACATGTTGGTCCGTATGGAACCGACAACCAGCGAAAAGCCTCTACAACTCTGTCATGGCTCTCCGGTGCGTGGCTGGCGGCGGCGCCGCCTACTTGACGCCGCCGAGAAGCAGATGCTGCGGCGCCGGCGCTGCACGACCCGAGGCCACCACCACGAAGGCACGAGGGCTCGGCCTCTCCCTGAGGGTCTCATCCTCGCCATGCTCCAAAGCTCGTGGTTAATTGTAAGCGCCTTCCGCAACTGCTCTTTGTTCTCTTCGGATCTAAATCCAAACCCAGATGGCTAATGCGATTCCTTGCAGCGGTGCTCGAATGATTCCTCTCCTCTGGGGGACGGTCAGCGTTTAGCTCGAAAGAAGGGGAGAAACGAGGCGTGGGAGGCGCTGAAGGCCATGGTCGAAGACATGTTCAGGCCCCTGGTGCGCAATCTGTCAGAAATCCGATCCCTTCGCTCTGTGTATGACCTCGAGGATTACCAAATCGGCATGTTATGTGGTAATATGTGGTGCCTGACATCAAATCCCATATGTATCTGAAAAGGGGCTCCAAAAAGACCCATTTTGATCCGCTGATCAACACCGTGCTTTACTAAATTTTTTACTGCTTTGTTGTTCATCGGTACTTCTGTAGGCGCTTTTCTTTGCTCCGTCGGGTGCTACCAACTGTGGAAGTCTGCTCCTTCTGTCTGTGTGGACGTTGCCCTTGCTTACGGATTCTACAAACTTACCGTTGTGTCTTCTGAGCTGCACCGGCAGGGCAAATGCAACGATGTGTTGACCCGTTTGAAATTCGGTAAGTATCTATTGCTACTTTTACGTTGTCTTTAGATTGTAACGATAAAGCTCAACTTGATTCTCATGGTAAGTGTGCTCAGTAAGTCGGCTAGCTAATCCTGGTTGGTTGCTGCTCACTTTGACTCTTTTAGATGCTCTCAAAGTCTAATCCTGGTTCGTTGCGTTTTTAGTTACCATAACGATTGTTATCCTGTATCACTTAGCCAGATTATTTATAGTGCTTTGGCATTGTAGTTAGAAACTAAAACAGCGACCCCATTGAAATTTGGTAGTCTATTACTGCTTTGATACTGTCTTTAGATTGTAACGATAAAGCTCAACTTCATTCTCATGGTAAGTGTGCTCAGTTTGTTGGCTGGCAAGCTAGGAACAGCCTCCATATGGTGGGCGCTCAACTTTCTTCTTTTAAAAAAACTAGCTAAATGCCCGTGCGTTGCAACGGGATTAAAAAAAGTTATCGTTTCGTGATATTATGTTGAAACTTAATATAGCTTTTCATGTGTGATGCTACTGTTTATTAGGTTTGGAAACTTAATACAGTTGCGTGACCCAGGACCAGATATGAACATTTAGTTGAAATATCTATCTGGGCCCTTTTAGGCAAAGCAAATTTAGTAATATCCATTTAAAAAAAACTGAAGTAATATGAACTTTTAGTTGAAATATCTATCTGGGCCCTCTTATGCAATTTTGTAGTAGAAAAAAAACGTTGTTAACTAATAGGCGTTAGTAATCTAATACTATGGAGCCTGGACTCTGGAGCACTTTGCATAAAGCAATGATGGATTTCTTGAAATGTATAATGCAAAATACAAAATTGGGATGCTTCTCAAAAGTGAGCAAACACAATCTATTGCAAAAAAATCACAGCAGCTTGAAATTAGATGACCATGTACATATTACATGTTACACGTTAGCTCAACCACACAATTACTGTAGGGGGGCCCGGCTGTACATTTTCCAACAAAATTGGAAATGAATTTATCTCTAGATTACAAACTAACCCTGCCATCTGTCCGAAAGATCGAATCTGAACCCGCCTCTTACATACCACCAACTCAGTGCACAACTAAACCTGGTCTGAAGAATACACCAATGTGGAGGCCTCAAAGTTTATCTAATTCATGTTCCAACGAATCAGAGTCGAAGCCAGCCCAATCAAATTGTGCTCCCAGATCAAATATAGGCTGAGTCAGGTGGCCTAGATTATATCATACGTGGCCACCTGACTCGTTTAGAACACATTCACAGCCACAAACATGGGGAACCTGCATAAGTGCTATGAATCATAGTGAACGAAAGATGTATTTGCATAGCAAGTGGCTTTGGTTGAATCTGAGACCTACCTTCATTCCAGTTACAGGAAAGATCGCTAACATATTCAGAACAACCATCTACAGCCATCATATCTAACTGTCACTACACCATGCCAATTAGTAAAAGATTACAGAACCTTTGACAGTCCAATGTGGGAATTCCAGTTGATCATGCATGATACATGAATCATTAAGCAAGAAAGGAGAAGGACGGGAGATTAAGGTGAGAGTGATTCCTATATTGTTCTAGAATATGATTGCTCCCAATCCCTGCCAAAACAAGATGAGGACTACTATTTGCTGTTACCTGCTAGTTGTCAACTCTTTCTCTCAGTTATGCTGTGGAGACTCATGTGCGTTGGCCGACGACCACACGCCACAACGAGAAGGATCCGTTGTTGAGCAGGTTGAACTGCAATTCTACTTGCTTCTTCCTATCTTCGACCTGCAGCGCGCCACCGAGCCTACTTCTGCATCACAAATCTTAGGATAGACGAGCCCGCCTGAGAACAAACAAAGCAGCCACGACAACATTATCTGATAATGAGATAGCCAAATAACAAGCTGAATACATGTCGAATAGCACATGTGAATTCAGTGGGTTTAACAGGAAACAGAGACCGCCACAAGAACTGAAATTTTATATGGCCATCCTTATTCAAATCCTGCTTGACTAAATCGCACAAAATACTATATAGGGCATCGTTTTATCAGCTGCTCCTGAATCAATGAAGACATATTCTGATAGTCAATGATTACTGTAGTGTGCACAAGGTTCAAAAAAGCGCTAAGCTACGAAGCACCGATACGCCAGAAACAAACGTGTCCCCGCACCGTACGTACCGGATACGCGTGTCCGGTCGATACGCGCCGACACGCGCGTCGCCAGCGTGTCCCAGATTTCCGAATTAAAAGAAAAGAAAAAAAATGTCGATACGCGGCGGAGACGGCGGCGACTCGTCGGGGACACGGGAGGAGCCCCGTCCGGCCGAAGCCCACGACTAACCCTAACCCCACGGCTCTCTCTGTGTATCTATTCCTTCGCTTGGCAGGGACTGGATCGAGCGCCGCCACTGCTGCTTGGAGTCGATATCACCCGCCGCCGCCGCTGGAATCGCGCCGCCCTCCCCCAGATTCGACTCGCCCTGCCGGCCCGCCGGGATTCGCCCATCTCCGCCGCCTGGAGCCGCCTCCACCCCCGCCCGTGGCCAGCAACAAGGTAAACTCCTCCCTCCCTTTGCTCTTCCACACGATTTCTGCACCTCCTCTCCTCTCTGATCTGCTTGTTGTGCTACTGCCGCCTCTGCTTGCTGTTGTGGTTGATGTGCTGCTCTGCTTTCTTTCTAGGTAGAGAGGGGCTGTTCGCCTGTGCGAGAGTGTGGAAATTGATGATCATTCAGTCATCGATGACTTGCAAAGGAAACAAATGGGGCAGTATTTTGATCTCATCTCATGCATTCAATTATTCTCGTCTTTATTACATGGCAATTTTACATTTTATTATTCTTATATATATACTCGCCGTATCGCCGTATTGTTGTTTTCTGAAATTGCCGTATCCCGTATCGCCGTACCGGTATCGCCGTGTCCGTCTCGCCGTATCGGTGCTTCGTAGGCGCTAAGCGCTAAGCGAGCGTTTTTCTGCCGATTTTTCACACAACGAAGGCTTAAGCGCTAAGCGCACGCTTAAAGCGCAATTAAGCGATTAAGCGGCCTGAGCGGTTGCCCTCCGCTCAGCGCTTAAGCGCGCTTAAGCGACCGCTTAATTACGCTTTTTTGAACCTTGAGTGTGCATGCAAATTAAATAATCTTCTGAAGACAAGCAGAGTAATTTTTAATGACAGAGCTTTCCAAGCACCAAATTAATGCTTTGTTCAGGAGATAACGATCAAACAGGTGACATGCATCCCAAGTGTCTGTGTGGTAAGTTAAATATGCAACAAGAAAGTAGAAATTCTACCATCCGAAAATAGAAAACTAAATGAACTATCAACCACTCGTTGAGCATACATATTCCTGTGCTTAAAATGATGAACAGCAGCCCAACTGGAGGGAGATATATGTAGGCATTATATATCTGGTCATTAAAACCTGTGTTTAACATTTCATCGGCTTAATCGTATCATAAATGCATGTTAGACTGACATAACTTGAGCAAACAGGAAAAAATACAGTATGAATGGTGAGTACACTAACCAGAAATAGGATCTTGATGGCCCTCGTGCGCAGGGTCCTTCTCTTATCATATCGCAGACCCTGCCTGGGTTCCGGAAACAACATGCACTCCAGCCTCGAGCTTCCTAATATCCTCGCCGATGCTTTTGCCACCGACACAAGCATGCACTTCTATGCTCAAGAATTGGCCGATAGCCTGTATAACTCACTCGGTTTGCGTGGTGAGCTCTCTAGTAGGCGGCAGTATCAACACCTGCATCCTGCAAAACATATGTTACCCAATGTCTACTTAAGGTTTATGATTTTGGAGCATTAGCTTATGTGCATTATACAACTCTGATGCATTGCGGGGTTATTAAATGACTGTCAATCATAATAATAGCAGAGGAGCTTGGACTAACTTGTATATGCGTCCAACATATTCTCATAACTATTTGCCAAGCCAACTATGCTAGCATTCAGATTACTCCATATCTCGGTACGAGATACCAGAACAGCTAGCTTAACATGCTACAGAAAGCTAATGCATGTTGATACTTCAGTTGGGTCGGCTTTAAGACTTCAATATTGCTATCCAATATCCAACATATTGGGATGTTCAACATGGATATTTCATGGATATTGATCCAACCGAAACAATTCAATGTGGGAAAAATCATTTGTGTTTTGCATGCTTCAACGCCATACTATGTGAGAAATTCCAAATGTTAGAGATGCAGAATAATTTGAGAAATTCAATGGGGAATTCGTCATTCTCACCTTGCTCTGCTGCATCTGCTTGAGACTGTCGTTAGTGCTCCGTGAGGTCTCCAGCCGTGCTCTGAACTTGGAACTCCTTGATTCGATGTTCATCTTGGTCGTCCCCGTGTTCGTCCACGGGGAAGGCTAGCTGGGTCTCCGTCCTCGCGTCCTGTCCCTCCTATGGTGGTGTTCAGCTGTAGCATCCTGCGCCACCCCCGCGTGGATCTGATCGTGGCCGGCTGGACGCCGGTGGACCTCGACATCGACACCTACAACAGGAGAGGACGCGTGGCTCCTCGTCCTCGACCCCTAACGCATGAAGCGAGGCGCTGCTCCTTGCGCGCACGGCGCGAGGTGGAGACGCGGTTCCCACACACGCGATGGAGGAGGCCAGGGGCGGCGACGCTGGTGTGGTCGAGGCCGGCGGGGGGCGGCCCCCAGGGAGAGAGAGCGGGAGGGGAAGGGATCAAAGAGGGGAGAGAGAGGGCGTCGAGAGGGTCATGACGTTGGATTTTGTTGGGCTTTGGCCCGTTTGATCGCGCGTGGGGCGAGCGGAGAGAAGCGCAAGAGGGCGACATAGGACGATGTTGGACGAAACGAAAAGACGTACGAGGAGGAACCAAATTCTTTTTTTAGATAGGAGAGATGTCCTCAAGGGCTGGTCCTGGTTGGTCAAGTTTATAAATATCATTAGTAACAACAACGAAAACAAGTACCATAGAGATAGTTATCTTGATCTCTTACTACTAGATATCTATGCTTGTGAAGCGTGGGCGTAAGATGTTCCCTTTGAACCATTATGAGCCTAGATAATAACATGGTCTTATCTCGAGTCATAGCTACTCAGTGATCATTCTGCTTTATTTTTATTTTCAATGGTTCAGTCTCAATTCTGTTTGCAGTAGCTCCTCTTCGCTATATTTGTTGAACATTCATTGGATCACCTTCTCACCGTAGGTACAATTCTTATCATGGTCTTGAAGGATCTCAAGAAAGCCTATGTGCCGTTGGATTTTATTAGGTATGTATTGTCTAACTATTAAATCATTTAGTAGTCAAGGTCTAACTATTAAATCTTTTGTTTCTTAAGGGAAGTTTTGTTCTGATGCCCACCCAATTTAACTTTTGTTCCTTAAGGGAAGTGTTAGCAGTTGTCGTACACTATTAGTAGGGTGACAAAGCTATTCAAACTGCACATGTGGCACTCGCATTAAGCAACACATGATGCGTGAGTGCAGTCAGTCCAGCATAAATGGCCTAAAACAAGATAAACACAATGTTTTCATAGTCAGCATGAACCCTGAGAACTTTGCTTCACATCCATGCTTCACATCTAGTAGTTCATAATTTGGTTTGTCGCAGAATGCATGAAGTATCGTTAAACCACATTTGTCTCATTGCACTGCATGCAAAGAGTACAAATGTGCAAAGTGTGAACTGTTAAATGCGTTCTTTCAATGTTAATGATTCATATGTCCCTCTACTGAAATTTCTCTTTTTTTTCGTCCATTTATTTTGGAGATGGTTCACTCAAGCACTAAGTTGTTCTTATGACAGGATGCCGCTATTTCTTGTTTACATCTTAGCATTCCTGTTCGACATTGCCGGGGTCAAGAAGTATGGACGCAAGGGCCTGATTTGCTTTGTGAATATTCTGAAAACAAGAGGCGGCATTAAGGAAATGTGGAGGATAATGTGGTACCCAGGATATGTATCTCCATACGACGATGTGGACTGGTCGGATGTCGGTGCGTGAGGTGAGAGTTGCCCTCTTAGGTCTCCTTATGGACGGGTGAGATATCTTGAACCAGTTGTTAAATGCTTGCAAAGTATTCTGCTCATGTAAGAAGGGGCTCGGTGTAGTATTCAGTTCCGGTCCGAATGTGTCATTGTCCTGTACTTTGGCTCAAGAAGTTGCGAGACCTTGTGACCAGTCTGGAAGTTTTGGTGTCTGTGTAGTGGTAGTTGTTATATATCTTTCTACCATCTGGAATATATTTTGCCTGTTTATTTCTCGGGCATCTACTGTGCAAATTTCAATTGTGTTGTACCATTGTACATCTGAAACGAAAAAGAGTAGATGCAGGGTGCTGGCCAGGCGGGCAACATCTGTCTGTCTTGGGCGGCTGGTCCTGGACTCCTGGTGTCCGGGTGTCTCTCTTGCATCAGGTAGCTGAGAAAACGTCAGACGACACGTTGGAAGTCTGTGCTTGTGGACGTAGAAAACGATCGAGCCTATTCATTTTGCTGCGGCATCTCGTTGCTTGTAGACTGCCATCTCTAGGTCCATGATTTTACCGGTTGATCATCTTGGACCAACATCCACCGTCGAACAGCCGGATCAATGTTCCCCCACTCTTCCGTTCCGTAGCATGGTCGTCCTGGTAGCCTCCGGCTGATCATTAAAGAAAGAAACAAACAACAGGATATTTAGCTATCCGGGGCAAAGCTTTGCACCCGTAGTGGGTAGCCCTTGTTTGTTCTGTAAAAATCTCTACAATTTATGGGTTACCCCTTTGTTTCTACCTAATGCATCTACATGCAGTGCTCCTGCATGGTCTTGAACAAAATGATTTACTTAATTATTTCTTCTTTGAAGGGCAAAGTGAATGTAGATTGTAGTCGACCTGATAATTTAGCCTACCATATTTAGGATTTATGTTTGAAAATATTCACCTAGTTTATTTCCACATTTATTCAAGACACGTCAGTAATTATTTTGAACAGTCTATCCATCCCCCTCTCTAGGCAACATCTACTCCATGTATCTTCAAAGTGTGATAATGGCCTTACTAGAAACAATAATATTTGTTTAGAGGGTACGCCATTGGCGTACCAGACTTTTATAGAAGGGTAGAAGAATAATTACAGAAGTTTTAACCTGACGTCCGAAGCGTCAGAACACACCCACCGAAACACCTTTTTTTTTAGAGAGTACGCGATTGCGTACCGTAATTTTATAGAAGGCAGAAAAGAGTATTTACAAGATAGGACTCAAGCACACTCGCAAGGTCCCAGAACTCCACTCACTAAAGCCTACCCTCGCGCTATTGTTTGAACTCCTACTCCAGCACCAGTCAGAGGCACTCTTCTCCTAGCTGCAATGCCCGCACTGAGCTCCTCCAGAACCTGCATAGTCAGTTGTTCAGTAGTGCGCTGGCGTTGCGGGTTCTGGAAGCACCAAGCGTTCCTGTTCTTCCAGAGGCTATGACATACCAAGCAAACCAGCGCTTCAAAGCCCTTCCTCTCCTTATCTCTGAACTTCTGTCTCTCACTCATCCACCAGCCTTGCAGTGTGCAGAATTGTGTTGGTGCCTGAAAATGCTCACCCAACTTGAGCTTGCATCGCTCCCAGACCTCTCTCGCAAAAACGCACTGAACTAGAATATGTTCTACCATGTCTTCCTCCTGCAAACATTCAAAACACGACGAGATGCTCGCCTGCAATCCATGACGGAATCTCCTGTCCGATGTCCAAATGCGGTGCTGCACTGCCAGCCAGGTGAAGAGCTTACTCTTCGGTGATGCTGGGTTCCTCCATATCGGCCCCGCGGTTTCTGATTTCTCGTGCCCTTGCATCAACATGGCATAAGTTGATCACGCTGAGTAAACTCCTCCAGTCTCCCATGGCCAACTGAATGTGTCAGGCTCCTCCAAGTGCCGCTGCACCTCCGAGATCGCAATCCATAGCACGATGCACTCCCTTGCCCCCCTGTAGGCTAGTGTTTCTGTGATATCCGCAACCCAAGCGTTACCCAACAAACCCTGCGCGACTGTCCTCGAGTTCTTGACTCGGGTGCTCACAATCCTGTACAACCCCGGTGCCACCTCCTTAGCCGATCTGTTATTTATCCATCTATCCCTCCAGAAGAGCGTTTTATGCTCATTTCCCACCTTGATTCTGACGAGGGCATCGAAAACCTCCCTGGCTTCAGTATCCTTCAGCATCTGCAGGCCTTGCCAAGGTCTTTGCTCGTCGGTTCGCTGCAGCCACTGCCATCTCACTCGCAGCGCAAGCCCTTGTACCCGCAAGTTCTTGATACCTAACCCGCCGTACTCCAATGGCGTGCAAATTCTTTCCCATGCGACTAAGCATTGTCCACCAGTAGCTCTGTCCTTGCCTGCCCAAAAGAAACCTCGCAGACATTTCTCCAACTCCTCTAAAAGCCAACTTGGCGCTTCCGCCACAATCAGATGATGCACCGCTCTTGCGCACATAACCGACCTGACGAGCACCAATCTTCCGGGACGGGCTATCAATCCCCTCTGCCAGGCGGGAACGATCTTGACAGCCGCATCCAGCATCGGCTGCCACTGATTCTTGGTCAGAGGTTTCAGTGCCAGCTGCAACCCGAGGTAACGAATTGAGAATTCAGTGATGGGGCAGTTCAACACATTCGCCACCAAGTCCTTCTCCTGTTGCCCTGCTCTGATAAGCGTCGCCGAGGTCTTGCGATAGTTGATGTGCAGCCCGGACGCCCTTCCAAACATCGAAAGAACCTCTCTGATTGTGACTAGATCTTGCATCTCCGGCTTGACGAACAACACGACGTCATCAGCGTAGATCGACACCCGCTGAATCGGCGTCGCGTTGCCAATTGGGGCCAGCAACTCCCCCTCCGACGCCTTCTGAATCAGAAGGGTAACCACCTCCATTGCCATCACAAACAGCTGCGGGGACAGAGGGTCCCCCTGCCGCAATCTGCGCACATGCGCGATCCTCTTGCCAGGCACACCGTTGACTACCACTTGCGTACTCGCCGTGCACATACAGATCGAGAGCCAGCGCAGGAACATCTCCGGGAACCCCAATCTTCGCAGCACCTCAAATAGAAAAGCCCAGGAAACCGTGTCAAAAGCCCTGGAGATATCCAATTTCAGAAACACTCCCGCCTCCCTTCTCCTGTTGATCTTCCTTGCTAATTGCCGCACCAGGATGAAATTATCGTGTATATTCCTGCCCTTGATGAACGCAGATTGGTTGAAGCTGACCAGGTTTTCCAACTTGGGCCGCAGACGGGCTGACAAGGCCTTGGTGAATAGCTTTGCAAAGCTGTGGACCAGGCTGATGGGCCGAAAGTCACCCACCTCCTCAGCCTCGGGCCGCTTCGGAATGAGCGTAATGATAGCACGATTGAGCCTGCCAAAATTTCGGCCATCTCCTACATAAAGTTTAAAAATTGCGGCCATTACTTCGTTCTTAATAATGGGCCAAGCCCGCTGATAAAAGGCCCCCACGAAGCCATCCGGTCCTAGAGCCCGGTCCGGCGGCAACTCTTTTATCACATTCCAAATCTCTTCCTCATAGAAAATTAGGCCCAAATCGTCAAGCTCATGAGTTTGTATGCCCAAGGCCTCCAAATCCAGCGTCAGGTCTCTGTTCTGAATACTGCCCAACAGTTCTGCGTAGGTTTCGAAGAAGACCTTTTCCTTTCCCCTCTGATCTGTGATCAACTCTCCGTTGTGTCTGATCGCAGGGATGAAGTTCTTGACCCTTCTCCCATTTGCCACTGCATGGAACAGTTTGGAGTTCGCATCTCCCTCCTTGATCCACCTCAGCCGAGATCGTTGCCGCGCCATCGTCCGTTCCAAAGATGAAAGGGCCAGCACCGAGTGCTTGAGCGTTTTCCTGAGCCACCACTCCTCATCCGTCAGTAGTCTGCGTTCCCGCGCCGCGTCGAAGCACCTGATCACCACATTGGCCATTGCGATCTGGAGCTTGATGTTCCCCACTTTCCTGTCACCCCAAGATTGCAAGTGTGCCGCCAGATTTCGGAAGCAAGCATCCAATCTAAGGAAAGGATCCACAACTTCCAGCGCGCACCTCCATCCTTCCTTGACCGCATCATCAAAACCTTCCAGTTTTAACCAGAACAGCTCAAATTTAAACCGTGGCTTCGGCCTGCCTGTCGCTCCCATCGACAAGAGCAAGGGCGCGTGATCAGAAACTGACGACGAAAGTGACTGTAACAGCGCATCGGGGTACATTAGTTCCCAATCGATCGAGACAAGGGCTCTGTCTATCCTAGTCATCGTCGGGACTCTCCGCTCATTGCTCCAAGTGAACAACCGCCCATGCATATATATCTCCTTGAGCTCCAGTTGATTTACAAAGTCTCTGAATCTGTTCATGCTTGCACGATCCAGATTACTGTTATTCTTCTCCGACGCCCGAAGAATCTTGTTGAAGTCGCGAAACACCATCCACCGAAACACCTACTCTCCTACTCGCAGCATGAAAACACCGGAGACTCCTTTCCTAGCTAAGCACCAGCGCTCAAACTCCTCCTTGATGGTCGCTATTTGTTGAACTGTTGAGCACTGCCGGTCCACGTTGTTGAACGCCCAAGCATTCCGATTCTTCCAAAGACACCAACAGGTGAGCATCACCAAGGCATCAAAGTTCTTCTTCGCCTTGGTGGTTAATCTGGTCCTCGTATGAAGCCACCAACTCTGGAAGCGGCAATGCTGTGTGGGGATTGGCACGCTTAGGCCTTGTAGGACTCCGAACCAAGTCTGACGAGCATGCACACACTGCACCAAAATATGGTCGACGGTGTCCTCATCCTGGAGACACACGAAGCAGGCCGCAGTTTGATCTTGAAGGCCATGCCTATGGCGCCGATCTGAAGTCCACAGGCGGTATTGAACAGCCAACTAGGTGAAAATCTTCGTTTTGACCGTGGCGCCGTTGCCCCAAATTGCCTCCGCCGGCGCCGAGCGCGACAACCCCAGGTGAAGCATCCTATAAGTGGATTTAGCTGAATAGACTCCGTCTTTCGTCCACGGCCAACTGAACTTGTCATCCCTTGCTGCCGATCGAGTTATGGTCCTCAGCTTGAGCCAAAGGAGTGTGCATTGGGCGGAAAGGGCATTCGCACTGGGAGCTGCGTGCTTCGATTTGCCTGAAAGAAACGTTCCAACCTTCAGTTCCGGTCCACCCCGCTTCCCGAAAGGCTTGAACACGCATAACCACTGCACCACACTGCGGCATGGCCGACTTGCGGCTCATCGACGACGTGCGTCTCCTCATAGACGCGCCGGCCTCAACGCCGTGTTGGAGTCGCTCGGGGCCGCCTTGATCTCACCATCGCCGCGTCGCGCCCGCCTCAACGCCGTGTTGGAGTCGCTCGGGGCGGCGAGCGGCCTCGTCGAGCCCCGCAACGCCGCGGCGCTGAACGCCCTTGCGGCCTTGCCAGGGACGCGTGCCCGAACGCGAGGAGCGCAAGCGCAGCCATAGTGGTGCCGCGGACGCGCCCTGCTGGACCACTCCCGGTCTTCGACAGCGTCAGAAAACTTGCCGTCAGAAAACGAGTGCAGAAAGTCAGAAACGAATTGCTTTTGCATATCATCCATGGAAGGCATCGATCGTTCCTTGAAATTAACAGTACATAAACGGCAACGCGAACAATTCGATCGACGAAGCAAAGTGAGTCTTTGCAAGCAGAACTGACCAAGAGGGTCACTGGATGCGGAGTGCAGGCTCGGTGGCGAGGGAGGCCAGCACTTCCATGTTCACCATGCTGCCAACCATGGCCTCGATTTGGCCGTCGGCGACGCGGACCTGCTCCATGGCGGCGTCCGGGCCAACAGCCGGGGGAAGTCTGACCATCCTGAACTGCGCGGCGCGCAGGTGGCCGTGGGACGCCTCCGTCCTGCGGAGCGCGTCCTGGTCGTGCTCCCTGGCGCTCTGGAGCCTGGCCAGAGCGAGCCACACGTCGTGCAGGGCGTCGGTTCAGAAACTCACCGACATCAGCAAGACGATCAAATATTCCGAGCCATCGACGTCGCCCACGCGCACTTCGCCAGGGCCGCCAAGATCTGCGGCAGGTTCGGCCAGCGCTTGCCTTGCCGTACCAGCCCAGCGCCGGCGACGTGGTCCCACGCCTACGCACCGCCATGGACCGCGTCAAGTTCGCCATCCTCTCGACGAGTCGCCAGGTTACGTTCCACGCAGCTTCCGGCCACGTCTTCTCCACCGGCGCAGCACGGATCGGGCTCCAGGGCACCGCGCCGTGGTGGTGGCAGAGGTGGGAAGGCCACCACGCCGACGCTGCAGAGGATACGATCTGCCTGGTCGTCCGGCATTGCGGCCTGTGACGTCGTCGACCTCATCCCGCTCTGCAACGCCTGGGGACCGTGACCGAGCAGCTCCCGCGCGGCGCCACCGAGGAGCTGGCCATGGCGAAGGCCGCGCGGCGTGTGCGCATGGCATCCCCAAGCATCACGAACTCGGCCGACGATCACCGATCTCTTCTAGTTTTATTCAGCTGTATGATCCCTTCAGGAATCGACTACTTCCCCACCGCCTTTCCATCGATCAAAGTTCAACCAAGTTCAAATGCTACGTCGATCTGTGATTATGATATACTCCTATAGTTTCAGTTGGTAGTCTAACTAAAAGATTCAGTGCAGAGTGACTCGTCCGTGGAACGAGTTGACTCAGTTCGTCTTCTCTTGAAGTCTTGATCAGTTAGGTACAGTTGAGAACACATCTGCTGCAGCTTGTTTCTGCAAAACCTCTGACATCCTTGTGTGATTCGCAGTTTTGCATGATAATTCGATGTGACATCATTCACTAACATGAGGCCAGCGTCAAAACTGATCAGTCACTAACATGCAGAGCATTTCCAAGTTCTGCATGTCTCAAGAACATTCAGAATGCAGTGTCACATCATGTGACTAACAGAAAACTATCAAAGGAAATGAAATTGCACATTGTTCAGTAAACGCTGAGCAAGTGTTGCAGTGGAGATAGAGCCACCTGCCATTGGATGAAGGAAGAGACCCCGGGCAGTTCCAGCCAATGGGACTCTTGGACGACCCCGTGCAGCACCGTCGTCGCAACCGCGCCACTTCCGGCCGGCGATCTCTGCGGCACCGAGAGGCGAGAACCTGCAGCTCGGGTACTGCACTGGCCTGCGTATCTGCACACAAACACGAGCACATGCTGTCAGCGATTCAGTATTACGGTAACCGCGCTATGATCACTTCATTTTCTCTAATCCTCCAATCGCAAAGTAATCATCTGGACTGAATTTGGATTACCCGCGCCGCGTTCTTGGTGCGTAGTACAAATTAACCAGCTGGTTCAACACTTCAGCGAGGATTCAGACTTGCCCAGAGGCAGAGCAGACTGGTTCAATAGCGTCAGTTGTTACACGGATCGGGGGCGATGATGCCATGCATGAGACAGGCACGGTTTGGCACGAGACAAAATTATTCCGGGGTTGCGGCTACATGGCCTTTTCCTCGCTTTCCGATGTCCTGCTCTGCCAGCTTTGAACGGTTGAGCGTATTTTAACCAATTTTTACTTTTTGATTTCAGTCAATTTCCACTTGCGTGTGCTGCCGCTGCATCTCCGGGCACCTTGCCGACCGCCGCCGTGACCTGACACTAGCTGGTAGCCGCGACGGCATGGCTGGTCTTCACCGTGGACCATGGTGTGTGTAGGGATCACGCCATGCGGCCTTCACGGAGGCATTCATGATCCTTTGGGCACGTGGTCGGCATGCTATGCTTAGCGGAGATCGTGCGCATGTTTCACTCGCGCGAGACTCCCGTACCCTGGATGGCGTGCTCGCTTGCATCCGCGACGCCGGCTGCCTCAGATTACGACGTCCAAGCCACGGCGGCGAAGGCCAGCCTCGAGTCCCCGCTTGCTTGCCCCGACAGACATCGTGGTGGTCTCAGCGTCCACGTCCGTCATGGGGGGGAGTTCCTGGGCGCCAAGGTGGCCGGTACAGAGCTCGACTGTTCGAGTACGAGCGTGCACACCAGCTCCCGACACCACTCCGCTCGAATTTCTCATGCCGGAGCAGAACCATTCAAAAACCAAAAGCATCCAGAGGCCAAACAACAGAGACACTGAGACGACGCTCACTTGATCTGTTGTGAATCGAGCAATGCTCTATTCGCTTTCAGAAGATTTGTCCGATCAAGAAGGAGCTGAGCGGGGACTCTAGCTAGCCGTGCAGCGGGAGTACTACTCGCTGTCGACGTCGTCGGAGCAGCCGCAGCTGACAGTGTGTACGAAGCGGCCGGTGGGGCGGACCAAGTTCAGGGAGACGCGGCAGTTAGTGTACCTGGCCGACGGGGGCGATGCCAGGCAGTGGGTGTCCGACGTGCGTGCCTGGCCGGAACCGGAGCAGGCTCTGGCTCGGCAGTCGGCATCATTGAAAGCGCCGAAGACGCCGAGTGCGCGCAGGACGCAGACATGGTCGCTCTCGCCCCCGAGGACCTGACGCTGGTAGCCGCGACGGCATGACGCTGGTCTTCACCGTGCACCTGGGCATTGCTGATAAATTGGCTTAGGAACAGTGATTGGAAACGTCCGACCATAAGCTAGAGAATAAGTTAAATCTTTTGGCAGGGAATCTTTCTTTACCACCATAGGAAAGTACTTTTGAGCACGGGCTTCACAGAGCCCGTTTTTTTAAAAACAAAAAGATTCAATCGATGTTTTAAAGTTTCAAAACATTCTGAAATAAATCCGAAATGTTGTTAATGACGTATTCTACTATTCTGAAAATTTTCAACCCGACAAAATTTGTATTCCGGTCTAAAAATGACACACCCTGACAAATTTGAAATTTTTCGAATTTTGTACTGTTCACATCTCAGATCCGAATGTTTGTCATTTCTACAGACCAAAATACAGAATATTTCACATTGATATTTTGCACACTGGTAGAAATAATCATGTTCTGCTTATAGGATTTTTTTACATTTTGCGAAACTTACAAATGTCCTTTTTGAATTTTCAAAAAAAAGCTCCGAGGACCTCGTCCGCCAAATCACCGCACTGTATAGTGGCAGGCTTATTCTTTTGAGATCTTTGTTTGAGTAATGTGCCCCTCTATATGATTTCTATGTATGAAATTCCTAAAGGGCTATTGAATATAATGGACTTCTTTAGAAAAAGGCTTCTATGCATGAAAACGAAGGGGTTAGGAAGATGTTTGCCAACCAGGGGATTTTGGGTTTTTGGGGTCGATTGATTTTATTAATATGAATAAATGTCTTATTAGCAAGTGCTTATGGAAATTCGAAACATCCGATGGTACTTGGCAAAATGTTGTGAAGGAAAAAATACCTTAAAAGGGCAATTTGTCTCAATGCACTAGGAAACCTTATCAGTAACATTTTTCGCAGGGGTTGATGAAGTTGTTGACATTTTCTATTATCTTTAGAAAAAAATTGGTAATGGTGAAACTAATCTGTTTTGGTTTGATGTATGGACCCCTAGACCCTTACTTGAATGTTTATTCAGGTTGTACTTACTTGCTTTTAGTGTAAATATTACTCTTGCTCGAGTATTTGCTGAGGGATGGAGTGTGATTCATTTTCGCAGAAAACTGTGTGTGTGTGTGTGTGGGTGGTGGTGGGGGGGGGGGGGGGGGGGGGGGGGGATGACCAAGATGTGGTTTGGTCTAAAAGATCTTTGTCCAGGGGCGGTGCTGTCAGCCGATGAAGATAAGTGTATTTGGATGTTGGAGAAAAATGGTTGTTTTCCGTTTAAGTCTATCTATGTTTCTTTAAAATCTCAACAAGTTAAAGTTTTTCATATGAATTTTTGTCTAACTAGAATTCCCTTGAGACTTGAGAGTTAAAATGTTTCTATGGCTACCTTTAGACATAGTATTTTTACAAAGGATAATTTGAGTAGGAGAGGGTAGGAGGGTGATATAACTTGTAAATTTTGTGCTTGCCAAGAAAGTGTACATCACATTTTCTTTTAGTGTGCAGTAGCTAGGTATGTATGGGGAGTCGTTGTTTCTTGTACTTCTGATATAGACATGCTGCCTACCAATATAGAGGAGCTTTGTGGCAGAGTTTTAGGTTTTAGAGGTTCGAGAATCATCAGTTGATGGGTACTAAAGTGGCGGCAGTGTTACAGATCATTTGGAAGTCCAGAAATGGGGCTTGTTCTAAGAGTACATGTATTGTAATCCAATTAGTGTATTGCACGGATATCACATACTCTTATCCATTGGGCTGGTTTGTAGAAAATATAGTTTCGCGATAAGCAACGATTTGGAGTCAGGTTGCTGTTGGTGGTGGCGAATGAAATCTTGGTAATGGTTAGGGTCATGTTGTCAAAGGCTAGAAGTCTGATGAACTGGGTGTCGCGAAGCTCAAAGTACCTATGCTGGGACATAATGTTGTCTGTTAGTTTATGTAATGGATACGTTCAGTTGTTGTTTTGCTAGGCGATGAGGTAATGTTGACGGTCCCTAGAGTTTATGTTGCCATTGGAAGGTTTGGTCCCTAGTATAGTGTTGCAACAACAATGTTGACATGTACTATGTCCCGGTTGTGGCTTTCTTCAATGAAAGTTGGAGATTTCATTCAAAGACAAATTGCTAATAAGTTGTTGGGCTTATTGTTTCTGTGCCCTACTTCGCTCAGTTTTACTCGTCTGTGCCCTACCTGCGTAGTTTTCTTCGTTTGTGCCCTACCTGGCTCTTTCGAGGCCCGCGGACGGCCAAACGCGTCGTTTCCGTCTGGTCAATCCCCTTTGACCGTCACTTGGCCTGACTGGTGGGGTCAGCCTAGGGCACCTCGTTTGGAATCGCATCGAGTGGGGCCAGGGCACTTGTTTAATCAAGGGATACCACCGATGGGGCCCACGTGGTCTTTCTTCCTGCTTCCGCCTAGAGAAGCCCCCGAGAAAACCCCAGGACCCCCAAGAACAGAGCAATAGGAGTTGGATTCAAGGAGCAGAGCAGGGTGATTCAAGGCGCAAAGGAGTTCCATCGCCATCGCCATCGCAGTCGCCCGTTTCCCGTCGCCCGTCTCCGGTCGCCCGTCTCCCATCGCCATCATCTTGCAGGCGCGGTTATTGTACGGCCGCATTCGCCGTTGGGGGTTTTTCGGTCGCCGATGGTTCAAGCTGCAATCCATCAACCCCATTTCGATGGTCAGTGCTATCTTCTCTACATGTTTCATTTACCTGTTTGAGCTCCTGAATGGTGCATTATATGTGAGTTAATTTGACTTTCTATTTGGCTTGCGGAATGGGGAAAAACCCCAGGTTCCGCCTATTTATGTGGTTCTAAATTTTTTTGTTATTGCTTTTTAAAATAGGAATCGGATGGCGAGGTCGATGTCTGTCCTATGTGCTGGCACGAAGCAACTTTCTGTCGTACACTCACTCGTCGTTCGAATACTTTTAGAGTCCCGATTGAATACAGCACTTACCAAAAGGAAGTTGTAAGTATTGCATTTTAAATTCGAGGGAATGTCATTTTTTCCTTCAATTCGTGTCTTCTTAGTTTCTCCGGTTTTGTATTACATGTAGATTCTGCCATGCCCATTAAGATTTCTTCTAGAGAGCCGGGGCATTGGCCCTCGTAAGAACTGGATGGAGGCTAAGTGTCCGAATGGAGACACATACTACTTCTACCTGTGGAGGTGGGAAATTGAAATTGAAGACCCATATTCGGACCTATATCTGTGGACCGCAGTGGAGAGCACTGTGTGTAGCCTACGGCATCGAAGAAGGCGATGTTGTAAAATTCATGTATGATGAAAATCATCATGTGTTCAATGTTGAAGTGACTAACGCAAGCAATGCTACCAAACCTTTTGGTCAATCCTCTGGTATGTTGGTTTGTGTTATTTTTCTTACACATTGAGTAGTTTATATTTTTCTAAATGTCTTCGTCTCTTTGATCAGAGTGTAAACAGATTGAAAAATGCTGCAAGCCAGCCCTTGTGAAGTCCATATTTCACGAACCGAGCGATATCAGTTTTTCAGAAATGAATGCGATATCTTTCGCTTTATTCAAGGAGGCCACAAGGGAATTGGATGCTGATGAGTTCTTTGAGATTCCTCAGTTCTACGTGCGCAGGATTGAGAATGATGGTATAGATGAGGACTCTCTGGTATCATTCAAACTTTTCTTATTCATTTACATTTTTCTGATACTCTGCCGTCATTTACACTTTTCTGATACGATGTTCTTGTTATTTTGGTAGTATCTCAAGATTGAGGTAGTAGATGGTTATGTACTTCCATCAGAAGGGGCTTCTCGTCTATGGGTGATAGACAATGTCGAGATCATGGGATCATATCAAGTAATAGAAGATTACGTCGAGTTCACTGGGAACTGGGATCTATTCTTTCAACTAGGGCAAATTCGCTTTGGTGATCTCTACGCTATCAAGGTGATCATCAAGGAGGAGTACATCAAGCTGAAATTTGAGAAGGTCAGCAAAGACGTCGAGGAGGACATTGAAGACGTCGAGATGTCCAGCGAATCCAGCGAAGAGACCAGCGAAGACGACGAGGAATCCAGCGAATCCAGCGAAGAGACCAACGAAGAGATCAAACAAGAGATCAAGCAAGAGATCAAACAAGAGATCAAAAAAGAGAGTGATTAATATTACTATGTGTTGTTCAGTGAATAATCAAAGGTTGTATTTTGGCCAAACACCTTATGTGTGTGCTCTGGGATCGCTCTGGGCGCGCCATGGCGTGCTCTAGGCGCGAACTGGCGCACACGCGTGCGCTCTGTGCGTCGCTTAAGCAAAACTTGTTGTATTGGATGTTTATTATTTTTCTTAGGAACTAGTATTCTGAATCAGAAGTTTTCCACCGGATTTCCTATTTTTTGAATGTTCCCGCAATTTATATGAATTTTCTGCGTTAAATCCTATTAAACTCGTTTAATGCATGAAATATAGCTATAAAGCTCAAAACTTCAAAATATTCTGGCATTGTGCCTCCCATATGTCATGCCCTGCGTAAAATTTATGGACGTTCATTTTGCACTCTTATTTGTCATTGCTACTTCACAAAAAATAAGGAATTTGGCACTAAATAGAAGTTAGAAAAAAAGGTCAATTTTCTTGGAATCTTTTCTTCGGCAATATTGTTTGCAATTTCAAAACTCATGTTTGTGCCGAGTTTGGTCATCATAGCTTAAGTCTAGCTATGGATATGGCCATGAGTTTGGTCATCTAGCTTGAATCCCATGAATGTTCATACAAGATAGCCCATTTTGAGAAGGCTGCTTTGGCCTATTTGTGCATGGCACTTGTTTGATCTAACTTGGTCATCAATCCGAGGCATTTTGCTTAGTCCTGGAAAATGTGTTTCAAATGAGCTCCAAAGGTAGGGTAAACAGCCCCATTTCTAAGCAAAAATGGTGGACTCGCAACAGCCGCATGTGACCGTTACCCGCTGACGAGTTGATCGCGGACCCACCATTTGCCTCCTCTTTACGCGCACAGACAGAGCATCCATCCTCTGTGGACCATCTTCTTCTTCTTCCTCTTCTTTCTCTTCCTCTTCTTCCTCTCCGGCGATGAAGGGCAGCAGCAACGTCGACGAGATATGTCGAGCTCCTCCACTTCAGGCTACCGCCCCGCATGGCCAAAGCAGCCTCTGGTACCGTTGCCGCGATGTCCTAAATGCCCACGCATGGCGCCACTGAAACGTTGTGCTAGTAAGAAGAAGAATGCCAACTTTGGACGCGAGTTTTTCACATGCCAAAGCCTGCCAGAGGAGGTAAGATCTGTCTCTCGCATCCTTTTGCTTTGATTTCTCCAGTGTTTTCAATTTTTGCTCAGATCTGGGATTTAGGGTTCATGTTTACTTTTTCAGGGGATGAATCCATGTGACCATTTTGAGTGGTTGGATTTATACATTGCGAAGCTTCAACGGGATTCGAAGTGGGGCGCAACCAGCGAGCTCAATCTGCCGTCCGATGTGGAGATCTTGCCCTCTAACATCGTTGCTCTGTCGATGGGGGTTGCGAAAGTGAGTGGCGAACTGAAGAAGTTGAACAACCACTTAAGGCAGATGAATGATCTGAAGAAGCAGGCTAATCTGATAGCTGCAGGATTTTATTTCTGTATAGTTGCTCTAGGATTTGTTTATTTGCTGATCATCAGTCGATAGAGGTAATTAATGCGATGTAAGCATAATTAATGCGATGTAAGCTTAATGCGATCGATCTTATGCTCTATGTTATTTGGACCAATCGCTTATGATAAACCAATCGTCTCATTTGGACAAATTGCTTATGATTTAAGCGCTTTTTAAGATCAAATTATCCAAATGAAAGAAAACTATTGATAAGCAGAAATTGCTTATATTTTTTGGGGCAGATCTTAAAGACTTGCGAGGTGGGACTAAACACCAACACGTATTTGGACCAGTTCGTCAAATTTTTTGGGGCACAAATTGCTTATATTTTTTGGGACAAATGACTAATCATCTGTACCAAAACTATCTACAATTTTAGGGGCAGATCTGAACAATGGATATAAAAATAGCATTGAAAGAAGGGGGCCCGGGCCCGGTTCCACCCCGCTTCGTTCAATGCTAACCATAGCCAACGAATATTGAGGTTTATAAAGAGGTCGCGCACACTCTCAACTAGCGAGGTGGGACTAAACACCAACACGTATGACTCAACAGCGGGAGACCGTGGTCATTTTGGGCCGACCCCACCAGTCAGGCCAAGTCCCCACCAGTCAGGCCAAGTGACGGTCAAAGGAGGTTGACCAGACGGAAACGGCGTGTTTGGCCGTCCGCGGGCCTCGAAAGAGCCAGGTAGGTCATAGACGAAGAAAACTACGCAGGTAGGGCACAGACGAAGAAAACTGAGCGAAGTAGGGCACAGAAGTAATAAGCCCTAAGTTTTTTGTCTACTACTGTAATGAAAGTTTCCATATGTAAGTATTATAGATTATTGATTACAACCGTTGTAAAGGGTTTTTGTTGTCGTGATTGTAGAACTACAGTGCACCTCATCAGGAAGTCAATAAGTATATAAATTTCCTCCAAATATGAAGGAACTGTAGTGCACCTCAGGAAGTCAAGACAACATACACGCTACGGAATGATCTACTGCCGCCCCTAGACACCCCAATGTTTGTGCTCAGTGGCTATGAAACTAAGTGAGCCGGTGAAGGAGGTGGTGAGGATGGCAAGGACCTTATGGCATTGCACTAAATATATGAGGTCACGACTTGAGATGAGAAGGTACGGCGAAAGACGAAGAAGGTGCAAAAATGTAACTACAACATAAGATTTTATTCACTGAAAACAAAAAATGCGACCAACTTATTTAAATTTGATATATATGTGTGTGTTTTTGTTTGCTATTGCATTATCAATTTAGTGAAATCAATGCCAAAAAGCATAAAGTATCTACAATGAATCTATAAGTAGAAGATTGCAGTGTAGCATCAAACGAAAGTAGGAAACCATCGGCAAATCAAACACTGGTAGCTCGGGCCCTAGGGATTTATGCAAGATTCACAGTCGTTTTCATGGCTCTGACGCATGTTTAAGAGTCGGTCCTTCAATAATACACGCAAAATTTAGTTATCAAAGTTGCAAGCGCTAGCAACTGACTAGCTAGAATAATAGTTGATAGAAGTTCTAGTCATTTAAAAAAATAACCACGGGGCTATATTTTATAGAAACATATGGTCTTGCTCATTTCCCATCAAGGAATGGAGATTGGGTTGGTGTTTGGAAGGGATTCAGTAAACTTACCTTGGCCAGCAAGCAGAAAAAGGTTTAGTGTCCAGCTATACATCCAACCCTCCTCTCTCATGAATTTGAACCCATCTGACAGTGATAACAAATAATATTGTAACATTTACAACTTGAAATACATGTTGTAACCATAATTTCATATGTTGACATACATGTTTCTCATATTTAGATCAAAAGGTCCAGAAATGTCCATAGCAGGACAAAATCATGGCCACAAGTTTGAACCAAATTAACTACACTATCTCAAGCCATCATAATCTCCAAGCTTGAAATAAATTGGGCAGACACCTCAAGTCGGAACAAGAACGAATCAGATTCCGGCATTCACTTACATTCCTAATTTCTCTCATGTACAAAATCTATACTTTGTTCTTGGTGGTTTTCCGACCAATTAAAAACCTTGATATTGCACATCTCGAACATCCAAAGGGGCATAACTAATTGACATTCAGACACAGTTTGCTTCATCAGACAGTCTATTTATGTTAAACATTTTTAGCAATTGTCTTCAGCCATATATGAAATGTGGGTTTGAACCATATTTCAATCATGCTTATGCTAAAGACAACGGGCACTAGACACAAGTAAATAGCAGAGAAACTATACAACACTGATATCATGGCTCAGGGGTCACAATGCCTCATCTCAGCACAGTAGAC
Source organism: Poa pratensis (assembly GCA_947311845.1). Lineage (NCBI taxonomy): Eukaryota > Viridiplantae > Streptophyta > Magnoliopsida > Poales > Poaceae > Poa > Poa pratensis. The sequence goes on along the minus strand of CAMZMU010000083.1, from coordinate 13,124,506 downwards.
ACAGAGCTGAACCGAGAACCGGTTCAAAGCCTAACATAACATGCTCTAGGCTGATAAGTATGCATTGAGTCTATCTACATTAGCACAGTACGGTCAACTTATCCTAAGAAGAAGGCGAGAATAACTGGGAGGGCCTTTCACAGATGTTATAGACCTTGCGTTTTGTCACACACATCTACTCTGTCCCGTGCGAATTTGTTTCCCTTCACTGCTGCGCACCCAATGAACACTGATACTCCAAGTAAGATTAGTCGGAACACGTCACTCCTTAAGAAAGCTAGAAGTGGATCCACATATGTTGTTGGGCCTTTGGGAGTAGCATCTTCGGGCGTGTTATCCACCGGCCTATTGTTTGTGCGCGTGTTTTTTATTTCTTTCTAACTTATTTTTATCTGCCCACATTCTTAATGATTATATTTTCCATATTACTTTGTTAGCATAGTTATTAATTGTAGTGTTCTCGAAGATACACTTATGTTGTAAGATAATTTCAATTGATGTATTTTGTAACCAAAAGTATGTTAGTTTTATCCTTCATAGACATTGGCCCCTAAGAATATCTTGAAACCAAATGTATTTCAATGTGAAAAATGAGCAAATTGCACGCCTCCTATTTTTTGTTAGTAATTGAATTGTAACTTTAGTATTCTTAAATACTATGTATATCTAATGTCTACGTAATAACAAATATATTAATAGAGGTTTCCAGTTTATCTTGAATTTTAGTTTAACAATTGGCATAAACTCTATGAGGTATTTCATATGGCTCTGAGGGTTCGGAGGTCGATGGTAGAGTCCCGAGGATCCGCACCTCACGAGTTGGGGGTATGTAGATGTTTTGAAACACGCTACTCCTAGTGCCACTCCCCACAACGGTTTGTGTTGTCGTCTGGTAGACTTCCGACTAGCGTATTCTACGATGATTACCCTTCATAGAGACGAAGGTGGACTAGAGTGTATGTTAACATGCCATTATTTTAATATAGCTAGCTTGCCATTGTTTTAATATGCCTAACTTATCACTGTTTTTATTATAGTCAACTTGCAATTCTTTGTTATAGTTAACTTGCCATTGTTAGCATGCCACTATTTTAATAAAGCCTACGGTTGTAAACACAACGACCACGCGGACAGCAAAATACGTTGCAGACTAGGCGCTTGGAAAGAACTTTGATTAGGAAGCTAAGCGTGTTAGTGTTGTAGCTCGTGATTAAGTGGCGGAGCCAGGATCAGAAGTCTGTGATGTCAAATACACGTGTTTTCACTAATTTTACAAGAAAAAGTTACATGATCTATGCTTCTATACAAAGGATTTGTCAAAAACCTGTGTGGTCAATTGACCACACTCCTCTCAACGTGGCTCCGCCATTGAGTCCAAGGTGTTTGTCAAAGAATGATTTTCGGATCCCACAGTAGTCTCGTGTCCATCTCGTCGGTCCTCGTCATGGAAAATTAGACATAAAAATCAACATTAAAGAAAAACACCTTAATTACCTCTTGTCTGCTTAACCATAAATATTAATAGAACGAGCCAATCCACCTATGCGATTACACGAGCAAGTTCTGTTTTCCAACAAGACGCCAGCTAGTTGCCCCAGCTAGTTGGTTTTAGATGGAAAATCAAAAATTGGTCTTTATTCAACCCCACCTTCTGAGCTCCTTTTCGATCCTACACTTCTCAGTACTATTTTATAGTTCCGGTGAACTGGAAATTAAATATGGATCTTGTAACATTGTTGACTGGGTGAAGAAATCATGGTGATCCCCATAACGTACGGGAAAAGGTGGTCTGATACTCTGATGTGTGGGTGACTAGGTGTACCTCTCACTCTGTTTTACGAGCGAGATCTATTAAGGCCAATTTGATGGTACTGGAATACTGGATTGGATACACACAAAAGGTTTTATGTCGGCACTAGGCGACTGCATGCAGGTCCTGCTGCTTGAGTCCCGTTCACACGTCAAACACGCTGGATGCCATGGATTTATCAGCCTAGCAACCGCACTATGAACTGGATCCATTCAGTGTCCGGTGCATGCATCTGTATAGTAGATAACGCAAACTTGTTTTCCAGCCAATGTTTATCCCCTCCATCGATCTTCTATAAATAAGAGCCCCTTCCTCGCCTTATAGCACCAGCAGCAAAGAAGCTACTGCCCTCCGTCACACGTCTGATCGGTAAGGTGTTGCTTCTGAAATATGGGTCCATGATACGTTTTGTAGGTAACATCAGCTTCATGTCATTTTTAGTTCATATCTCCCTAAACCATGCTGCATTTTTATCTTGCTCGCATGCAGCCAACTGAACCGATGGCTCCCAGCGGCATGGAACTTGCGAAGAAGAACAAGATGGTCATTTTCTGCGCTCTGGCAGTGGTGATGGCCCTTCTGATGGCCACACAGACGGCGGCAATGGCGGGCAGCAACCAAGGCGCAGCACGCCGACTCCTGCAGATCTGGAAGTGCCAGTATCGTAACTGCAACTGCCGTACATGCCCGATATGGGCGTGCTGCAGCACGTGTTGCCCCCGTAGTAGTTGCCACACCGTCGCTTCACGGGAATGCATGGGTTCTAATAATATCACATATTACGTGGTTACATGTGATTGTTTACGGTTCTATATATTGTTTTTAGTAGTAGTCTTCGTCTTGCATGTACCCATGCTTAAATAATAATACTAGTCTTTTGTTGGCCCCGGTTATTTCGTTTTTCGCATCGGGATTCGGCCCATTTTTACTCAACGGTACTGGAGTTCTTGCGGATTGTAAGTACTAGGCGTAGACACTCGGCAGAGGACCTGCCGGCGGCGAGTACTTTGCCGGTTTTCTCTATCGGGCACTAGGCAAACGAAAGTGGACAAATGAACGCGAGACAAAGACGACGGTGCCATGTGGCACGAGGGTTTGCCGAGTGTCTATGTCCATACGCTCAACAAAGCCTGGCAGGTGGGCCCATGTGAGAGGGTTTGACAAGTGTCATAGACAGGACACTCTCGGCAAAGGACTGACATGTGGGTCCCACAGTCGAAATAAGTGTCGTATATTGGACACTCAACAAAGGGCTTACAGGTGGGTCCATGATCTTAGTCTTTGTCATGTGTTTTCATGCCCGCTCGTCAAAGACCTGATTGGTGGGGATTTTGTGGTCTCGAGGTTGCCACTACCCATTAGTCAGGTGCAACGTGGCTGAGTACCCGTTATTTAATACTTTTCTCCTATGGACCGGACCAGACTTGAATGGAACCGTTTGAAACGTTTTCAGATTTTGTGTAACTTACAATGACAAATTGTTCAAAAAAAATCAAAATTTTAAAAAATCTTGAAAAATAAAACTCCATTAGCTCTTCCCCGTCAGTGAACTTGGATTGAACTACGATAACTTTACCATGTTCTTTTTAAATTCTTCCAAGTTTGGTGAAAGTTTAAAGACTACAAAAGAAAACTTCCAAACAGCGGGGCTTGGCCAAAATGAGCTCAAAAATTTCTAGAATGAACTCAAGTATCGGACGTGAAGGAGATCACTCCTGCTCCCAGTGTGTGATGGGTTCGTTGTTGTTGAGGGGGCAACGGTGGCCATGGATCCAATGGTGGGCGTTCTCGTAACGGAATACGCGTGCGTGGGCGTTCGACGGGGCCTCTGTGGCTGACGGGCTGGGAGGAGCTGGGATCACCAGCAAGTGATGTCAAAAGTTCAAAATGAAGGTCATAACATACTAGTGTGGTCATTATCCAATACTTGTAGGGTCAAATTATGTGTACGTCTAGCTGATATTATAGTACTGACCAAACTTTTGTGATGTCGCTTGACCACATATACTACACGTAGCTCCACCACTGCAAGGCGGGACGTGCGCGACTTCTGGACAGCCGTGGCACTGGTTTGTTGGACACTGTGGAATCACCGGAATGACATCGTCTTCAACAACGCCTCCCCTTCCGTGAGAGTGGTGCTTCAGAAGATTGAGGAGGAAGCCGAGGTGTGGAGAACAGCTAGGTTGTTTAGAGGTTACCTTCTAGAGGCGGAGCTGTGGAGGTGTCACGAGTAATTGGCGTTGAGTTGTACCTGCTTTGCAGCGTGGGTGCACGCTCGGCGTCTGTGCCAGCCCGCGATGGAACTTTGGCCGCTTGGCCTTTCTTCTATGAACCTTGATATGCCTTGGGCATATCCTTGAAAAAGTATCAGAGCCGGGGTTTTCAGAGGAACCGACTGAGGGTGAACTGTCTGAGTCGATTTTGGAACCTTGATATGCCTCATATCCTTGAAAAAGTATCAGAGCGGGGTTTTCAGAGGAACCGACTGAGGGTGAACTGTCTGAGTCGATTTTGGAACCGGCTATGATAATAAGTAGCGTTAGAAAATGTGTCTTCCAATCATCAACTGACTTTGTATAGACTCTAATAGTCTTTTTTGTACTAATGTACAACTCTCACTAATTTAAGGGCAAGTTGACGCTACTGCAGGCTGCTAGAGCTGAATACACTGAAGTTTTTATGGTGTCCATCTCGTCGGTCATCGTCATGGAAAACTAAACATAAAACTCAACAATAAAGGAAAAAAAACACCTGACCTCTTATTTGCTTAACCATGGTCTATTTGAATACTAATTTATTCAACGCCACCTTGTGAACTCCACTTCGATCTTTCACTTTTGAATACTACTCCCTCTGTTCCTAAATATAAGGATGTTTTAGATATTTTACGTGTTAACTAGATGCGGACTAAAATTAGTGAACATGCACACTAATATGTGTCTATACATGTAGATACATGTGGATCTAGAAAAAGACTAAAACATCTTATATTTAGAAATGGAGGGAATACTTTTTAGTTCTCAGTTGGAAATTAAATATTGATCTTGTAATTTTGCTAATTGGGTGAGGAAACTATGGGTATCCCCATAATGGGAAAAGGTGGTCTGATGTGGAGGTGTACCTCTCACTCTATTTTACGGACGAGATCTGAAAGGCCAAGTTGATGGTACGGGCTACTGGAATTGAACACAAAAGGTTCCATGTCGGCACTAGGCGACTGCAGGCCCTGCTGCTTGAGTCTCTCATTCACACGATAAACACTTCGGATGCCATGGATTTATCAGGCGCACTATTAACTGGATGCAGTGCATCACTATCCATCGAGTCTCCGGTGCATGCATCTATATATGTAGTACATAGATAATGTCAACTTGTTTTCCGGCCAATGGTTTCCCCCTCCAACGATCTTCTATAAATAAGAGCCCTTTCCTCGTCTTACGGCACCAGCTACTGCTAAGTTGAAGATAATTGGCAGTTGCGTTGATTGGTAAGGCGTTGCTTATGGTCATTATTATTATTAGCAGATATATCTCGCTAAACTATGGTGTTTCTGTCTTGCACTCCTGCATCCATGCAGCCAACTGAAGCGATGGCTTCCAGCGGCGTGAAGAACAGGGTGGTTATTTTCTGCGCTCTGGTAGTGCTGATGATGCTGCTGATGGCCACAGAGACAGCGGCAGCGGCGGGCAACCAAGGCGCAGCACGCCGACTGCTGCCCTGGGGGTGCCACTACCGCAGCTGCAACTGCGATACTTGCCCGGTATATGGTTGGGCGTGCTGCAGCGCGTGCTGCTCCTAGTCGCCACGCCTCTGCTAGCACATGCGTTTTTGTGGCCGTTCGACGTCCCTTTTTACTCAACAAAGCCAGTGGTTTGTTCCATGAGATATGGTAGCTTCAGTAAGTGGCATTACGTTCCATGCAACTTCATGTCTCCCTAATTGTCGACGGGTCACAGGAGGAGAGAGTATGTGTTGATCAAACTTAACAAAATTTCACTTAGCACAAATAGTTAGAACTTCAGTTAATCAAACACTACAAATGTGCTACAAGCGACGGCACTACAAGAATATGCAAAGCTGGTAATTCTGCAAGGCACGTGATACCCCTTTCATATTTCCATCTTTTGATCATTTGTAAGGACACACCAACCTATGTAATTGTGTCTATGCAAAAATATTTACAACTTGCACTTCTACAAGTAGTATCTTTAAAGCTAGACCCAAAATAAACTGATCACCTCCTATCCCATCAACTGGACGGTCCTTCAACATTTTTGTATCCAAACCGAAGGTCAGGGAAAGATCCAAATGTCTACCTATGTCACAGAACTTCCTATCTCGCAAAATCAGTTGGTGTGCCATCTTAATCTGGAAAGTCGCAGTTCAAGATCGTTACTGCTTTGCGGCACAGCAGTCGCGCTATTCATGGGATCAGCTCATCAGCATGTTAAAAGCTGCTTACGTTGAGTAGACAACTTGTCTGCTGCCACCTGTACATATAACAATATTAGCTTCAGGAGAAGTCAACAGCATATATATAAAATATCTATAGTAAAATGAGAATGTTACTACACACAATCATAACTGTACACAATAGAAAGAGGCAAAACAGAAGTGAACATGATGGGAATGCAAATATGTTATGCGGAACAGAACTAGAAGCATCTGTTGGGAAAGTATGAAATCTTTTATACAACGAGGCAAACAAACAAGATTTAAAGATCAAGTAAACTGCAGCAGTATAAGATCTTTCAAGCCTTCGAATATAATGTAGGTCAGCCAAGACTACTCTGCCTAAATGCACAGGGTTTACATAAATGCAACAAAATATAAGGTTCTTCTTAAGTATGTCCACACGTTATTTGTTAGTACAAAAATCATCCGTAGTTTAGTACTTTACATGATATAGTATTCAGTATTCAAGCCAGTACCAGACGTTCAGGATTTTTATCGTACCAATACTAGTACTAATGGAGAGGTGCAGATCATTGCCATAAAGGCAGTGCCTAAGCAATTAAATTATTAACATAACCTTAATAGCCATTACGTGACAATGTGACATACTGAAGGTTAGTGGACCCAGTACGTAAGCAATATCCAACTAAGCAGGAACTTGCAAAGCTAGTGTTGCTGCAGGAAATGTAGTTTTAACTTTTTATACAGCACAGAATATGTTGATGGACAACCTTCTAAATTTAAAGTAATACTTACTCCCAAACAAATAACTTCGGTTCGTTTTTTGTTATGGAAAACAAAAGGTGGTACAAACTTGCCTCTGTTACATGGTCTCATTTTTGTTTCTTCTTAGGACACTTTGAGGAAGGCTTGTTTGATGATATAAGAGCTGAAGAAAGTAAAGATTCAACGTCCTCCCTTTGACGCTTCCTTGCTGCAATTTGACGATTTTGACTATTTACAGTTGGGTTCGTAGCTTGGCGTTTCGTGAGGTCGCGTATATGGCTACTTGCTTCATCAAAATGTGATGTAACCGAGGGATCCACTTGATTAGAGTTCCCAGATCTTGGTTGCTCCATAAACTTCCTTGCCCCTTTGACCTTACTAGTCATTTTCTTCATATCAGGGATTGTTGGTGGACAAGTACCACTGTTCTTATGTGCTAATTCTGAAGCTGCATCATGTTTCAGCAAGGAATCCTCTTGATTTGAATTACTGAGTCTTGGTTTTTCAGAAAACTTCCTTGTTCCTTTAGCCTTTTGTATCAACTTCTGCATATCCTGGTGTGCTGATGGAGAATCATCATCCTTCTTGGCCACTGATTCAAAACTGGAATCATGTTTTGATGAACCCTTGATCGTACGCACATCACTGCTTTGGTTGGCAATATTTTTGTCTTTATTATGTACTCTGACCTTAGAATTCTCGGGTGCACCTTGCTTAACAGGCTTATGTGATTCCCTTTGCCATCTGACATCAGAGCCATCATGAGGATCTCCTGTTGCCAACCTTTTAGCAAGTGACTTATTTTCTACTCCTTGCTTTCTCATCACTGACTGCTGATCAGTATCTTGTTTCAGTGAGCCCTTGGTAGCTCTCGTGTCATCATTCTGCATTGCCGGTTCATTTTCTTGGCTAGATTTTCGCACGCCGGAATCTTGAGCTTTAGGATTCTTTCGATCCCAGCGTGATGCTCGTTTTGAATGATCCTCATGTAAATGTTTATCTTCCTTTTCCGTAGTCCTGTCAGCATGTCTCACATGTTCTTTACGGGGTTGTGCATGGAATGCCTGTGAGTTTGCCATACCAACCTTTTCATTTTCCTTCTGCTGCCTAAGGTGACTATTATGATGGCTATGAGTAGTACCATGGACTTTTTCAAAGATCAAACCATAGGGCCTCTCAACTGAGATGAACATATTCCGTTCTTTAGCATTCTGTACTAGGGAAGCCCAATGTGAATTGGTCTGCAGTGTTCTTGCATTTCCAACTATCCATAGAGAGAACCTGGCACGTGTTAGCGCAACGTTCATACGCCTAACATCTGCAACAAACCCAATGCTACGTGCTTCACCAGTGTGATGTCTGTCACCTGAGGTGTTGGACGCTCTAACAGTTGACAACAGCAAGATGTCAACTTCCCGACCTTGAAATCCATCCACGGTGTTGATTTCCATCTCAGCAACAATCTCAGGCCCAAAAAAGGAAGTGAACCTCGAACGCAGCAAGGAGAGTTGACTTCTGTATGGAGTTATGATCCCTATCTTTCTACAGGAGAATTCTGATGGATACCTTCACAAAGCAAGTATATAGCGTCAGATACCTGTAAAATAAGAACTTTAAAGTAGGTGGTGAAAGTAAAGACAATATTCTTACCTGTTCTTTAAATATGACAGTATTTCAAGCGCTGCATCAGCTTCAAATTGATTACAGAGTGATTGTGAAGCAGCATTTGTTCCACCACGCTCACGGCCATCAGCAATATCAAAGAACATGTATGGACCAAGACATCTGTGATTATGGAATGGAACAGATTTTTCCGCCTTTTGAGCACCATCGAGCAGTTTATTTTCATAAAAATGCAACGATGGGAATCTGCTAATGTCAGGGTGCATCCGGTACTGCAGACAAGAAACATAATTGAGGAGAAATTAGCGTACAGCCTAATAGCTCTTCTAGCATGCAAATCTACTAATCCATTAAGCAGTACATATAAAAAAACACAGGAATTGCTAATTGTAATCATGTTAATAAGGTCGCTACCATTTTGATATAAAATTGCATAAATGGAATCAGAAAAAAATTATCACATAAAACTAAAAAAAATGGTGGTAAACAGAAAACTAACATTCAGGAATTATAACATAGTTTGCCATGTTGATCAATAAGGAACCCCAAGGAACTAACATATGATCTACTTCAGTGCCAGTGGGACAAAATACTGAAGTTACGAATCTCAGGAGCGGAAGTACTCCTGATGTCCTGAGAACAAAAATGCTATGATCCAAACATCATAGAAAGAACTTTAAACAGATTTTGACTGAATCATGAATTTTAAGTTTTTAACAGTCTTTAACTCCACTGTCACTTTCTACAGTTCCCTTGGAACAACCAAACCAACTGCAAAAATTACAGAGACAGCAGATGCATGACTTGTGACTAACCTGTTTAGTGAGCATAATAACTGGATAGCCAGCTCTTTGAAGGCGTTCAAACATGCTGCACTCATAAAGAAACTTGCTAGCCAATCCAGACATCACGGTAGCAGGTAGCTGCTTTGGATCACCAACCTTCAAAAGAGACATCACTAAGTATATATACAAGCTAGCACTAAAATGTTGCTTCAAGATACAGCTCAAAAATATTGTATAATCAGAAATATATTAAAAAGGAATACGCTACCATTATGCACTTAGTTCCTTTTGACTTGAGTAACTGAAGTGGAATCAAAGTTGCAGGCTCAAGAGCCTATAAAGGAGTAAACCAAAGCTTAGCGTTTAGCAAATAAATATGAAATACTCCCATTGTTTAGCAAAGGAGTATAAAGTTAGCTTGATTCAAAGAGAACAGTAGTACTGAGAGTCGTTAGTATTGAGAGTCTGAGACCATACCTGTGCAGCTTCGTCGATAACAACAACATCAAATAAAGCTTGCTCAGAGAAATTCCCATATTTTTTAGCTGAAGCAGTCTCCGAGCAAACTCCATAAATATCACCTCCGCACCCACTGAGTGTTGTTACAACAATTTCTGCTTCTCCAAGAATGGACTTCCTTACCTTGTGCTTAAGAGACTTGTTTTCATCAGCTACTTTTTTTTCGCGTGCATGAGCAGTGGCAAGTTCTGCCGAAACTGCCCTTTTCTGTGTATATAAAATATTGAGCTTTGCACCAATCGCTTCGTCAGAAACTTCATCCATCTCATCTTCATCGGGCACAGAAGTGGCATTTTCTGTTTTATCACCCTCCACTAGTTTTCGTCTTGACTCGTAATATCGAATTCTGTCTACGACCTTCTCCAATCTAGCCCTAAGTGAGCCAGACGATTCGGCATCGGATGAAATGTTGGCTTCATTCTTGGTATTTAACTCATCTGACAACCTTTGTTCAACAAGTGTGTCAATAAAGTAAGGTATTGAATTAGAATGAACTGTCTTTGCATTACCGACCCTCACTATATATGGTCTATACAGCTTTCCTTCAGCATCATACAATCCATTACTAAGTCTTGACACAAGTTCATCAACTGCCGCATTTGACTGCGCACATACTAAAGCCCTTCCTCTCGAAAGGCTTCCTTTTGAGAGCCGTTCTATCCTAAGGTTTTCTCTCTGAGAATCATTTATCTGTTGTTTAGCCAGGGCTGCATCCTGCCAAGCTCTAGCTACTGCAGCAGTTTGACTAATCTTTGTTCTTGGCTTGGTAAATTCAGCACTTGCTAGGGATTCATTTCTTGGTAAGTTGTAAGAGTTGTCGGCATGTACGGAAAGCAATGCACTCACAATCGCAACAATAGTTTTGGTTTTACCCGTACCTGAAGGAAACACAAGAATAAAAGTTCATTTTTCTTTTGTTCTGGTGGCTAGACTTACTAACAACTAAGGATAAGGATCAGGGTCAGGGTCAGGTCAGTATCAGGAGAGAACAAACCTGGAGGGCCTTGAATAAGAGACAGGTCACATTTTGCTTTAGAGCCTGTTGATCCAATGGCAATACTTACAGCTTGGAGCTGGCTGTCATTGTATGATGACTTCAATACTTTCCGCATAGGGCGTGCAAGTTTATCAAGATAAACTTTTCCACATTCATGATTGGTTACAGTACGTGAAACAGGATTCAAAATTACTGGAAGCACTGGGATATCATTTAATGATGAGAGAGCGCTGAATTCTCGGATTTGAGGAGTCATGCTCATAACCCGATTCAAGAACCACTTACTTCTTTCAACGAGAAGTCGTTTCACTTTATTCAGACGTGGATTCTCACTAGAGAGGAAGAACTTTATGACAATAATTAATGCCTTGTTTTTATCATTCTCACGCCGATCCACCTATAAAACAGTAAATACATTAGGCAAGACTTACAGAGTTAGGTTATGAGAGCACTGAATAAGAGCACTGGATATCATGGGCAACACTATTACCTTTCCAAGCACATGGACCTGCTGTCCCGAGCTTTTCAATGGATCCTTAGTAAGCAGTATCAAATCATTCTCTGTGCACCCTTAGATTTGACACACGCTGTGTTCTCAGCACGGCCACGAACAACAAGAAATTCATCAACTCTTTCAACTGAGAGTATAGATATAGAGCCGCATATCATATCTTCAGCAGGGGTCTCTACATAAGCATGCTGCAACTGAGCTTTGAACTCTTCTATAACAAGTGGCTGGAAAATCTCAACATACTGAGCTTGTGAATCAAAGCATACAGGAATTTCTTTTAAAGCAGGTTTCTTTATTATCTCGGAAGATGATAGCCCAACAACAGCAAAGTAATCCATTTCCAAGATACTCTTAAACCAGCTGTCCAGTTTAGGAGGGTTAAATCGTCGAAAACTAGTATCCTGTCTGCCAGACGCATGTCTCCTTTCAGAAGGTAACTGAAGTTGAACTACTTGTCTTTTAGGAACTACTATGGTAGCCTTTGTTACACGAATTTGTGGTCTTCTGTAATTATCAAGTGCATGCTCCAAGGGATCATCTTCATCATCAGATATATCTCTGAAAATTGACTTAAATTTGCATACACTTGATGACGAATTTGGACGCGATGGTTGAGAAGTGGCACTAACAGATGACTTCTTATTTGGTAAAAGGGAAGTATTATTTGTATTGACTGGAACATTTGGCATCTTCGTTCCACCTAATCCTTTTGAGGCAACAAGTGTGCTTCTATTGTCCTTCAATACAGGTCTAGAAGAGGCAGTAATATCACTATGTCTCTGATGTTTTGAAGACACATGTCTATCTTCAAATGGCGTTCTTTGTTCAGAAGGATGTTTCAACAGTTTTGAAGCAGTGAATCCGTCATTCTCCTTTACTGACGACAGAACCTCCTCACCAATCACATCACCTGTAGGCAAACTTTCTTCGCTGTCTGAAAGGAGAATTATGTGCTCAACGTCTGACCCATGAGAGGGCTTCATGATCTCAAGATTGTCCCGACCAGTATGTCTCTTCCAATCTGTGTGACCAGTCAGAGAAGGGATACTGGCAATAGAATTGTGGGAGTTTGTACACTGACTGCTACTCTCCTTTGAGCTTCTGTGGGAGCCTTGAACACCGCAAGATTAAGATTTGAAATTCTCCCTCTAAGATCATCCATATCAATTACATCTGAAAAGAAGATATACAGTTATTGCCAAACATTTTGAGGAACTTCTTAAATATGTCCAGAATTCAGAATATTGAAGTTCTAACCATGTGAAACGATATCACTAAGATCTTCAATGTAGCGTTGAATGGTGCCACTATGTGAACCCTTTAGCATTTTAAATAAAGATAGCACGCACTGTTTCCAGTGTCTGCTGATCACAAGCAGAGATGATTTCCCCCAGTTAATCAAGTGAAAAAGCCATGTGATGTCATTAGGGTCCGGAACCATTGTCGCCATACTGAATGGTTGAGTGCAATATGAATTGACTCTCTCATAGACTAGGGGAAGCAACTCAAGCACTCGAACACATGATATCTGAAACAAAACTGCAGATATGAAGAGGCAAGAAACAAAGATATGGCTACTGATGTTGAAAGAACATTACAGCATACAGATAGATGTACCTGACATTGTTTGGTATTTATTAGCTCCTCTCCCTTTCTCAGGCAAGTGGAAATAAAAGGCCAGAGAGTAACTGAAAGCAAACTGCTGAATTTCTCCCAGGAAATAATATCTACAGCATGTACTGATGGGGTTATTGGTAAATTTGAAAATGGTTGACGCAAGAAACCACCTTCCGAAGGTTTTGCTGGCTGTTGAATTGAAGGCTGTTGAACAATATCCTCCTTTACTAATTTACATATGACAAAAAACAAGTGATGAAGACTTTGAAAATCTGCCAAAAGTGACTGCCTTTCCACCTGGAATTCCAAAGAAGGCATGTCATGACTATTTTCAACTATAACAGAAAATGTCGAGAGAATGGAGTGCATGGTTTTAGGGAAAAGTTAACATGTTTCCTCAGTCCTCAAAAATGAACTAGTATATCCCTTCAGAACTTCAAAAAAATTAAGACACTTTTTAACATCAAGTATATGTTAGCATGTAGTTCAAGCTAAGGTTCAGTTTCCTGCCGCAGCATTCGCCAGCCCAAAACAGATTTTCCATATTCTCGAGCACGGAGGATTGTAACAAACTCTATCTATCCAATGCAATGAAACGCAAAAGTCTTTTGCGTTTTCTCAGAAATATTCTCGAGCACGCACCTAAATGTGTGTTGTTTTATATTAGAAGAAAACGTCAAGATGACGCCAGATTTCCCAAAGTGGATCATTCAGTTTATTTCAAATTCAAATCTAAATATTCATATTTCACTAGTAAGACGCCCGTGCTACATTACATAGCAAAAAAAAAGCTATGTGAAACATAGTTTACTCAAGTTCTATGTCAAATTAATTCACTCTGAAGCTTTCCGTTCATCGGTAGCTTGCTAGACATGCTCGTAGGTTTGCATGATACCACTTGTCAGGCTGAGACGAGAAAGGCTAGAAAAAGAGTGAACGGACAGCCACCAACTTATAAGTAGGAAAGAAAATTCAAATATTCTGTTGAAGTATCCAGAACTACCTCGTCTTTTGGTCCAGCAAGAAAAGCCCACCATGTTCTGCAAATTAAGGATAAGAGATACTAGAATACAGGGACCCTTCGGGGACATCCGTACTAGATAACAGGTTTTGACATGGTCAAAGTAATATACTCGTAGGTGGTAACTGGCAAGGGTGGTACGCTTCCTGACGCTTTTTGGAACCTTGAAAGCGTACCACCTATATTATTTTGACCAAGCCAGTTTCCACCAAAACTGGCAAGAGTTTTGACTAAAATACAGCTTTTTTGAACCTTGCTTTGGATTAGGTCGCTAACCCAGCTTTGGTGTCATGGAGGCCAGAAGGTGCTGGTGTTCGCTCTCTCCCCATATGTCGCTGGGTTTCGGCGGGCGTGATAACTTCGTTGCAAGCACGTTCCACACAACGTTCTCCTCCCCATATCCAGTTGATCCTGTTTCCCGACTACCTGGGGCCAGGTCTGCTTCCGAATCTGCCCCGCCTCTCCTTAGGGGTATGAGTAGAGGTTAGCCCAGGTGGCGGTGGAGTTGTCGACATGGTGTTGAGGTGCTGGTCAGACATCATGAAGCAGCCACCTACCCTATATGCTCGGCCTCCTTTGCCGTGCTTCCTGAAGCCCTTGTTGTGCTGTTTGAGCGCACATTGTGGGTCAGGTCAAGCAGACCAAACGTCATGGACGGAGGCGCCGTGAGCAGGGTGAGCTACTTCATCCTCTTTGGTGTGGTCCTACTGGCAGTGCAGACTTCTCCTATGTTCTGTCGTGCTGGTGGCTGTCATCCATGTGATACTCGTGCAGTCGTTGTGATCATGGTAAGAGCTCACGTTGAGTTATGGTGTTATATGCTGACGAGCATTTGCGTGGATGGCTGCACTTCATGCCTGCATTTGTGTGTTTACTATTCTAGGGCTTTGGTGTTGGCTGTTTGGTGAGAGTCAGGATGGTCTTGGTGAGGATAAGGATGGTCGCTTATTCACCTTTGGCGACTGGAATGCTCTTTGGTATGGTTGTTGCTGAATTGTAAGTTTTTCTTTGGTCGTCTTTTTTTTTGGTTGACATCACCGCTGGTTGCATTGTAATTGTGGCGCTATCTTGGCGGTTTATTCTTCTAATACAAAACAATGCACTTAGGTGTGTCGTTCGATAAAATATGAAAGTTGATGCGTAGAAGGAGAACATAAATATCAAATATGTGTACAAATCTACCCAGTTGTTTACAGAAAAAGTAGGTTTTTTAGAATATATGCCCTGGTTTATAGTTGATAATTTGATCAACAGCTACCAGAAGCCAGAAGTGACGGGAAGCAACCGTGCGAAATATGAACTACTTCCAGTGAGTAACAAATAATATAAAAAAACGTACCAGTTGCACTGCATATCTCAGTCCCACAAAAACAGCAGACAGTGAAGATGCACTCGAGCACAGAAACTGAAGCCCAGAAGTCAAACCCCGTGCTTGGGATACATGTTCCATGACAGCCCTCCCAGCTTGCCGCACATTCTACATAAGTACAGTAATGAGTAATACACTAATGCTTATATGTACAAGGGACAGTATGGAAGACAATGGTAATACTCATACATCATTGTGATCAACTAGTGCCAAAATCAAGCTTTCTGCCATCATTGGTTCCCATGTCCATTGCTTTTGAAGCCCACATTGCTCAATTTGCATGATGAATGAACCGCAAATCTAAAAGATATTAATTTCATGTAAGTACGATATACAGGGGAAATATTGGGCTTAAGGTTTGCAATCAGTAAAAGGTATGGCATGGCAAGATCTTGATATAGTTCAAGAACACAAACTCAGATCACAACGGATGAAATAGCGATCAGCCAAATGGAACCAACCTTTTAAATATTCTCATTAGCAGGGTACCAAATTTTGACACCTTGAGAGTATTGATGCAATCCTTCCCACCTCCACCATCATCAGCACCATTTGGAACTTGCCATGAAAATGTTGAAGAGACTTCTCCAGCATTTGACGATAACCAATCATTCACAGGCACTGACGACTCCATAGCTAACCCAGGCTCTAAAACAGAAATATGAGATAGAGCCCAAAACACTGCTTTCGAGAAAGTTATAGGCAGTTTAGAGGGTTCCAACTGAACCATTACAAGATACCATAACAAAGGGACACATGTCCAATCCTTGCATCCCTGGAACGTCAACTTGTTCAGAACACTGAAATCATTCCAACAACCATACTCCTTTTCTTCAGTATCATCGGCAAAAGGCAAGTCATCCTCATCATCGATCAATATGACAGAGCTGCTTGCATCATCCTTTGTGGTGGACTCATACTTCAGTTTGTAGGAAATCAAGGCAGAAGCATCAGCAACTATGAGAATATTGATGAGATCAAATGCAGGTTGACGCAGAGAACTATGCAAGGATGTATCCTTCAATGAACATATCAAAGATGGTCCCCTGTTCCACAAAATCAAGATCAGAGGATGGCACGCATCAAATGGAAAAATAAAGCTGACCTTAAAATAGGTAAATAAAGAGCAGAAATCCAGAAGCCGCCTGCTAGAAATATCTAGTGATACTTCTCCTATTTTATCGATCAGAGAACAATGACATGGAGGAAGTGCACATACTTTTAAACAGCAAATTTTTACCAGCAAGTAAAATTCCATGGTCACTGAGGCTAAATTAGAGAAAATATTCTCCATACTAGAATTTACATTCAGTTTGTAGGAATCACCAGCATGGTCACTGTCTACAACTGTTGGTCAATGATAATCTCTCAATGCATATTGGTGGCGAAAAAATGCTCACCTTCAGGCATCACAACTTGTTGGATAGCTCAAACGATTTGGATAAGTGCAGGCATGGGTGTTTGCTATGGCACAAATATAATCTTTTTGAACATGTGGTAGTGATACAGTTGCTTTTAGTCTGTTTATTTGAGATTTGGCAGACTGCAGATGTATGAAAGATTTTAAAAGCTTAACTGACATCACGAAGTGGTATGTTGGAACCAAGGTTAGCTATGATGGGATAATATAATGGTCAGCACAGCAGAAACATACTTGACAGCACAAGAATTCTATAAACGACCGGTGCATAGCAGGGGATATACGCTCTGCGACACATATATTTACAAAATATTCTAGTTCTATAGCAACAATTAAGGTGAACTCTAATAGATGGTATCATGCCCTCACCCGCATAATAAGCGATCTAATGAGTAGAATACTCAGCATAAGCAATGTTAGGTCATTACCACATATGGGCGCATTCCGAGGCTGGGCAAGGAGGGCTCATTGTGTAGCCTCTTTGCACAATAAGAAGAGCAATCTGGACGGAAACAGGCAAAAGGTATCAATTGTGTTGCACTAACAATAACCAACATTACATCCAATCAATGAAATTCGAAACTGTTAAGAAATGTATTAGTTGGCTAGATCTTCTTTTTTTTGCGTGTGGCTATTTATAATACGGTTAACAACCAAACACTATAAGGGTATTACATCAAAATCATGTAGCAGCATGGCATTACCATTTCTCAGAATCCCAAAGATATGTATACAGCTGTAAATGCATAGCATAAAAGCTCTATGCTCTATTTGGCAGCCTACTCACACATTAATCGACATTGTTTCTACTATGATTTAGTCTAGGCACTGAAAGCAGCACTTCCTTCTATGTAGAGCATATAGCTGGTGTACAACATTTCAAAAATCGTGCATGAATTTGTATGAAAATATCATGCAAACGGAGGTTGACTTAATTATGAAGTTAACAAAATAAACGGCATGCATTCCGGTACTGTACACATCCATCTAACAACGTAAGTCAGCAAAGCACAACTAAGAAGCCCTGAATCAATTTAGGAAACAGTAAACTTGCCAGCATAGGTGGCATGGCCTGCATAAATTTGAAAATCACTTAAGTGGCTCCTACAACTATCAGTCTACCATGGCGCAGAAGAAATTGTAGAACTATTTTGAGGGGAAAACTGTAGGGAAGGCCCCGACAGTATAATGTGAGGCACGAACAAATCCTAAGATTTATGTTTGACCAACAGTTAGACCAATATAATGTGAATTGTGTGATAGAAAAGTGATGTCGTCGGAAAATGCTTCTGAATACAAATATGATGATATGATTTTCACATAAATCCGTATTTCATCAGTCAAATTGTTGGTCAAAAGACTGTGTGCCTTACATTTTGCAAAAAAAAAGAATATACAAGGAAGTGATGAGCAAGGCTGGGAGTGAACTATGAAATAGCAGAAGAATGAGTCCACCATTGACGAGTGTTACAGACTCCTTCAGTGAGATTAAATATGAACCTAGTCTGCGGAAACAAGATTTTACAAATCTAAGCACATTTCCTGGATTACCACTTGGATTACCACTTGGTCCCCCATTGAATGGCAGCAATTATAGAACTACTCAAAATAGTCTGTCGCAAGGATTCTGAGCAAACATGTCCTATCTAGTTCATGTGCAATAGTTCTTCCAGTGGTGGATTGATACGGGTCACTGTGCCCATAAAATATAAAAAGGCTACAAAAGCACTTATAATGATCATTTTGACCACCTGCTTCATCACCAAATGTAGTGAATTCAAAATGTGGTGAATTCCATGGACCCAACAGGCTCAGTTACAAATATGACCAGCTGTAAATTATACTTCACTTATATCCAAAATCACCCACTCCTTTAGTTCTTCCAAAAGAAAAGGATGGATTATCTAGCTATTTGTTTCATTTTTTACAGATACCAAATACAATATCATAAATAGTCAAAAGTCTCAAACAGGCGAGATACTTGATAGCCAGGAATATTATGAGGGGACACATGACGATAAGTTAGTGAGAGCGTTTACATGGAATTTTGAATAACTAAAAAAGTAAATAGGCGCCAAAATAAACTAACCTTAGTAGCATTTTTTCTCATCAGAGCGCTGAAGTTACTACTCCGGGTTACTTGATGAAGAAGAAAATACAGTATGTTCCTCCGTTGCTTTTCATGTTCACCATCCTGTAGCGCTTCAAGGGACTGCATAGTGCACACAGGAATTAACTTTCATAGTTCATGAAGATTTGGAGGATGAGAGGGTTGCGTCATAGAAAAAGAACAAAGGACATGCCTGAAGAAATGGGAGGAAAAGATCGAATATTTCTTTATGACTTTTCTCAACTCGAGTGTGAAAACACTGACCCAATAATGTGTTCCGCATAACACTAGGTGATAGTGTTGTTCTCAACCAAAGTTTGCAGCCTAAAACAAGAGGTGTAAGTATGCAACGATGCAAGCTTATCATACACATAGGACGTCAGAAACTCAATAATCACACTAACCAAGCATTTCAAAAGATGCTTTGAGGCAACTAACAGCACATGATAGATCAGATCCGTCATCACTGACATTGTTAAGTACAATATTCAGGAAGATTGGGTATTTCTCCAAGATCCCATCTTCAAAAGCAGGTGCCTCAAGAAACCCAAGGCTGCAAAGATAGTCAAAACATTAACAGGTGTGATCTCTCTGATTATAAAAACATAACAATTCATGCAATTCATGTGTTGAACTTACATACAATGATTTAAATCCAAGCCATACATCGGCCCTTTTGAGCTGCACCCTAGGTCTTGAAGATTCTGAAGTAGATGGAAGAACTTCAGCTTCCAAGAACTCAATATATTTTTGCAGTAAGGGTTGCAATGGTTCCAAGTCAACTGCTTTCCTGCAAATGATCGAATCATCGAACAGTTATTATTTTACTGAAACCCAACAGGGTTATACCAAACCCAATAACAGAGCACTTGGTCAAAGCCACTACACGTGTTGAGTTAAGCTGGTGAGGACAGGTCCTAGTACAGATTTCATCAAACTTAAGACTCTTAATTAGGTTAATAAAATTACTGTTGCTAGGCTGTTGAAGGCTTGAGTAACAGACATGAAAGTACAAATGGATGTGATATCTCTTTTCAGTGATAATGCGGAAAAGTACATGTCCAGAAGATAGTAAATAAGCACTTGGATTTTGGAGAACAGAAGACAACTCATGATATATCATCTAAGACATTCTATATAATGCACTTGGTCTAACCAAGATATCCTAAAGAAAAAAATTAGTCGTTCTATCATTTATCTTAAATATTGTGACGAGCTAAGAATAGACGATAACATGAAACAAGGGATTAGTTTCCTGGAGTTAAGTTCTGTTGTTAGACCGTTACCTACCCAGCACTGTTTAGAATATGAATTTGATTTTAGACAGTATGGAGAAGATATGTATGAACAAAAGGCAACTTCTACCACAAGATACTCACCTTAATATGAAGAATACATTGTTTTGGCATGTCATGATATTCATATAGGGATGGCTGGTACCACTTAAGGGCTTGATAAGTACAAATTTACATGGATTTCAAGACTACAAGTGTAAGGCTTAATTAGCAACTATGGCAAAGCCAAAACAGCATTGCCAACCACAAGCTTGGTAGCTCTCCGCACAGTTTATTACTTTGATTAGCTAAACCCTACATTGCACAGTGTGTAACTTCAGTGATTCAAAATGGACAGGAAAGTGGAGGATACATTACCTTAATTTTCCCATGGATCGGGCTAAGCGAAGACCAATTGCTCGAGCGTTGCAACTTTTGAAGAAAAGTAGTGCATAAACACCCTAGATTTGTAAGTTTAAACATGTTGTGAGATACTATAATTTCAGCAATAGGCTAAAATTAACTGGTGAGGACAAAATCCTCCTGGACTACTTGATTATTAATTATTTCGAACGATAATTCTTAATCTATCTCTGGAGCACCAAGTAGTCAAGTGACTGAGTAAGACATTGCAAGTAGTGTTTATGAGCATTTACAAACAGAAAGAAGTAACTTACGGGGTATTGCTGATTAGTAGAAAGGCTCACTTCATATGATTCATCAATTGTTTCAATGAATATCTGGAACTGATTAGCCAATGATTGGTCATCTAATAGAACAGGATACATCATAACCTGTAAATAAATTAGAAAGCAGTTTATGGTGGTTGGCATGAAACTAAAGACCTTGAAACCTATGTGGCTGTTGAAAATGAAATATGAATCAGATATAGACTTTGATCACTTTGCATATAAATAAAACATCAGCTTACTTTGGTAAGTGTCAGAACTTTCCAAAAAAAAGGAAATTAAGGTGCACAGTTACAGGTCGATCTAATAGGCATTGCCTGATATTGTGGATGAAATTTTGACTAATTCATTGAATACAATAAACTGTTTCAAAGCTCCTACTAATCATAAATATGCTCAACTCGATGGGTGCGCATTGGTGCAATAAAACAAACCATTGTATAGCATGTCACTAAGAGCATTTGATGTAGAGCACTTTCGATGTGCATCTTACATATCTCAAAAACAATTAGGGAGAAAGATATTAGTGAATAACTACTAGTATGGGTGGATGTTCTCTAATAATGCTGTGACAAGTGTCTAGTTATAAAGTCATACTGCATGCTGATATTTGTCAAAAAATAGCTCCGCAATAGAAGTTTCTGTCTCACAGGGAAATCGGTAGTGTTAATGTTACATGAGAGAATTAAAAAAGTATCGCATAGATGGAACATACTTCAAACATTATGCAGACAACTTCTGCACCATGAGAAGAAGGGTCGTATTTTTTAAGCTGAATCATTGCATTGATCTGTTCAAGATGCTTTGTAATCCTGTCTTCATCAAGATGCCGTAACACTTTCTGAAGGGGGTCGATACTACCTGACCCACATTCAGTATCAAAAGATTCCTGTGCCTGGTGGTGTTCACACACACATTGTGTGCAAATACCCAGTTCCTGAGAAACCCGTGACCATACTGTTCTAACAAGTGAGTTTTCCTGTTCATCAAAGTAACCATGGAACATTTCTAAAAATGGTCCCATAATATCAGCATATCCACACCAGATATGCTCTTCTTTTGGCAAACTTTCCAGAAAATCGAAACAATGCGAAAACCTGCAGGTGATTCGACAAACTAAATCAGATTTTGTTAAGATCATCAGAGAAATAATTGAATTTATAGAGAGTACCATCAACTAGCTAGGAAATAAATGAGACACTCGTGACTCCCAAAATAAGGAATGCTGCAGGGAAATGAAGAAATTCACACACGATTGTTGGTGTTCCATTGCAAGTCGATTCCAGATACAGACGAAATGTCAAAACTTCAACCGAAGTAACAATCCACAATTTCTTTACAACTGTACACAAACTGAAGCCTCTGCCACTATATCGTACATATTATTTGGAGCTGCTTTCTTAATGTAGAGAAAAATAGCAACGGTAATTTTAGTAATTTTGTTATCATGAAAACAGCATTAGAGGATTACAGAAACATGCGTCGTGATATTGCGGGATGGAGTTAACAAGCTGAATCTAATCCCTGAGCAACATGCCAAACAGTGGTTCTATTTTCGGAGTAAACTGTCATTTGATTGCCACCTATAACATTTCAAATTTTGAATTAATATCCCTAAAAGAATTTCCGTTGTCTCGTTGGACTTAAACTTGGTGCCCACAGGTCTACTGAACAATGTGCTGCCCAAAGTCCAAAGTTCCCAATTCCTACCAACCAAAAACAGAAGCACCAAAGGATTTCCAAAAGCACGAACTCCGCAGTATCAATGCTCGTACCGGCATTATCTGTCAATGAACCCTAAAGCCTGCAGGAGTTACTCACATTATCTCAACCCACCAACATTGACCCAAAAATGATCGCACGGAGAGGGCGTGTAGCCACCTCTACTCGCCTTAACTAAACCAACCACCAACCCAGAAAAAAAATCCGAGGCCTACCACTACGCAGCCAGGTTACCCTAATCCCCATCCGCGCAAGCAAGCAAGCAAACAATGCGGCATTACTCGTTCCAATCGGCGGTGCCCTGAACCTACGCCAAACGGCACTGGACCCGCGCGATTCGTTCGTGAAGTGGTGCGAGGCGGAAAGGGGATAGGGGAGGGCCGTACCACTCCTCCTTGGCCTGGTTGAGGCGGCGGCGCTTGGGCGCAGACGGCTCGCCGTCCTCGTACGCCTCCTCGTCCTCCTGAATCCGGCGCCACCGGTCGAGCAGCAGGCCCCGCTGCGCCGCCCCCATCGCGGCGGGCGCGGGGGCGGAGGGTGTGATCGGCGGCGGGGTGATGCGGGGTCTTCGTAGGGTTCGGCGGCGGCGGCGGCGAGGCTGCGCGCGCGAGACACGAGAGGGAAACAGGCGTAGTGGGCTTCGAAACGGGAGAATGGGGGGAAAACGATAATACTGGAACAGTTTTATGGAGCCCGCGACACAGCGCGGGTGCTGATTTCGTGGAAATTTTGGGTTGCACTCAATTCAATCTCCCATGTTAAGGGATCCTTTGTTTCAAGAGAATTTTATTACCCTTGGAGATTCGAGATATCTTTTGGGATGGTGATGTGGAACGTACCCTGAGGATTCCCCTAGCAATTGGTATGATGAATGATTTTGTTTCATGGCACAACAATAAGAATGGAATTTTCTCGGTCAAGTCTGCGTATCATTTGGAGTGGGATCATCAACATGGACGGAAGCTCCGTCGAACACAGAATCTCGGCTCTTCTTCAGCTAGCCCGGTGTGGAAAGCGATCTGGTCTCTTCGTGCTCCTGCTAAAATCAAGATTCATGTTTGGAGGGCCTTGTTGGGTGCGATTCCATGCCGTGGGGTTTTAGCAAATAGGCATGTCCCTGTCTCGGGGCAATGTCCGATGTGCTCTATTGAATGCGAAAGTATTTCACATGCTTTCTTCAAATGTGCAAGGGCGAAGGAGGTGTGGGCGGGGCTAGGCATGTCCCAGCTCTGTTCTGAAGCTTTCGTTCTTGAAGCGCAGGATACAACGGTTCTGGAAACCCTCCTGTTGAACTCAGGGCCAGCTCCGTTACTACCATAGGTCCGTGTGTGCGATCTCATGGCTGTTGCTACATGGTACTTGTGGTGGGAGAGGCGTAAAGCAACTCATGGTGATACTCTACTTGCCCCGCTGAGATCAGCTCAGTCGATCATGGCCATGTCACTTAATTACAAGAGAGCAAAGAAGAGAGGGCCGGCGCCTATAGTGAGACATGGATGGTCCAAACCACCGGAAGATTTAGTAAAATTAAATGTTGATGCTGCCTTTGATATTAACTCAGGCTCAGGAGGGACAGGGGTCATTTTACGTGACCATTTTGGCTCTCTCATTTCTTGTGGCAGGTGGACGCTGCAGTTTGTGGAGGATGCAGCGACGGCCGAAGCTTGTGCACTCCGAGATGGACTCCTTTTGGCGGGTCAGATGGGATGCAACAAGTTGATAGTCGAATCTGATTGCTCGGAAGTGGTGGAAATCATGCAAAACGGAGGGAATTCTTTAGGGGCGGCTGCAGCTATCTACGAAGAGTGCACCTTCCTTTGTCGTAATTTCTCCCGTGTTTCTTTTGTACATTGTCCTAGGGAAGCCAATAAGGCTGCTCATGTTTTAGCTAGCTTAGTGGAGGTTTCCCCCTCTGCGGTGTGGCATGAGGAACCTCCTGACTCTCTTGTAAGCACCCTAGCAGACGATGTAACGATTTGTTGATGGTTGGAGGCGGCAAGTTTTCAGACGTCCTCGTTTGATTTCTAGGATCGAAATACTTGGAAATTTTTCACAAGGATTGTGTTGCCTTGTGTTTTCGAAAAGAAAAAATGTGTCACTCAAACCTTTTGTTACCGGAGGCCCAGGATCCAACCGTACCCCGGGCCAACATATATATTAAGAGTGAATTTCACTTTTTATCCTTTAATAATGCATTTGTAACACTAATTGCTTGTATCTTTTTGTACAAATTTGCCTAGATTACTCTTTTTTGTAAACTTTGGACCATTTTTTGTAGTTCATGTCTGTTGGCAAAGGTGTCAGGTGATGATTGCGAGGACAATAACGATAAATGGAGCGTGCAATGGAGAGAAAGCTAGACATGATCGTCGAGGATGCCCTTTGATTTTCACATATTTTGTCACACTAACATGTCGGTCTTATCTTACAAAAACTTGTAGAATGGTAGAAAAAAATGGGGGTAGGCTCCACCCACCCCTCCGCAGTAGGCTCCTCCATCTCCGTTGTTCATACGGTCTTATTTTCACATATTTATATGTACCGTGGTTTGATATGAAAACCGTCGCAACTAGCCTCCACCCACCCCTCCGCAGTAGGCTCCTCCATCTCCGTTGCAGCCTCGGCGCTTTCGCTCGGGGCCTCCGTCTTGCTCCAGGGACGATGCGAGGGGTTGCGTGGTAAATTGGTTTCGTCGGTTTGAACCCGTGTGAAACCAGCTAAATGTTTTCTGCTCGCTGTTTCATTTCAGAAACCAACGAACCCGGTATAAACCGTGTATGTGGTCTGGTGCCCGATGGACTCACGGTTTAGCCGATTCGAGACCAAACCAGGAACACGCTTATAACGTACGTTAAATTTCCATTTAATATTAAAGCTAAGTGGTGTGTACCGCTTTATTATGGTATACACCCTTTTGACGATGTAGTGGAAAGGGTTCAATGCCAATCGGGTGTGATCTATACTAGTCCGAACAAGAGAAAAATATTTCAATTACTCAATTTCATATACACCTTGTATTGTGTCTCGTGGCTAACACCATGAGTTTATCAGATCTTGTGGATAAAGTGTACAACTTTCGCGGAGTGAAAACTATTTAATAGTCGTGTCCACGGTCATGGACATTTGGTTGGCCCCACTTAAACCTATGTGGGATCTTGTGTTTTGAAAGTGAAATGGGAGTTTGTTATCGCACCACAGCTACGGTGTAAGAAGGTGAAATGTGGAAGTTGCTCTACGGTCATAATGGGTTATGACCGAGACTTGAGAAATTGGAGATTTTCCCTAATAGATGATTTAGCTCAAACTATTTTCAATCTAATTATGTTATAGATCTACAAGAGAAACTAGCTTTCCACAAAACAAACTTAGAGCGTTGGGTGATTTGCGAGTACAAATGTACTCACCCAACATTGTTATCCCTCACTATTAACTTGGTAAGACATGGAGAATCAGTATGAGGATGATGGTTTCATTGACGACTTCACGAACTAGGACGTTCTCCCAGAGTCCCACTTAGAGCCTGTTGGGTTAAGGCATATGTGACTGTCGGATTATCAAATATGCTCAGGTCCATGTTTGTCAAAGCGATAAGCGTCGTACAATATGCTCGTCGGAAGTTTGGCAGACGACAACACAAGCATCATGGGAGAGTGGCACTAGGAGTAGTGCGGTTTCAAAACATCTACATCGACCCAACTCGTGAGGTGTGAATCCTCGGGACTAGAACATCGATCTCTGAACACTCGGATCATTATGAAAACCCTATAGAGTTCATGCCAACAGTTAAATTTAAATCAGGAAGCTTATATAATTGTTTTCCAAAATAATAAGCTAGAAACTTATATTAAGATACTTTTTATTACGTAGACATTAAATATACATAGTATTCAAGTATTAAAGTTACAGTTCAATTCTCAAAACAATTCAGAGGTGTGTAATTTCTTCATTTTCACATTTACAGACATTTGGTTTCAAGATATTCTGAAGGGCCAATGTCTATGAAGAATCAAACTAACCTAATATTGGTTACACAACGTATTCAAAAAAATACAATATAAGTGTATCTTAAAGAACACTATAATTAATATTGTGACACTCTTTATGTTGTTAATTATGCTAACAAAGTAAGTTAGAAAAAGGTGAAAAAGTTAGTATTTGTATGCACATCGGATAATCTCCTCCCATGTTAGTTTGGAGACCAAGGTTCTTGATTTGTTCGCTGTATCCGAATTTCATTCAATGCGGTCATGAAGAATAGTCGTGAGGTCGATATCTTCGCAACGAATAGGGGAACTAAACTTTTATTGAAGTTTGTGACAAGACACATAAGGTCTACAACATCCTCTTGAAGGCCCTCCCAGTCATTCTCGCGATCTTCAAGGGGTAAGTAATCCATAATATGATTAGTTTTTAATTCGATTTGAGGTGTCCATCCAATTTATTTCAAGCTTGGAGATTATGATGGCTTGAGATAGTTTAGTTAATTTGGTTCGAACTTGTGGCCATAATTTTGTCTTGCTTCGGGTATTTATGGAAAAGAAATATCAGAGCAAAGGTCGGCATAATACGTCAGTGAAGTCTTTTCCGAGTCAAAACAACGCTACCCCCACTACCAGAAGCCGAGATACATTATTTTCTTTGCTGCCAGAAAGTTGAGACATTACGTCCAAGAACAACGAAATACTATGGTGAGCAAAGCACCACTAGGTGACATCATAGACAACGCAGATGCCATATGTCGCGTCACCAAATGGGGCATTGAACTAGTTGCCTTCGACATCCACTACAAGCCCAGGACAGCCATAAATTCACGGTCATTAGCCGATTTCATCGCAGACTTGATGGACGCAATGGACAAAACACCCATCCTAGATTAAGAGTATTGGGTCCTGCACTTTGACGGCTCAAAGATGCTCAAAGGCTCGGGGGCTGGCGTTGTACTAAAGACACTTAAGGGAGACAAGCTAAGCTAAGCTACGTCTTACACATACACTTCAACGGTACCAACAACGTTGCAGAATACGAAGCTCTGCTACATGGGCTCCATATTGCCAAGGACCTGGGCGTAAGCCGACTCCTCTGCTTTGGCAATTCCGATCTTGTGGTGCAGCAACTTGAGGGCACTTGGGATGCCAAAAGTCCAACAATTAATGGCGGAATATCAATGCAGAGTTGACGAGTTCGGCAGATGCTTTGTAGGGCTTGAGGTCCGACATATCAAAAGGGAGGAAAATGAGACAGCTGACACCTTAGCCAGATTGGGTTACAAGAGAGAAAGGGTTCATCTTCTCAGAGCACCTTCACGAGCCATCGATTAAGGGTGGAGACGCATATGACCCAAAGGCGGCAAGGTATGTTGTTGTACTCTTAGTTACCCCAGATTGGATGCAGCCCTACATCAAATTCATGCTAAACAAGGAAGAGCCAGAAGACGAGGTGCTAAGGCGGCAGGTGGTGCACAGAGCAAAGGCGTACACGATCATGCAGGTCGAGCTCTACAAACGAAGCACTACTGACATCTATCAGAGGTGTGTGTCACCAACATAAGACCAACAAATATTAGAGGAAATTCACTTAATATGTTGCGGCCACCACGCTTCTCTCAGGGCCATCGTCTCCAAGGCATTTATACAACCCAAGATGCCGGCTTAGGAGCTCAGAACCATACCCATCACATGGCCTTTTGCGGTCTGGGGATTGTTGCCTTGTGTGCTGATTTATTTTATTTTTCGACTTGTTTCCCTTGTTGGCACAACAAATATATCCTCATTATCTTAAAATTTAAAATTAATCTAGATTTGTATGTCTTTTAGAGTAGCACAATAGCATAAAAAATTGGTGGTTAGTAATTTTGTACACATAATTGGTGTGTCAAGCTTATGCCATGAAAAACAATATAATGTATATAGTATAATGTTTCTAGCGAATTTCATGTAACCTGTTATTTCAAGCGTTTGAAATTTAACCTTTATTTGTTGTTGCTTTCATCAGGTTAGCGTTCGAGGTGATCCACAATCTTCTCCTGAAGTTGCAGACAATTATGTACCAGATTTTGTTCTAGGTTGTGGAAGTCATCTATAAGAAGAACCATGTCACATTGCATTCCTGTCCATATTTTGGAGAAGCATTTTGCTTTGGTTTAACAAGTACTCCCTCCGTTTCAAATTAGATGACTTCCATTTGTCCACATGCGGATGTATCTATTCTTGTAAGATGTCTAGATACATCCGCATGTGAAAAAATTGAAGTCATCTAATTTGGAACGGAGAGAGTACTACTGTTGTTGTGAGCGGTAACTGCCAAACATTCAGTTCACTTCACGTACTCAGGTCGGCAACCCTGCTGGGATGACAGAAACGTGATTGACTTATTCATGATATGCGTTAAGAACTTAAGATAGTGCTACTTGAAGAATTAGCCTAGCTAGCTGTCATTCTCTCGATTGTTTACATGTGGTGAGAGCAGAAAGAACTGCAGCGATACATGTGGACAGGCACATAGAAAATTGACCTTTTGTGTTAATAAGACTTTGATATATGTAGAGAGTTATCCGACTTAGATAAAATCTCCAGTAGGGACTGGTTTGTGAAAACATAATTGCAAGGTCCTTGAGGAAAGCCCCACGCACGTCCTGACTCCCATTTAGGTTTTTATAATTTACTCTGTAAACCCAGAGGGAGACGCAACGGCTGAAGACCATAGAAAACGTTGATCGCTCGCACCGTGAACAGGCTGAGAGGATAACGGGAAGAAGGAGAGGCGGTCTGCCGATGGCCATCTATATACGAATAGCAAAAAACCAAAATTGATCCATGAGAACAGAGAAATCACAAGATGTCAAGGTGACGATAAAGCTGGTCACCACTGGCCATATGAACAAATACGCATCTAAACCACACTTTTCACCAAGGAAAAAAATACAAGGAACTATTCAGTTTAGATTCTAAGTTGGGACAATTCTACCATTTGTCCACCATCTCCTTGTGATTAAAAATAGCCGAGCACTAGGTGCAGGCCGCCCTACATCGCCCCTTTTTAGATCCCTCTCCCGTACAGTCGGATCATTATCGTAAGTCTCTGAAATCACTGCAGCGCTCTTTTGCATTTTAACCCCTCATTTCTTCGTAAACCACCCGCACTACATAAAAGATTCACTTAAACAAATGTGTATATCGCGTTGCCCCTGACATTCCCGATATCTACAGTAAAAATGACAATGTGGTGATTTAGCTTTAGTATCATAACAAAAACCCGAGTATTAAAACAAAATTCCACAATATGTGTAAAAAAGATATTACAACAAATTATTGCATCATTTTTTAAAAGTTAATGTTACAAAAACATGGTTAGACAACTTTTTTTTGTTACTGGTTGCTTTGCAACAAAAATCACCAACCGTTTCAACAAAAATAACAAACAATTACAACAAAAACATGTGTTTGCAGCAATAAAAGAGTGGTTGAGTAACAAATGCTTTCTCCGAAATCATTTGCAACAAAAATCATCACTAACTTCAACAAAATTACAAACGACGACAACAACAACAACGTGTTTGCAACATTTTGAAAAAGTACATAACACACGTCATTTCAAAATCTGAGAAAAACATAAAACTTGTAGAAAACACCCCAAAACGTTGCAACATTTGGCGTGAGATTGGCACAAAAATTCATCTGATTTGTTACAATTCGAAACCACATCTGCAACTTTGGACAAAACTGGAATATCAACTTGTAACAAATGTCCAAAAAAGTTTACCAAAATCAGGTGTGCGCCTTCACAACAAGCTGGTACGTGTTTTGTTACAAATT
Organism: Poa pratensis; assembly: GCA_947311845.1. Lineage (NCBI taxonomy): Eukaryota > Viridiplantae > Streptophyta > Magnoliopsida > Poales > Poaceae > Poa > Poa pratensis. The sequence goes on along the minus strand of CAMZMU010000083.1, from coordinate 13,094,044 downwards.
TAACACATGTATGCAATATGAAAATCCAAAGAAAAATTAAGAAACCGAACTTGCTAGTTAAACTGTGTTGTTGGCCTTATTTCACGCACCAAAAATAGGCTAAAACACTTGTCGGATAGGAGTGTGCTTAGGCCATAACCTTACGGGTTATACCACTTTCAGCACACGACGTCACCGACCGGTAACTCGCCTCTATAATCTTCTCTACCGACCAGACCTGTCGTGCGGCACCAAGCCTCTCTAAAGATCACCTCGCTACGGACTATACTGAAAGAAGGCTACGAGATCAAGACTTCACTTATAAGACAATATAAACCCTAGATGGACAAGGCTTAGACATGTGCTCCACCTATATATATCGGAGTTAGGCGCCTAAGCGTCTAAGGCGGTCGGGGGCCCTTAGCGCCTAAGCGTCGCCTCACAGACGCATGTGCCCGCTCATGTACAAACATGGCAGGCCCATGTATCGCCTCACATGTACACAAAACCAAATACGCCGGCCCAGCTGCCTTTCAATTCGTATATCATCGTATATATTCTCTGACTCAACCAGATCAGCTACACGTAGAGTAGCCTGGCCTCCATATCGCCTCCCTCATATTTGAGCTAGGAGTAATAGCTATTTGGTGTATCGCCGCCCTCATACTTAAGCTAGGAGTAATAAGCTATTTGGTGTTGAAGCATGGAACTCTCTGGGTGTAACTTCGGCATGGTGCCTTGTTGGTGGCAACGCGGGCAACACTTCACAGCACCACACCATCACCTGACGAGAATACCTATAGAGGTGTCATCGACTGACCACAGCCTCCGGCAATCAACGGCACGAAAACAGCAACGAAACAAAGCAAAATGCCAGCCGGACAAACGCAAGAACCAGAACAGGATTGCACTGGGATCTTGAATTCAGCAGTTACGTCACCAAGCAGGGGCTAGATATGTACTACCACACCACTATTCCGAAACATTCTTATGAGCACCACACGGTTACTATCATTCATCCTAGCATAAGTACATCTCGACAAGGGCTACCGAGACTATCTGTACGATCTGCAGAGACTCCACATTTTCGGCCTTCTCCACCGACAGGGTCGACCCAAGGCGACCGTCGCTCTCTCCGTGAAGAATTTGGCGGTCTTCACTTAATGTTTTCTTCCAACGGCGCAGCACCTGAAAATGTCAGGTATAACAAAGGGTTACGCTAAGGTACTGCAACTGTATCTTTTTTTTTCGAAATGGGGAACGAAAGCCCCAGCCTCTGCATGCTGCAACTGTAGCTAGAAACAAAGCTCAGGGAATCCTCAACAGAAGTTGTGCCCATGACATGTGGATTTCGGAGCGGTTCCAGAAAGTGTTTTACACAAGAGATCCAGTATGATCGACAGGAGTTGAGGGAAAACGCACCGTCACCAGAAAGCTGCACGATCCGGCTGGCGATGTGTTTTCCATAGGTGTACTTCCTCAGTGCTTGCACATGACATCTCATACGGCTGAGAAGAGCCTCCCTCTGTTGTTCATTGCATGTTTCGAGTATCTTCTGAACCACATAGTTAGCAAACTGGTCCTTCATCATCACCTGAAAACAGCATGCGGGTAAATAATCCCTGAATTAATCTTTTCTGGATGCTTGAATGAGCAAAGCTGTTTTTTTTCTCGCGAAAATGCAACAGCTGAATGACTAAAGCTGTGGCCTAAAAGGCTAAAACAACTTACAAACAATGAAATCAGAGCACAAGGGAACATAACTACTGTCTACTGATACTATCGTAAGCGGTTACTGAGATAGTGCCACATGGTATTTTAAGCAGACACTTCTGGTTTCCCTGCAGATGACTAAGTTAGGTATTATGTCAACATTCATAATGGCGCTCCTACTGCTTGTTGATTTTTAAGCTTGACGTGGTTTATAAGAAAATCTGTTATTATGGAGCTAGCTTTAGTCCTGAAGTAATTAGCCAGGGTATGTAGGGATCCTAGTAGAAGGCGAAGGAAAAAAAGCAAGCTAAATTCATAGAAAGTGAAGAAAAAATAATCTGTTATTATGGCGCTCCTACTGTGTGTGTGTGTACTTATGAGAGAAACTAAGTGATTTAGTTCTAACATAGCTATTTGCCTTAAACAAGCATAGAAAGCGAAGAAAAAAAAGCAAGCTAAATTCATCACGCATACCGGCAAATAATCGTTTCCCTCAGTTTGCTCTAAAATCTCCTTGATCAAAAGATTCCGCTCTGCAGCATCCCCGTATTGGAAACACTTCTCTATGACATTGGATGCAAATTTGTTTTGGCTCATGGACACAACCTGCCCAGCCAATCTACTGATTATTTGGCTCCTTTCATGGGCTTTTCCTTTCTCCAAAATAAGCTGCAAAAGAGCCACGTTATAACAGAATGTGCTGCACTTTTGCTGATCAATTTTAGTGTAGTCACGTTATAACAGAATATCCGTCCATGTATGCCAATATTTGTTTAGAGTAACACACTACTACCAACTGCAGAGGTACTAAAAATCACCAGAGATCTAAGTTTGTAAGCTAGACCACATCCTGCATAGAATTATTTTATGTGCACACATTGAGTTCACTTGCCACTACACTAACAGCCTAAGAGGTACAGGAAACAGCCTGCAGTATATTGGTGGGTTACAGACTTACAGGTAAACACAAAAGTTCACAAGATGGAGAGCAAAACAAGTTTCGCTAGTGAATTGCAAGATTGGCAGCACAGCACTTGACAAGATCCTGGTGACAAATTAATGAAGATTTAGTTGAACCACCCTCTAAGATGGTACAGACTGGAAATAAAATTCACCTGTGTGACATAGTTCCCATATTGATCTTGAGCCAGGATGCAAGCAGACTGCACGATTTCATCTATTATACCTTCGGAATAATCACCGCAATGCTCGAGGATTCTCTGCCAAGCGGAATAGGAGAAGTTCAACACAAAAGAACGAGGGCAAGATTATTTAACATACAACATTGTTACCAACTCACCTGAATAACACGACAGCCATATGAATGCGTTGATAGGGTGGCAACCTGTCCCTGAAAAGCAGACACCACGAAGCTAATGTGCTTCACTGGGATACACTCAATGCACTTCTGTATAACATGATTCCCATTTTGGTCACGAACACATCGCAGAACATGTCCATCAAGCTCACGAACAAGCGCTATTTTTTGATCAAGCTCAATTGCGTCAAGGGCCTGCGATTTTAACAGCGAATTAGGATGAAACACAATGAAGTCACATCATAATACACAAAATCAAATAGTGGGAGCACCTGAATAAACTAGTGCAGCTAGCCAAAATATAATAATGAGGACTCAGACTAATACACAAAAAATAATACAACACAAAGCATGCAACCTGGCATTGGCTACAGAGAAGATTTAAGATACACCCTCAACATTTGGCATGTTTTCCTCAGATTTAGCTCTATGGTTCTTATTTGTAATTACTCAACTCAGGTATGATTTCTCATGAACCCTTAATTATTTTGCATGTTTCTTGGAAGATAATGTTACCTTACATGTTAAATAACGAAACAATGGAAAGCAGAGTTTTGCAGGAAGTTAGCAAATGTCCAATGCCAGTTCTCAACAAACCCATGGCATCAAGAACTTTACTTCCTTAATAAAATTTAATCATGTTTCACCTTCAAAACATACTATCAACCAATAAATAGCCAGTAACAAAAATTATATCATGATTACCATGCACAATACGAATTTGGCATATATACGATATTCAAGCTAAATACTCCTTTGACTTGACGAAGAACACTTACTGCAGAAATTTTTGAGAAAATAGACAAGATATGCTACTATGCTACAACAAGTTTGGGTGACATGAAACATCAGAACTAGAATCTAAACTATTATGCTGAAATGAAGTTACATTCCCCAGAAGAAATTAAGAACTTTTTCTTAGGTGCTTGCCTGGCTTCCATGGCTTTACCTTCTGAAATACTCGGCAACCATACATCTGAAGGCTCAAAGACAGCACATGACCAGAAAGTTTTTTGGCAAGGTCTCTCCTTTGCTCAGTGTCTCCATGTTCAAACAACTGCAGGGAATATACAATTCACAAGTGTTGCTGGTAACAAGGTACATCGTGTAATATATCTTACTTAAAAGGTACCATCGTGTAAGTGTGATGTCTTAGATAAACAGTTCGCCAAAAATAACACGTGCAAAAAAAGAGCAGTATACCTTTTGGATCACATAATTTCCAAAGACATGAGTCATCAACGATGAAACATGAGGAATAATTTCGGCAAACACTAAGGCCTTCTCTTCAGTGGTGCAGTTCTCCAGCTTCTGCTGAATGAATCGACTACCATTTTGGTCAGAGCTGTGGTCAAGAACATGGAAGCAATTAACGCCTCAATTTTGCAGTGATTATACGTGTCTAGAGAACAATACATAATCAACTCCGTAACTGACCTGTATTCCAATATATGGCCTTTAATGTCAGATAACTCAACTTGGTGTTTATTGTTGAACTTCACTTCTCCAACAGAAGAGCATGCCTTGGGATCAGATTTAGCCCTCCCTCGCTGCCCTTGAATCGCAGGACTAAGGCCCATAGTTTCTGACGAGGATTGGAATCCCGGAGCATCATTTCTTCTGTCACAGTGATATGTTTGTGACGAAAGTTGGCCCTGAAGCACTGGACTTGTAGGATATGGCATTGGCATACTAATGTAAGGTGATGTGCTCTGATGATTTCCAACATAAATTCCTCCTTTTTTAGTTGTAGGGGAACTACAAACTCCAGTATTTGGAAACTGAAATTTCTTTCCTGACTGGTGCATGGTTTCTGACATAACTTTTTCTGAACCAAAAACAGCAGCAGGATTACCTTCAAAATTACTACTTGAACTCACCGTATCATATGGATTTCCATGACCATACTGATACATAGACAGCTGCCGGAAATAAGGAATAAGGCTAAGATCGGGTAAAGATGACGGTATAGTCACACCAAATTGCTCATAAATCTGCTGCCGGGAATAATGAATAAGGCTAAGATCAGGTAAAGATGACGACATAGTTACACCAAGTTGCTCATAATTCTTATATGGGTTCAAAAACTCAGTTCCGCAGCGATATTTCCTGTCGGAGGAAAACCAGCTAGTCTACCACTAAAGCTTGGAGTAAGGGGAGTATTGAAAGGTGTCATTATTGGAAGCTGAGGAGCAAAGTTAGACATAGAAGGTGGCAAGAATGAACCAGGAAATCCATGTGTATCAATTCCATATGGAGGCGTCAGGACACCAGGTAACTGTGAATTATGATAATATGGATTATGTGCATAAAAAGGCCCTGTCATTCCATGCTGGGGCAACAATTGAATGTCACCAGAATGTAAATTCATATGAGCATGAGAGAAGTTATCCACAAAAGGAACTTGAGGAAGATTGATGCCTTGAGGAATCATTTGAATAGGATCACCATGTGAAGGGCCATTCTGCAAGAAGGCATTGTTCTGCCACTGTTGCATAACATGTGCAGTACGCTGGGTGTCCAAACTAATCTTCAGATTTTTCATACTGCAGTCCACACCATTCAGCATGGCACCAACTGCACCACCAGACTTGGTCTCTACACTTGGATCTCCCACGATAGTACTGTGATCAGAACTGGATGAAGTGGAAGGTGGTGAAGCAGCTAGACCATTGCTACTAGGTGTATTTCCCAGTGGACTCCCAGCAGGTATAGGTGACCCTTGATGAGTATCTGGTGGAAATCCATTCAAGTCTGATGACTTGACAATATCAACTGGGGAATTGTTTGATGAGTTGATGCCAGAACAGACAGATCCTGCATCACCCGAACTGGTGTTTGAAGAACCAGAAGAATTATCATATAAAGCAGTGCTCGGAGGAATTTTTTCCTGATAATAAGCAAATCATCAGTAGTAGTCCAACAAGAGGTATACGAAGCCAATCAACAACAACATACTCTGTGTCAATCAACAAATAAACACGTGCGCATGAAGAATACATATGGTTTTTTGACAGATGTAAAAGACAACATTAATCACTCTAACCATTCTGGATTTGCAGTCCCTGTTTCGAAAAAAACGCTGAAATGCTAAATCTACAATATAGCGTAGCATATATCCTTTTAGGGAACTTACGTATATATTTATCTTATCAAAGAAAAGCTCAGCTGCTACAGTACTAACTAAACGTTGGAAAAGGCTGTTATACACTTCAACTGAACTAGTATTTTTTTTACCTGGTCAATCATAAGTTGGATATTATTTTCTCTCACCAAATCGCCATTCCTTGTTCACTTTAATAATCACTGGACGCAAAATTACATGCAGTTTGCTGTGTGATCGAGAGAAAAAATAAACTCAATGGATACAAAATGAAGTATATTGGGGATAAGAAATCTAAGTTTGGTTACTCCATATATGGAACAAAAGCAGCACCGTAGAAGTGCTTAAGGAGTTAAGTTAATACATGGACAACTTACCTGCATTAAGCCCACAAGTTCTGAGCTGTGGCTTCCTGTGTTAGATGTGCTTTGGTCAGAATCACATCGAGCATCCTCTGCCGAGCTTAAATCTAACTTTGCTGGCCTGACATCCTCAGGTTCTTCCTTGTACGTTGATAGAGTAGAACGATGAGTCAAGGGCCTGCCACTGCTTCTGCCATCACGGGACACTGGCCTCCATTTCTAGCTTTGCTAAACTGGTTCATCAACCGTCGACTCTCTCTTGAAACACGTGGTGCAGGAAGCCTTGGGTTCAACTTCACCTTGGAGCCATAGTACTTGAAGTATGCCGGATCCGAACATAACTCCTCAGACTCTAAACTCTCAGCTCCAGAGCTCAAGTTCCTCGATGTGTCCTCAAGGTCCCCACTGTGCTTGCCTATGAGGTGATCAAGTTCAGCCAAAGACCCCTCCATGGTAGGAGGAGCACTTCCACAGCGATTCGGGGCAGCATCCATCCGACTCCCATAAATACTACCACCGTTCACGTCCGCCAACTCTTCTCCTAAAAGAATTGCTGACAAAGGGTCATATGAACCCAGGTCCTTGCTTGGTTGCCAATTCCAGCTCCGGCGCCTGCCACTAACGGCAGAGCACTCCCTGCAGCCATTTTGCTGCACAAAAAATGTGACCATTCAGTGCTGAATTATCAACTAATTTTGCAAGGGTAGATTTTCAGGGGCATATGCAAATGAAGTCTAAGAAAGACAGCCCTGCCTGAACATGCATGCTCCATGAGAAAAAATCAAGCAACAACCATTTCCGGTAGAAACTTAACAATCAAAACTCATTGCAAAATGCAAAAATAAAGGGGACTGCCTACAATCAGGTGCTTGTTTTTTTTCAAAATCGAAGTCTCCTCCTCAAACATCTTCTTCCTCTCCCCTCTAGCTCATCATGTCCTTCAGCTGCGAGGCTTCTTCCCTCGGCCCAGCCTTGCAGCTCATCCGTGTGAGTTCGGCGTTTCAGAAGAAAAAAAAACTGGCCTTTTTCACACGGTTTGTAGCCCAACACACCAACACCGCCCAATTTCAACTCCTGACGATACTTGTGCCATGAAGAACAGAAAACAACATGACCTTCTTATTCTAGGTGAAATCCGTAAACACATTAGCCATCGTTACCAAAACTTATAATTCTTTGGAAAGAATTACTACTACTCGGGTACTATCCGATGCACTCCAAAATTCCCTCGAGAAAAGTACACATGGAAAAAGCAGGCACATTTGGCAAAGAATCGCCATCCCAGGGACTGGGAGCAACATCGAACGGACCCTCATAAAACAGGGCGCAAAAAAAAAAGAGGAATGCCCAAGTGGCAAACCGGCCACCTGTTCACTCCGCCGCCAGAAATAGTACTTCACGAGGACGAACAAAACTACTCCGCTGCAGGCCTGCAGCAGCGACCAGCACAGCTCCCCGCCGCCTTCCAATCCAAGACCTCCACCAAGAAAGCAATGTATATACTACAATCGAGTCGGGGGCTAACCTCGCTGACACCGCGGCAGGCACCGGGCGACCGGAACCCTAGGAGGAGGAGCGCCCGCCAACGCCAGCGCAGACTCCCTCCCTCCATCGCCTCCTCTCCTCCCGTCCGACAGCCCTCTCCCCGCGAATGCTTTCCTTTCCCTTTCGCCTCTGTCTCTCCGCTCCGGCCGAGGGGGGCGTGGCCTTCCTTCTTAAACCCCCGCGACCGGAATTAGCGCCGAAATCCCGTGCTTGCCCCTCATCGCCTGCGCCGAGGTTCGTGCCGCGACGCGATGTGCGGCCGGGATGCGCTGTTGCGGGGGTATGTACCCAGGCGACGGCAGAGTCCGCGCACCCAGGAACGGTCACAACAACTGTCAATGCCAGTTGTTTCCGTTCCCCCTCTTCTCTTTTTTACCTCATCTTTCTTGCCACAAGGGACTAAAGGCTCTATAAAGGAGTCAAAAATTACTCCTTTAGATGTTCTGGTGTAACTTTGTAAACATGCTCGTAGATGGTAATGTAGATCTCCATAGACCATGAAACGTTTGTTGTGGTGTGTCGTTAAAATGTAGCCACTGATTTCAGGAATTACAAGGATTTATCTTTTTTTTTCCAAGTAAATCTCGCATGTTTGGAAACTTCCTCCTGGCTTATCTCTTTCTTGCGTGTAAAGATTACTTCCCTATGCACCGGACGGACGCCACTCGATCGAGAAACGCCAATATCTCGCATTTCACCGGCCGTGACACCTGTTCTTGTAGGTGGCGGTATCCGTGTTTCGCCGTTTTGTACACCGATTTTTTTGTATACTTTTGCGCGTTTTCCTAGCAACGGAAGCCCGTTCCTCTGTCGTGTGCCGCACGTATGTGGTGGTGGTGGTGGTCAAACATATATCGTCACGTCTTGTTCGATGTGGCTGCTTTATGACGTTGGTTAGCGGCGTAGGTGTGTTCTTACTCGGATTTTGTTTGTCTCGAGTCACTTGTTTTTGTCAGTGGTGGCATCTTTCTTTTTTTATTTTTGCTCACCATTTTTACTTTTTTGTGCATATTTTTCTTATCAACAGATGTTGATTCCTCTGTCTCGTGCCACTTGTGTGTGTTGGTGGAGGTTAAACCTTTCTCCACACATTTTGTTGGACTTGTTTTCATTATGGCATTCTTAGCAATCGTCGGGTGTTCTTACTCGTATTTTGTCTGGCTTGCTCCACCACCTGTTTTTTGTCGGTGGAATACAGGTGTGTACGCCACCTTTAATCTATTAGTTTCTTCTTTATTGTTAGTGTGTAGGACTGATCGGTTATCCAGCTGTGACATTGTCTCTCTCGCGCTAGATGTTATTGCGGGCAATGAGGGACTGCACGGAGACAGCTTTATTTTAACGTCTTCTCAAGTACAAATTTTAAAGTAGTTGTTTTTATTACTTTGCACGCTAGAATTATTGAACTCGTAACAAGGAGCAGACTCTTTATTTTGTGATTTTTATCCATACCGAACAATATAATTGAATTACTTTTATTAATTTAAAAATGTGATGACCTGCTATCAGTTGATGATGCCTCTCACTAATAGGATATTTAAGGATTGTGTCCACATGTTTGCCAACTTACAACTCATGTTGAATAAATTAGGTGTGTATGTACCTCTTTGATGTAGAGGCCGGGTAATTCCCCTCGTCATGAAAAACTCACAACTCCCAAACAAAAATAAGCAACACGATAAATGTCAGACTTTAAACTATGGTGGTAGATTGAATGTTTCTCACGTGGTCACGTATAGTTACTTATTTTACAAGGACGTTACTAGATTACACTCACTTGGGTTATTTGATATTGCTAGGAATGATATTCTCAAATGAAAGGGCAACAAGTCAGTGTGTCAAGAGTGATTGTGAAACAAATTTATACTTTTATATATGTTCATTTATGTGATAGGAGATAATAAAGTAAATGTTATGCTAAATAAAATATAACCCTTGTGCAGCAAAAAGTTATTTATGCCTTTTTATAGGAAACCATATCAACAATAATATGTGTCATTTTAATACTTTCCATGGAAATTTCAGTCATTCCCCTCCTTTTTTGGGTCGTATTGTGCTTTTTAATTTAGACTGCCCTTTTTGATATGAGATCTTGGTATTATGATGACGTATTGGTCATGTGAATATTTATCGGTTGTTGTGGACTTGATTGATAGATTGCTATTTTGATATTGTTCATAATTTCTACTACAGCACTCTTTTTATTGTATTACGATTTAATATATGAAAATATGATATATAATGCAATAATATCTAGATTATGGCAGAATAACATGGTAAGTTTTATCTATTTTTTAAGAAAATAAGTGTGCTAAGTGTGTGATCATATGGGCCAAACACTTAATCTCAGAAAAATATAAAACCATGCATTCATGATATGTAAGTAACATTGGATTTTGTAAGATCCCACACAACATGTGTTTGAAAGATATTAAACAAAATTTTATTCTTTGAAATATTTATTATTCATTTCAATGGTTAGGCTATTGTTTGTGTGGCTTTCTTGTCAGTGATGTTATGTTAGGATGTGTGTAATTAAAGTATAGATAATTGTGTCGGTAATTTATCAGTTATAGAAAGATGGATCATGCATCAATCTTTGCACGGTGTTTACTTATGAAAAAATATGGTTTGGGGCCTATGTGCCTATTGAGAGGAATTTAAGTTTGTTGGGATGTAATTAATTATCCACATTAAAAGGACAATTTTAAATTTACTAAGTCGAAGTGTCATGTAGCACATGTTGAGATATATATGCTTCCTCTGTTCGTACAAAGAAGGCGTATAAATTTTCTTGAAGTCATAGAGTGTATGGTCTGACCGAGTTTATAAAAAAATCATTCAGACCACTACAGACAAGCAACTACTTGAGTATGGTTCAAACCAATTTATGTTTTTACTAACATGGATAATAATTATTCATATCAAGTATAAGATGTATTATCTGTGCGCAATATTGGTCCACTACAAATATCTAAACATGGAATCACGAATATAGTATATTGTTTGCATTTCATATACCAAGTTAGCTGGAGTTGATAAATAATCAAGACATGGATTGGGTCAAAAGTTGCGGTCTTAGCATGTAATTTCAGTTAGTAGTTTATTCCAAGATACAACAACTTCATTGTACGGTAAGAATTGTGTCTAAATAAGATTGTTTTAATGATTTCAAACCAATTCTTGATTTCTTGTATATGATATGGAGTAATGTTTTTTACCTATGATAGCGTCGAAGGATTGTATATGTTAGACAAGACTAATCATAGTGGGAATAATTTAGGTGGTAACATGCATACCACATAGGGAAAAACAGTGATGTGGAGAATACTGAAAAGGAGAGAGACAAATGGAGAAACATAATATGTTACCATAACATAGCGCTTAAGTAACGGTGGGCAAAAAACACGATACCGAAGTCCGAACCTGAGAAACCTGAACCTGAATTTTCGAGTGCCAATTTTAGAAACCCAAAATTTTGATAACATGAATTACCCGACATGAATTTTTGGTTAAACCCGAACGCCCACCCTTATGCTTAACAGTGAAAAATGACTCTACGGAATAATAAATGACCACTATGACCAGCCTGACATACAACATTGATATTTTTCTCTTTAAATACACTGCCACGTCGGTTATTCTCCATACGATATCGTCCTAAGAAACTAGCATTGAGAGAGATCTAAGGACATTAATTTGTTTGTTGGTTTTTCTTCCAGATAGAAGGAAAACTCTCGTCGGCTGCATTGCACATAGTCATATATTGCTTTCTATTTAATAAACTCAGGCAAAGTAAGACACCAACGCCGAACTAGTCGACTAACTTTAAAAAACAAATCCAAGGTTGTCTAACTCGTGCCTATTTCACAACTCTATCATAGACCCTATGAAAAATGACAAAAACAAATAAAAATAAAGAACTTCTAGACAAACCCTCCAAGAAGGGTTCGTTGCATGTGCACTAATATGACTTGTCCAACCGTTGGTCAATCTTGTGATTTTCATCTCCCATGCCGAGTTTCGAGCCACCACATTCATTAAGGGCGCGACACAAACACATTGACATTGTAATATTGTATGATCATAAACCTTTGTGTTTCCACCGGAGTGTACACACACTTGTCATCGAAGTTGTCACTGCCATCAATCCCTCTACCAACTGATGACATGTCGGCTGGAGAAGATGTTGGAAGCAAATAGCATCCCATATGGTCCATCTTTCAGACCATGTCGCTCTGCCTCCAATTGCAACAAAGGGATGTATTCCCATTGATGCCAACAATATGTTTTGTATCGCAACTCCCATGCCACACAGAGCACGAGCTATATCGAACCGGGTCTAGAGATGGAGATGGAGGGGCGTCTCATATTATCGCCGCCCTAGGACCGTGGTCCATGGAGGGGGAATGGCATACCACCACCGACCTTGGAAACTTGGGTGAGCAGAAGACCATTACCATTTATAGATCTGGCAACCACGTCATCCACCCGATAAATGGCCGATCGCCCCTCGATGCACTAGGGCCATCCTGGTTTCGTTCTCCTACCGCCACGACATGCCGCCCATACGACGAAGCCTGCCATGCAGTCGTCGCCACCGAGATGCCGTAGGGAGCCATTGCCGGTTATGTGTGCAACCTCCTTTGTGAATCCGGCTGTTGGCGTCGCAGCTTCCTTGCGAGGGAAAGAACACGGCCTCGCCTCTATGATGTGGCCCATGCTTTTCTGGATCTTGTTTTTTCTTATTAAAACGGTGAAAACAGGAAATGGATACTTCCTATATATCTTAATTTTAGCATACATTAGATGATGTTTGCTAATCCTATTTTACAAATAACAAATATCTTAGAAAATATGAAAACCTTAGTTATATTTAGAAGAGTGAAACCGATGGCATATTTCTGGCTTGTGGCCCCTACTTCTTCAGTTTCATGTGACAACTAGGTGATGTTCATTGGTGTGGAATTGGTTGTTCCCCATAATAGTGTCCATTAAAAACCATTTTGGTCTATTTTCAGATGGCTGGTTGACCTAGTCGGCTTGTAGGGTCGCATTTTGTCTGCAAAGACTTGGTGGTATCCTCCTCCACGAGAAAAAAAAACTAAACAATGCTTCGGGAACTACCATGAATCTTTCTAGAATACGAACTACCATGAATCTCGCTGGTGCAGGATTCTTCACAGAAACTAGTTTTGAGTGACAATTCTGGTCGTTGACCATAACACAAGGTACTGCAACCTATGGACGCAGACGGCCGGTGCATGCACTATACTTCTACTAGTAATTGTGCTCGACAGGAAAGTATTGGCAGATACAGTCCGATCTTTTATGAATGTTGTTCGAATGTACACTGGTTAGGTTTTTAAAAAGGATTGTTGTATGAATCCTTGAATGGGTTCAACTTTTCGTTTTAGGTTTTTCTTTCGCTTGTGACCGAGATTCGCAAATTTCGAGAAATCCACGAAATTTCGAAGAAAAAGTTCAAATATTTCGGTCAGATATAAATTCTGACGCTTCAAATAATTAAGCAAAATAAAAGAAAAAGTGAAGATTCGAACTCAGAATCATGGAGACAGTTGTCTCCACTCTATACCAACAGACTAAAGTAATTAATGTGGAACATAATAGATGGTTGTGCTTTATAACCAGTTCGTATTGAATTTATACAAATCTAAACGAAATTTTCCGCCGATTTTAGCTTTTCTCGCCCCTCTTCGAGAATCGGTAATTTCGCGAATTTCGACCGAAATTTCGACCTTGATCTGAAATCGTGATGCGGAAGCGCCTTACAAATTGAACTGGCTTAGCACACGTACGATGCGGAAGCGCCGACTGGCTTAGCACATGTACATATACATCTAAATGTAGATATATGGAAGTCAATTAATTTGGAACGGAGGGAGTAGTACAGAGGAACACAATGATCAAGATGTAGTGTTCCCAAAGAAAAGCATGTTTAGATTCAAGTTTACAGGAGTATTCCAAGTTTGTAGTTGCATCTGGCAAACTGCCACTAGCACACCAATACACAACAAGGACACAACTCCGTCCAAATTAACAGAGTTACTACATATGATGATTGATGGACATCAAGAAAAAGAAAACGGCGCTAAAGTTCGTCGGACTGATGCTCATCGCTTTCTCTGAAACTAACTCATTCGGCAAGATCGATCAAGCATGTCCATCATCGTCGCCGGCCCTAGCACTCCTACCGGTCATCTGGGGCGGACGACTCCCTGGTTGGCCTTCTCGCACTCGTCGATCCACTCGCCGTAGACGTCAACGGGCTCGGTGAGGGCGTGCGCCCTGGTGGAGTACCTCTCCTGGCACACGAAGCAGACGGCCTCGGCGATGAGGTCCTTGAGGTCGATCTTGCAGTCGACGCTCCCGGGGTGGTTGCAGAACGGGCAGCAGAAGGTCGTGTCCAGCTTCACCGCCGGCTTCTTCCGCGACGCCGTCTTCGAGCTCGCCGACTTCCGCTTCCCCATCTCGCACGCGCGTACGGCGAGAAGTAGCTGCTTCAAGGCGTACCTAGGTATCCGAGACAGGCGAGTGAGAGATCGATGTGATGTGTTAATGTGTGATCGTAGGGGCGTCTTGGGTGTGCTTATAAAGGCTGGCGTACGCGTCAGCTGTGTCCGTCTCGGACTCAGCTTCGAGCACCGTAGCCATGGTGCGGCGCACTGCCGTACGGAAGCAACCGACGTAGGCGTGTCCCCGCCGTCCATGGAGTCCGACTCTGCTGGCACTGGACGCGGACGATTCTGCAGTCCTCTCGCGTTGGGTGTTCGTAGACGCCCGCTTCAGTCGTGCGGCCGCGCGCGCTGACACACGACGGCGCCTTGTGTGAGCCGGTGTGTGCCGCCCCGGCAACGTCCAAGAGTACAAGCCAACATAGTGCTCTCGTGCTAGCTAATACAGTATATCAGCCACAACGTTAACTGCTCGCGCAGGCTTAGCTGAAATTAAGAAGAAGAAATTGCAAACACACAGTGCTTCACTCACGTGCGCGCGCCCAATCAGATGCGCGCGATCAGTCGCCCGATCTGCAGCGCATCCCATTTAGTAAAGAATTATCGACAACTTGCTGATCAGAAATCACAATAGATCGAGATACGGAGCAGCTATGGCGGATAGCAAGGAAGCTCCTCCTGCTCTCCACATCGTGGTGTTCCCATGGCTGGCCTTCGGCCACATGATCCCTTTTCTGGAGCTCGCCAATCGCCTGGCCAGGCGCGGCCACGCTATCACCTTCGTCTCCACGCCGAGGAACGCCTCCAGGCTGCCCGCTATCCCGCCGGAGCTGTCTTCCTACGTCCGCGTCGTGGCGCTGGACCTGCCTGCCTTGGACGGCCTGCCGGAGGGAGCCGAGTCCACGGCGGACGTCTCGCCGGAGAAGGTCGGGCTCCTCAAGAAGGCGTTCGACGCGCTCGCCGCACCCTTCGCCGGCCTTGTCGCGGACGCATGCACCGCCGCAGGCAGCGGGGCTGCCGCCGCCGGGTTCTCGAGGAAGCCTGACTGGATCGTGATCGACTTCGTGCAGCAGAACTGGATCTGGCCGATCGCCGAGGAGCACGAGGTGAGCCACCAACCGTGCTCGCTTCTCGATCCTGGCGTGTTCGTTTTATATTTTGAGTTTCATTTCTATAAACTGTAGGTCCCATGCGCCGTCTTTCTCATCTTTCCGGCGGCCTTCCTGGCCTTCGTCGGCCCGCGGCACGAGAACCAGGTGCACCCCCGCGCGACGGTCGACGACTTCATGGTCCCACCACCGTGGATCCACTTCCCCTCCACCCTCGCATTCCGCCGCCACGAGGCCAAGTGGATCGCTGCCGCATTTCGGCCCAACGCCTCGGGCGTCTCCGACGCCGACCGTTTCTGGCAGATGCAGCATCCCTGCTGCCGCCTTATTCTCGTGCGCAGCTGCCCCGAGATCGAACCACGGCTCTTCCCGCTCCTCACGGACCTCTTCGCCAAGCCAGCCGTCCCCACCGGTCTCCTCCTGCCCGCCGCCGACGATGACGCCGTTCACGCGCCAAACGCCGAGGCCGCTGACCAGTCATTGTGGCTGGCCGAGCAGCCGGCGAGGTCCGTCATCTACGTCGCTCTCGGGAGCGAGGCGCCGGTGACGGCGGCGCTGGTACGCGAGCTCGCGCTCGGGCTGGAGCTCTCAGGCGCGCGCTTCCTCTGGGCGCTCCGGCGGCCGAGCGGCCACGCCGGGGAGCTGCTCCCGGAAGGGTTCGAGTCCCGTCTCGCCGGGCGCGGGGTGGTGTGCACGGGGTGGGTGCCGCAGGTGCGCGTGCTGGCGCACGCCGCCGTGGGCGCGTTCCTGACCCACTGCGGGTGGGGCTCACCGTTGAGAGCTTCCGGTTCGGGCACCCGCTGGTGATGCTCCCATTCATCGCGGATCAGGGCCTCATCGCGCGGGACATGGCGGCGAGGGGCGTCGGCGTCGAGGTGGCCAGGGACGACGACGACGGGTCGTTCCACAGAGACGGGGTGGCGGCGGCGGTGCGGCGGGTGATGGTGGAGGAGGAGGGGAAGGTGCTCGCGCGCAATGCCAAGGCGCTGCAAGAGCTGCTCGGGGACGGTGCGCTGCAGGACCGGTACGTCGACGAGCTCGTCGAGCACTTCCAGCTGTACAAGTAACATGGCACGTAGAGTCAACGAATACAATGTTGTGATCTTGTGCTCGTACTTAAATGTCTGCGCCATGTGATCGACTGATCCTGTACGACTAAGTTGTCAGCCACCGTTATGCAATATATAATTGACATAAATGAGTTTTCAATAATCCAGAGTTTGCAATGTCATTTTCTTGCTTCAATAATCCATGTCGTGGACGAATTTGTGCAATAATTTATAAGTTATCAATGTCAAATTTGTTTATCAATTTACATTGGGCCTTTGGGGGAACCCTTGGTGCACGCCTACCCATGTGTCCGGACAAGTGTCCGACCAAGAATAATTTGGGTCATAAAAATATTTGTGCAATATTTTTATGAATCTAGACCTATGAATCTAGATTCACCCGTTATGAAAATATTTTTTAAATACATTTTAAAATGTTTACAAAATTCAAACAAAAATTTCGGGTGTACATATAGACATTTTATGTTCATACAAAAAAGTTTCGCAAAAAAGACATTTTTATGAGCTGTGCAAAAAAATGTCGTGTATAAAGTCATTTTGGAGCACTATGATTTCTATTTTAGACGGAATGCTCGAAACCGGCTTTGAATTAACGAAGCCAACAACCGGCTACGGGTTACAACTTATACAGCTTACACTCACGCGCTGGGGATGCCAGCTTACAAGACAAGAACAAAGACAACAGAAGACTACAAAAGAAAAGGAACACAAGCAACTAAGTCTTGATCCAGTCAAAGAAGTATTGTCTTTTCTTCTATTGCACGGAAGCAATGCCACCTTCAGACCATCCTCGCCCACATCGCCACCCAAAGCTCGAGCAAGCAAACCAGCAGGACTCGAGAATCCCAAGAGGGGGTTTCAGAACGATGCCTCCAGGGAGGAAAACGGTGCCGAAGAGCGTCGTCGTCGCCGGTAGAGTCCAAAGACCTACTGTGGCGCCCCGACCCGACTGTTATACAGTGATGTTGTGTGTCACCGGTTAAGCGATACAACCGGAGGTTACGGGTTTACCAATCCCCGGCCAAAACCTTTGGCAGGTGTTGCTCGGAATTGATCATCGGCAACACAACACCCCGATTGATGCCTTAACACAGGCACAACCCTCAATGTATAATAAAGAGATCAAGACTGGTGGAACAACTGGCACATCACAGACTCTACGACACAAATCATATAGTGCAACTCTTATAATAGAGAAAGATAGCAAATGACATCCAGAGGTCACGGACCCAACATTACAACATGCGGAAGCGAATTAGGTTGTTCTAAACAACAAGATCCAAAATATGGCCTAAGAGGCCTACAGATAAACATTCAGCGCCAACTGTTCCGGGATGTCCCAAGCTGCCACCTGGGAACCCCAGACTACTCGTCGACGTCCACAAAGAACCCACCTTCGAGGTCGGTGAAGTCCTCCTCTGAAACAAAGCAAACGACGTTGAGTTCGACGAACTCGCAAGATTATATATAGAGCTTTAGCTCGATAAGGCTTTCAAAGTTATATGGTTGTTTTGCATAAAGCTGATTTTATTTATGAAGAACATAACTCATTGGCATCGACTAATCAGAATATTTTCAAAAGAGGTAAGAAGTAACTCTTTCTTTCATCACCTTACTCATCATAACCATCATCAACCACTGTTCATCAAAGGCACCTCCCCGAATCACCCTCGAGGAAGCTCACCTTGCAATCTTGAAATTGGTACCTCTAGTACCCAGTTTTTAATCATTCCGTTAAAGTTATTCTATGGTCTTATCGTCCTTTCCCAAGTTGTCCTTAACCGTGGACACGGCTTTTCGAAAAGATTTAACCCTGCAGGGGTGCACTGTGTTTACCTTCGGTACCGCCCGGCCCATTGCCTACACGTAGCTCTCTTCCGGGGAAAGCCGGCTGAGTGGGAACGGTTACAACCTTTACCTTGTTAAAGACTAACCCAGGATCATCAGTGAGGACGGAACAGCGGATCATCAACACCCTGCCCCGTGGCCACTCATTTCCCTAGACACCACCATCCTCATCCCAGTTCATACCACCATCATCACGCACGCGCAAATGGAAGCTCAAACTAGAGGACCCTGGCTAGTCCCGCTCAAGTTAGTCGGTCGACGAGGGCTCCATATACCCCACCGAAAGGAAGCGCGCTCATTCTTGGTTCAAGAGGTAAAGAACTCGCACCTAGGCGGCGAGAGTGAGACAAAACACCACCATACCGAAGTGGCCTCTCATCCCCACCTTTAAGCATCTTATTACCTGTCACCACAATTCCTCCACCATCACCTGTACATCTCATCACCTGTTCCCAACCATGAAACATCCACCGGACTGCTAAGCATCTTAACTAAGCATGGCTAAGCATCAACACTGCATAGTTAATTATTTTAGGCCAACAGTACAATCCTATGGATAATAGGAGGGGAACAAGTAATGGGCATCGGAATCATAATGCAACTATAGGATACTCTAATCCGAATCAAATTGACATTTGGAACCGCATGCAATATTATAGTGGAGAAAATATTTGCGGAAAATGGATAAGATATGCTCAGAGGGGGATTACGCTTGCCTTGATGAGCGGAGTAGTCAAACTGCTCGTCGGAGTAAGGAGGCTCAACTCCGGACTCATGATCTACCGGAGAGCAAACAACACCGGAAAGCAGAAACAACAATCAACACATGGCAATGGTGCAATGCATATAAAAATGATGATATGACATTCTTAAAGCACCGACTTATTATTCGCTATCCGACAATTTAAATGGGGCGAGGAGCAATACTCGACGAGAGAGGAGTACGCCCCATATTTATCTTAGTGAGTCTTCTAGTGTCCGGAGGTGCATTACGGTTACGGTGAGCAAAAATGTATGACAACATTTTTAAGAAGGTTAGCCCCCAAATTTGTGCCCAATTTTGGTATCAAACCAAATTTAGGTTGCACCGATTAAAAGTTATTACCCTTATAGCTTAATCATTTAGGTATGTTCTTTTAATTATTTTGTTTCCTCTTCTGAGTATGTCCTAGTTATAGATTAAATCCAACCCAAAACAATTATTTAGAACCAAAATAGAAGGAGGAATAAATTCAACAGGAATATTTTTGGGTACTGTATTTAAATCGGAAATTCCGATTTTCTTTTACTCGGAATATCCGACTGAAAACAGAACCAGAAAATCGACTAAGGACTGGGAGAATTCGGTACTGCCTCCACTCGAAAATCCGATGATTTAGAATTCGGATTATCCGATCGTTGGAGAAGGCAGAAAAATCGACTAAGGACCGGGGAATCTAACGTACTGGTACTGCTCGGAAAATCCGATTGCTCCTCGACCGGATTATCCGAGCGGAACACGGTGAGCACGGCGGCGCGAGGCGACCTGCGGGCGCCGGCGACAGAGAGGTTCCGGGGAGGAACGGAGGGGAGAGGAAGGTGCGTCAGCTCACCCTGGGCTCGTGTGTGTGCTCGGCGAGGTCGGGGACAGACCACGGCGACGGGAAATCGTCCGGCGAGCGGCGGCGGTGGTCGGCGGGGATTCGGACGGCGGCGTCGATTCCGTGCCTCCCGGTTCGATTCCTCCGGCGAGGACGGAGAATGAGAGGCGGCGGAGCCGTTGGTGCTCTTCGATTTGGAGGGGAGGAGCTCAGTCGACGGCGGCGTGCCCAGCCATGGCGCGGCGGAGGGAAGCTCGGGGAGAGGGAAATGTGGGGCACGGGAGCAGGTGAGGGAGGGGAGAATGGGCAGGAGGGGCAGTGCGGCGACGTGGAGCTCTTCTCCTGCAGGGGTGAGACAGAGAGGAGGGGGGGGCCGAAGCGAGGCGTGCTTGAGGCACGGCCACGGCGACACGCCGTGCGCGGCTTTGGCGGGAGGAGAGAGAAGAGACGACGTTTTTGCCAATACCCCCCTGGAAGTTTTAAAAACATCACGAACAGGTCCTTTTCCAGTACTGGTTGCACAGTTTTGTAATTATTTGGGCCACTTAAACACCTCCAAAAATTATGCCAATTTTTGGGGAGTGTCTTTATATTAAAATGGAGTTCCCCTAATTTTTACAGACTATTTGAAAATCATTAGTAGGGAAATAAAATAGAAATTGCCCACCGGCAATTTTGAGTTGCCCTCTTTTTAATTTATTTCCAAATCAAAATAGTTTGCCCAAATTTAACTTTTGGAATTATGTCCAAGTATTTTGTTTTGCAACTTTGAATGTTGTCATTGCTTTGTAAAATTGTTTGGGCAAGTCTGGCAATCTAGTTTTTCCAATGTTGCCCAAAACAAATAGTGTGTTGTTTAGCAATATAAGGTTGATGCAATGATGCATGCATGCCATGATGCAAATGAGGACACAAAAGTGAAAATTTGGTACTCAAATTTTGGTTCACAGGTTTGGGCTGTTACAACTCTACCCTCCTTACAGGAATCTCGTCCCGAGATTCTAAGATTGCGAAAAGAAGTCGGGATACTCCTCACGAAGACTAGACTCTCGTTCCCAAGTAGCTTCTTCCTCGGAATGGTGAGACCACTGCACTTTGAGGAACTTGGTAGTCTTGTTGCGGGTCTTTCTTTCAGCTTCATCCAAGACACGGATAGGATGCTCACGATAAGTGAGGTCTTCTTGTAGATCTAGCTCTCATGATTGACCCCATGGATAGGATCCTTGAAACACGCGAAGTTGGGAGACATGAAACACATCATGTACATTTGGGAATTTGACCGGTAACTCCAACTTATAAGAAAGATCTCCTCGCTTTTCCAGAACGGTGAAAGGACCAACATAGCGAGGGGCCAATTTCCCTTTGATTCCGAAGCGGCGAACGCCACGAAGGGGAGAGACACGGAGATAAGCTTTATCACCAATTTCATAGTGAATTTCCTGATGGTGCTTATCATAGTAGCTCTTCTGCCTAGACTGAGCAATCTTCAGATTCTCTCTTATGATTCGAACCTTCTCCTCAGCTTCATTGATCACATCCGGACCAAAGAGTGCTCTCTCTCCGGTCTCGGACCAATTTAGAGGAGTGCGGCATTTTCTTCCATATAGAGCCTCAAAGGGAGCCATGCCCAGACTAGCTTGATAGCTATTGTTGTAGGAGAACTCCGCGAAAGGGAGATACTTTTCCCAACCTTGGCCAAAAGAGATCACACATGCCCTAAGCATGTCTTCCAACACTTGGTTCACTCTTTCGGTCTGACCATCAGTTTGAGGATGGTAGGCGGTACTGAAGTTGAGACGGGACCCCATAGCAGTTTGGAAACTCTGCCAAAACTTGGAGACAAAGATACTTCCACGGTCCGATATGATCCTCAGAGGGACCCCATGTAATGGAACAATACGAGCCAAATATAAGTCAGCAAGTTGACTTGCCCGTATATCATCACGGACTGGTAGGAAGTGAGCAACCTTGGAAAGACGATCAATGATTACCCAGATTGCATTGTTGCCCTTTTGAGATCGGGAAACCCGGTGATGAAGTCCATACCAATTTCATCCCATTTCCACTCGGGACTGCAATAGGGCGGAGAGTGCCGGCAGGTCTTTGATGTTCAGCCTTTACCCGTCGACATGTGTCACATTCAGCAACATACTTGGCAATTTCTCGTTTCATACGAGTCCACCAGAATTGTGGCCGAAGGTCTTGGTACATTTTGGTACTACCGGGATGAATAGAGAGAGGAGATTCATGAGCTTCTTGTAGAATGAGCTCCCTCAAATTCCGGTTCTTTGGCACCACTAGACGGTCACCAAAATAAACAACTCCGGATTCATCTTCCGTGAAACATTTGGCCTTGCCACTAGCAATGTTTCTTGATATTCAGGATACCCTCATCCAGCTTCTGAGCATCCTTAATCTGGTCTACAAGAGTAGCTTTGATCTCCAGATTTGCAAGGTAGCCGGAGGGAACAATTTCCAGGTTCAAACGGGCAAACTCTTCATGAAGAGCAGGTTGGGCCTTCTCAATCATCAGATTGTTGCAATAGGACTTCCGACTTAGCGCGTCAGCCACGACGTTTGCTTTGCCGGGTTGATAGTTCAGACTCACATTGTAGTCCTGATTAACTCCAACCAACGCCTTTGCCTGAGATTTAAATCCGGCTGGGTGAAGAGGTACTTCAGACTCTTGTGATCCGAGAAGATCTCGCAACGGTTACCAAACAGGTATGGTCTCCATTGCTTCAAAGCATAGACCACGCGGCAAGTTCTAGATCATGAGTTGGGTAGTTGAGCTCATGCGGCTTAATTGGCGAGAAGCATATGCCACCACATGGCCATCTTGCATCAATACACAACCCAAGCCTTGTAGAGAGGCGTCACAGAAGACGACGAAATCCTTGCTTGTGTCCGGCAGGACAAGCACAGGAGCGGACGTGAGCTTGGCTTTCAGTGTTTGGAAACTCTCTTCAGCTTCGGCCGACCATACAAACTTTTTATCCTTCTTGAGAAGGTCAGTCAGGGCCTTGGCTATCTTGGAGAAACCTTCGATGAATCGGCGGTAGTAACCCGCCAATCCGAGAAAGCTACGAATGTCCTTGACTGACATTGGAGTTTTCCAATCCAGAATGGACTGAATCTTGTCAGGAATGACAGCCACACCATAGCGGATATCACATGACCAAGGAAGATGAGATTATCCAACCAAAACTCACACTTGGAGAACTTGGCATAGAGGCGGTGTTCTCGAAGTCTTGTCAGAACCAAACGAAGATGTTCCTCATGCTCTTCATTGGTTTTGGAATAGATGAGGATGTCATCAATGTAAATGACGACAAACTTGTCAAGATAATCCATGAAGATGGAGTTCATGAGCCTCATGAAAGTAGCTGGGCATTTGTGAGACCAAAGGACATGACGGTATACTCATATGAGCCATAACGAGTAACAAATGCCGTCTTTGGAATATCCTCCTTTCTGATTTTTATCTGATGGTAGCCTGACCTCAGATCCATCTTGGAGAATACCGTTGCACCAGCTAACTGATCCAACAGATCATTGATGCGAGGAATAGGATACTTGTTCTTGATTGTCACCGCATTCAACGGTCGATAGTCAGAGACTAGACGAGGCACGGTAGAATCCCTCTTCTTGACAAAGAGTACCGGACAACCCCAAGGTGAACTGCTAGGCTGGATGAACTCCTTAGCTAACAGCTGATCAATTTGCTCTTTCAACAGAGCCAACTCTTCCACCGGCATACGGTAGGGCTTCTTGGAAATTGGAGCAGTACCGGGAAGTAGCTCTATGACAAACTCCACACTTCGGTCAGGAGGCATGCCAGGCAACTCTTCCGGGAACACATCCGGGAAGTCACACACCACGTGTATGTCCTGGATTTCAGGAGGGGATTCGCCTTCCATAAAGCAAAGGAGGATCTCAGGTGACTTGGGTACGACGGCGGACGGAGGTATTGATGTTGCAGGCCAATACTTCACAATGTCACCGGAAGGAGCGGTCACAGTAATGGTCTTGGCGGCACAGTCGAGATTAGCCTGGTATTTGGCTAGCCAGTTCATGCCCAATATGACATCAATGCCTTTGGACTTCAGAGCTACCAAGGCATAAGGAAAAGACAAGGAACCTATATTAATCTGGACCTCAGGAGTAACCCCATCGGTTTGCCATTTGGAACCAGGAGTGGAGATCTCCAAAGGTCGCCTCATTTTCTCGAACGGTATGTTGTGGTCTTTTGCAAAAGCTATGGATATGAATGAATGCGATGCTCCAGAGTCAAACAAAGCTGTAGCTGTATTGCCGTTGATTCGTAACTCACCCATAAGAACGCCGGGGTCATCTTCAGCTTCTTCAACAGAGACGTGGTTCAGGCGACCACGCACAATAGGTCCAGCCTTGCCAGTTGGAGTGGCAGGGGCTCGTGCAGGAGTTATCGCGAGAGGTGCCTTCTGGGGGCACTCCCTGGAGTAGTGACCAGCCTGGCCACAGGTGTAGCAAGTGACTCCAGGTGGAGCAGGTAGCATAGGACGGTACCCACTTCCGCCTACCCCAAGTGTCGAAGTAGTGGGGCGCGGAGGAGGTGGCCTGTATCCCGAGGCTCTCGGCATGAATGGAGCACGAGGTACAGCGCTGTAGGGAACAAACACCCTGCGCTTCTTGCTCTCAGAACCCGAGGAACTCTGGTGATCCCCATGTGCGGGCCTCTTGGAAGCTTCAAGTTCCTTTCTTCCTTGCTCAAGGTGAAAGCCTGGTTGAACAGCTCCTGATAGGTCTGGAACCTGAAGGGCAATAGCTCATAGCGGAGCTGCGGAGTAAGACCCTTGCGGAACAGCTCTTGCTTGTCAGCATCATTGGTCACGTCCCTTGGGGCGTAACGAGAGAGATGGTTGAACTCACGACCATAAGTGCGGAGGTCCATCCGTCCCTGTTGCAAATCCAGGAACTCCCTCCTCTTCAAGTCCATGATCGGCTGAGGAATGTACTCCGCACGGAAGGCAGTGCGAAAATCAGCCCAGGTGAAGACATGGTTGGCTGGAAACAAGCCACATGGCTCTCCCACCAACAGCCAGCAGCACCAACCAAAAGGTAGGTGGCAAAGTTGACTTGCTCCGCCAATGGGACATGGAGCGCGGAGAACTTGCGCTCCAAAGCACGAAGCCAATCATCAGCTTCCAGTGGCTCCTTAGCATCAGCAAAGGTGGGTGGCTGCGAGCGCAGGAACTCGGTGAGAGTGTTGCACTCGTTCCTCCGTGCATTCTGCTGCACCAACTGTTCCAGCAAGCGCTCATTGCGCCCACGGTTCTCCTCAATGGCCATCAAGACCTCAGCCATCGAGGGTGGTGGCGGCAGATCATCCTCATCATCATTGTGGTTACCGCGACCACCACGGCCTCCACGACCTCCTCGAGCCATTCTGGAGATTTGACAATGACACAGTTAGTATCTTTCTCCGAATGGTCGAACAATAGCATTAGCGTCTACACAAGTACTCAGACTAGGGACGATAATACTTTGCGAGAAGGAGAACAACAAGATAGAACTTGGGTCAAAGGTCAGCATCATGTGCTACTAGCGAGAGTTAAGAAATCACAACTTAACACACTCTAGTTGACACAATCCGGGACCTTATGTTCAAGTCCGTGGGTTAAAACCCAAAGAAAGGATCAAAGATTAAACTCGGTAGAAACATCTGAGTTGATTTGGGATTGCAACGCAGCGGGAGCAACGTGACACATAACACTAAAGGTCGAACCCACCCCGTTTCTAATCATTTTGAAGTAACAGGTGAGAAGTAAAACCTTTAAGTCAAATCGAGGTAAGATTGCTCCGAGATTAGAGGGTAACCAGATAAGGAGTAAAAAGAATCCTAAGATGGTTTTCACAACTCATTTTTAGGTTAAAATATTTTCACAAACACTAGACTCAACATCGACCAGTAGAAGGGTTTCCTACAGGCAGTACTGCTCTGATACCAACTTGTGGCGCCCCGACCCGACTGTTATACAGTGATGCTGTGTGTCACCGGTTAAGCGATACAACCGGAGGTTACGGGTTTACCAATCCCCGGCCAAAACCTTTGGCAGGCGTTGCTCGGAATGGATCATCGGCAACACAACACCCCGATTGATGCCTTAACACAGGCACAACCCTCAATGTATAATAGAGAGATCAAGACTTGTGGAACAACTGGCACATCACAGACTCTACGACACAAATCATATAGTGCAACTCTTATAATAGAGAAAGATAGCAAATGACAACCAGAGGTCACAGACCCAACATTACAACATGCGGAAGCGAATTAGGTTGTTCTAAACAACAAGATCCAAAATATGGCCTAAGAGGCCTACAGATAAACATTCAGCGCCAGCTGTTCCGGATGTCCCAAGCTGCCACCTGGGAACCCCAGACTACTCGTCGACGTCCACAAAGAACCCACCTTCGAGGTCGGTGAAGTCCTCCTCTGAAACAAAACAAACGACGTTGAGTTCGACGAACTCGCAAGATTATATATAGAGCTTTAGCTCGATGAGGCTTTCAAAGTTATATGGCTGTTTTGCATAAAGCTGATTTTATTTATGAAGAACATAACTCATTGGTATCGACTAATCAGAATATTTTCAAAAGAGGTAAGAAGTAACTCTTTCTTTCATCACCTTACTCATCATAACCATCATCAACCACTGTTCATCAAAGGCACCTCCCCGAATCACCCTCGAGGAAGCTCACCTTGCAATCTTGAAATTGGTACCTCTAGTACCCAGTTTTTAATCATTCCGTTAAAGTTATTCTATGGTCTTATCGTCCTTTCCCAAGTTGTCCTTAACCGTGGACACGGCTTTTCGAAAAGATTTAACCCTGCAGGGGTGCACTGTGTTTACCTTCGGTACCGCCCGGCCCATTGCCTACACGTAGCTCTCTTCCGGGGAAAGCCGGCTGAGTGGGAACGGTTACAACCTTTACCTTGTTAAAGACTAACCCAGGATCATCAGTGAGGACGGAACAGCGGATCATCAACACCCTGCCCCGTGGCCACTCATTTCCCTAGACACCACCATCCTCATCCCAGTTCATACCACCATCATCACGCACGCGCAAATGGAAGCTCAAACTAGAGGACCCTGGCTAGTCCCGCTCAAGTTAGTCGGTCGACGAGGGCTCCATATACCCCACCGAAAGGAAGCGCGCTCATTCTTGGTTCAAGAGGTAAAGAACTCGCACCTAGGCGGCGAGAGTGAGACAAAACACCACCATACCGAAGTGGCCTCTCATCCCCACCTTTAAGCATCTTATTACCTGTCACCACAATTCCTCCACCATCACCTGTACATCTCATCACCTGTTCCCAACCATGAAACATCCACCGGACTTGTCGGGAGTTGCCCCCGGGTAGGGCAAAGAGGTGGAATGGAAAGTCAATCCGGGTCTCACAAACCGGATCACTCGGACCGGATCATGTTTAAAGACAGGAAGAGACCAAGAGGCATCAGGCAAAGTCTAGCCGGATCAGAGGAAGAGATCCGGCTCAACTAGCCGGGTTGCCTGGAAGAGGTCCGGCTCAGCTAGCCGGGTTGCCTGGAAGAACCCGGCTTACCAGCAATGTCGGATAAGGCACAGGGGCCGAGTAATGTCAGTAAAGTTCACGGGTCCTGCAGGCCTCCTGCCCGAGGCTCAGAAGACACGGGATTCCTGGGAGCGCAGCAACCTAGGAGCTGACTCGGCCAATTCGGGAAAGGGGCTATGGCCTAGACCCGGTGGGCTACGCCTGCCATTGCCTGAAGTGGCAAGATAGGCCTGCTAGGACTTGACAGCCAGGTCAAGACACGGGATTCCTGGGAGCGCAGCAACCTAGGAGCTGACTCGGCCAATTCGGGAAAGAGGATGTGACCTAGACCCGGTGGGCTACAGCTGCCATTGCCCGAAGGGCAAGATAGGCCTGACAGTCCGGCCGTTGGATTGACAGGGGGCAGAGGCTTGTCCTTTTCCTCTTGGCAATGCCATTGTCTCATGGAGCCAGGGGCAAAGAAGTAACTCGGCGAGCCTTTATATACAGCACCACCACCTCCTGTGTGGGAAAAGGAACCGAAGAGCTCATTTTCCCCCCTTAGTAGCTTCTTCTCATCGTGAGCTCTCACCATTGTTGCTTCATACAGCTCGAGGAGCACTTTGTACTTGTCACTTTGAGATATAAAGAGAGTAGGCTAGTGCTGCAGTAGGGGTGTTACCTCCACAAGAGGGCCCCGAAGCAGGGTACATCGTGGTGTGCTTTGTGTTTTTGGTTTCTTGGTTCTTGTTCATGTTCTTGCGGTTTCTTGTGTGTTCTTGCTTGTGCACTTCTTGAGTGCATAAACCCTCCCCGGTTCCCCCAACGCACTTTCGGCCCCATCTTAGCCATACCTATGGCATCTGCCGTGATCCCACCACGACAGTTGGCGCCCACCGTGGGGCAGATTGAGGCGTTGGAGGGAGTTTACATCCGGACGGGCTCAGGCGAGCGTGTTCTTTCCGGGCTTGTCGCCAAGATCGGCGAGTTCACCTTCGTCAGCGACAATGCAGGGTGTTTCGCCGGCAAGCCCTTCCCCGAGCATGGCTTCCTGATGATGCTCGGTAGCTTCGTCACCTACGTTGCTGTCGAGGCTGTTCGCGAGTACCCGGCGCAGGTGCTCGTGGCCGAGGACCCTCCTTCTCACCGCGCAGCTCTCGGACGGCGTAGCGCTCGCCCCGGGAGTAGCGTGGAAGTGATGATGACCGGAGCAAGTGCTGGAGCTGGCAAAGGAGATGCCGGCAACAGCATACCCGAGGAGCTGATCACACCAACCGATCCGGTTGACAAGCCGACTCGGACGGCAAAGTTCCCAAAGGAGAAACCAGATCCGGTTGGTCCACTTGGCATGTCAAGTAGGGAGGCTCCCTTAGAGGATGTCCTGGAAAAGTTAGCTCGGCCAGTGGCACCTGGGGCAAATGTAGAGCTTACTATAGCTCAGTTAGAGGCAGAGCGCCTGAGGTTGCAAAGAGAAGCCCGGTTAGTGGTGGAGTCTAGGCAAGCATTTGATAGAGACATGAGAGAATACAATGCTGCCAATGGTATCACCGATGGTTTCACTCCGGTAGTGTCTCACCCACGCAAAAGAGCAGATTTGCGCAACAGGTAAGGACCTCAATGATGAATTAGCTAGAGCTGCAAGGTCGAGCTCGAGTAAGGCTACTAGTCATAGATCGGGTACAGGCAAGCCGGTGTATAGCTCCCCGGCCAAAATCTTAGGGCTGCAGCGGCAGCGCGAGCCGAGTTGACCACTTTAACCGGGGATGCTTGGCGCAAGCAGGCAGAAAGAGTCAATGAGCTGGTTGATGTGTGTAACCGGCAGAATGAGGCTTTCGGAAAGCTAATCCGGACGCTGGTGGTTCTCGAGTGGTAGTGTCGGCTAAGGCTGTTAGCCAGAGATCCAAGGGGCAAGCGTCATCTCCACATGTCGGAGTTGACCGGGCCAGAGCGTGAATTCGGGCAAGAGCAAGCAGCTGCAGGCCTATGATGCCGAGTATGCCGGCAAGCTAGCGGCACAAGGAAGAGGTGGCCAGAGCAGAAACAATGGCGGTCAAGGCAATCCGGGAGCCGGAAGGGGCAATTCGGCTGGCCGAGGTCAACCACCTCGTCCTCCTGGGCAGAATCAACCCCGGCAGGAGCAGCAAGTGATGGTGCAAGCGCAGCAACAAGGTGGTGGCCAGGCGGGCTACCACTATGATGATGGTAATTCGGCTATGGCGCGAGCCGGATACCAAACGTATGATAATGCACTTGCGTCCAGGCTGGGACCTCGGACATTGGCTCCGGATGATCAGCGTCTCAGGTTGGATAGGATTTATCAGTCCGAGAGGCTGGAAGAGCAAGGCCCACCAGGTCCTCCTGCTTTGGGCCTAGGATCATGAACGAGCCGAATGTGCCGTTGTTTCAGCTTGGCCGAATCACAAAGCCGTATAACGGCAGCACTAAGCCGCAGGATTGGCTGATAGACTATGTATCCTCGGTGCACATTGCGGGGGGCAATCGCCGATGGGCGGTCCGGTATCTCCCGCATATGTTGGAAGGGCCAGCCCGGATTTGGCTGAATAACTTACCAGAGGGTAGTATCAACTCTTGGATGGATTTGGAGCAGGCTTTTACAGCAACTTCTCCAGCACGTACAAGAGGCCAAACCGACCTCAGCTCTTGTCTGCGTGCAGGCAGGAAGAGCGGGAGACAGACCGAGAATTTTTGACTCGGTGGAGCAACATTCGCAATTCTTGTGAAGGTGTCGTGGAGGAGCAGGCCATTTCTTGGTTTGCGCAGGGTTGCCGACATGGCACCCCGCTTTGGCAGAAGCTCCAGAGGGATATGCCAAAGACCTGGCGGAAATGATCCGGATAGCAGATACATATGCTCTTGGCGATCCGACGCAGCCAGCGTTGGATGCGGTGGGAACTAGCAGGAGGCAACCGGTCAACAACCGAACAGGACCATTGAGGCCCAGTGACCGACATGAGTTCGGTTATAAAAGGAGAGATCCGGATTACAGATACGGCTCAGACCAGGTTGCTGCAGTAAATATGGATCATCCTGATAGCCAGAGACCAAAAAATGAGGGTCCAGCTTGGAGGCCGAATCAAGGTGCTTGGGCAAAGAAAGTGTGGGATGGACCGAGTCCACCTTTAACTTTTGAGGCAATGATAGATGGGCCTTGCCGTTATCACACAACAGACCCACGCAAGCCGGCCAATCATTCAACTCGGAATTGTAGCTGGCATCATCGCATCAGGCTCCTAGACCGAATTTCAGGCCAAATACGCCTTTATCCGGAGCCAATGCAACCCCGGTGAACGAAGGAGCTCCAAGGCCGGCAGCCACAAAGCCGGTTAACCTGGTAAATATGGGAGGCAACAACAATGCAGGTCCAAGTCGGCAAGGTGGATACCCCGGAAATGATTACAAGGAA
Organism: Poa pratensis; assembly: GCA_947311845.1. Taxonomy (NCBI): domain Eukaryota; kingdom Viridiplantae; phylum Streptophyta; class Magnoliopsida; order Poales; family Poaceae; genus Poa; species Poa pratensis. The sequence goes on along the minus strand of CAMZMU010000083.1, from coordinate 13,062,959 downwards.
GCTCATCAAAGCTATGTGGTTTTTGTGACCGAGCCAACTGACAAGAAAAGTCAGCTACGAAGGGCGAAGGAGGTGAATGCAGTCACACCAGCAGTACCAAAATACCTGAACTGGTCCGAGCAGGAGATCACTTGGAGTAGGGCTGATAATCCCAGGGTTATGCCAAGCCCAGGAAACTACGCACTGGTGGTGGATCCGACTTTGGTTGGACCAAAGATTAATGTGAAATTCACTCGAGTCTTGGTTGACAATGGCAGTGCTATAAACATCATGTATCGGGACACAATGGTCAAGTTGGGTTATTCGCCGAATCAGCTGCAGCAGAGCAGTTGCACCTTCCATGGTATAGTACCCGGGGTGTCTTGTTCCCCAATGGGAAAGATCTGGGTGGATGTGCTGTTTGGTACCAAGGACAATCACAGACTGGAGAGTCTCGAATTCGAGGTGGTAGACTTGGAGAGCCCATACCATGCTCTGCTCGGCAGGCCGGCATTAGCCAAGTTCATGATATCCACTCATGTTGCCTACCTCAAGATGAAGATGCCTGGCCCAAATGGTATCATCACCGTTGTGGGAGATTACAAGAAGGCCATACAGTGTGCCACGGTTGGTTCCACCTTAGCCGAGTCGTTGGTGATCCAGGCGGAGAAGAGCAAGATGCATGAAGTAGTGGCAATGGCAAAGTCAGCTCAGCTCGGCGTGCTGGCCATGACCAATCCGGATGCAGGTGCAACATTTGAGGTGCCCAAGGAGACAAAGAAGATCCCCATTGACCCGGAGAATCCGGAGCGCATGGCCATCATTGGTGCCGGGTTGGGCGAGAAATAGGAAAGCGCGCTCTGTCACTTCCTCCGTGAGAATCGGGATATCTTCGCATGGTCGGCTAAGGACCTGCCTGGTGTTCCGAGGGAGTTGGCAGAGCACTCTTTATTTGTCAGGCCGGAGGTGAAGCCGGTGAGGCAACCGACTCGGCGTCTTTCAGACGATCGAAGAAAAGTGGTGCTTGATGAGCTGGCTAAGCTACTTGCAGCCGGATTCATTATGGAGGTGTTGCATCCAGACTGGATATCCAATCCGGTTCTGGTAGAGAAGAAGAAGGACGAACCAGCGGTGGTCAAGGTGTGGCGTATGTGCATCGACTTCACCAACCTGAACAAGGCGTGCCCGAAGGATCCCTTTCCTTTACCTCGGATTGATCAAGTGATCGATTCTACTGCTGGGTGTGAGTTGTTGTCTTTTATTGATGCGTACTCTGGTTTTCACCAGATACCACTGAACCCCAAAGATCAAATAAAGACTGCTTTTATTACCCCGTATGGGGCGTATTGCTATCGTGTCATGTGTTTCGGTTTGAGAAATGCCGGTGCAACTTATCAGAGATGTATGCAGAAATGCTTACATCTCAAATGGGCAAAAATGTGCAAGTGTATGTCGATGATATCGTCATCAAAACTAAAGAAAAACGCACTCTCCTCGAGGATCTCGAGGAAACATTTGTGAACTTAGAAAGTATCGGTTAAAATTGAATCCGGATAAATGTACCTTTGGTGTCCCGGCTGGAAAGTTGCTCGGTTTCCTTGTATCGAGCCGAGGTATTGAGTGAATCCGGCTAAGATCCGAGCCATAGAAAAATGAAATTGCCTAAATGTCTAAAAGATGTACAAAAGTTCACCGGGTGTCTAGCCTCGTTGAGTCGGTTTGTGAGTCGGCTAGGAGAAAAAGCCTTGCCCTTATATCAATTGATGAAAAAGAGCACCGGGTTCACATGGACCCCGCAGCAGATTCGGCTTTCAATGAATTAAAAAAGATGTTGTCCACTGCACCAATTTGGCATCACCTTTGCCGAATGAGCCAATGCTACTTTACATTGCGGCCACTAACCGGTCGTAAGTGTGGTGGTTGTGGTAGAGCGAGAAGAGGAGGGTAAATCCGTGCAGAGACCGGTGTACTATTTAAGCGAGGTGATCTCAACCTCAAAGCAAATTATCCTCACTACCAGAAGATGACATATGGTGTATACCTGGCGGCCAAGAAGTTGAAACATTACTTCCAGGAGCACCCGATCACCGTAGTATGTGAAGCTCCAATCTCGGAGATCATTGGGTGCAAAGATGCGACTGGCCGAGTTGCCAAATGGGCAATAGAAGTGTCTCCTTACACCCCGCATTATGAGAGAAGAGATGCTATCAAGTCTCAGCTTTACCGGATTTCCTTTGTGACTGGGCCGAGATGCAATATGAGCCACCAAGCCAGATTACAATTACTGGAAGTTGCACTTTGATGGCTCCAAAACCAAAATCGGACTGGGTGCTGGGATAGTACTCACATCACCGAAGCAAGATCAGTTGCGATATGTGTTGCAGATTCATTTTTCAGCATCAAACAATGTGGCCGAATATGAGGCACTGATCCATGGGCTTAATGTGGCTAAGGACATCGGCATCCGCCGGATAGAATGTTTTGGTGATTCAGATTTAGTGGTGCAGCAGTCTTCTGGAAATTGGGATGCCCTTGATGCCAATATGGCACTATATCGATTTCATGTCCAGAAAATTTCAGGTTTTTTGAAGGTTGCGAGTACAAGCACATACCTCGGCTGGAGAACGAAGCTGCTGATATCTTGTCAAAACTCGGGTCGTCTAGGGATGCAATCCCACCCGGGATATCCTTGAATCACCTAAGGATCCCTTCAATCAAACCTTCACCTGATTCCGAGTCGATTTTTATCCCGAAGCAAGAATCTGAAGCTGTTCCTATGAATGTTGATGTCGGGTACATTTGGGAGGACCCGGGGACTGCATGGCGAGACTCGGGGACTGCGAACCGAGACTCGGGTAATGCTACCTAATCTTAGGAAAAAGGGGAAGAGAGGAAGATGGTGCTAACCGAATCTTAGGGAATGGACAAAGGCTGATAGAAGAGATAATGGCGGCCGAACCAGTGGAAATAGATGAACACTTATTCCCTTTACATCCAGTACCGGAATGGGCTGAAGAAATCATGAAGTTCATGTCGGAGGGGAGTTTGCCAAATGATGAAACCGAAGCTAGGCGAGTGCAGAGGAGGTCCAAGGGTTACACCATCATAAATAAGGAGTTATACAAAAGGAGTGCAACCGAGGTGCTACAACGTTGCGTGGAGCCAGCCGAGGGCAAGGAGATGCTCCTGGAGATACATCAAGGAGAATGTGGGCATCATTGCAGTACAAGAGCCCTGGTGGCTAAAGTATTCCGGCATGGGTTTTACTGGCCCACTGCTCATGCAGATGCAGAGGACATAGTCCGAAAATGTGAAGGATGCCAAAGGTTTGCCAAGCAGACACACCTACCCGCATCGGCGCTCAAAACAATCCTATCACTTGGCCGTTTGCTGTATGGTGTTTGGATATGGTGGGAGAATTCAAGCCGGCTAGGGGCAACATGACACATATGCTGGTGATGGTGGATAAGTTCACCAAGTGGATAGAGGTAAAACCGATCCGGAAAGTGGATGGTCATTCGGCTGTAACTTTCCTGAAAGAAATCATTTTGAGATACGGTTACCCCCATAGCATCATCTCGGATAATGGCACGAACTTTGCTGTGGGAGAGTTTGCCCGATTCTGCATGAATAAGGGGATCCGGTTAGATATAGCCTCAGTGGCACACCCAGAGTCCAATGGACAGGTGGAAAGATCAAATGCTTTGGTATTAGCTGGGATAAAAGCCCGGTTAATAGAACCCCTGGTAAAGACTCCGGGGTGCTGGATAGATGAAATACCATCAGTACTATGGGGTCTAAGGACCACGCCGAATCGGTCAACTGGCTATACGCCATTTTTTCTGGTATATGGGGCAGAAGCAGTGCTACCCACTGACATAGAATATGATGCACCAAGGGTGACAATGTATACGGAAACCGAGGCAAAAGAGGCTCGGGAAGATGCAGTGGATCTGCTAGAGGAAGCAAGGGAATTGGCCCTGTCTCGGACAGCAGTATATCAGCAGGGTCTCCGACGTTATCATAGTCGGAAGATCAGCCCTCGTGTATTTCATGAAGGAGATCTAGTACTAAGGCTGGTGCAGCGTAGCAAGGGTCGACATAAGTTATCACCTCCATGGGAGGGACCATTCATTGTGAGCAAGGCTATGCACAATGACTCGTACTACCTTGTAGATGCACAGGAACAAAGGAAGGATGGCCTGGACAGACCCGGAGAGGAAACCAAGCGACCCTGGAATGTAGCTCTGCTTCGACCCTTTTACTCTTAAGGGCGCAATGTATGTATCTCAGTTTATCATGAATGAAATTTCGGCAATCCGAGTCTGGACTCGGGGACTGCCTTGTTCTTATGCATGTGTTTTTTTACTGTTTTGTCCATACCGTTCATGTGTCGAATTGTTTTGAACTTCGTCCCAAAATTCAAGTAATGTATGCTGTGTTGTTGATCTCGTGACTCGACTGACAAACACCAAAATGGTAGTCAAGAGCAGAGGTGGAGAATATGGGAAACATGAAAATGGACTCGGGGACTCGGTCCGAAACCGATTCGGCACATGTCGTTTACTAACCCCTGTTATTTCTTTTTGTTTATGTTAGATGATTCTAAACCAAAACTCGAATGTTTCAAGTATTGTATGCTATGTTTCCTATCTTGTGACTCGACTGTCAAACACCTAAAAGGTAGACAAGAGCAAAGATCCGGTAAAAATAGTAAACAAGAAAACACACTCGGGGACTCGGTTTAAAATGATCCAACATAAACCTGGTCCGGATCACTTAAGCAAAATAGAAATAGTCTCGAAGGAACTTAAATTGTATATTACATCTGCTCCCGGCATACCGGGGATTTAACGTTTTTCATTAAGATAAATCAGGAAGAAGCCTAGGCTGCAGGCGTCTCGGTTGCAGGGATGGACTCGGATGATGGAGGAACCTCGGTTGAGATAGGGTCCTCACTTGCAGGAATGACTTTGGACGGAGAGCTTGAGGGCTTGGCAGATTCGGAAGCATCCGGATCAACTGACGTCTTGGCGGTGATTTGCTCTGTGGCCTTAGCCGAATCAGTGGATGGCGTCTTGGAAGTTTGGATTACAGCTTGTTCGGCAGTGTCAGCCGAATCAGTGGCTGGCATCTTGGAGGTCTTGGCCGAGTCGCAAGCTGCAGGTTGTTCGGCGAAGTCAGCCGAATCACCAGAGTCGGCCTCAGACTCGGCGTAGTCGTCAAGTGAGGCATCATCTGATTCCTCCTCTTCAGATCTTCCCCATCCGAGTAGATCGGAGCTTCAGATCAAGATGCTTGGTGTTTGCAAATTCGGCCATAAAGTTGGCAGCTTCCTCGCGGATCTTGATCCGGTCGGATCTGAAGCCCATGAAGAACCCTCGCGAAGGGAGCGCACTTTGGCAAGATCAATCAGCTCATACCAAGACATGATGAATAGCAAACCTGCGTCAGCACCAGCGCGGGCGGACGAAGATCTCCACTGCTTTAGCCGGGTCTCTGCCTGATCCAGGTCTTTGATTAGCTCGTCCGCAGACTGGGCTTGCCGAACTTCAGGAAACAAGACTTGGTGGGCTTTGAGACTGCATTGAACAGATCAGTGTGGGACTCTTTAAAGGAGCAATCCGAGCTTTGAGTGCAGTAATGTGGTCTTCAATATCCCACGTCTCTGGCAAGGGAGCCCCAGCAATCTTAGCTCTCTCAGCTCGGGCATCTCTCACAGCTTTGGCGGCTTGAAACCGGATGCTGGTAAACTCTCCTACATATAGATGAGCTAACACTGAGTTAGACGAGGGAAAAAAAATTATGATCGGATAAGAGCAGAAGGGAAGAAGAGATTCGGCAAACTTACGATCCATGTCTTCATTGAGCTAGCAAGATCAGCAAGCCATTTCGCGCTGATCGCCTTGTGAGCAGCCAGATCATCTTTCGCCGCTTTAGCTTCGGCTTCAGCGTCTGCAACGTGCGTTTGGATTTTCTTGTCCAATTCAGCCCGCTTCTCAATCCCGGCTTTGAAAGTGTCTCGCTCCTTCTGGATCGAGTCTTTTCCCTCTGCAGCGTGTCCCGGTCTTTCTTGACCTTCTCCTTCACTTTTCAACCGGTCAAGCTCCCGCAGGAGCCGGGTCACTTCTGACTTCTCCTCCGATAAAGCGCGCTTGTGCTCCTGATCTTTCTTTTTCATCTCCTCACTTTGCGCATCAAAGGAAGCTTGGAGGGCCTGGTGCTGCAGGACTAGCTGTTTAAAGATCCGGCTGCGAGCAGTGTGGTTTCCTGAAAGAAAGGAGTTAATGGCGTAAAAAGAGTCTCGGGGACTGGCACCCGAGACTAGCAGCATGAAGCCAAAACGAATCTCGGGGACTGGAGGCCCGAGATTAATAAAAAAGAAAGTTGACCGAATCAATTTGAAAAGAGACTCGGGGACTGGGAGTCCCACGATTTTGTTCAGCTAAGACAAAGTTATGATCAAGTGTTAGAGATTCAAGCCGAATGACTTTCTTACTCGAGGAGTATCAGTCGTTCGACCCGAATCTCGGGGACTGGGGATAGTGTAGATTGATCATGATGAAATAAGTAAGATTCGGCTGTTACCTCGAAGACCCGGTTAGCTTCAGTGACCGAGGCCTGCACAGAATGTAGAGATTGAAACATCCGGCTAGGCCAGCCGGATGTGGCGACGCTGAGTGGTCGAGCCTTCGGCAAGGTCCGCAGTGTTCCAAGCTTTAACAAATGCTCTGCGGAGCCGAGGTTGTCGCCGCTCGGAGTGCGGAGATTCGGCAGAACCTGGCCACTAAGGCGGGCGCGAGTGATCGCCTCAGAGAGCTGATCATGCACCCGAGTCACTGATGGAGCGGCGGAAACCGGTTTGCTAGCGACCATCTGCTTATCCGAGGTTGTTGGAGTTGTGCCAAAGGAAACCTGAGTCGGCTTAGGCAGAGGTGATGCGCTCGAGGTCTTGGCAGGGTCTGACTGCTTAGGTTGGTTCTGCGACGCTTGCTGGGGTGGTTTAGATGCTTCCTGTTTCTGTTTCTGCTGCTTCTCGAGAGGTTGCTGCTGCTGCAGTTTCTTCTTCTTCTGCTGCTCTTGATTCAGAGCCTTGGCGGTAGGGAGAGGATCCGGCTTAGTCAATGTCTTAGCCGAAGTCTTAGCTTTCTCCTTCTCCAACTCCTTCAGAGGACGTGGCCAAGTTGAATCTCGGGTCGAACCCGAGATTTCCTCACTCTCCAGGTCAATAACCGACTCTGGGACGAGATCCGGCGGGGGAGTTTTGGCAGTTGTGGCACGCGCGGGAGAGGTGGCAGCCTTTTTAGGAGACTGGTGCTCCATGGCCGTATCCAGTGGAGGAATGGGAGAAAGGATGGATGAATGGGTTTGTTCGGTGACAAGGACGTCACTGCATAGAGTAAAATAAAACAGTTAACTCGGATAAAGATGACTCGGGTAATAAAAGAAGAAAGCAAATAAAATTGGCATTACCCCTTGGTAGTAGGCATGGCCTTCAGCCGATTCGGTTTGGAGACAGTTTTCTTCATTCTCTTGGCTGGAGGGGCATCTGATCCGGACGCGTCAGGGTGTTTCCGAGATGTCCCTTGAGCATCCGGTTTGGCTGGAACACAAGGTGGTGACCATGAAATCGGAATGGGATCAATAGGATCCAGGATCCAGCAATCATCATCTTCATCCTCGGAAAGGTTGTAAATAGACGGTTGCTTACCCTTGCGGATAGGCTTGGCGCGCGGAATCGGCAAATAATCGTCCGTATCCGCATCCTCTTCGCCTTCGCGCAGCGGGCTGCGGTCCCGTGCCCACACCTTGGTGGAAAGATCTCCATCTTCGGCGATCTGGCGGTCGAACAGCTGCAGTAGAATCAAGGCAGATCCGGATTAGTCCAATGGCATTTTGGTGGAGTATGGGTTAATCCGGGGATGATGAACTAACCTGAGGTGGAAGTGCGTCTCGGTGGAACGGCTCCACGCCCCATTTCCACTTATCCGACATCTCGGTGAAGGCAATAGCGTTTACCCGTCTCTGACGGAAGCTCTGGTGAGGTCATGTTTGCTGATCCGGGTAGGATCTAGCAGACCGCTCATATGGCAAATCTTGTGCTGACGTTGTTGTAAAGGACTGACACGGCGAGAGACGAAGGCTCGGAGGAGATCGTCCGAGAGCAGGCCCTTCTCCAGAAAATCCTCTAGAGTTTGGTGTACGATTTGAAGCTCCGCGAGAGCGTCAGCCGGATCATATCTGAAGTTCAGTTCGGCGGTGGGGGGCTCGATCCTGAACTCGGGCAAGTTGAGAGCATCATGGCCTTCAACGCTCTTCACGTAGAAGAAGGACCTTTGCCATTTCTTGCAAGTGTCCAGGCCAGTAATCCGGGGAAAGATGGAGCCCGTCCTCGGGGTAATGCTGGACGCACCACAGGCGGTCATCACCTTCGGGTCACTACCCGGGATCGTATGTTTCCGGAGGTGGAAGTACTTCGCCCAGGTTTCGATAGTCGGCCAGAGACCGAGATATCCCTCCATAAAGGAGGTAAAAGCCGACAAGGAGACAAAGGAGTTAGCCGGAAGGTGGTGAGGCTGCAGGCCGAAGAAATCTAGGAATCTCCGGAAGAAGTCACTCGCTGGAAGTCCGAATCCACGTTCGAAATGCGCTAGAAACACAACGCGTTCACCCGGTTGGGTGACCGGTTGGAGTTCCTTCCCCGGTTTTCGGCATATAACTTTAGATGTTATACGCCGGGTACTCAGCAGCCATTCCAAGTCATCGTTTGTAACGTCGGAACCCTCCCAACTGCCGGGGGGCAACTTCGGCATATCCGAATCAGTCCTGCAAGAAATCGGAGATAGCCGAGTTAGAAGATGTGGAATCTCAAATCCAGAGCAAGTCGGATAATGGTCTAGCCGAATCAGCTGTTAAGGGATTCGGTAAAGGATATCCCGGATAGAGTTGCCCGATTACTGCGGAGAAGTGATTCGGCTAGTAACTAAAAACACCTTTTTGTAAGGATCTAGGGTTACGAAAGATCTACCGCAGCAGTAAAATAGAGATGAAATCCCGAGTAAAAATAAGGTGGAACTGTTCATGAAGTGGCAAGCCGATCTGGGGCAATCTAGCGCAAAACCTAGAAAGGAGATCTAGGCAATGCACTAAGGCGCGGCAATGGACTCGTTTGCTAGTGAATCTAGGGAGAGCAAGTGCAAGTTCACGGCGAAAGAACTCGCTCGAGGTCGCCATGGCCGGAAGGAAGAACTCACGGTTGTGTACGGCGAGGAAGAGGCCGGCGAAGAAACGGCGGCGCAGGGCGCGGCTCCGGCGAGTTTTCTCCGACGTTGTCGAGGTCTCCGGCGCGGCAAGGTCGCAAGGGCGAGATCGCGGCGGCGTCGACGGCGCGGTTGGAGTTCTCGAAGTGGGAGGTGCGGGGAAGAAGAAGAGGAACCCCGCACCCCTATATAGCCCCTAGCTGGTAACCGGCGCACTACCGCGCGGTTTTCGGGGCGTGGGCGGATAAGAATGCCAAAACTCGGTCGCTATGTGGCCGTGTATTTCAAGCACATGATGGGTCATAGAATTGGAAGCGGTGGTGCGGATCAAGTGTGCCGGTCAGCACAGAAACCGAGGAGGCGTGGTCATTTAGTCAAAAACACTCAAGTACCTGATGGATCCGGATAATATGTTGTCAGTGACATGTCAAATCAGAGACCCGGATTATGAGGCTTTGTGCAGAGATTCCCTGCCAAGTGTCCCAGGAAATCCTGAGACAAGATTGGGTGATATGGAATTCGGTTAAAGGCGTTGGTTTTTAACCTGCTACGGCCCTTCATCCGAGGCTGTAGGACCGCACCAGCTTCGGGGACTACTGTCGGGGAGTTGCCCCCGGGTAGGGCAAAGAGGTGGAATGGAAAGTCAATCCGGGTCTCACAAACCGGATCACTCGGACCGGATCATGTTTAAAGACAGGAAGAGACCAAGAGGCATCAGGCAAAGTCTAGCCGGATCAGAGGAAGAGATCCGGCTCAACTAGCCGGGTTGCCTGGAAGAGATCCGGCTCAGCTAGCCGGGTTGCCTGGAAGAACCCGGCTTACCAGCAATGTCGGATAAGCACAGGGGCCGAGTAATGTCAGTAAAGTTCACGGGTCCTGCAGGCCTCCTGCCCGAGGCTCAGAAGACACGGGATTCCTGGGAGCGCAGCAACCTAGGAGCTGACTCGGCCAATTCGGGAAAGGGGCTATGGCCTAGACCCGGTGGGCTACGCCTGCCATTGCCTGAAGAGGCAAGATAGGCCTGCTAGGACTTGACAGCCAGGTCAAGCCACGGGATTCCTGGGAGCGCAGCAACCTAGGAGCTGACTCGGCCAATTCGGGAAAGAGGATGTGACCTAGACCCGGTGGGCTACAGCTGCCATTGCCCGAAGGGGCAAGATAGGCCTGACAGTCCGGCCGTTGGATTGACAGGGGCAGAGGCTTGTCCTTTTCCTCTTGGCAATGCCATTGTCTCATGGAGCCAGGGGCAAAGAAGTAACTCGGCGAGCCTTTATATACAGCACCACCACCTCCTGTGTGGAAAAGGAACCGAAGAGCTCATTTTCCCCCCGTAGTTTCTTCTCCATCGTGAGCTCTCACCATTGTTGCTTCATACAGCTCAAGGAGCACTTTCTACTTGTTCCCTTTGAGGTATAAAGAGAGTAGGCTAGTGCTGCAGTAGGGGTGTTACCTCCACAAGAGGGCCCCGAAGCAGGGTACATCGTGGTGTGCTTTGTGTTTTCGGTTTCCTGGCTTCTTGCTCGTGTTCTTGCGATTTCTTGTGTGTTCTTGCATGTGCACTTCTTGAGTGCATAAACCCTCCCCGGTTCCCCCAACGCACTTTCGGCCCCATCTTAGCCATACCTATGGCATCTGCCGTGATCCCACCACGACAGGACTGCTAAGCATCTTAACTAAGCATGGCTAAGCATCAACACTGCATAGTTAATTATTTAGGCCAACAGTACAATCCTATGGATAATAGGAGGGGGAACAAGTAATGGGCATCGGAATCATAATGCAACTATAGGATACTCTAATCCGAATCAAATTGACATTTGGAACCGCATGCAATATTATAGTGGAGAAAATATTTGCGGAAAATAGGATAAGATATGCTCAGAGGGGGGATTACGCTTGCCTTGATGAGCGGAGTAGTCAAACTGCTCGTCGGAGTAAGGAGGCTCAACTCCGGACTCGTGATCTACCGGAGAGCAAACAACACCGGAAAGCAGAAACAACAATCAACACATGGCAATGGTGCAATGCATACAAAAATGATGATATGACATTCTTAAAGCACCGACTTATTATTCGCTATCCGACAATTTAAATGGGGCGAGGAGCAATACTCGACGAGAGAGGAGTACGCCCCATATTTATCTTAGTGAGTCTTCTAGTGTCCGGAGGTGCATTACGGTTACGGTGAGCAAAAATGTATGACAACATTTTTAAGAAGGTTAGCCCCCAAATTTGTGCCCAATTTTGGTATCACACCAAATTTAGGTTGCACCGATTAAAAGTTATTACCCTTATAGCTTAATCATTTAGGTATGTTCTTTTAATTATTTTGTTTCCTCTTCTGAGTATGTCCTAGTTATAGATTAAATCCAACCCAAAACAATTATTTAGAACCAAAATAGAAGGAGGAATAAATTCAACAGGAATATTTTTGGGTACTGTATTTAAATCGGAAATTCCGATTTTCTTTTACTCGGAATATCCGACTGAAAACAGAACCAGAAAATCGACTAAGGACTGGGAGAATTCGGTACTGCCTCCACTCGGAAAATCCGATGATTTAGAATTCGGATTATCCGATCGTTGGAGAAGGCAGAAAAATCGACTAAGGACCGGGGAATCTAATGTACTGGTACTGCTCGGAAAATCCGAGTGCTCCTCGACCAGATTATCCGAGCGGAACACGGTGAGCACGGCGGCGCGAGGCGACCTGCGGGCGCCGGCGACAGAGAGGTTCCGGGGAGGAACGGAGGGGAGAGGAAGGTGCGTCAGCTCACCCTGGGCTCGTGTGTGTGCTCGGCGAGGTCGGGGACATACCACGGCGACGGGAAATTGTCCGGCGAGCGGCGGTGGTGGTCAGCGGGGATTCGGACGGTGGCGTCGATTTCGTGCCTCCCGGTTCGATTCCTCCGGCGAGGACGGAGAATGAGAGGCGGCGGAGCCGTTGGTGCTCTTCGATTTGGAGGGGAGGAGCTCAGTCGACGGCGGCGTGCCCAGCCATGGCGCGGCGGAGGGAAGCTCGGGGAGAGGGAAACGTGGGACACGGGAGCAGGTGAGGGAGGGGAGAATGGGCAGGAGGGGCAGTGCGGCGACGTGGAGCTCTTCTCCTGCAGGGGTGAGGCAGAGAGGAGGGGGGGGGCCCGAAGCGAGGCGTGCTTGAGGCACGGCCACGGCGACACGCCGTGCGCGGCTTTGGCGGGAGGAGAGAGAAGAGACGACGTTTTTGCCAATACCCCCCTGGAAGTTTTAAAAACATCACGAACAGGTCCTTTTCCAGTACTGGTTGCACAGTTTTGTAATTATTTGGGCCACTTAAACACCTCCAAAAATTATGCCAATTTTTGGGGAGTGTCTTTATATTAAAATGGAGTTCCCCTAATTTTTACAGACTATTTGAAAATCATCTAGTAGGGAAATAAAATAGAAATTGCCCACCGGCAATTTGAGTTGCCCTCTTTTTAAATTATTTCCAAATCAAATAGTTTGCCCAAATTTAACTTTGGAACTTTTGGAACTTCCTCGACAAATATGAGATGTCCAAGTATTTTGTTTTGCAACTTTGAATGTTGTCATTGCTTTGTAAAATTGTTTGGGCAAGTCTGGCAATCTAGTTTTTCCAATGTTGCCCAAAACAAATAGTGTGTTGTTCAGCAATATAAGGTTGATGCAATGATGCATGCATGCCATGATGCAAAAGAGGACACAAAAGTGAAAATTTGGTACTCAAATTTTGGTTCACAGGTTTGGGCTGTTACACCTACATAGCTTTCGCCAAGACCCAATCCTCCAACCAAAGAGCTCAACCATGAAAAACGACGAGGTCATGTGGAATCTGTACACACTGCAAGAAGCAAGCCACACCGAGAACAAGGCAGGTAGAGGCAAAGGTGAGATCCAACAGGGAGAGGAGCTTCAAGGTGACGCCTTCACGAAGGAAAATGGCACCCTGAGGTGTCACCGTCACCTGCGATGGTCACAACCATGCACGGTTTTCACCGGAGCCCCGAGCATCCCGAACACCAGAAGCCACCAAGAGGTCGAAGGGCCCGGCCACTCCTTCCGATCTCCTTCCCGGAGAGAGAGACATGGTGCTCCAGCCCCCGCTAAGAACACCAACAACAAACACCAGAACCAAGAACACCAACCATCCTCTGCAGCGGACGGCACGAAGCCGTCATGGCCCTGTCCAGCCGAGCGAAACGCTGCACAACAGCAGCGAAGCTGGCCTCGCAGGACGTAGGTCACCGGAAGAGGGTGCAACGAGCCATACAGCTCGCTGGGTGTCCTGCCATAGATATGAGAAAGCCCCTGCACCCGAGCAGGAACAGCTCCACAGCAGAGTATCGTGCGCGGCCGAGGAGAAAGCCGCACCACCACCGAAGTGACATGCCTAGGCAGACAGCCCACGCGACAAGCGCGGCCCGGGCGACCCAGATCGGGGCCCGGGAGACCCAGATCGGGCCCACGTGGCGGGGCTGGCTCCCAGCCAGGTGCACACGTCGCCGTCGACCTCCTCTCCTCCGCAACCAGCCAGCGCGGCTGCTGCCGCCTCCACCGCGTCGAGAGAACGCCGTCAAGGCGCTAGGCCGCCGCCCAGATTCCATCCCAGGCCGCCATGGTCCAGGCGACCTCCACCGCCAAGCACTGCGCCGTCGCTGCATGCCCCAGCCCAAGCCTGGGCGAGACGCCGGAGCCTGGCCGCCGCCGAGGACAGCCAAATCGCGCCGACGGGATCCACCATCGTGTCCACCGCGAGCTCTCTCCCAACCCTCCTTTTTGGGGGCGGGAGCCGTCGCCACCGCGGCGAGGCCAGCGGTAGCAGCGGAGACTGGGATGCAGTCGGGGGGCCGCCGGCGGCGGCGCGCTTGGGTTTCCCCCGAGTCGCCCGGTGCGGGCGACGCGAGGGAGGGGAGGGAGGGGGGGGGGGGGGGGAGGACGTTCCTATGATTTCTATTTGTTACGCAACCCACAAAAAATGTCATTTTTCCACAGAACTTTTGTGCGAACATAAAATATTCTCGGATGTACACCCAAAATTTGTGTTTGAATTTTTTTAACTTTTGAAATACGGATTTATATAGTGTGATCATATGCTCTTACTACCCAAAACTGATTTCTGTCTCGCGCGCGCGTACGCGCGCTGCCTCTCCCCACAAAGAGCGTGCGGCTTCGCTTCCCTTGGCTACTCATCGCCCACGCTAGTTGGTACCGTCCCGCCGACCTGCTTCCTTCCATAGCGAGCTCATCTCCCTGCCCCCAACCCAGGCAGCCGCTGCTCCCATAGCTCGGATTAGATGAGCAAGAGGGCCAGATAAACAAAGAATGAGAGGAAAAAATAATAAATAAATAAAGATAGGAAGGGGAGTCAACGACGACCAGACAAATGGGGGTTTCCCTGGGGGGACTTTGTATTTTCACCCTCCATCCTCCAATTTTTTTTACAAATTAGTAGTGATCTTGGCGACACCATAAGTGATCATGGGATAGCAACAATTAATTTATTTTTCTAACCGCTTGTTGATGGTCTTGGAGCAACTAAAAATACTCCCTAGAAATACCCAAATTTTAAAATAACTATGTTTTTAGAGTTTGGGTCCAAAAAAGTAGGGCTAGCAGACTCCCTAAATACCTCGAAATACAAAAACAAATACAGTGCACCTTAAATCATGTTCTCACACGGGAACCATACACGAATGTTGTAGTGTACCGTATTCAACGGTACCAATGCGCGTAAGGGAAATTTCCCCCTCTCATCTCTTGTTCCCACTCATGAGCTCACTTGCGTAGCCGCTCGTGTCCCGCGGCGGTTCCAACTCTTCCTCCCCATCGTCTTGCCCTCACTATGGAGAACTTGAAGTACAAGAGGTCCCGTTCCCCTAGCCGACAGGTCATCCCTCCAACCACAATGGTCTCGGTGTTGGTCCGACACCTCCTCGGCAAGGCCAGGCCATGTACGGCATTGGCCGCCGCTACGATGGCCCACGAAGGGCTCCCTTCCCGAATACACACTACCCGCCTCCTTCCGCGGTTATTCCTCCGTCGTTGTCCGTTGTGTTCACTTCTCCCGAGCCATCCGAGCACCAAAGCATATGCCCCCCACAATGTGTTCATTGGATTTCCAATGAGTTTCATTATACATGCCGTTAGTTATAACTTATGAGTTTCATTATACCTGTCGTCACCCTTACCACTACTAGGGAAAAGGTCATTAGTGGCGCACCGTTTTCAGTGTTCTGTGGCGCATGGGTGGTGCGCCACAGATACCTCGCCACTAAATTGCAATTCTGTGGCGCACGCCCATATGCGCCACAAAAAGTGGTTCCACCTATAGCCGTTTTCCTAGTAGTGCCAGAGAGAGATAGAGAGAGAGGGAACACAAAACACCACACGAACATGAGCGAAGATGGAAACCCTAGGCGTGACACCTTAGGCAATGAACTTTACGCGTGTGCTGTAGCGAGACGAAACACCAGGATGATGTAGGATGATCTCACAATTAATACTCAATTCGATGGGAGAGAGGTAGACACCATCGTACTAATTATGGCAGTGGCAATGTCACAAGATCTCCTAATCTCTTTCTTTCATTGATGACTCTCCCGAAAATGACTAATTTCCCTAAAGGTAGGGCAGTTTTTTTGGTTGCTTAAAAATAAGCCGCATCTCGCTAGCTTCTCCTCTAATCCACCATTTTATCAATTAGTGTTTCTAATAATCAGGTACAATTACTTTAGAAACTCCAAACAATAAGTTTATTTTTGAGATGTCCAAAACATAAGCTGGGTGGCTTATAAGAGGGGAAACTATTTTTTCTCCGAATGCTGCTTCTATCCACGTGGATAAGACCGGCCCGGCCCATCGAAACAAGGCCTTTCATCAGGGAAAGGAAAAACAATCGAACCCGACCCAATAACCGCCCGCCTACTCAACTAGAGCGAGAGTGCCTCGCTTCCTCCGCCACGGCCCATCCACCCCCGTCGTCGACGAGCTCTCTCCTCTCGCGACGCCACCGCCGCGTCACGGTCGCCGGTCGTCGACCCGCCGCCCCTCAGGTAGGACGTAGCTAGCCCCACCCCCACCCCCACCCGCCAGGCTCTGATGGCTGAGGAGCTGGTGCTGGACACGGCGATCCGGGACTGGGTCCTCATCCCGCTCTCCGTGGTCATGGTGCTCATCGGCGTGCTCCGCTACTTCGTCTCCAAGCTCATGCGCTCCCCGCCCTCGGCCTCCCCGTCCCCCGACCCCAAGACCGTCAAGGAGGGGTGAGTGCTCCCCCCCCCCTCTCCCCAATCCCGTCCCGATCTGGCCCCCGATTCGCTCGATCCGACCGATCTGGATTGAGGAACTACCCTGTTCGAGAGATTTGATAGTGGGAGCGGATTAGCTGCGGTTGCTGTTGTTTCCGCTGAGCGGGTTTCTGTCGTTCTAGCTGATGCGAGGGTTTTGCTTTGTGCAGGCAGGTGGTCATCAGGGCGAGGAACCTCAGGACCAGCTCGCAGTTCATCCCGGCCAAGGCGTTCAAGGCGCGCAAGCTCTACTACACCGACGGGGTAATTCCGCTTGAAGCATCCGTGGTTTCACTAGATTCCAGTTTAGGGGAGATCAGTAGATCTTAGCCCTTAATAGTTAGGACCCCGAAGAGAGCATAGGATAGCAGTATTGTGAATTGTGTTGGAAGTCACAAAGCTGTGGGAGTTGACTTGATGGTGCTTACTTGGATTTCACGTGGTTATTCTTCCCAAGCTGTCGGAACAACGTTATGTTTGGGTGTATACCGTTGTGACATTGTTGAGTGCGTTGTAGGAACGAGCATTGCTTCATGTTCCCAAGGAGGATGCGCAGAAGGCTCAGGCGGCTATGTTTTCAGACCCAAACATGGCCATGGACATGATGAAGAAGAATCTCTCCATGATAGTTCCGCAGGTCCGGCAACATGCATATCGATTTATTTTTACCGTGATTATTGCTTTACCTTCTATTAACGGATCATATCTTCCTTTTGCAGACACTTACATTTGCATGGGTGAACTTCTTCTTTTCAGGTTTTGTTGCAGGTATGTGCATTACTATGTATAATACTGTGATACTTGTTATTTTTTCCTTTGACATCTCCATGTTTTATATTTATTTCAAGCTCTTGTAACATCGCCACTATTAGCAACTAATTACAAATGACATCAACTTTAAAGTCAGTGAAACTCACATTTGTATATAATGTTCACGAAACATTTTGATAGAGTTCATGAGCAGATCCATACATGCTTCCCTCTTGCTTGCATTAAGAGAATTGCCCTATTGCATAGAAAACTGGGGACTGGTTTTTGTGCTTCAGTAGTGAACCTGTTAACGATCTTCCATGCGAAAATTTGCATATGAAATTTCAAGAAGTATTTTCTGTGCACTTGCAACTGGCACAGTAATAAATTAGAGATGATGGCCTCTTCATGTAGGCTATCAGCTTAAGTTATCTCTTCTTGCTGTATACATTTCGAAACCTGTAATTCAACTGTTCAGGTACATTTTGCTATTATGTGCTTTTCACTGTCTTCTCGACGGTGATCATAGGATTTTTTATAGCAAAATTCTAACTGGAACATGACTTTTAATATCTCAAAGTTTATGATAAGATCGAAAGGACTAGTAGCTGATGTGTTGCCATATGCATTATCCTTTTCTGTTCTGATGATCTACCCCTTGTACTCACATATCTGCGAATCTCTTTTCAGCCAAAATTCCCTTTCCATTGACCCAAAGATTCAGGGGAATGCTGCAAAATGGGATAGACCTAAGCACTGTTGATGTGAGCTATGTTAGCAGCCGTTCATGGTGTGTATAAGTTATCACCTTTCTGTGCCAAGAAAGGAATGATCTAGGTTACATAACAACTTACATGATCTAAATGCATTAACTGTTTGCTGTTGTGATTAGGTACTTCCTCAATTTATTCGGCTTGAGGGGCCTTTTCAGTCTTATCCTTGGGGAAGAAAATGGTTAGTTCTACTTGTACTCAATACTGTTGAAGTATCTATGGGGTTGTCTTCACCTCTTTATCTTGGAGCCTTATGATTTGTGCATGTCATGCAGCTACCGATGATGCAACAAAGATGATGCAGATGGGTGGCGGAATGGGCTTCAATCCAGCAATGGTATGGCAACCTTTGTCTTTTAATGAAATTTGTGTCTCTTTACCCCCATCTGATACTATACATGCACAGTGCAACAGTTTCAGTTTCACATACATACGATAAACACACAATTTTTATGCACTGCAGTTAATTCTACCTTCCAATGAAACTCATTTAATTTACACAAGATCTGTATAGCTTGAATAATCTTGTATGGATGACGTTTGAAACTTTGAATTGTTTCCAGTGTTGCATATGTTTAAAGATCAATTGCATCGTGAGATTACGGGTGATTGCTGTTAACTAGAGATCTCTGATAGGCTGATGGACTGTCGTTCAGCTTGTCTGTGTTATTACATCTCATTACATGCTACCTCAGTTTTCTTTATAGATTCCGTTCTGCAATGCAAATATCTTCTTTTCTGTGGCTATGTTGTGCCCTTAGATCTAGGGAAATTGTAGCAGTAGAGCAATACACATGGTTGTCCCCTTCTGTTTTTTTGGCTCCTGAAGTATTACAATCTTCTTGATGTTCGACAATATTTGGGTCTCTTTGTTGGTTAGGACGAGTGCTTATATGTCTGTATGTTTCGGTGATTCATCTTTACAGACTTGATTAACACAGAAAGGTCTCAGCATTTTCACTTGGCCATTTGCAGAGTCTGGGCGCAGAGAAAGACAGCCTTGATATCATCCAGCATGACTGGGCTTTGCCGAAGATGGAACATCATGCTGAAGAGGTGTTGAGAAAACTACTGAAGAAATGATTTGAACAACACTTGGGCTGCTGCAAAGCGCCTCGCAAGTTTTGTTTTTAGCTTGTTGACTGATCAGACAGTTGTTATACATCTGTAATTGTATCATTTGTTATTTACGAGCGCTACTGATTATGATTT
This sequence comes from Poa pratensis, assembly GCA_947311845.1. Lineage (NCBI taxonomy): Eukaryota > Viridiplantae > Streptophyta > Magnoliopsida > Poales > Poaceae > Poa > Poa pratensis. The sequence continues at coordinate 13,043,699 of CAMZMU010000083.1, read as the reverse complement.
ACAAAGCAGTTTTTCTTTGTCAGCATTAGTACGAAAAATGATGTATTTATAACAGTTTCCTCTATACTGGGCTGCTTTCGTTAATCATGTTATAGGCTGTGCTACTGATTAAATTTGTCGAAAGTTCTGGCTGGATTGCTTGTTTGTTGTACTGTTGACTGATGTTCCGAAGGATTGGTTCTGCCATGCGGCCATGCCCCAGGATTCGTCCTGGGAGACGTATCAGTTACCTCGGAGAGCCTTCGCCAGAAGGCTGAAACAGGGCTGCCAAGAACAGACGCTGCGACGTCTCAATTGCATGCTGTACTGTTGGCCTTGATGTTGCCATCTTGTAAATTCAACATGGTCACGTACATATTTTACAAACTCATGCAAATAACTTTTATTTCTTTACACTTATTAACCCTGCTGCATCAGTCTACTTACATGGTACGGAATACTACACAGGGCAAACCTGTCCAGGTGATTTTGTGCTGCTCAATATTGCCATCGTTGAGGAAACAAACTGTAGTGTTTGACTGATGGTAACGTTGACTGATGGTAACGGACATATTTACATACTGGTACAAATACTTATATTTCCTGACACTTCACCATACTTCGTCGTTGAGTACATTACACTATCACAGTACCAAGTAAACAGTCGAGAGGGTTCATCACATGACCGGGTAGCTGGCGAGCAGCGCGATGCCGCACAGGCCGGTGGCCACGTCGGCGTCACGCTGCAGGCGGATGTAGCCGGCCTCACCCCATTGCGCGCCCCACGAGTTCTTGACAATCCAGTACTTATCTCCTGCCTTGTCGCCGGTGGTGTTGGTCTCGCCGTACCCCACCACGGTGACGCCGTGGTTCACCTGGGCGGTGCAGGGCCCCGTGAAGACCCCGCCGCCGTAGAGCTGCCACACGAATCCCCCGGCGTCGACGGCCACCGACACGGGCTGCTTCACGGCGGCCTTCAGCAGGTCGGCCTCGCTGTTGGCCGTCACGTTCATGTACGAGGTGATGCTCACCGTGGTCTCGTTCAGCTTCGCCTTGTCGCAGACGCCGTTGACGCCCAGGTACGGGTAGCTGGCCTCGGTTGTGAGGCCGTGGTTGGCCATGACGAACTCGAAGGCCCAGCTCATGAACCCGCCGGCGCACCCCACGGCCTCGGAGTCGCAGTCCACCAGCTCCTGCTCCGACAGCGACACCAGCTTCCCCTTCTTGATCTGGTTCAGCCCCTCTATGGCCGCCACCGCCGAGAACGCCCAGCAAGAACCTGCATAAAAATTCCACCATCAAATCCACACATAGTTCATGTAGCTACTGAGATTCTTATCCAGTGATCTATGCTGTTACACACCACAGCTCCCTTGGTTCTTTACTGGCACCACTGCACCTTTCTTCCTCCAGTCCACCTCCTTCGGCAGAGTACTGTCATCATCACCAGTCTCCTTTTCAGGCATTGCCACCTATGAAAATGACCATCCAAGACGAGAACGTTTGTGTCAGATACGCACATATTATCATAATATCATAGATAAGACAGAAGAACCTTTCGATTACCAGTGATAATATACAAGAATCAAAACTGTCTTAATCCAATAGAGAGAGGAAACTAACAGGGGCGCTTCTCGCAGCGTTCCGGCCGGTCCTTCCCGGAGCTCCCAAGCCTAGCACCTTGGCCCTGAACTCCTCATTCGTCAGGTCAGCGAACTTGTTGTCGGTCAAGGTGTAGCTATTGCTTCCGGAGTTGAAATCCTCGATGAGCTTGACGTTCTTCCTGTACACCTCGACCCTTCTCTGCTTCTCGCCACCGTCGGTGTAGGCCCGGCCGTGCTTGATCATCCACTGGTCGAACCTCCTGATCATGGCCAGATCTTCATCGGCGGTCGCGTGAGCGGTCCAGGACGCGACGAGTAGCAGGAGAATCAGGGATGGCCTGGCCATTGCTGGAGCTTGTTTGTTTTTTCAGGAAATTAAAGTCAGAAAGCAATGCTGCGCCGAGACAGAGTAGGATGCATGAGCAGGTCGTTATGGCCTGTTTTATAATTTCATTTCGTTTCGTTTATTGTATTTAGTCCGTTTATCATTCATTGTGTGTGATTTGGAGGTGATCTGGTGTGCAAGCATGCACAACTGCATGTGATCTGTGCTGGGAAGAGCAATAGGCTGGCCAATCTATTACAGCGCATTCGTTTGATACCTCATAGGCTCAGAAAGATTACACCACATCTTAGAGAGCTACGCACACAAACATCATCATCTCGATCTCGCAAAGCCTGCAAGTTCAGTCCTCCAGGTTTTCGATTCTCCATTGCGAATGAAGAGCTAACGTATGGCGCCGTTTTCGATTCTCCTGCAAGTTCAGTCCTCCAGGTTTTCGATTCTCCATTGTTTTGTAAATCAGAAAACTCAAAACTAACTGCATTGCCGCTTGCAGGGATGATCACTGCTTTGGTCTGCAATCTCAAAGCATCTTGTGAGCCCAAATGCTTGGGACAATACTCTCAAAAGTTCATACCATTTTCATTTCTTGAAGGGGCCAAGGACACACGTCGGCAGGCGGGCAGGGTAGCATAGTACGTAGCTAAGTCATCATCTGGGGCAAGGGTACGACGTAGCCAGAGGGAATTGCGCAAAAAAACAATAATTGGGGAACTTGTGTTGCATAAAAACACAACTACTGAGATTTTTTTTTTGCGTAATACCCAAACTATTGCGGCACATTGCTGCAGCGAGCCCAAACCACAGGTCGGACCTATTTAACAGTTATTCTGACAGGTTGGCCCACAGTTTAGGCACGACTAAGAAACGTCTAAAAATTCATATAAAGTTAATTATCCATAAAAATATATTATTTGTGGATGCATTTTAGGCTGTCGTAGATCTATTTTTTATGAAACAACCTTGTTTACAAAAGGAACGTGGTCAGATTATTTTTGCAAGCAAACAATTAATAAAAATAAAATCACAAAAAACTGTTTTGTCCAGAACAATATATGAATATTTGTATACATGCTTGAATATATTATTGATTAAATAGCAATATTACTTAAGTATGTGCAAGAAACTATATCCAACGACGTGTAAATGAAATTTATAGATGGATGGAGCCTTGGATAATGTACCATGTTTGATTATACATTGTTATTTCATCCAGGGATTGAACACATCCATATATTCATTGTACGGGATGGATACTCATTGCATCCTCCTTGGGAACATGATGCAATTTACAGTACTGCCTTTGATTTTAGTTTGAGGCAATTTTCAAGTACCGCCTCAAAATGTATGTTTTGGCCCATTTAAAGAAGTATGTATTTTCAATTTGATGCACTTTTCTAAAGTGTATTTGACTTCAGTTTGAGGCACTTTTAAGTAATGTCTCTATTTTCATTTTGAGACACTTTTACTTAAAGGCCTCTAATTGTATTTTCCAGCATTCTTGTAAAGTACGTTAATATACAAATAAAGGAGTTCATCGAAAGTGTAACAAAATGAAATCAAAGACAATACATAGAAAGTGCGTGCAAATGAAAATTAAGGAAGTAACAATCAAGTTCTCCAGTTCTCTAGTAGTACAAGCTGATAGGGAAAAGACCTGCTTGTCATAGTAGGAAGATGACCACTCGTATACTTAATGGAAAAGAGATTACTCAAGGTGACAGGGGATGCCAATATTAGAGTTGATAGCATTATTCAAACATAGTTTGAAATTTAAGTCATATCCATGCCGTTATGATTATTTTTAAAAGTCGACCCAAAAAAATGACGACCAAAACATATTTTTTCAAAATTCTGAAAACATTTTTGTACACCAAAAAACCGCGACCTAGTAGGAAAACAAGCTAAAACAGGTATATATATACGGCTTGCATCACCGTATAACGTCATTGTGTGTAGCTACCACCATGACTAGGAAATCGCCTCTCCATGCTAATATAGGTCTTCGTCCTAGTCTTCTCAAGTACTCCCTCAGTCTCAAAATATAAGTCACACTATTTATGTGTTGGTCTTTAATGCTCGACTTTGACCACTAATATATAGTAAATTCTATGGATTGAGAATGTATAAATGGTACTTTTGGATCCGTCTTACAAAATTCTTGCGTTTCATATATCATTCTACAGATTTGCGGACATTTTATAGGTATAAATAATGGTAACATTTATATGTTTTTGACCAGCGAAATTGAAGTGCGCCTTATATTTTAATTCGGAGGGAGTACTTATTTTCAGTACGGGATGCAATACATGCCCTATTGCCATTGTGCCTAGGATCTCTGTTTATTTTTGAATTACAATCTTGTATATATCTTGAAAAAAGATTAATCTCTCATCAAAGAAATATCCTTCAACTATTGATCCTTCAGGATGGCTTATTGTATGAACTATGCTCTTCAGCTTCTAAATATACCATTTAATGGACCATATTTTCATAGTAGCAAAGAAAGTAGGAGGAAAGATCTGGACACAGCGTTTCGGGTCAAAGGTGTAGATACACCCGTTGTGTAAAACATTTTTAAAAGTTTGCAAAATGTCATAAAATTCCAAAAACAAATTCGGATATACATCAGGACATTTTGTGCTAGCACAAAAAGTTTCGTGGAAAAAAGACATTTTTTTGAGTTGTGTAAAAAACACAAAAAAATATCTTGTACAAAGTCATTTTGGAGCGCCCGGATTTGTCTTTTTTGCACAGGTCCCCGGAACCACAAGAATCCTTAAAATGGGCTATTTTCATGACGCCTTGAGAATTGGTCCGGTGTTGTTGACGCCTTGGGAAATCTTGAGAAAGTACTCCCTCAACAAATTAAATTGTGTATATATTGCAGGGACGGAGTGGACGAATGGGGTATGGGAGTAATCCGACCACCACATAGAGGCCATGCAGAAGTTGAACTGATGAGGATGACCATTGCACACTCTGCCAGGTGCCAGAGATGTCGATGCCGGTGCCACGTAACTTTCAAGCACCACTGCGCGAGTACAGATGATCGACGGTGTCGGGCTCAATGGCATCGTTCTCGACGCACTTGTGCTGGGAGGGCATGTGATGCTAGACCAAGCACCTTGCCCTCAAGATGGCGATCTGATCGGGTTGTCGATCTACAACACTGCGGCTGCAAGAATAGATGACCATATATAGCCGGGTAATCATATCTTGAACGCATGAGTGCAGGTAGATGGAAGGACAGACGTGCTCGTGAAGGGGCATTGAAGGAGGACACCAAGAAAACGTTTTCGTTTTGGTAGATCGGGAGCCGCAGGAATCGAGCAGATAGAAGGTGCGAGCAATGGAACTTTCGGGAGACGGAGGGGATCAGGTGAGGGCGTGCGGCGAGGGTTACTGCCAACCGGCGGATCGGGTGAAGCAACATAATGATGTGGGATCTGGTGATGATTAATTGTTGCTAGTAGCTAAAAATAATAAACAGATGACATGGAAGCTGCAACCAAAGTGGGACCTGATGAGTTGGATAGGCTACATGTTGAGAGAATTAGTTAGTGGGGATGACCTATTTAGTTCTAGAACGACACCCCGCGCGTTGCAGCGGGCATCTCTTAAAAAATTATTATAACACATAGATTATGAAGTTGACTAAATAAATATGGAAGATCTAGTTAATCATGGTAGTTCAGAGGCTAAAAAATTTAGACATCAAATATATGTGTGTGTTTATAATTTAAAGATCATTATGATTTAGAGGTGTATCTGATTGCTACATAAAACTGTATCAACGGGTTGAAGAAACGAATGTTGTTGATGACTTGCGTGAAGATGGCATGCACACTGCCACGTAATATTTCTATAAACTTTTTGAGTGAATACATATAGCAGAGCGCATAATTTTGAATAACATATCTATATGATTTTCATCATGGAAAATAATTGGCAAAAAGTTCACAGGTGAATTTAATTCCGGTGTTCTACTTGCACATGATTTACTTGTGTAACTACATAGCGACATGGTGTGATCTTATTATTCGAACATAAAAAAATGATATGGACAATTAGATGGGCTAAAAAAAATGATGTGGATGTTTGCATGTAGAGATAGAAAATAATTAATAAATGTTAGTGAGATGACATGGACAATTGATTGGCTAAAAGAGTAAGTAATGTGGATAACTTGCATGTGGAGATAGAAAAATATTAATTACACTTAGTGGGGTTCTAACATCATTGGATTTGAGTTGCAATTCGTTTGTGACTGAGTTTTTTGTAGTTACAAATGGGTTGCAACTAATTTTCTTCTAGTTGCAAGTAGGTTGTAACTGAGAAAAATGTTTTTAGCCGTTGGATTTGCGCTCTAAACCATGCTAGGTAGGAGTTGCATGTTGGTTGCAACTGATTATTTTCCGGTTGCAAGTGGGTCACGACTGATTTTTTTTCAATTACAAGTGGGTTGCGACTGAGTTTTTCAGTTGCAAGTGGTTTGGACTGAGTTTTTTTAAGTTGCACGTGGTTTGCGACTGAGTTGCAAGTGAGTTGCGACTGAGTTTTTTTTCCAGTTACAAGTGAGTTGCGACTGAGTTTTTTCCAGTTGTAAGTGAGTTGCGACTAAGTTTTTTTCCAGTTGCAGTGAGTTGCAACTAAGAAAAATATTTGAGACCATATTTTCTAGTTGCAAATGGGTTGCAACTGAGATTTTTCTAGTTGCAAGTAAGTTACAATCGAGAAAAATGTTCATAACCATTGGATTTGGGTTGTGAATTATATGCTAGCTAGGAGTTGCAATTTGTTTGCGACTGAGTTTTTCGCAGTTGTAAATGGGTTGCAACTGAGAAAAATATCCGTGACCATTAAATTTGTGTTTTGATTCGTGTAGGCTGAGAGTTGCAGTTGAGATTTCAGTTACGATTGGGTTAAAAGTTAGTTTATTCAGTTACAAGTGAGTTGAAACTGAGAAAAAACTAGAAATCATAAGTTGGACATTTTTTTCAACTAGTGCTAGGCCTACGTGCAACTTATCCCTATACTATATAGTACCGGCTTCTTTTATTTTTGATATCTTTCCTTCGTTTTATCATTCAAGTGCCACTCGTTATTCTAGGTGGATTTTTTTTTTTTTTAGCTCAGGAGGATGTTTTTTCTTAGGCAAGACATGTCGAGTTGTCCAGAGACCCAACATTCCAGTAGTTTCATGCGCTAGTGTAAGGCGCAACAGCAAAACTGCTAACCCAATAGTCCATCACGTTGCTTGGCCCATTTGAAAATATAGACACATGCGTCTCAGATTTAGACGTAACAAGAAAAGGCCAAAAAAAACTCCACGTGAGATACAATCGACTGAGATCTAACAAAATCTGAAGGATCACAAGATGCATAGCTAGTTGTATAGGAAATCCGCCTGTAATTAATGCGAAATAGACAGAAGATCAATTAGGGATAATGCTAAATAGTTCATGTGTTTAGCTTCTGTCTATTTCGCATTTTCGATTAGAAATCCTCCTACCATTTATAGCTAGATTGAGGATCAAGGAAGATCAGAATCGAATCAATCTGTAATCGCATGTAATTCATGAGCGCTTTAGCTCTATGTAACATGCAGGCGACCAGGTCAAGGTTTACGTTTCAACCTAGTGTTTTTCAGGACGCTTCGCTCGACCGACAATGGTGAAGCTCGCCGCGCTGGCCGTGGCGGTTGCGCTGCTGGTGCAGGCGGTCACCGGCGTGGAGTTCGATAAGGAAGACCTGGAGTCCGACGACTCCCTATGGAAGCTCTACGAGCTGTGGGGCGCGCGCTACAAGGTAGCACGCGAACCCGGCGAGAAGCTTCGCCGGTTCGCCATATTCAAGGAGAAGGTCCACCGCATCTACGCATTCCATCTTCAAGTTGCAGGCGCGACGCCGCTGGGGCTCAACATCTTCGCCGACCTGAGCGACGCCGAGGTCCGTCGCGACTATAGGTGTGGGAGGACCGTCGTCAATGACGGCAGTAAGAAGCTCAATGCTTCTGTGAAAAGGCGCGGCGACGGGACTCTCCCGCTCCCCGTGGCCGTTGAATGGCGCGCCAGAACTTGCAACGGCCAGCCGTGCCTGGCTCCAGTCAAGGACCAGGCGGGCTGCGGCGCCTGCTGGGCGTTCGCGGCGACGGCGGCGCTGGAGAGCCACAGCGCCATCCGAAGGAACATCAGCCTGGTGCGGCTGTCCGAGCAGGAGCTCATAGACTGCGACACCAGGAACAATGGCTGCGATGGCGGTTATGCCGTCAGCGCCTTCGAGTACGTCAGGTATAGAGGCCTGGCGTCGTCGGCCGCCTACCCGTACAGGGCAACGAATGGCACATGCCAGACCGCCAGGACCACATCGCCCGTCGACTTGGGCATGGTGGGGTTCGCGCTGGTGCCGGCCTACGACGAGTTCCAGCTGCTGCAAGCAGTCACGTACGGGCCTGTGGTGGTTCCCCTCGCCATCGGAGACAGCACCGCCTTCGACGACTACAACGGCGGCCCGTACCTGGCGAAGTGTGGAACTGACATTGATCACGAGATGCTGCTCGTCGGCTACAACTATTACTACTACATCTTGAGGAATTCGTACGGAGAAAACTGGGGGGATAAAGGTTACATGTTGCTGCCGCGCAAGGGCAGCCTCGACGTCAGGGGGACGTGCGGCATTCTCATGGATGGCGCCTCGTACCCCGAGATGAGAGCCGCCTCTGACTGATCGAGATGTGGACACTGCAGAAAGATTACTAGGTGTACGATAGTTGCCTATTGATCTGTAAATAGCAGTGGACTCGTCAAGCATAACGATAACAATATGTGAAACACCTAAAACATTTTATATTGTGACACACCCCACCACCAGATGGGGCTCAAGCTCCATCGGTGATATCAACATGGAGTGCTGCGATGGTACAATTCTTGCCATGGACCTTATGTTGACATTTGAGCAATCAGTACAATGCTTCAAACTGGCGATTGATTACTCAAATGTGATTTGAAGCCTAGAAGGAGATGTACTGGGGGTTTATGGCCATATTGCGCAAGAGATCAATGCCTCGGCCAAAGATTTTATGGAGGTATGATTTGCTCATGAAGGGAGAAGATCGAACATTGATGCTCACAACCTAGCTAGGAGTTCTATCTACCTAGATCTAGGGAGACATGTGAGGTTTCACGATCCACCTGAAGGTATTTGTAATAGGCAGAACACTTCTTGAATAAAAGGGTGGGGAGTTCTTAAAAAAACCATATGTTGACATACACAACCAGTCTAGTGTCATCTAGAAACATAAGCACACAATACCAAAATATTTCACAAAACAAAACACAACCATCCACATGTATAAAAACTAAGGAGAATATGGGATGCACCGGTGGTGTTTTTGGTTAGTGCACCAAGCCTCGTTGATTTCCCTCGAAATTTTGAAATAAATAAATAATACTGGTGTATAACACTAAAAAAATCAATATTCGTAACACATGTCGAGAAAAGAAATAGAAAAGTTTGACTCTAAATAGTACCTATTGTAAGTGGGACTCTAAATTTCGCCATTATCTGTTATCTCTATGTCACTAAAATTTTTTATTCAAGTTATGTTTCGAATTTAGACTTGAATTATTTACACTGTACATTCATGTTCTGGCTATATACTAATTATTCTCCTTAAAAAATCATTTGACAGTACAAACTGAATCACCAGATACTTTCCCCGCAAACTAAAACCGGATGTCAGACTATTTATCTCCATGGGCTCAAAGCGCGAAGCATATTTGGGCCATGATGCGTAACAAAGCTACCCTACCAGCCAGGGATCCACAATCCCCATCACTCACTCCATCGACTCCTTCCACTCTCGAGCAATGGACAGTCAACTGCTGCCGCCAGCGAAACCCCCGTCCACCACCAGTACTACATGCCAATGATTTATGTTATAATCTAAAAGTTTACATGAATATGTCTAGTAATCACACTCTAGAAGCCGCTATTATGATATTTATTAGATCACATGGTAGACGTTCCCTAGATACGTATACACTATACAAATTACGATGATTGTCAAAAATTAATTTAGGAAAAACTATTGTCGCGAAATAAATTTTAAATTTAGCACAAAACAAAAGTAATTTTTAGTGATAAATTACAATTTTATACCAAATGTAAGTTTGCTAAAATTTGGTTGCGAAAATTAATTTAAGAACAACATAACTAATTCTAAGTAACATTGCTAAATATTTGGTTAAATATGCCAAAATAGTAACATAAATTATAATTGTTAACAATGTAGAATGCCAAATGTAGTTTCTATATAAGTATAAGAGTTTAGTGTAAATTGTATATTTATTTTAATTATATATGCCAAATGTAGAGCGCCGACAATATATAACTTAACTGAGCAATAATTTCAAGAGGGCATCATCGGCCCGCACATTAGGATGTTGAGCACGAATAGCACCAAGTGTGGCAAGCAAATCAAAGTCGAGAGACTCGACGGTACTTGCAAGGACAGTCTTCTTAGTCAGCTGCTTCTTACCAGAGCCACCGGAATCCCCTAGAGACGGAAACTCGTGAAGACCAAGTACAGGCTGACCTTGCTGGTCGTGGATTGCAGCAGCAATGGTTTCATGCCATTTCCTCTGATGAAGGGGAATATACGAGCTGGATTTGAAGTTTAAGCTCGACGGCGACTGCCTGCTCGTTGCAGTAGACCTCCCATCATCTTTTCTGGAATTGCTCGACTTGCTGGAATTATTGGATCTACGCTCCTCAGAGCTAGACATCCCGTTGTGAAGTAGAGTGGAGTGGGATTGCGACGTGGGTGGTGAAGGCGAAGCGAAAGGTGTGGGGTTCCGATGACGACGGGGTTCACTAGTGTTGCCCGACGCTTGTGCGCGTGCTAGACATCCCGTTATGAAGCAGAGTGGAGTGGGATTCCGACGGGGGTGGTGGAGGCGAAGCGGAAGGTGTGGGGTTTTGGCAGCGGCGAGGTTCACTAGTGTGGCCCGACACTTGTATGCGCGCTAGGGTTTTCATAGACAGTGATCCTCGCTCCCGCGCCAGCCTGACCAAACCTGGCCATTTGGGCCGCGAGCCGACCCATCAAGGTCACCGCCACAGAGGCCCTCAGCTCTCCCTGACACCACGCAAACCAAAAACAAAAGCTAGACTATTTGCCTACATGGGCTCAAAGCAAACCAAAAATAGAAGCTAGACTATTTGCCTACATGGGCTCAAAGCACGATGGGTATCATGAACTTGGGCCATGATGCGTAACAAAGCTGGCCCACCCCCATCACTCAGAAAGAAGTCCATAATATTGGTTCATAACACTAAAAACAAATCAAAGTGCATAACACATGTAGAGAAAAGAAATAAACAGGTCCGCTCTAAAGAGTACCGACTGTAAGATGAACTCTAAATTTATCCATTATCTCTATTGATACTAAATTCATATTCAATTTATGTTTCGAATTTAGATTATTTTTACTGTACATTCATGTTGTGGCTAAATCTTAAATTTTCTCCTACTTTACAACATTTTACAGTACAAACTGAACCACCCGATACTTCCCCTGCAAACTAAAACCGAAAGTTAGACTATTTGCCTACATGGGCTCAAAGCACGAAGCGTAACATGGACTTGGTCCATGATGCGTAACAAAGCTAGCAAGCCCACCAGTCAGGGATCCATCCCCTCAAAAACAAAAAAAACCAGCCAGGGATCTAGAATCTCCATCACTCCCTCTTCACTCCTCCTTCCACTCTCGAGCAATGGACAGTCAACTGCCGCCGCCGCCGCCGGCGGCTGCGCCACCAGCGAAACCCCCGTCCACCACCAGTACCACCATCACTACGGCCTCCAACGGAACCACCACAACCAAAACCATCTCCACCTCCGCCGATGGCACCACTACCATCACGACGACGACCACCACCACCACAACGACAACCACAACCACAACCACAACCACAACCGCCGCTGCCGCAGCCGCCGCCACCACCATATCGGCCCTCAGCGAAGACGACCTCCGGGAGATCTTCCTCCGCCTCCCGAACCTCCGTGCTCTCGTCCGCGCCGCGCTCACCTGCCGCGCATGGCTCGGCGCCGTCCGCTCCTCGCGGCCCTTCCGCCGCCAGTTCCGCGCCCTCCACCCGGCGCCGCTCATTGGACTCTTCATCAGAGTCGACGAAGGTTCCGCCCCCTCCTTCGCCCCCCTGCGCCGCCGCTCAGATCCCGACGTCACCGCCGCCCTCCGCGGCGGCGACTTCTGGGCGGCGGCGACTTCTTCCTCACTTCCCTCCCGCTCGAGGCCGACCCGCCCAAGGGCTGGAGCCTCATGGACTGCCGCGACGGCTACCTTCTCCTGTGGAACATGCTCTCCCTCGCCGCCTTCAACCCGGTCACCTGGGCTGTTGACATCATCCCGATGCCCGGCGATGATGTCAAGGCTGGGAGTGGCCGCCATTTCTCCTTCCTAGGATTTCACCTGCTGTGCTCCGATGAGCGCCCCTGGTCGTTCCGCGTCGTCTGCGTCTGCTCAGACAACCGAAGGATCCGTGCCGCCGTCTTCTCGTCGGAGACGTGGGATTGGGTCGTCCACCCGTGGGTGCACGTCGGCGGTGACCACGGCCTCAAGTTCAATAATGGCACGCTGGTGAATGGTTCCGTTTACTGGCCTGTCCACGGTGAGCACCGGATGATTAGGATTGACACAGCCACCATGGATATCTCCTCTGTGGATCTACCCTCGGAAGTGAAGGTGCAGGGGCACAATTTCAGGGCTGGGGACACCCAAGGATGGCCAATTATGCATCGTCTATGAATCTGATTTATTCTTTCATGTTTGGATCCGTGATGGAATTGAGAGTTGGGTGCCGCGCAACATAATCGATTTGAGTCCAGAGATTGATCGGCTCACTCAGGGGTTCGCTCTCGACTTGCACGGCGACCTCAAAGTTGTGTCAGTTAGGTCTGGATACGTCTACTTATCCACCACATGCTTGACCCCTGCTGGCGCACTCCACTGCTGGTTCTTCTCTCTTTCATTGGAGACCTTGGTGCTTGACTTACTGGTCTCAGGGAAATTTGATGGTTCTGCCCATCTGTATAATATGGCCTGGCCTCCTTCTTTGGTTGGTGATGATGGGAGCGCTGGACATGAAGTTGAAGCTACTCACTGAAGTCTGCAGCTGCTTGTCATGCGAGGAAATGAATGGAAGTGTGTGGGTATGAGTTTACCATTATTAATTACTCTGGTTATGCAAAATGATATCTAGCTGGCATTGAAACTGGAACATCGTTCCTTTATATCTTAAGTCGTACTGGTTATTCCCATAGAAACCTTTAGATGCTTTAAAACTATTGGTACAGTTCTGGAGCTAATGAATTTTATGGATGTTTGGATTTTCATCTACTGCAAAATTTCTATGGAATACTGCTATGCTGGATTTGCTGCTAGGCCCCATTGGCTAATTTGTTTCTATTATTTGTGTTCGAGTTCATCATTTATTGAGAGAAAACACAAGTCTGCTAGTTCTGGAAACTAATTATAATAAACTCTAAATAAATGAACTTTCGGACATGCATATGTGATTCTTGCAAGAATTCCTGTATACATATTATACTTGTCCTGATAGCAATTGTTCTTGTCTTCCTTTTATTTTATCAGTCTTCATCTTTGAGGATGCAAATTTTCTTGTTTTCCATTTTTTTCGCTGCACTATCTCTTAATGTTTGAGGCTATCTAGTTCTCAACCTTTATTGTTCTTTGTGGCCCTAATAATGTAAATTGGCTTCTAAGTGCTTAACTTTTTTTTTGTTGAATGTTTTTTCTCCACCAAACTTTTATGACGGCTTGCAACTTGTTGAACTTGTATTTTTGCTTACAATGCTATGAAATTAGCCCCTTACTTGACTAGATATCGAAGAGTTTCGAAAGTACTCCGTAGTAACTGTTTGTTGCATTCTTTTTTGCATCGATCTGCTGTATCTCGGGGGTATTGTTTTGCTCTATATTAACTGCAGTTTATGTTCAGTTTTATACACGTGAAGTATCAACTATGCTCAGTTTCTTCTAAGTATAAGTTCATCTCTCTGCAAGAAAAGCTGTTATGTTTATTTTACTTGTTTTTCTAGAATAGTAGAATTGCATAATCCTGAAGCATCGCCCTAAAGTAGTAGAATTTACACAAAATTAACATGCTGCTTTTGTGCAGTGGTGTGGAGTGACCCCTTACGAGGGCCCTCTGAGAGGGGCACGGTAGCATGGGGGCTGGGGAGATATTGTTTTGGCCAAAGACGGGAGCCTGTGGAGCTGGTGCGGGCGCCAATGGATGTATAACCAACGTCGATAGTCATGCTCACGTAGGGATTGGAATCAAATGCATTTGGTGTAATCGATTTGTAGAAACAATTGTTCTTGTTCTCCCCATTGTATTGACTGCCTGATTGTCTCAAGTAGTGGTCAATGCTCAGGTGTAGCGAGTCTGCCGCTTTGCCAGTTGGCATGAACTATGTATGTAACATATCGTTTCAGAGCATTCAACTAGTGATCCTTTCTCTCCTTTTTCGGTTTGGTCCCTTCGCTGATCCATTTGCAGTGTTGTCAGGGTAATGGGCCGTAGGTTCCCAGCTTCGGCACCAGTTAGGTGCTGCAATTTGGCTATTGGCTGCTGCTACTAGTTATAAACGGACCAAGAAATCACAACTCAAATAAGTGAAAAAGGTCAGAGGAGATCTCGCTGAACAGAGAAGCCGGCAGCGGCGCTGTTGGGCTGCTGTCCTGCGGGCAGATGTCTTGCTTGGGTGATGAACTTGACCTGTTACATCGTGCTACGTACTGATTTAATTTTGCTAACTGGTGTAGTTGTGTTAATGGAATCGTCTGACTTGGTGGCATTTGTATTCTCTTTGGAATCTTCTGACTTGGTGGCATTAGTATTCTCCGTGGAATCGTCTGACTTGCTAACTTGTGTTTATGGATTCGTCTGACTTTAGCTCACTTGTGTTCATGGAATCATCTGATTTGGTGTTAGTGGCATACATAATTTTTGTCTGCTGTACTTGTGTCTTTCATGGGGCAGGTTTTACGAAAATTGAAACATGATTGTACATCTTCGCAATCGCCTTAAATGTAATTGATTTGTACTATTTGTTACATTACTCAGTGGCTCAAGGAAGCTGAAAAGGACGACGCCGAAGAAGAGGAATAACCCTGTAGATGGATGGTACTTGAATTTGTTTGCATGCATGGTGAATACAGAATCCAATTTGTGTGGCTTCCCGGTGATTTTGTGACGAGAAAGTTTTGAACATGTAATTGTCTGTACATCAACTCATTATAATTTTTTTTTTGCGAAACCTTTAACCGATGGAGTATATACTAGGATCAAAACGACCAGTGTAGATGGCCTAGAGGAACTGTATCAACTTTGCTTGGTTGATCCTTCGGTGAAGTTTTCAACACATTTTTGTTTAACTGTCACATCATCTGTTTCTGTGCCCCAAACCAGCAGTTGAGAGATCGACTTGGGGCAGGGCTGCGTCTGTACTGTACCGGTGATTCGAAAACAAAAAGGATTAAACTAAAGGTGTTGTACACTTGTACTGTGTCACGTTAGATTAAAAAAGTTCTCTCGGTCGCGTTATTAGATAGATCTGGTTAAAAAAGGTTCCTCTCTTCCGCCAAAAAAACGGGAATGTCTGCAATTAGATAGGTATGAAATTGCATGCGGTCCTTGTTGTCTGCTGGCAGGATTGTCGCTCCACAGTACGGAGCAGGAGGCCATCTCCGGCAATAACTTTGTGTGTGCGATGTGACGAGGTCCGGTGCTTTCTCCATGAGGCTTGGTGTTGCCTCTAGTTGGTAGTCTCGGAGGGCTCTTGGAGGTGGAGGGGTGGCTTCTCTTGTTTTTCTTCTTCTTTCCGTGAGATGCTTGGATTTTTATTTATAAAGCGGGACGACATGCTATTTCGAAAGCTCGCCGATTAAGCCATCCACCCATCTTTCGAGAACGTGCAAAATATGAAGAGATATGTTTTGGTATGATATGCCGTGAAAAACTCCTTAAACCCAGTGGAAAATGAGGAGAAATTGATTACGACATATAGTAGAATGCCATTTGGTCGGAACTCACGGGAAACCTTTGTGAAGGAAAAAACCGAGTTTGGAGTATAGTAGAATGTCATTTGGTATCACCTCATGTGCACACTTACGGCATCGGTGCATGCTCTCTGATTTGGAGTTCACAGAGGCTATTACCTCCAGGTCATGCTATTTATTCATGAACTTTGAACGGTTGCTTCATTCTATGGATCCAATAATGCTTCTAAATGATACTAGATATGTATATGTTTATGAAATATCAGGTTTGCTGAGACTCCAGCACAAATAACCAATCTCTAGCACGGTTATGGTGCCAACTCGACTCATTCTATCTTATGTTCAAAATTTCCCTATCATTTTGGTATCTAGCTTTTTTAACAAGAGACTAGCAAAATATGCCCGTGCGTTGCGACGGGTGAATCCTAGGTGGGTTGTGGATCTAGCGGTTGCCAAGTTGGTCACGCTTCGTGCGCCATGTACTACTCCACCGTCACTTTTCCAGGTGCATGTCAATCTTAATAATCATAGTATTGTTTCCTATTTTAAATTTAAAACTATATAAAACCTAACCATTTGCACATGAATCATGATATAGCTTATACTTCACATCATATTAAAGCACGGTAGTCGTTGCTTGGCTACACAAAAATTAATTTCCGTTAGAAAACTTAAATCTCAGAAGCTAGTGGTAAACATGAGAACACAAATATTAATTCACATTAGAATACTTAAATAGTACTCCTTCCGTTCGGAAAAGGATGTCACAAAAATGGTCTATCTATAGTTCATTTTTGTGACATCCTTTTGCGAACAGAGGGAGTAGTTGAAGCCAGTGGCTAGCACAGAAACTTAAATTCTGGAGATGAGCAAGTCTCCTATACTAATACGTGCATACGATGTGATCATCCAAGGTCCTTTATATATCATCGAGGATGGAAGCAGCGGCTGTTGCCATCAATGGGTAGTGTTATGAGTGCTCAGGTACCTGATCGGACAGAGGAGACTTGGCCGTAGTACCGTTCGGCATGCACGACGGCATGCATGGCCGCCGCTCCGTTGGCTTCGTTTCTGTCGTTCCTGATCATGGTCCATTGTATGTCCGCTGACGCGCAGAGAAAGGATGTGAAAGTCATGCTACCTGTACTAAATGATGATCATACGAAAGTCATGCAAGCCATGCAGCACGCGGCTCCTCTCGTCGAACCTCCTCTCCTTTGCTCCTCGCGTCAGCGTGATGTGTCTTCAACGAATCAGCACCGCTCTCACTCTCGCCAGTAGCAGCTAATGATCGGAGCCGGGGACATATCTCATGCCGCCCGTGAGCTGGAACTACTGAGTTGTGCGCAAAGGAGGGTCTTTCCATAATGTATACATTGCAGCCTTGAATCATCGGCTCCAAAATCAAGGCACACTATGGGGATGAGGACTTGAGGAGGTAGTAACGGCCCTAAGCCAGAGCGCTCTCGCGCCAAGCTCGAGGCCTGAACGCCGTCGAATCAGCCAGCGTGAGTCGGGCACTTCGGGCGGCGTTGTGATGTCGGCCACAGCGAGAGGTGCACAGTCGCCTCCATACTTCGGGCAGCGCTGGGATGGCGGCCACGGTGAGAGGTGCACTGTCGCCTACACCGCGGCATAGGCGACAGCTCCACCACTGCGTCACAGTACAGCCGGGCGAAGGAAAAAACCTCAATGGGAACATAGATCAACTCGCGCTTGACGTCAGCTCAGCGTCTTCTCGCCTGGCCAACTCGGAAGGGTCGACGGCTCACGGCTGGCCTCTGTCGGCGGGAAAGGCATGCTCACGCTCCTCTACGCCAAACATGGCCTTCCGACGGCATGAGCGTCGAACTGTCAGCCTAGGGATTCGTCACGGGGAAACTTGTAGGAGCTGGCATGGCTCTTGGAAGCCAGCGTGGGCATCGGTTTGCTCTTCTGGACAGGGAATTCGACGACGGCGGCCAGGAATCGAGCAGAGGTGGTGGAGGGCGACGGAGGCGAGGCCAGATGAGGCTTTAAAGAAACGGGGAAAGGAATTCCGGAAGGAAACGGACTGGGGCGATGTACGAACCAAGAATCGAGCGGATTTAAAGAAACGGGGAAAGGAATTCCGGAAGGAAACGGACTGGGGCGACGTACGTGCTACGGACGACGTAAGAAACCAACGAACCAAACCAAGGAAACGGACCTCTTTTTCGAACCGTTTTTTCCATGACTTATGGGTGGCAGTGGTGGGTAATTGTTGCGAACTTTAGGGGTATTTTTAACGACGTACGAGAAGAAGCCTTAATGCTTTTATTATTAGGTATAGATTATCTATTGTATGCAAATTTATAATTAAAATGAGATATGTTTAACGCAGTTAAATCTTCCATGATAATGAATTTAGGATATCACGCAACGATATGCTCTATATTTTTGGTGTCACACGTGAATGGAACTATGGAAGACAAATTTCTAAAGGACTGTTTCTTCACACCCTGAATGTAGTATTTGCTTTTATTGACTCCTCTCTCATGTGCGCATGGTGAATTTGTCTACTCATGTGACAAATAGTTACAATTTTTTTTTGTGAACGAGGAGCGCCCCGAAGGGGCTGGAAGCATCACATTAAATCCAAGCAGTGGATGTACATAGTGTAGCAAAGGACCCCATAAAATAAGAAATTACACATAGGCCCCTGGTATTTGTAGAAAAGACCTCACTAAAGATGTAAAAAAGCAATCCGGTCCTTCTCCTTCCCGTGTAGACGAGATATGCGGCAACTAACCTCGAGAGGGGCCTCATAGAGGAGATTGAATAATGGCCGGAGCCGTTCGCCAACTTCTGGATAGGCCAAGCATTGGCCTTGGATATGTCGGACGACTGTCACCCGCCACCGAGATGGTGCTCAAAAAGATTGCTTCCCAACTCCACAGCTGCCTGACGCTGCTGCTCACCCAGTCATTGCCTCCATTTTTCGAAACCGCTACGCCTGCTGGAGGAAGAAGAAGACGTGAGGAGCAGAAGTGCCTTGCAGCAGAGGGTTCTTTACCGACGCCGTCAGTGCAAGTCGGCACACCATCATACTAGCCACTCCTGCCACGGGTGGGAGGAGGCAGGCGTAGAAGAAAGGCCTGGAGAAGAACCCAGAGAACAAGCCTATTGATCCAGCCCGCTCTACGCAATCTCCAAAAACTGTCTTGGATGGACACGTTTCACTATATTCAAATAAATATGAAAAAAATACTTGTGCACTTACAACTATTAATAAATTAGTGTAAATAAATATTATAAAAATTGCCAGTTATCATGGACAATATTATAATGAACTGCAACGTTTATCGATGCATTTTCGACATATTACTATTCAATTTGATCCAACAATGATACATAATGAATGTTTTCTCTCAAATTGATGATACATGCGGCGAACCCCATATAGCAAGTAAGAATTACTCAACACAATGCAATGAAAGCCAGGCAAAAAATATTTGGTAACAAGAAAGAAAGATTAACCTGGCTACCGATGACAACGCCATTTTGATTCCTATTTTGCACTCTCGCGTAGAAACCAAAACCGAAACACTTGTAAAGGGCCTCTTGGATGTTGGCTCGTCTGTGTTAGAAAAAGCCCTCATTGACTCATTGTCATTGTGCATGGAACGGATTGGAAGTGACTCCATGCAATGCTTTTGTTCATGGTCAAATTGGTGGATTTTGTCCCACTACTTTGAACCATTTTGCTTGGTTCCACAGATAGGATCCATGCTTGTGATGAACCAAATTTTGCACAACAACATATTTTATTGGGTTGAGTATGCACTTCCTCTTTCCTTCGTCCCTTCTTTTTTGAGTGTCCAATGATATCCCAATATTAAAGTTTGGGATGCAGTATCAGAATGTCATAATTTGGACGATATTGTCCATTGTTAATTAGATCTATCATAAACGAGTCCTAAGAATGCATCACAATTAAACTACCATCTTAAATTTGATCTTGGATAATGCATATGAAAAAAGAAATAATATGATGAGCATATGGAGTTTCGTCGAACATGTGGTGGGCACATCCGGTGCTGGAGATGTCTGACGACGGACGCGACCGTTGGAGCTAGGGCGAGTCGCATAGCGTGATCGAGGACGCGTCTTCCGCCTATGTGTGGCAATCCGTGATGTGCCGCTGCGAAGGCGAGAAGACGCCGGCCACCGGCGTGGTCGAGGTCATGGCCCTTCTCGCGGACGCAGAGACGGCAAACACTATCTTCATGGCCTCCTCCTTCTCTACCTTCTCGTGATACGCCGTCGGGCACGTCAATACCTTCAGGCGATGGTCTCCGGTTTTCTCTCCGTCTAGTTCTGCTCCACGGAGTCTAATGAGCTGTACTTAATTTAGGATGAAGGCGGGAAAGGGCGGTCGATCTAGATCCGTTTGGTCAATTGGGGGATTTGGGGTCGGATCGGCCAGCCGGATTCGACATGGCGGTCGTGTAGGGGCAACCCAAATTTTCCCCACATATGAGCTTGACATGTGAGGGGTGCGGACAAGCAAGACATTTGAGCTAGTTATAGTGGTCCGGTTGGGTCGTTTTTTCTGTGGATCGTGTCTGAACTATCCACTCGGACGTATAGGGAGGAAGTTGGGATCCGGTTTGAGATGCTCTTAGAGCAACTCTAGCATATCCCGCAAAAGGTCTAAAAACTGTAAATAATCATCATTCTTCGGTTTTGGGTGAAAAAGTGAGCCGTCGTAGATCCCTCAAAATGGTTCGTACCGTAATTTGGGTGCGGTAAACTGCAAATGAAGATTACCTTTGCAGGGAAATGAATATTACCTAGAATGGAAGGAACTTGCGCACCCAACTGCCACCGTCGCATATTTCAGTATAATTATTTTTTCATGTCCGTCGTGAAAAATTTATTATCCAGTATGAAATTTGCAGAATTTATTCTAAGGATTTCCACGCGCATGTGCGTTAGCAAATATTTTCATGTATAAATCTATTTGTTTTAGATTTCTAGGTCTTCATAGCCACAATTAGCAAAAAAAAAGAACATTCTTTCAATACAATCAAGTCAGTAATATCTCTTTTTACATTTCAAGTCAGTTATATGTAATGTATTGTGCAATGAAACAATTAATGAACCTTTGCGATTGTTTTTGAAGAAGCGAAGAAAAACACACGTAAATCACACGAGCGAAGCAATCGACGGCTGTTGTAACTTAATGAAACACGAATTCATGTAATCTATACTTCTTATAAAGCAAAACTCACTAATTGTAATTAATGTTTCTATCTTAACATGCAAGCTATTCACATCACTTAATCTTATAGCCAACCAATTGTCTACATCATTCCACAAAAAATTATCTTATTGTCTACTTCTATATGTAGTTATCGACGTCATCTTTTTCTTGGACCATCAAATGGTCCAAGTCATTCTTTTTTTTGTCAGAACGACCGATAAGATCACACACCATCACACTATGTAATAAAAAATGAAATCATGTGTTCGGGAAACACCAAAATTAGTTTCGCCAATCTAAGTGATTTTTTTTGCTTACATATTTGTATAGTCAACTACAGATTTTATGTGTTTATTACATTTCTTTTATATAACCGCTGCAACGCGCGGGTATCATTCTTGTATTACAAAAGAAGGAACGGAAAATTTACAATGCCAAATAAGCAGCAGACTCAAACATCACTTATCCTCGCGAGAACACATTTAGTGCTTTGGATTGGCCAGGAATCTGGTAGCATATATATGTGTCGTAGCACTAGATATGTTCTCTTATTTTTGCCAAGTATTTAACTCCTTTAGATCAGCGGGAGCCAGGCCAAACAGGCCCTAAATTTCAAGATCATTGCACCGGCTGCAAGGCTCCACAACTTTTAACTCGACCGTAGAGGGGACTTTACCCACAATGTATTTTTCCATGGCCAAGAGTGTTTTATGGGCTTCCATGATCATATCCCTACTCATCCAGGGGCATTTGCTGCTTTTGCTGTAGGAACACACAATTTCACCGTTGTAAAAGGTGCTCAGTGTAAGGCACTCAAGCGATTTTGCATTCTCAAGAATATGGCATGTCAACTCAACTATGCTCCTTGCAGAACAGAAGCCAATGATCTGCACATCTTTGATGTTCCTATGCAAGGGTCCTAACATCTTCCTTAGATCATGAGAATAATCTCCTACAACCGATTCTTGCTCCACGCGATCCGGCTCTACCTGCATTGGATAGATGTCAAAATCAATAACAACGGTGAAAAGACAAGGCATATACTTGAACTAATACATTTCCCACCACTCTGAGGTAAGATGAACATGACTTACATACAATACGAAAGTCTCCAAGGAAGGACAAGCATCAAGCAAAGAAACTAGAGAGAAATAATCATAGTCCGGAGAAAAGAACCCAATACACAGTAGCTGGAGGTGGAGAAATTGGTCAGGTATCACCAGTGCATCCCTCTGCATAGAAACGGTTCAGATTAATTATCCAAGGAAAATGCAGGTTCCTACTGTTTGTTGCACAATTCAGGTACGTAATACAATAATCTAGAGTTCAAAATTGTATACCACATAACGTGAAGATATTTCAAGAGCTTCAAGATTTGGCAGCATGCTCGGAAGATTTTCACAAGCATAATGAACGAAGTCCCAACCTGAAGCATAAATTTCAAAGTTTTGCAACGAATCACCAAGTGATAGCCGTACCAGGGCACCAGTATATCTAAAACTGTAGAGATTAGGAGCTTTGCTCTCTATCACTTCCAGATTTATGCAATCATCAACAATCGGGTGGCTAAGCCGCTGCAGCAAGCTAGGTATCTTCAGGAAAATTAACTCATGGCAAGACATGAGTCTCAGTTTCTCCAAAGCAACAGACCTGGAAAGAATACAACCCAGCTCATCCCCCGTGATACACACATCACACAAGTGAAGACAAGTCAGGCTTGTTAAGCAGCAAAGTCCAGGCGTGGGACGTAAGGCACAATTGCTGAGATTAAGATGCCGAATCGACTTTAAAAGTGAGCATGGAAAGTTGTACGCAGCTGCATCAGGTGAGTGCAGCTCGATCCATAGGTGCAGATTTTCAATCCCTGATCTAACAGCAATACGAAGCCAACGATCAAGATCATAGAAGGTGCTGAAGATGGGAAAATCATTTATTTCAAGTTTGAGTGCCTTCATGCCAATGCCTGAGTGATTTTTCAGAATATGGTCGGTTTTCCTTGCAAGATCACTTGAAATTTCATATGACATTTCGTACTCTCCGCCTCCCAAACCCAGTGTTTCCCTAGTTATGGTGAGATTGGGATAACTTTTCCAAGAACGTCGAAATGAATGAGACACGCAGGCAACACGTGCAGCATCTCGTAGAGGAAGTAGAGAATGTATATGATGCCATATGTCCTGCATGCACAAGCATTGGAGAAAAGTTCAGCATCTGAACTGTAAAGGCGAAAGATTGCTTTAAATTGGAAATGAAAAATAGTACCATATGGAGTAACACTAACAATAAGGTAGTTATATCTGAACATTCAAATGTCCACAAGACCATGCAAAAGAACCCAGCAGCTTTAGCAGCTACAGTGTAAGATACATGGCATGAACATTGGTAAGTAAGCTGGAGGGATGACAGATTGGACAGAGCATATAGAATTCACACTACACAGCTACAAGGATATGCCTTTCAATCCTATAGCCCAATACTGGAATTAGGAATTATTAAAATGAAACCGCTTAATCCGAACTGTGAAGCCAAGGAAAGCATTCAGAGGTAGGACTCATATATATATATATATATATCATATAATGTTTTTTTTCCTTTGTAGAGCCTGCTTGATTTTATCATGTCAATATTGGGGTAAAAGACATGATTACATTCACATGTAGCACGCCCCCAATGGCCCAATATGCCCCATTTGGCTTAACCAATTTTGGGCATTACACGAAGACAAACAACTGATATTAATCACAATCGCAGGGGAAGAATTACAAAGCCACTACGAAGGGGATATTTATAGGAAAGTGGGAAATCAATGTTGACTTTGCCCAAGATCAATGGACTAATGGACACACTCTCTCCCTTGATCTCTCACACAAGCACAAGGTGAAAGAAGTGCCTTTTATCTTGCTCAACTTAACAGAAAACGAAACTGGTTACAAAGCCTACATATGTAGTACACGCACAACTGCTTGATCCACTAATCACACTCTTCCAGCAGTTACACACACGCACACGTTTAGCACTGACGCAACTTTTTTTTTTTTTGCGATAAGACCCCCAGATCTATTAGCCAGCACAGTGGATACAACGCACCTAAAAAAACCCAGAAATTACAACCGGGTCCCTGGGATCCCAGCACCCAAACACCACCGACGCGGAAGGGGAACGCGCCGCCGCATCGCCGTCCCGGCACCCACCTGGTGCTGGCGCATCCTTGAACGCCGTAGACGATATCTTCGCGAGCGGGAAGTTTCCCTTCTCAGCCTCTGCGTGCTCGCACGATGGAGGGCAGAAGCGATGGAGAAGCACCACTGCGTGGAGGTCGTCTTCCTCGCCGGCCGGCAAGGAGGACGAAGATCCGGAGAAGGCCAAGGAATCCGAAGATCCGCGGCCGCCAAAAGTCACACGCGCCGCGACGGAGCTCCGAGGAGCCTCGCCGCAGAAGGGGAAGCGCGCCGACCCCCACCTAGCCACCGACACCATCGCCACCTCCACGACGCCGCCGACGGGGTTCCTATCACATCCTACACTATGTACAGGCCGGGATCCGGGGATTCCCCACCCTCCCGCCGCCGGAGCGGACGTCGGAGGGGGAAGAATCTCACGAATCGCCGGCGAGCGAGGTGGATGGACGGAGGTTCTCAAAAATCGCCTCTCTGATCTACTGTAGATGGAGAGAGAGCGTTCGGCCGAGCTCTACATTGCTATTGCAACTTCTTAAAGGCCACACGACTCAGCCCAACACAATGCATGCATGCAGCCTGACATTAACAACTAACCTGATCACTAACACTTGCGCATGTAGGCCACATCTGATGGATTCAGTTAAACTCGCAGTTTCAGATTCTAGCCGTTGCCGACAACAGCTGGAAGTCTGTCAGTTAGGAAGTGTTAAAATTCAGAATAAGACCGCGTCGTTGATCGCCTGTGATCGCGCGTGGATAAGATAGGTTAGACTGTTTCTTTCCTGTTTGTTAGGAGCACTAGCTCACCGAGCGGATCGTGGGATGGCACGATCGGTAGCTGTTCGATGTAGCTAGTTTTACGGCTAGTTGGTTAGCCCCACTTTGCTTGTACTCGTTAAGTACTGGAGTAATCAGAAAACGCTGCAGTTGTTGTACGCAGCACAAAAAACCTTCGTGTGTTCATCTCCTTCTTCCTTCTGTTCTTGCGAGTGAGAGTCAGAAAGTGAGAGAAGAGAGTTGCCATTGCAACGACATTTGGTATCAGAGCCAAGTTGGTTCATGTCAGACATGAGCGAATCCCCACCGGCGAAGTCCAGAACTCCATCGGCATCGGCATCGGTGAAGAACGGTGAGCGTCGCGGACGCAGCCTGTCACGGCGTGGCAGGGGCGGCGGCGAGCCACGCGAGATCGTCGTACGTGGGGTGGTTCGGGAAGGTGGCGGCGGCGGGTCGATGCACCTGCCCATGTTGACGAGGACGAACTACACGGAGTGGGCCATTCTCATGCGTGTCCAGCTCCAGGGGGCGTGCCTGTGGGAGGCGATCGACCCCGGCGTGCCTCTCGGGGACGAACGGCAGGAGCGGCTGGCGCTGGGCGCCATCCTCCGCGCTGTCCCGCCGGAGATGATACCGGTGCTCGCCGCCAAGGACAACGCACGGGAGGCCTGGAACGCGATCAAGCTGATGCGCGTCGGCGTTGACCGTGTGCGCGAGGCTCGCCGTCAGAAGCTGCGCCGGGACTTCGAGAACCTGGCGTTCAAGGACAACGAGGCGATCGAGGACTTCTCCTTGCGCCTCGCCGGGATCACCACCGAGCTGCAATCCCTGGGAGACACGGTGACAGAGCTCGCCGCTGTCCAGAAGTTCCTCCGCGTCGTGCCACCACGGTATGCGCAAATGGCCTGCTCCATAGAAACTCTGCTGGATCTGAGCGAGTTGTCGATCGAGGAACTGAGCGGGCGTCTCACCGCATCGGACCGACGCGGTGGCGAGGCAGTGGTGGAGACCGGCGGCAAGCTGTTGCTGACGGAGGAAGAATGGACGGCTCGGCAGCGCCAGCGTCCACAAGGATCGTCGTCTTCAGGAGGCGGCGGCGACAAGGGCGGCAAGCCCAAGGCACCGTCTGGCGACAGACCGGCGCACACGGGAAAGGGCGACCGCAAGCCGGGCAACTGCAGGTACTGCGGCAAGCCCGGCCACTGGGCGAAGGAGTGCCAGAAGGCACTGCGCGATCGCGAGAAGAAAGGCGAGGCAGCGAACCTCGCGGAGGCGGCGGCGAATCTCGCCGAGGCTGACGTGGATCAGCCAGCTCTCTTCATCGCCACGGTGGAGGAGATCATCGACGCACCAGCCGTCGAAGCCGCACTAGTACCCGCCGCACCAGAGACTCGCCCTGTTTCTCTGACTGAACAAGAGAAGCAGGTGGTGTTTCTGAACGAGGAACGAGTTGTACCTGTTCCTGCTGCCGGCGGCGTGTGGCACCTCGACACCGGTGCCAGCAGCCACATGACCGGCGCTCGGGCATCCTTCGTCACCCTCGATGAGAAGATCAAGGGCAGCGTGCGCTTCGGGGACGGCTCCCTGGTCGAGATCTGCGGCAAAGGGAACGTGCTGTTCCGCTGCACTGACGGCAACCAGAGGATCATGTCGAACGTCTTCTACATCCCCAAGCTGCGCTCCAACATCATCTCCATCGGGCAGCTGGACGAGAATGGATGCAAGTCCGTCGTGGAGGACGGCTACCTCTCCGTCTTCGATCAGCAGCGGCGTCTGCTGGTGCGTGTCAAGCGATCAGGTAACAGGCTGTATGTTCTGAATCTGAACATTTGTGCACCTGTCTGTCTGATGGCGAAGATGGACACTGCCGCGTGGCTGTGGCATGCCCGCCTTGGACACCTCCACTTCCGCGCCGTCAACGCCATGTCCAAGCGCGACATGGTACGTGGGATGCCTCGTGTGGAGCACATCGACGAGATCTGCGACGGCTGCACCGTGGGCAAGCAACATCGCATGGCGTTCCCGCAGGCGAGCAAGCACCGCTCTGATCACGGCCTCGACCTGGTTCACACAGATCTTTGTGGACCAATCAAGCCTGCAACGGCAGGCGGAAACCAGTACTTCCTGCTTGTCGTTGATGACCATAGCAGGTATATGTGGCTGGAGCTGTTGAGGTACAAGGACGAGGCGTTCACCCGCTTCAAGAAGGTGCAGGCGCGTGCCGAGGCGAAGCAGCAGTGCAAGCTGAGAGCTTTTCGATCTGATCGTGGTGGAGAATTCAACTCCGGCGAGTTCAAGGCCTACTGCGACGAGCGCGGCATCGAGCACTTCACCACGGCACCGTACTCACCGCAGCAAAACGGTGTCGTGGAGCGGAGGAACCAGACGGTGGTGGAGATGGCGAGGTGTATGCTCAAGGGCATGGCCATGCCGGCCGCCTTCTGGGGAGAGGCCGTCAAGAGCGCTGTGTACGTGCTCAACCGTGCACCGACGCGCAGCCTCAACGGGATCACACCGTACGAGGCGTGGAACAAGCGCAAACCCACTGTCGAACACCTGCGTACTTTCGGGTGTGTCGCGCACGTGAAGAAGACGTGTCCAGGTGTCACCAAGCTCTCCGACCGCTCCACACTCTGCGTGTTCGTAGGATACGAGGAAGGAGCCAAGGCCTACCGAGTGTACGACCCGGTGGAGAAGAAGCTGTACATCACCCGTGACGTCGCGTTCGAGGAACGCAGGAGCTGGAACTGGGCAACACAGTGCACGGAGCAAGGCGACACGACGTCGTCAAGCTTCACCGTGGTATACACCATGGAGAGAGGGACGACGGTGATCGACGAGGGCGACGGCGTCTACAGCAACGCACACGCACACTCAAGTTCTCCGTCGACCAGTGCCGTGCCCACGGCATCTCCGGGGTCCATGGTGCACCCTGTGAGCACGCCACCAGCCTCTCCACCGAGCAGCACGTCCTCGAGCTCCAGCGGCGCGTCACCAGCAGCACCAAGACCAGGCGTGGCTCAGCCCACGCACCCGATGGTGACAAGAGCACAACATGGCATCTTCAAGCCGCACCCGCGCTACGTCGACACCGCCGCACCCGCGGCGTCAGCGGATGAGCTCGAAGCCGACGCCGACGAATCCGAGTCCCTGGGGCTTGTGACCGCAGAGGAACCTGCGAGCGTCGATGAAGCGCTTGCAGATGCATCGTGGCGGGAGGCGATGAAGGAGGAGCTGCGGTCCATCGTCGAGAACCAGACCTGGCAGCTCACCGCGCTCCCTGGTGGCCACCGTGCCATCGGGTTGAAGTGGGTGTTCAAGGTCAAGCGTGACCCGAACGGTGAGATCATCAAGCACAAGGCCAGGCTCGTCGCAAAGGGGTACTCGCAGCGCCAGGGGGTGGACTTCGATGAAGTTTTCGCCCCTGTCGCAAGGATGGAGACGGTGCGCACTCTGCTCGTGCTGGCAGCACACGCCGGCTGGCACGTCCATCACATGGACGTGAAATCGGCGTTCCTGAACGGCGATCTCGCAGAGGAGGTGTACGTGCATCAACCTCCAGGCTTCGTCGACGACAAGCAGCCACAACACGTGCTCAAGCTCAGCAAAGCCCTGTACGGTCTTCGACAGGCACCACGAGCATGGTATGCAAAATTGGATGCCACCCTCTCTGAATTGGGTTTTGTTCGTAGTCCATTGGAACATGCAGTTTACAGGCGAGGTGACAACACCAATTTCCTGCTTGTGGGGGTGTACGTGGATGATCTGATCATCACGGGCACGAGTGACGCAGAGATTCAGGAGTTCAAGGCCGAAATGCACCGTTTGTTCAAGATGAGCGACCTTGGCTTGTTGGCATACTACCTTGGCATCGAGGTGGTGCAGAAGAATGGCGAGATCACTCTGAACCAGAGAAGCTACGCCATGAAGATACTCGAGCGTGCTAGGATGAGGAACTGCAATCCTTGTCACACGCCCATGGACAACAAGCTGAAGCTCTGCAAGGACGACGGCAGCGGCCCAGCAGACGCAACTGAATTTCGAAGCCTCATTGGCTGTCTGCGCTACCTCGTCAACACCCGACCTGACATTGCTCACTCAGTGGGGATAGTCAGCAGGTTCATGGAGGCTCCAAGCATGCAGCACATGGCAGCTATGAAGCAAATCCTTCGCTACGTCAGTGGCACACTTGGACACGGATGCTGCTACAAAGCAGGCACTGGCGAACTGAAGCTGACAGGGTTCAGTGACAGTGATCTTGCCGGCGACATTGATGATCGCAAAAGCACATCAGGTGTGGCCTTCTTCCTTGGTGATAGCATCATCACCTGGAGCTCGCAGAAACAGAGGACAGTGGCACTGTCTTCCTGCGAAGCTGAGTACATTGCTGCAGCAGCTGCTGCATGTCAAGGAGTTTGGCTCAGCCGTCTGATTGGAGAGTTGATGGGGAGAACACCGTCCAAGTTCAAGCTTCTGGTGGACAACAAATCAGCCATTGCTCTCTGCAGGAATCCGGTCTTTCATGATCGAAGCAAGCATATTGACACTAAGTTCCATTACATCCGAGAGTGCATCGACAAGGAGAAGCTGGAAGTTGATCACATTGGTACTAATGGACAATTGGCAGACATATTAACCAAGGCACTGGGCAGAGTGAAGTTCATTGAGATGCGACAAAAGCTCAGTGTCATGGAGATCAAGTGAGGACTGCAAGTTTAGGGGGTGAAATGATGGATTCAGTTAAACTCGCAGTTTCAGATTCTAGCCGTTGCCGACAACAGCTGGAAGTCTGTCAGTTAGGAAGTGTTAAAATTCAGAATAAGACCGCGTCGTTGATCGCCTGTGATCGCGCGTGGATAAGATAGGTTAGACTGTTTCTTTCCTGTTTGTTAGGAGCACTAGCTCACCGAGCGGATCGTGGGATGGCACGATCGGTAGCTGTTCGATGTAGCTAGTTTTACGGCTAGTTGGTTAGCCCCACTTTGCTTGTACTCGTTAAGTACTGGAGTAATCAGAAAACGCTGCAGTTGTTGTACGCAGCACAAAAAACCTTCGTGTGTTCATCTCCTTCTTCCTTCTGTTCTTGCGAGTGAGAGAAAGTGAGAGAAGAGAGTTGCCATTGCAACGACAACATCTCTCCACATGCACTGATCACTTGGTCACCTAAGACACACATATATGACTAAGTTCCACTAAAACTTGTGCAGCGATACTCATTTCATGGCTTGCTGATCCGCTCCCGTGCTATATCTTTGTGCTGTCAATACGCCCGCTACGCCATGCCGCCGGAAATGCAGCCGACGAGAACATAGACGACACTAATGCAACTTAAAATTTAGCAAAGTAAACATGAGCTAATCACCGACATCTATCTATTATATTCTGTTATATTATATTATATGTTATTATATTATATTATACTAAAAGCAAGATAAAAGGTTATAACAGAAATACCACATTGATCCACATCATCAAACTTATATGGAAGGTTAGATCTCTAATTAATGTATACGGTTTAACCTAGATCCCAAAAAATCACCGTTTCTAGATTCTTTCCTAGCATCTCGACAATGATTCGTGTCTCCAATAAGGAAATTGTACCAGACTAAACATGCAAAATCTGGACTAACTACAGTCGTTTGAAGAGCTGCATGAGCCTCCGGTCGGAAGGAGTGGAATTTTAAGATCGTAAAACACAATCCTCAAAAGATGTTCTGCCAAAATGGTTTACATACAAAGTACCAGGAAACAATAGGAAAAAGATGGACCCAAGAAACCTTATTCCATACGACACCGTCTCGACTACAAGGAAGTTTTCACGAAGAAAACCCGAACCTAACGAATATGTACCTAACCACACACAACAAGTTTGAATCGTGATTTCCTGCCTCCTGACACATTATCGAATGTTAAAGATGAAGGAAAATTGTGAAAATTAAAACAGTGGACTATTCATACTAACTAGAGAGAGATCCCAACTTGGCTGAAGAGTAGGATAGGAGAGTGTTAAAGAAAATATGCAATGACACAACCGCAAAAAAAAAGGCAAAAGGTGTGTGAAATTATTTTGTGAACATTTTCAAGAATGAAGATGAAAAGTGCAAATGCAAGAACCAAACGACTTCGCTTTGAAAAAGAATCTTAGGCCCAAATCTAGAAAACATTGATTGTAATATATTTACAAAATACGACAGTATAACTGACATAATTTATGAGACTAAAAGAGCATATATGATATATTTCTCTGTAGATAGTTAAAAAATATTGGATCAACTATGACAAGTATAATGACTTCTGGTAAAATAGGGATGAATCTATTTTTTACTGCAAAAGGATCAAGTGAGATGCTTAAAATTTTATTTGAGGAGTTAAAGAAATTGAGACATTCGAAGAGTGCCAAAATTACAAAAAAAAAAGTGGAAAATAATAGTCCTAATGTTGATTACCCAATAAAAATACATATATAACCACTGGCTATAATAAAACAACTTAATATATTCGTGTTAAAAATATTTTATAATTTGATTAATTTTTTGGCAATGAGATATATGTCGAAAATGATGGTCAAATTTCATCTTGGAGATTATTTATATACGTCACATATTTCAGAACATAAGGGAACCTTTTACAGATTACATTTATTGTGATTTATACTTATGGTATATTTGGAAATGGCATAATCAACAATTGAACACAAAACTAATGCTTATTGAACATGTTTTCCACCAACGTGATATTTTATTTAACATAATATTTAGGATGTCTATAGAACAGTATTATTTTCAGAAAAACTACAAATTTATTTCTCCCTCCCAACATATTAAAGTGCGAGAGCCAACTGGTTATTTTAGCACTAATAACAAGATTAGCTATAGGAAGTCAACTCTTTATCAGATGATTGTTTTATTCAGCAAGCTAGAACAGTCATAGTTATATTTTAATTGCAATATAAAATGTTCGTTATCAGCAATTAATTGCGAACCTCTGGCAGGCTTGGTCCTGAATATCTCAACTTTTTATCACTCCGAGAATTGTCATCTTGTCGGCAGGGTGAGTCCTTTGTTTTAGCAGCTGAAGTCACCAATCCATCTGCGGTACATGATGCATTGGTTAGAAGAACAGAGATGCTGCTGAAAGAAAACAACAAGTATAACACAGTCACACTCAATTTTTCTCCATTAACCAACCTCTGCCCAAGAACACCAACTCAAAAAGAAACCAAAGTTGTTTTACCTTAAAACATAAAAATTCAAGTGACCATAAGGTTTCGGAGCCCATCAAAAACAGTTTTTCTAGGAAGCATGCCATGTTCACTGTTGATTTGCTCCTTGACACACCAAACAAACAAACAAACAAAACAACTCTGTTTTTCTTCAGAAAAAGATAAACTGTATGTAAAATATTTTTTCCCTGAACACAAGAAACATTTAAAGATCAACCGCGGAGTTCTGTTCACAAGACCGTGGAACAGGTTACAGCTTCATACAGGCTAGATCGATGGGAAAAGGCACAGGTTGTAGATGTCATGACACACACAGACAACATAGGCAGGGATGAATAAACAGAGCGGCGGAGGGAGCTAAGAGGTGGTGGCTTCATACAGGCTATAGGCCGATCCCGTCGCATGGACATGAGCCGATCGAGTGCCAGCAGCCCCATGATGCGACGATGCCAGGGGTAAGGGCTGCTCTATCTATTTTCAGGCAGCAAGGCGAGGCCGGAGGAGATCGCATCGGTGCCGCGGCCCGCGGCGGAGGGGAAGCCTAATCCTAACATCCCGCAAAAAAAGAAGCTTAATCCTTTTTTTTTGAATTTTACCATATATATTAAACCAGCAAAGAGTACACGATTACATCGATTACAAAAATAATACTAAAAGAGACAAGCAAATCTATGAGATCTTCAAGCCCTTTTTTCTTCCATGACACAATCTTGTACTTTTCTGAAGGCAGCCGTAGAACAACGCCGAATACACCAAACCACAGACCTGTGAATACCAACGAAGTTTCTCCCCTTTTAATTTTGAGCCGCAATGCCAAGGCTTTGTGCACGCACGCAGCCATTAAATTAATCAAGCAACATCGGCAAGAGCACCACCACTGATATTTCAGGAACAAATAACCGAACCACTTTGTCGACGTCGTTGGGAGCCGAGAGAACGAATCACCATTGCCGAAGACGTAGTAGCCGGGATAGATATTGCGAAGACAATCCTCTTCGCGGCAACCATAAGAAACAATCCAAGATTGATCTGACGAAGCAAGATCTGAAGAACCATACCTAGACAAACTTAATCTTCCAAAGCCACCATTGACGTCGGGAAGGAGATCACGCCGTCGAACGAAGCGCGGAAGATCACTTATTGCAGACGAAGCCATCTCCATTGACGAAAAAGATAACAACCAAAACCAAGCTCGTATAGCGCCCTGCGCAGGTCCGAGGTCCCCAGCCCTCCTAGTGCCAGAGCGGCAACTAAAAGAGGCGAGGACCCGTCAATTCTTAGACGAAGGCGACTATGAAGATGCAGATGGCGCCGGCGGCGACGGCTAGGGTTGAAACCCTAGGCCGCTGCCTTTCTTTCTTTCTTAATCCTAACATGAGGAGGGGAGGAAACCGGGCAGAGTCCGCACGGCCGCACCATACCGCACACGCGATATATATACACATTTTTTCTGTTGAGTAAACTCCCGCATGCTCTGTCTCGAACTGTCTGACGGAAGGAAGGTGTATCATCGGATTTTCGCTCCATCATATCTTTACCGCATTTTTGCATCAGATTCGGGACGGAGCGGACAATGATCGGAGTGGATTTGGAGACGTATATATGTAGTTGTAATTTTTAGAAAAAAATGAAGCATGAGCGGAAACAAAATTAATCGGATCGATTGGCGCATAAGTAAATTCTGAAACCATACAACAACAAAAATTGTCAAATAACCCGTTGTACTCCCTAGGTGTTACAATATCTATTTAAGTGAGTTGTTTTTCAACGGACTAACTCGATAACTAATTAACTACCTAAGGAAGAAAACCGGATTATTTGGATTAAAATCATTGGATAATCCTTTTTTAATTTTTCGATAATTCTGCTGGGCAATTTAACATACCATATCCAGTTGTCAAGTTTGGAATCGGATATCCTTATGTGTGA
Source organism: Poa pratensis (assembly GCA_947311845.1). Lineage (NCBI taxonomy): Eukaryota > Viridiplantae > Streptophyta > Magnoliopsida > Poales > Poaceae > Poa > Poa pratensis. The sequence continues at coordinate 13,009,328 of CAMZMU010000083.1, read as the reverse complement.
GATTACTTAAAACCAAATATGGATTCTTTAAAACAATTTCAAAATAGAGCCTGTGGCCTGTAGTCTTCCTTTTATATATATAGAAAACACGTTTTTTTTAAAAAAAAAGAGAGGTTGAAACCACCCACCTATGCATCAAAATGATGCACATACATTCTATTATTATAGCATTTAACGAATTTACAAAAAAGAAATATATTGATAAACCTGAAGTCATCTTCTCTCTCCGGCGTCGGTCGGAGCTTGTGGGGGGTGCAGGAGACCGGGGTTCCAGATCATCAAGGTCGCCTTCGGCGTCGACGGCGTCGGCGCTGGCTCAAGGCGATGGCTTCGCACTGGTGGTCTTCCAGCTTTCCTCTTCTCCGCCATGCCAGGTTGACTGAAGACGACGGCTTTGTCGGCGGCTTCCTGACCGCGGTTCGCCGGCTCGGGTGGAGCTTGGCGGCAGCGCGCGGTTCGGCGCGTCTCCGTGGTGCGGCGGCGTCGGTGGGGGCTGGGTCCTCAAGGACTGGTTTGTATTTTCCATGTTTCCTGAGGTCTGTACTGCTAGTTCGGTTTTATTAGATCTGTAATCCCATGTACTCAAAAAAAAAAAAACTAGCTAGTTGGGTTTCTGCATGTGCTTCAGTTTGTTTTTTCCATCAGTAATGTTGTCCGTTCATAATCATGTATTATGTGTTGCAGATGAACCGATTGGAAAGGGCTCACCCCGGCAAGAAGACGATACATAGTTCTCATGGTGGTGAAATAACGGAATATTGGGGGCCGGAACTTCCTGAGGTACCTAACAAAATTCTGAATTCCTGATAGTAACAAAATTAAGTTGCATTGCGGTTAAATTTTCACTGTACCTATTGGTTGACCGGTGCTAGCTAAATGAAATGTACTACTCCCTCGGTTCTAAAAAGGATGACGTGCATGTGAACGTATCTATACATGTAACATGTCTAGATACGTCCGCATATAGACAAATGGAAATATCTTTTTTGGAACGGAGAGAGTACGTATGAACATATCATTAGTGCTTTGTGCTACAGTCCTACTGCATTAGCAGCTTTGCTTTGTTCTAACTTTCTATAGAAGGCCGCCTGTCACGAGTGTTGCATCCCCTGCTAATATCGATCAGTAGATAGATTTTCTAAAGCTACCTCTCTTAGCACGATGGCACAGTTACCTCTGAAACACCGTGCATTTTGGATAGTTACTAGGTAAATTTGGTGCGGCGGCACCGCCGCACCCGTGTGGTAAAATGCAAATTTGAAAAATGTCGATATTTAAAAATTGTGGAGATTTGAGAACTGTTTAAATCTGAAGAGTTAGCAATTTTTGAAGTTTTGGAATATTGATATTTGAATTTTGGTCATATGCCGCAAGTAGTTATCATTTTTTTTTTGTGTTGTGATATTTTTTGATATATGTTTGCAGTTTATTTGTATTTATTCGCATATTTGAGGTGAGTTTATTTGAAGTTGAATATTTATTAGTTTGAGTTGCATAATTGGAGTGAGTTCAGTTATAGTATTTGTAAATTGGAACTTTTTCAAATTGGTATAATATGTTTGAGTTTTGTCTTAAATATTTAATTTGATTCAATGGTAGGAGATGTTACATTATTTGAGCTTTTTTTTTGAATTCAATTAAAATTCAAAACATATTTAGAGAAAATGAATTTGTATTTTGTACAAATATGTATTTGATCAGGCAATTGTTAGGTGTAATTTCATTATTAGAGAGTTCTAAGGTATATTACCGTTTACATGTAATTGTTGTCTAAATATTTATTTGCTCAGGCATTTTTTAATTTAGCTTCATTATTAGGGAGTTTTAAGGTATTTTAGTTATAAATATGTTAGCGTACTTGGAGTCCTTAAGTTTGGTTGCACTCTAATCAGATAAGTTATATTATGGTTATGAAGAAATAATAACCAAATTGAGCATTAATTTATTTTTTGACGATCTACGCGTTCAAAAAAAAAAATTGAGGTCTGAATTTTTTTGGAATTGAGTAAAAGTTTGCGTTTAAAAAAATGTTAAGTTTCCAAAAATTATTCATATTAGGAAGCTGTTGAGGTCTGAATTATTTTCTATTTACAAAATGGTCAGTTTTGAAAGTTGTACGAAATCGAAATTTCTTCATATTAAAATTTCAAATTCGTTAGCGTTAGAAAAATAGGTTGCATTTTTTTCGTCATTGTTTTGATATATTTTTTTCCTTGGTGTGTAGATTTGAAGTTACTGAATTTAGAACATTTTTCGTTTTATGGAGTTCAAATTTTTTGGGAGGGCGATTTTTTTTTCTTTTCTGGAAATGCCTGCCAAAAGAGGGAGTCTCTGACAGTTGGGTCCAACGCTGAAGTCGTATTGACGTCAGCAGTGGTTTGCAGGTGCACTACTGCAGCGGCGTGAAGAGCTAGGTAGATAGTTGTTGAATTTGTCAAATATTATGACGACAGATTTTGCTGCAAAAATGTTTTAGGTACGCGGGGATTCTTATGCAAAAATATTTTATTCCTGGGGTCCGTTTTATCAAAATAAAAAAGTTTAAACATTGAAGTTGTTTGGAAGGATGATATACATCTACTCGTGGGACAAACAGATGACCGAGTGCGACGAATTTGTCAAATTTCGGCAAATTTTTTGCGATTTTGGATCCAAAATTAAGGAGGTAGAGTCGACCAATCTCGAAACCGATCACGGGGATGGAATCTACTCGTTGACGTGCATAAAAAAAAATAGTGCGAATATTGTTCATGAACAGTAGATGGCACTGTAGAAGTGCGTTACTGTTCATGAACAGTGCCGCCAGGGGACGTGGCTCAATCTGGACCGTCCGTTCCGTCGATCGGACGGCCCAGAAAAGCAGGTGACGTGGCTGAATGGATGGGGGGCTGAAAGGGTCAGGCATTATATATAGTACTAGGTAAATTTGGTGCGGCGGCACCGCCGCACCCGTGTGGAAAAATTCAAATTTGAAATCGGTACCGTTTAAAATTTACGTATATTTGAGAATCATTCGAATGCAAAGAGAGTTTATGTTTGAAAATTGTTTAGATTACGAAATTTTGTCAAATTGGAAAGTTTTTTACATTTTAATTACCTTCACGTTAGTAAAATGGTTAGAATTGAAAGGCAAATGAAATTTTAAAATATTCAAATGTGTTTGTAGTGTTATAGCGGTAGAATTGAATTTTGGGAAATGTTTACGTCTTTGAAGTGTGTAGATTTGAAAATTGTCGAATTGCAAAGAAAGTTTGCGGTTAAAACTTGTTTAGGTGTCGAAATTAGTTCAGAAGATTTGGAAGATATTTTGAAATTTTGGAGTAGCTAAATTTGGAATTTGATTAGTTTTGGCGTATTTTTTGTGGGGATAGTCTTAAAATTTGTTAAAGTCTGAATTTTGTTGGGCATATTATTTACATTTTTTTTTAGGACGGAATGTTTGTGCAACTTTTGTGTGAGAACTTTGAAAGTTTGTTAGGTTTGTTTTTTATTATATTATTGGAAATTGTTTGGAATTCGTAGGAAGCTTTTGTTCGCTACAAATGCTTAGATTTCAAAATTGATGAAGTTAGGAAATTATTACGTGTTGAATTGTTTCCACGTTTGTAAAATAGTCATGTTCGAAAGACTGTCATTTTGATATTGTCTAGTATTTTTTTTGGATGATCAATTATGGAAATGTTTCCATTTTATGTTTTTTGGTTTGAAATGATTATTGCAAATGATTGTGTTTTTTTTTTGGTGTTTTTTTTGTGAAGTTGGTTGGAATGACTATTATTTCAAGAAAAGGTCTCGAAGAATGTAAAGTGGTTATTTTTTATTTGTGCAAATGATTTTAAATTGGTTTGATTTTTTTTTTTGAGTTGCATTTGGAAAGTTCTGGGAAATTGTAAATTTGATTTCCATTCCCGTGATTGGTGCATCATTTTGCTCAAATTTGGGTAAATCCATTACGAAGGATTTTTTTTTTTTTTTTGCAAATAATGTTTAGAGGGAGGGCATTTGCATTTTCTTGAAGTGCCGACCAAATTTGAATTTGAAGACATGTTTGTTTTTTTGGCCATAAGTAGGTAGTATTTATTTTTATGCATATTCTTTCGGGTGGACGGAATGGACAAATTTGAAAGGTACTGAAAATTTTGAAATATTCAAATTTGAATTTTTATCGTGCGGCATGAATACTCACCATTTTTTTGTGTGGCCATTTTATTGATTTATTATGTTGTCGCAGTGGGTATATTTAAATTTAAATTTATGGATTTTACAGCATTTAACAGGGAAAAGAAAAAAATTGGAAAAGGGAAAGGTCTTAAGGGGTGGTGTTTTATTTTTCTGGGAAGAAAAAAAAAGAGCTACAGTACGCACGGGCACTGTAGAAGTGCTCTACTGTAGAAGTCTTTACTGTAGCACTGCTACAGTGCCCTTGGCTTGAGCACGCTTGCAGGAGGCGTAAACGGGTTGTCTTTGATTTCTGGGAAGGAAAAAAAAAAAAAGCTACAGTACGCACGGGCACTGTAGAAGTGCTCTACTGTAGCACTGCTACAGGCCCCCCGTGACGTGGGCACGCTCGCAGGAGCCCTAAACGGGTTGTCTTTGATATAGGTATATATATATATATATATATATATATATATATATATGTGGAACCACCTGGGTTAAAATATTACTCCACATTGTTTTCTTTTGTCAATTTGAGATGAGATGTGCTTATATTCAGCTTTTCTCACTTGCTTGTGGACGCAGCACATCTGGTGCCATATACATTCCCTGATGCCAATGCAAGATGCCGGCCGGGCTGCTTGCGTATCTCGTGCCTTTCTACGGTCATGGAGATGCCGTCCCAACCTTACATTCAGTTTGCAAACACTGGGCATGAATAACAATGCGTGTGAAAATGATGAAAGAGCAAGGAATTTCACCGGCAAGGTTGATATAACATTTTAATAAAACATTCCGGCATCAGGGGCGGGCCTAACTCAATTCATGGGTATTCAGTTGAATACTCATTATATTGTCAAATAATTACGTATGTATTGTATATAGTGTGTACATATATGCAAAACCATGAAACAATAACACAAAATGACATTCTATTCAAGTATTTAGCCTCCATCTCTCCTTATTACCACAGGGCCCGCATCTCCTTGTCCCATCCATTAGCCTATAGTTGAAATCTCATCCAAAAATAAGGCTTTAGACTGTCAAAAAACTTAGGTTTCAAATTTTTGAATACCCACTCTTCAAATCCTAGGCCCGCCACTGTCCGGCATTGGTGTCAAGACACTTCAGCTTGATTTCTATAATCACAATGCCGAGGCCTCTGATCTTGATAACTGGCTTCAGATTGCCGTTACACCTGCAATCGAAGGCCTCATTCTTAAGCTCTTTTCAGAGCCAGACAAAAATGATTACAACTTCCCCTGGTCACTTTTAGCCGATGGGGATGGAAATTCAATTCGGTATCTCAGCCTTTCCTGGTGTGCCTTCTGTCCCACAGTCGGACTTAGCTTTAATAGCATGACACAACTTTCTCTTTTTCATGTTCGTATTACAGAGGACTAGCTGGGGTGTGTTATTCACAATTCTTTTGCTCTACGGTCGATGAGTCTGAGCCGTTGCAATGAGCTAATTTGCCTGATGGTACCACACCTGCTGCAACCGCTCACATTCCTTGATGTGTTTTATTGCACGAAGCTGCAGGTTGTAGAGAGCAATGCTCCAAACCTCTCCTATTTCTATTTTAGAGGTCACCTCCCAGTACAACTATCTCTTGGAGCATTGCAGTTGAAAAAACTCTTCATGGGCCATGCTGGTGCTATCTGCTATGCTCGTGCTGATCTTCCGTCCAGTTTGCCATATGTGGAATCTCTTTCTCTACTTTCACATTTTGAGGTATATTCTAAATCCTTAGGCATCTTTAGACCGGTGATATGCGTATTATGACTGATCTGAGATACCTTTGTGCAGATTGACCATACACCAATGCTGCCTAGCAAATTCTTACACCTCAAGGACTTGACTATCCATCTTGATGTTGCAGCCTATGACTATTTTTCTCTGATAACGTTTTTTTATGCGTCTCCTTCCTTGGAGACTTTCTTCTTGAATGTAAGTCAATGTTTATCATGCAAAGATATTTAGTAACTATGGTGTGAACATGAATGTAAGTAGCTTGCCTTTGTCATCTTTAGGTGTTGAAGAGGAAAATGGAGCATGGGTCAATTGTGGGAGACACTTCACCTTTGAGGCAGATGCCAGCACACCGCCATGATAACCTGAAGACGGTGAAGATCATCGGCTTCTCCTCCTCGAAGAGCTTAGTTGAGCTGACATGTCATATCATTGAGAACACTACGTCGCTCGAGTACCTTAAACTGGACACCATAAGAGTACATCCTTCGGCTAGCTGTTCATTCAACAAATCTGGCAGGTGCTCACTCATGCCCACGGATCTTCTGGTGGAAGCTCAGAAAGGGCTCTTTGCTATCAGGACATATGTTGAGCCAAAAGTTCCCTCCACAGTCAAGCTAACTGTTGTGGAACCTTGCAGACGATGTCATGATCCTGAACTCTAGATGCAAGTTATCATAAGCACCCTATGCTCTCTATGTAATTGAAATTAGAATGTTGAGTAACTTCATGATCTTGAACTTTAGATGCAAGTTTGCAAGTTATCATAAGTACCATATGATATCTATGTAATTTAAACCCTAAACCCAGTGTTTGACATGCAATTCAATTAGGTCCTACTTGTCTCAAGAACTATACAAATTGTTCAAGCATGACAAGGGTGTTAGTGATCATGGAAAATAATGTAACAATCATGTACAGCCCATCTGGTTGAACCTTACACAATCCTCCTCTAGGGTGGTATCCACCGCGTGGATGCGGCTGGACTGTCAAATGGCCAGGAGATACCACCAAGCAGTTATTCAAGCGAGTTACCTCCGATTCAATGATTTGATATTCGCCAGCAAACTGTATAGAGCACAACTCAAATCTTGAGTGGCTTACAAGAACACAGATACTCCCTCCGTCCGGAAAAGGATGTCTTGGATTTGTCCAAATTCGGATGTATATAGACATGTTTTAGTGTACACATACATCCGAATTTGGATAGATGAAAGGCATCTATTTCCAAACGGAGGGAGTATATATTTGCAATCAAACAGCAGTTTAGAGTTCTCGAAGTTGTCAAGGTGCTAAATATATACAAGCCATCCATTGGAATTACCACACTTTGGCATCCACCATTTCACCTTCGGAAGTATAGCTGCTACATCTAAGACAGAGTACAAGATAAAATAAGGAGAACGGCTATGTGCTAATGTCCAAGCCATGAAGAAGGTACTGGCTGAAATCTAGACTTAGCACTCGCTAGCGTGTCATGGTAATCAACCCGGTTAAAACAGTCATGGAAGTCGGTGAACAGCTTGTCAAACACCCTCCACAGTACTTTATACGACCTCGAATATGGAAATGGGAGGAAAAACTGCAAATAAAAAATGAAGCACCGTATCAGCAAGTACTGTAATGTGCATACCAAAAAGTAAATTTGATGGTATCTATGTGTACACCTATTTAACATTTTACTTGTGCCAAAATTTAAAAAAATCGCCTTGCATCAGAGTGGAGCTGCAATTCCTTCTTGATAGGGCCATGGGCAGGCTAAAGGGGTGGAAGGGCAAACTTTTGAACCGAAAGGGCCGGCTTGCGCTGATCAACAGTGTCCTGACAGCCACGGCTACCTATTTCTTGACTGTTTTCCCGCCTGAAAAATGGATGATCAAACGGTTTAACAAACTTCGTCGGAACTTTCTTTGGTCTCCTGATGAGGAGGCCTCTGGTGGAAAATGTCTGGTCAGCTGGTCCAAAGTTTCTGCTCCAACTTCGTTTGGGGGTTTGGGGATCAAGGAGATGCAAGCTTTCAGTCGAGCTCTCCGGCTGCGCTGGGAATGGTTCCGGTGGACTGAACGGGGGAGGCCCTGGGTTGGCACAGAGACGCCATGTGACAAGGTTGATAAAGCCCTCTTCTCGGCTTGCATCACAATTCACCTGGGTAATGGTGAGATTGCCAAGTTTTGGGCTGACAAGTGGCTTGATGGTGAGTCGCCGAAGCAGATTGCGCCACTTTGTTTCCCCTTGGCGGCGCGGAAGAATCTCTCGGTGAAGGAAGCTCTGACCAATGACAGATGGCTCAGAGGATTACAGAGAATCACGAACGAGGCACAGCTTGATCAATTCATCAATCTCTGGTGTTTGCTTCAGCGTGTCAACCTGACTGACGAGATTGACACCATCTCCTGGCATATCACTGCTGATGGTCGGTACTCCGCGAGCTCGGCGTACAATGTACAATTCCTGGGACGACAGCCGCAACCCCATCTTGACAAGGTCTGGCACATTCAAGCGGAGGGTAAAGTCAAGTTTTTCTTCTGGCTTGCGTTACAAAATCGCAATTGGACGGCGGAGAAGCGGCGAGCTCGAGGCTTGACCTACAGTGACAGCTGCTGCTTATGTGATCAGAGTTTCGAGACGGCCTCGCACCTGGCCCTGACATGTCCTTTTGCCCGTGAAGTATGGCATTGCTTTCGGGCTTCTTTTCCCCGTGCTGTGCACCTCGCCGCGAGCTCATCCTCCCTTGATGAGTGGTGGGCAAAGGCGATCAGCGGCAAGATTGATCAACAAAAGAAAAGAGAGATCTCTCTGTCGGTTTATATCATCTGGCACATTTGGAAGGAAAGAGGAAGGCGTGTCTTCCAGGATGAGTCGATGCCGGCGCTGGCACTGTCGGCCCTCGTTCGAGCTGATCTTGAGCTTTTGTCCCTTGCAAGAAGGGATCAGGTCACACCTTGAGTTTTATGAACTAGTGTTGTTCAGTAGCTGTAACGGTTGTTCTTTCGGGTGAGTTTGGACGCCTTCGGGCTGTCCGTGTTGTAACTGTACTTTGTTCCCTCTCCTATAATGAAATAAGGCAGAGCTCCTGCTGTTCCCGGTCACAGTAGGCACTGGTCAAAATGCAACCATATAATTTCATCTATTGAGCATATTTGGGATCTTTGAGTACTACTTGCGTTATAAGAAATTGATGTGTATTCTACTGGCACATGAAAATGTGAGGATACTTTTTAATGTTTTCGGAGAATACAAAATATATTCAAAATCAGTTCTTACATCTCCTTCTTGCGCAAGGTGTTTTAACAGCATGAAAGTTTTCTGGTTTTCTTCCAAATTGTCAATGACTGCAATCCATATGTTCGAAGCAAGTTGGTGGGCCTTTTCTCCTGTCCTACCACAAGCAATGAACTGATCTGTACAGAAAATGAGAAAGCAGTGCTAATTGGGTGTGAATAAAGACAGGTGTATGAGAAATCCGCACGTGAAGCAATACATGAATCTTTTTGTATATAAAATCTTGTCAGATCTCATAATACATGAGAAATCTTCTATACAATCAATACAGAGTTTTCTAAGCTTTTAATCGAATGCAGCCAAGATTTTTTCATGTAAAGTTTCTTTTCTACCAATAAGAGAACTAATATCCTAAAACACCTCAGTTGCTAAGGAGTTGGCAAATAGTTTGTCAACACGTTTGCTTGAGAGTCTTCCTAGACTTTCTTCACTGGAGCAAAGAAGTACTTAAGAAGAGCACACATCAGCCATACAGAACGTCAAAGCCATGCAAGCGAATCATTGCTTCTCATCCTCAATCCTACAGTATCGAATCCCCCTTTATCAAGCCAAATATGTACTAGCATCACAATTCTCTCATACGTGACATGATTTAGTAGCACACTTCCATCTAAATGTTTACCTTTGAAAAATAATATTGATCATGATCATCCAACACTACAAAAATCCCGTCACTAAAGCTAGTAAAAAACTTAAAACCTTCATGATTGGACTAGCATTTAAAACACACAACTCACCAATGATGGTGCCATGAAGTATGCTGGACGGAGGAATGACAAGGCTCTCAAACTGTTCTTTCAAATAGAGATATGTGTGACCAACAAGCTCGTCAATCTCCCCACCAGATGATACAAGGTTCTCGCTGACACATAGTGCTTGGAATCTCCTATACAAGATAAAGGATAATGCAAACAATGTAATAAGTGAGACTTCTGTCTTGCTTTGCAATTTTTCCAAGTTTATACAAAAATATAGAGAATCAATCATGCTGAAAATAGAGTAGGAGCTATCAATATTTTTTAATTATTGAACAGCATCATATAATGTAGAAGACAGAACAATATCAGATTACAAAACTGACCTCCTAGCAGAACCTCTAGGAATTGGCCCAGGCCAGCGTTTACGGAAACCAGCAGATGACCATTTCCTTGCAATGGCGGTTTGCCACAAGTATTCTCCTTGAAACATGCTTGCCCAATGCTTGCTGACACATGATACTTGAACCCACTCACAGACTGGTAACCGAGTCAGTATTTCTACAAGGAGATGTTCAGGCAGAGTACCAATTGGTCCATCACTTCTGTCTGTCATAAGGCTAGCAGACAGAGAACAGAGATGTGCTCCTCAGTACTCATAAACTAATAATCATCAAACTACTGATAAATTCAATGTCACGTAAATATACAAGTTATTAAACAAGACGGAATCAGAGGAACAGACAGAGCACAACAAAGTTACTACTTGTGTATTCTATTTGATACAGAAAAAGAATGTTTCAGAATCAGATCAAAGGCAGAGCAAGGAGTACGCAATTTCCTGTGACCCCCTCTGCTGAGCTTACTTATTACAAAGAAATGCCCTCTACAGTCTACCATCTATACCAGGAAGAATAAAAAAGGATGGTCTTTAGCTTCTCTTAACCTTAAACAAAACTGAGCTTACAAAACAAAGTGTGCAATTTGCATCCTATATCTACGTCAGAGCAGCCAGAAATGGGCCCCTTTTATGTCACAGAATGACAGAACAGGACTCCCTAAACACACACGGTGGCTGTTGTGTGCACTACAATACAAAGTAATACTGTACAAACACTGTTCTGCTGACGAGCAAAATGAACACATCGAACAACCGACCGAGTAACTACCAAGAAACACCAATAACTTATCTTGCACGCAGACTGATGCAACCCAAAGCTACCAAGATTCGCTCCTAAATTGAGAATAAATTGGTGAGAGCATCCTGAGTTCCTAAATTAACCGAAGAACAGCACCACCAAAACCGCAATAGCCGACCTTGAAAGCAACAAATCACACAAGAATTTAGCATCATCGAGCTAGGTACCTGGGCAGGACTCGGAGGGAGGCGTGGCTCTCCGTCCAGCCTCCGGGGAGAACGGACGGAGGGAGAGAGGTCGTCGAGTCGGGTGGTGGAGGGGGACTAGGAGAAAGAGGAAGAAAAGGGGAGCAACGACATGGACGGCTCAGCTTTGGCTGCATCACCTCCTCGTGTACCTTGCTGGGGGACGCGTAGCGTAGCTTCACAGGTTCCCCGTGCGCGTGTACCTTTCTGGGGGCGCGTAGCGTGGTTTGCTCTTATGCGGTTTTGTTTTTGAGCGGAGCTCTTATGCGGTTTGTAGGCCGAGAAATGGCGCATTGACAGATGAGGCCCGAAGAATACTCATGGGCTTATGATGTCCGTAGGCCGAGCCCGGCTGATAGATTTCTACCAGACAGTCAGTGGTTCTCAAAAAATAAAATCAGACAGTCAGTGACTTGAGTCTCGACGTGGGTTTGTAAAGAACCTGATGCTGCTTAGAGGAGGTACAGTCGGACAGATTCCTTGGACCCACCACACAGTGACTAGGTCCCGCCGGGGGTTGTAAAGGGGCGGGATACTTGGAACCAACGTGGCGGGGGCCGTACCCTCTCCTCGCCGCCATGGAATGGCGCAGGGACGAGAAGCTTCCAGATGAGCCAGAGCTGCGACTGGACTTGGGATGATGTGTTCTTTCTAGCACCGAGGCATGCCAGCTCGGGAGTAGGAGTTCTGGACCGCGCTCTCATGGAGACCATGTTGGGCCAATGCATGCCCGACGTGTCGTCGGTGAACTTGCTAGGAGGGTTGGTTAAGTTTGGGATCTGGCGAAAGAAATTGAAGGTTAAAGTGTGTATGTGTGCCGGAAACCTCGCCGGCGACTAGCCCGAGCTGAGGACCGCCACAGAGCACGCAGGAGGAAAGGGAGAGGTTTAGAAGTACGGGGACTCGGGGAGAAGGCCACGGAGTACGATGGAGGTGTCGGGGATGCTGGAGGGGGCGCAGTGTCACCGGAATTGAAGGAGCGAGCAGCGCCGGAGCGGAGGAAGACGAAGGCCGTGGCGACGAACGGTGGGGTCTCGGCTCGATTAACTTCACAGGGAGGAAGAACAAGACATGGCGGAGGTCCTGGACGACGAGGACGCTGTGTCGTCGTGGCGGCGGGGCCGTACGCAGCACCGCGGTGCTCCTTCGACAGCCTCCCTTTGGATGCTTGGGAGCCGGAGGCGCTGAAGTAGGTCGTCAACAACTTCAACAGTGAGATGGTAGAGATTTTGCGGGCGGGCGACATCTAGACCATCCAGGTCACGGTTTGGTTGAAGGATCCTAGCACCATTCTGAAGTTGTACCAAGTGGAGGTTCCATGCACCAGCGTACCTTCAATCACTAGATGATCGTCCAAGTCGAGGAGGTATTGGATCATAGCCCCTGACATCTGCGACCTCCTGACATACCATAACCGTGACATAACGAGCAGAAAGCGTCCTCGTCGCTCGCCTCGAATGTTTCGTTTGCAAGGTCGGCGACATAGGGCCACCACCATTTCGCGACGGTGTCCACATTTTAGGAGGGCCAACTGGGCGTGGACGAGCCAGTAGTGGTGCCAATTTTTTAAGAGGGAAGATTGAACACTCACAATGCATTGTGACAATAATACTGGGGATCCTGCTGGGGATTGAAGATTGAAAATATATTTACATTGAGCATTTGTACTCGTTTGAACTGGACAAGCTTGTATTTGGATGGTATGAATTATGTATCATTTGGCTTTCAATAAACTTATGTATCTGGCAGGAATATGAAATACCTAGTGCCAGTCAAGCGACCCCACTAACGTCAGTCGAATTGTTTGTCCCCTGACCGATGGAGCGCCTAAAACACGGTAGGCCAGGCAACGCCAAAACGAGCGAAGCGATAAATCCAAACAGGCAAGACGAAGGAGCTAGGGCGCACGTCACCCCCGACGTGGTGAGGACGGTCGAATACACCTCTCAAGGTGGCTCTCGTAGAGGGACAAGCGGCTGTGAAAGGGCCTCCACAATTCCAATGACGGGACGGGCCATATGCCAAGGCCATCACGGCCACAAGCCTGATGTCACATAATTTTTTTTGTAGGGTTGAATCCTAAAGGAAAATAATCTCATAATTTTTTTGTAGTATAACCTTTATAGAAAAATAACATGAGATCCAAACTCATGTAAAATTATTTCACCATAATCAGAGAAGATTACTCTTCCCATACGATTCAGTTAAACATGCCAACACGGTAATATAGATTTTCTAGTCCTACACTTTTCATATCCTATGATAAAAAAGGAGTCCATTATTGTCACACAATGGCTAACTGATGGACTCATGGACCTATGGTCAAAACGTCCGCCCTCTTAAAAACGACCTGTGCTCGCTGGTTCCCGAGGAGCGGAGCGAAGCTACGAGGCGAGCACTCCTGTGATCCTGTCCTTCCTTCCTTCCTAGGCGCCGCTGAGAACTTTCCGATCTGCGGGATGCGGATCCCGCGGCTGCTCGCAGCGGCGGTGCTGCTGCTCGTCCTCGCTGGGGCGGCGGCGGTGGCGGCTGCGTCGAATGAGAGCCCCAGGATGGAGGTACTGACGCTCGCGGCCGACCTCGCGCAGCTCAGGTCCAAGGTCGCCTACCTAGGTGCGTGCGTCTTACATGTCTCCGCTCGATCCGGTTCGGGGTGAGGGCGCGGTTGGTTTCGGTGTCGCTGCTGCTGTTGCTTCGTGCGGTTTTGCTGGGTTCGATGAGGTTTGCTGCTAGGGTTTTGGAGGTGATTTCATATTTTCATCTGACGAACTAGGAGGTCCTTGGCGTTATGACGAGCTAGCTAGGGGGCGCATTTTTTTTTTTTTTGAACTGGGGGGCGGATTGTGGATTATGGAGCAGATTGGTCGGCTGCTTTGGTGCTGACTGTTAATTGGTTACAATGTTGGTTAAAAAGGAAATTGGTTACAATGTTGGGCAACAGTCTTCTCGTTGCTCCCTAATTTGAGCTAGATATGACATTCAGTCTGCTCCTCTATTTTAGAGGAGACCTGAAACGCGCCGTGAAACCGGTTTCCCATGGCCACGACCCGATTAATTTGAAGAGTTTCCTCATGGATATGTATTCGGTGCAAACAGTTTTAGTGACAAAGAGAAAAAAAAAAATGTGTCATGTCACTTGAGAAGCCGTGTCCACTTTTCACAAAAAGAAAAAAAAGACCTATGTCCAAGTGGAATCAATACCTGGTCATCAAAACAAATCAATTTCTAGTTGTTGCAAGAACTTTTTTTTTTTTTGAAACGAGGCAAAAGTTTTGCCTTTTATATTGATATAGGGGAAGCAAACATGACACGGCCGCGACCAAAAAGGAAAAAGTCATACATGACAGGGCAAACTAGAAAAAGTAGCCCCGCGAGGATCCAAATCATCCTACTCCGTCTATTCTCTCAGAAAGATATATCGTCATATCTTCAAACTACTACCACGCGGCGCGATCAGAGGATCGGGAAGCAGATCAGGCGGAGACGTCCAGCGCCGTCGGAGGCGGGAAATCGCTTCCCCCTGGGCCAGCAAGGCCAATCAAAGCTTCGTCCGCTGCCGTCATGGACGGCAGGTTCAGCCTGAGGAGGGTCCTCAACCCGTTGATAGCCGAATCAGAGAACGGAGCCTTCTTGCAGGTGTTCGCGAATTCTTTCGTAGCCTCCACCAGGGGCATATCTCCAAAGTCGAACCCCATTTTCTTGTGGAGGACACGCTGCGCTTTGCCGACCGCAGGGAGTTGTGGCTTTGCCGCGAGCCTGCTGCTGCGACGTTCAGGGGCGGGCAGGGCCGCATGAGCACGAGGCATTGGCGGAATAGGCGTGGGAAGCAGCGGCACTGCCAGCAGGCTGAACAGATCCGCGACGCAGCGTATCGCGATGTCTGATGAGGGAGCGACATCAATATCGGCATCGAGGAGGTTCCCAATCGTAGCAGCCTCCGCGTCAGCGGCATCCCTCCTTGCCAAGTCGCTGTCGTCAACAAGGCCGTCTTCGTGCGCCACCTCCTCGCCGTCCAGCAGCAACTCAAGCTGATCCAGCTCGGCGAGGCATGGCAGAAGCTGCCCCCTCTTCCCATCCACAACCTCGTCCTCATCATCGTCACTGTCACTAGCAAATCCCCGTCGCACAGCGCGTCGCCAGGCGAGATCAACATCGGGTCGTGGCCAGCCAGCAATGGGGAGCACGCCAAAGATGGACGCGAGACATGTCGCGAAAGGGCCTCCCCTGTCATAGCCGGTGACAGGAGCAAATGCACATCCAGACCACTCGCATCGTGGTCGTCGTCCTCTCCTTGCATTAGCAGCAGCCCCAGGCCGGCCCTCTCCCCTTCCGAAGTCTCAGCCTCAACATCCACAAAAGGGGAGCACTCCAAAGCCGGACGAGAGACCTGCGGAGAGACCTGTTGCAGCACCTCCCCCGTCGCAACCGTTGACATGCGCAAAAGCACCTCCGACTCAGTCGCCTTGCGGTCGCCTTCCTTTCCTTTCATTTGCAGCAATCCCAGGCCGGCCCTTTCGTTCTCCGCAGAGAGCACCCCGTCCACACTCATCTTGTAGCACCTCTCGCTGGCCAGCACCCTCGACGCCACAGAGAAGTAGCACACGTCTATCTCCGGGCGTGCCATGAGCACGTCCGAGAACGAGCGAAGCGAGCTGACCGGCGATGCGCGTTGCCGAGGAAGGCTCGCCGGCCGGACCCTAGGCGCGACCGGAGGCGAGGCGAGGCGGCGCTCGTGACGAGGCCGATGCAGGGAGATCGGGTCGCCGGCGGCAGCTGCTTCCCCCGCGTAGCCACATCGTTGTGGAGGCTTGGAGGTCGACAGACAAGACGCATGGCAGTCGCGCGTCCAATGACCCAACGTCGGCAAGAGCCGCACCGCACCGGGTCGCGGCAGTCGATGATGAGGTGGTCCCGAGACTGGCACCGGAAGCAACGTCGTTGGGATGACAGGGAGTGGCTGGGCTTGTGGTGGAGGCGAGCGGAGGGATGGAGCCGGGCAGGGGGTCTTTGAGGGGCGCGACGGTGCAAAGAGGAGCCGTCGCGTCGAGAGGAGCATCGCTCCTTGCGTTGTGCCCAACGGGAGAGCACACGGGTCCAACCCTCCTCAGGCGACGAACTAATCTGTGTCACCTGATCCTTCCTGAGACTGTCAAACTGCTGTCACCCAGCAGAGTTGAGCATCCTCTTGAAGACTCGGAGTTGAAGAGCAAGGATCGTGACATTCAATGGCAAAGAACAATGATGTCATACGACATTGCTACTCTGGAGAGTGAGATAGCGTCCCTCCAGGTGATCTATTACCATAGACAGTACCTCTTAAACTTTTTTCGTAACCTCTTGAAGAAATTATGCTCATTTACTGCTGCCTATACAGTCAAAGGGATCTGTAGCTGGAGGGGAGCAGACAGACAAGGTCAATGACCGGGTTATCGAGCTTGAGAACCAGGTAGAGGGCAATACCGTATACAGAATATTATGAAATGAGTGCAACAATTGGAATTCTGTGGTTTCTGATCTTACTGCTTCTAGATTGTGAAGCTCAAGAAGGACATGGAGAAAAGGGCTAGCGATGCAAAGAAGCAGGTGCAAGAGCTGAATGCTACGCTGGAGAGAGTACGTATGCAACTGTGGTTGTCTTCTGAATTAATCCACAACTTATAATTTTCTATATGTGGGTATCAACTCTTGAAAAAGGTTGCACTTGTTCAACGAAATACTCCTGTGAGTCTGACGTTATCACTGGTTAAGCAGTCAACCTTGCTGTTTCTGCAATTCTGACATGATGAATTTCTTATGGTTAAGAAGGAAACTGTGCTTCTTCACGGTAGGTCAACAATATTAAATTGCTTTTTTGTATTGCATGTGATTCCAACGTTAGTCTGGTTAATAACCGCAATTTCTTTTCTCATGGAAATTTAAATGTAATAATGTAAGTATACTATAGAGAATTCACAAAGGCTTTAGTTGTAATTTAAGTTTTTTATTTCAGTAGTAAGGGGAACTTTTACGAAGTAACTTTGCAAGAAATCTGCAGCATGGTTTTGCATATTCAATCATAATACTATTGGAGGAAAAAGAATTTAAACAACGGTTCGAATTTCCATATTTTGACACAACAGGTTGCATGATATGTCAGTATCATCACTTCCTTAATCTTAGGGAGAGCTGAGCCTCATGCCCTGTGTAACTAAACAAATATGGGATAAGGCTCATCTCCTGCTGACCTGCAAGGTTTTCTGTCGAAACAGGGGTATAAGTGTATAACCCTTTTTTTTTGCGAAGTGAGGATACATCAGCCGAGCATCTTACAGATAAACCCAGAAAACAAAGGAAAATATAAGTGTATAACCCTTGAATCCACCTTTTCCATTATACTGTCCTTAAGTTTATACTCTTTTGAATTTTCTTAATAGCTTGAAAAGACAAGGGCTGAGGAAGAGCGTAGGGTTCAGAAGACCCAACACGCTCTTGAAGTTGCAGAGGTTTGTGATATATGTGACTATGTGGTTCATTTTTCTATTACAGTTCCGTGATGCATTGTCTTCAATTCTTTGTTTTCATGTTTGTAGGAGGAGCTGATGAGGGTGCAGTTAGAAACAACAGCGAAATCTGAACAGCTTGGAGAGGTAATTTTGCATCCCATCGGTGTAACTGCTGTCCTATCAATGGTTGTCAGCTTGATGTGTATTTGCATTATGTCAGTAAGGTAACTTGACATAGATTTTGGACTGGATGCCTATTTGTGCAATCTTGGTGCAACATGCCAACGTTGTTTTGGACAATACATTTCAAATGCAACTTAGTTGCCCAGCTCAGCTTAGTGTAGTTTTGTTGAAGTTTTACATAATGATAAGAGGTAATGACATCATACAAAGACTTGCTCACCATGTGCAACTTAGTACTAATCAGTTGGTTATATGTGATACATTTCTAACTCATCACACTCATAGGCACATCGTACTAATCAGTTGGTAAAGCTCTAATAAATGATCGCACTAACTAATTAGCTGGGAAAGATAACATTGATGGTTAACTTTCTTTTGGTAATCATGTTGTGGTTATATGTGATACACGCGGGAGTTCCATGTTGGAGTTGCACTGTATTTGCATGTGAGAATAACGTGACGGCCACCCTTTTCCTCGATTGTGTGGTTTAGGGTCATAACATACTCAGCTTCAGCGCTTTTTGTGTATAATAACTTGAAGGTCAAGTTCGTAACTTGAATTCCTCCGAGCTGCAGTGGCTAGCGCGTGGAATGTGTCGACGAGGTCACGTGTTTGAAGCGGTGTCTACAATTTTAACTATTATTATATTTGTTCCACTACTTACAGTTGGGACCCACATGTAAGAACGAGTTATGGTCACATGTTTTAAATAAAATATGTAGGGCGTTTTCGCAAAAAAATTGGCGTCACGTGTCCGTTACAGAATCATTTGAACTGATTTTGCATCTTTTAGCAAGTTTTTGTACCCCTGGACCACAAATTTCAACTTGTTGAACTAATTTGCACATGGTGGACAAGTATTTGTACCACAAGTGTTATTACCTCTAATGATAATATACTAACTTCTAATCGAACTGAGCATAGTGAGTACCTGTGCATGGCTTTGTTGTTGGGCACATGTATAGAAAGCTGCTGATTCCGGATTATGGTGACCATGCCCGTGATGGGTGTAATTCATCTGTCCACAATCACACACTTTTAACCTCACCTAGTACTTTCTTGAAACTATTGCGGTGAGTATCATACTTATTGTTACTCTTTCGCAGGTTCATGGAGCATGGTTGCCACCTTGGCTAGCGACACATGCAGCTCGCTCGATGGTACAAGTGGACCTACAAACTATGCCTCCTTCTAGTGTACATTCTTGCAACATGCTCATCATGTTATCATGTAGGAGTTGATGTCAAGTCAGTGGATTGAACATGGAAAACCTGCTTTCAACGGTTTACTCCAGAAGGTGCCTCCTATCTTATTTAGAAAATATATGAACTATCATATATGCCAAGCTAAACACATCACTTATTCACTGTTCATAACCTATCAGTTAAATCACCGCAGGCATCAGAAAAATCAGTGCAAGCGACCGAATGGGCTAAGCCCCATATGGAAACTGCTAAGGAGGTACTGTTCTTTTTACTGAAGTTGTAGCTTAGGAAATTTGTAGAAGCATATATAATGCTTATCTATAGTTTAGAGCATGCGTCATATGTGTATTCGTTTATGGCCAATTATCGGTATATATTGCAATCATTTAAAGTACTTTAATGTTGTGAGCTTTTGGCATCTTTGCACTTCACTCACAATGATATTTTTATTCTTGAAGAAGTGGATTCCTGTTATTAAAGAGAACTGGGTCGCTGCAAAAACAAACACGGAACCATATGTGCAAATAGTCTCAGCAAAATCAGTAGAGGTTTATGAAGCATCAAGAGATGCTATCTCACCCCATGTTCTGAAGGCTCATGAATTCGCTGATCCTATTTCCAGGTAAACTGGATCTGTTCAGCAATTTGAGAGACATCATGTCTTTCATTACACTTGGGTCACAGTTTTTTGTTTTGCTATTAAATTATTGATTTATTTAGTTGGAATATATATTTTCAGGAAGCCAAGAAGTTATCCAAATCTTATATTGATCAAGTTGCTAAGGCCAGTAAACCACACGTCGAGAAACTTAAAACCACCCTGAATCCTTACACTGAAGAAGCAGGTCAGGCATACGAAAATTTTCGTGCCTGGTCAAGCGACCTCGACGGGAACCTGGAGAGGGCGTTCCTCAAGTTCTACCTGGAGCTGCACGGGGTCACGCCCATGGTCGCCAACTTCCTGCACGAGTTCTACATGATCAGCAAGGGGAGCCGCGAGTACCCCTTCTGGCTGAACAAGCTCAAGGACGTCTTGGACAAGCAGTAGAGATCGATTGTCAGAACTACCCCCTAGTTAGCATAAGATGAGCTGGTGAATGTGCTTTGAACATCCTGTTTTGGTTCCTGCGAGGCTCTGTAAACTGCTGATGTTAAGAGTTTAGTTTGTAGAGAATACTTGGTCCAGTAGTAGGATATTTCTTGAAAATATCTCGTGTAGGGGCGGCTGTACGTAGGATTGAGCAATATCCAACTGCTCTGGGTCTGCACCTGTTGTTTTTGCATCATAATATGTCACGGGCTCACGCCGATACTCCAGTAGAATAAGAACTCAAATCAACACAGATGTATTTTTGCAATGTGTCCTCGAATTCTGAATACAATCAAAATGTATGTATGTTCTTGAACTAAAAACACACAAGAACTGAAAACACGGGCAGTTGCACATGACAGAAATCAAGAATAGGAACAAGTTTTTGCGGCGGATGCAAACTACGTGGCGACGATTAGGGATGCGGACCAAGATACACTAAGCGAAGCTGATCGTGCCGGTCGTCGCAGAAGCGAACCTTCGCACAGCGCACTGCAGGGTGCCGATCGAGGGGCCCGACAGCGTCGGTCCTGGCCTTGTCGAGCGCGATGAAGACGTTGAGGAAGGTGTTTCTCCAGGCGGTGCGGGGGCGCCGCTGCTCGTTGTTGGCCCACCTGACCTCCAGCTTGGCGAACTTGTCGGCGAACCGCCTGGGAAGGAGGCGCGTGGGCCGCATCTCCTTGGTGAGAGCACGCTCACGGTCCTAGAGCGGCACGCAGCACGTCGTCCTGAGCTTCCTCTCGGCGTCGCGGAGGGAATCGAGGGGGCCTTTGATCGACGCCACGGCGGTGCCGTGCAGACGCCTAGGTCTGGGGGCGATTTAAATAAATATAATTACATTGAGCATTCTAATTTCTTGTTCTGTTTTACCATATTAAGGTTTTAACAAATATAGGTTCTATACGTAGTTAGCATTGTTAGTTATACAATATATTTTTAATTGTTTCCATTTATGGTTGTCATGAATATCATTAAAAATATATCGGAGTTATTAAAAAATATCTTTTATGAGATATAGCCCTTAATAAGATACAAAATCATCTTAAATGTTAAAACAAACAAAAAATTGAAACACACGGCTCCTTGAAGTTCTTACAATGGATAAATTATATAGCGCATGTGTATATTATTGCATGGACTTTCCTCTCAATTTTTCATATTATTAAATGTTTTGGTAGAAATTTCAATGCATGCAAACCTAGCAAATATCTTAAGAGAGGTGTGTAGTGTATGGTAATATAAGAAATATATAGAAACTTCTGAAATTAAATTGAATAGTTGACATGATCATTTTTTTTACTTTGTCAAAATGTGTCGTACAAGTTACTCTGGATTCATTAATAAGTTGATAATCTGTTGATTACTTACACTTCTTACTGAAATAGCTTCGCCTATAGAGATATACTAGAAGGGTTAGGCGCGCTTTGCCGCGCCAGTTTTCTGTTGGAGCGTCTGTTTGTTCTCGGTAGTACGGTCGCTGTACATGTTTTCCAGTTCAACCAGGACAACAATCATACTTCATAATAATATACAATACTAAAAATTCATTAAAAGTATCAAACACTGATTAAAAAACTATCAAATGGAACAATAGCTGTAAAACGGTGGACCATTCATGTTTATTCATACCATCTCGCCTTTCGCATTGCTAGAAAATGACAGTAGGAATTATCTTGGTCTATTTTACTTTAATTAGCTGACGAAATTATCCCATTCAGGCTTCATCTGAGATGATTCGTTTGAAAAATATCACCCTATACCTTTCTTCATACCATCTCACCTTTCACATTGCTAGAAAATGACAGGAGGAATTATGTTAGTCTATTTGACTATAATTAGCGGACTAAATTATCTCATTCAGGCTTCATCTGACATGATTCGTTTGAACAATATCACCCTATACCATTCATACTTCATCTGACAGGCTTCGTTCAAAGAAATCTACCTAAACCATTCAAGCTTCATCTGACAGGCTTCGTGTGAATATTTCTCGAGGGATGAGAAACATACATCAATGGAGTGTCTGAGCCAAATGATAAACAAGTATCATCTGCTACCACGTTTCGTAGAGAATTTTAGGACTATTCAGTAGTGGCTTTGTACATTAGTTATTGAAAAGGGGACTTTGCAATCAACAAGAAAAGGAAAACGGCACGATAGATTCAATCCGAGATGAAGTATATGATAAATGTCGAACTTAACAAAAAAAAAGACACAATGTAAAAACATGAAGATGGATACGATGACCTCAACCTTGTTGCTAGAGGGGAGGCTAGATTCATAGGAGTTTGTTGCCCCCGAGGGAGGAGATGCGGAGCTCATCCGTGGTAGCAGCAGCAGCCAGTTTGTGGGCGATCGGTGGCGGCAACTGCTAGTAAATACCAACCATAAATGGATACAAGATTCACCGGTCCAATGGAAGGTTCGCCAAGCAGAAATCCTGATAGAAAAAAGGATTGCGCAAGTTGTGAGTCAACAAGACAAAAATACCTTTTACAGGACATGCAACACTCTTTTTTGTTGGGGCAATTCACATGCTCGACAAACCCAATTGGTATGATCCTGTACGGCACGTGCTCCATAGCACTCCTGATGAACAGCTATTCGACATCTGAAAATATCAATTTTGAAAGGAAACTTTTGTGAACTACTAATCGTAGAAATTTACATAAAAGGTAGTCTTAAAACATCGAAGAAACTCTCAAATGTAAGTGACGAACACAAGTACAAATGATTGCAGGAAATAACTCTTACAAATGATAATTTAATTGTAGTCCCAATCGTCAACCCACCGACAAACAACACAACGTTCAATTTTCCATTTAGCATAGACTGGACTATAAGAGTTTGCTGCAGAGATATTGGAAAAAACAATCACATGTAGTTCTGTTGCAACCACCAACTATGCAAGCCAAGAAAAAAATCAAGAGACGACATACCTTGTAATGAAAGCAACTCTTCTTTCTTAATACTTGGGGTAGAAGACTTGAAATTCCCACCAGGAGTATCGTCAAGCTGCAAGCAATGACAAACAAGAAACCCTGTCAGTTTGTATGTCTTCTGATCAAAAGGGCATGTGTATTGTTGTAGTCCACATATTATACTGGACCATGAATGTTTGAGTTGATAAAGATCTTGAAAACTTACCAAGTGAATTAATGGCTCCCCAGTGCTCTCGAGTTTAATGCTCATCTTCCAATTTTTCTTCCTTGAGCTAGCATGTCTCTGTCCACTCATTCAGGCTCGTCAACCGTTTCTTGCAAGACTTGCATGGACATGATATCCTGCCAGCAACACCAATAACTCAAATACCAATAGTGGTGCAAACACTCATGCTTCTCAAAGCCAACCTAAATTACACAGTAAATTTCATATCAACACAAAACTATTCCCCATTGAGCTTCTATCAAACATAGCCATCAATGGAGAAAGAATTCGGGGAAGACCTTGAGAAGGGTTGGTCGGGCTCCTTTACCTCGTCAGAGGGGCATCAGAGCCACCGCCGGTGCCTATGTCCGACGACCTAGCGTCCTCTCTCTTTTCTTTTTCCCCTCTCCGTCTCCCCCTCCATCGCTGAACTCCGCCGCTGCCCACCCGAGAACAGTTGTTACAGAAAAGAAACCGTGGTTCAGTAACTGCAGTAGGACCCATGGGCGAGAAATCGCTGGATCAACCACATGGCTCAGATTCTAGGGAGTATACGGGTTGGAGGGATACCATCCTAAGGCCATACGAAATTTTTCGTTTGTGTGGCACAATCCTGAACTAACTACTAACATGGCATACCACATGTATCAAACAAAACGGTACATGGTGGCTCCCATTTACATCTACAACACTCATTACGATGGTAGAACTAAAATCTTTTGTGTTGGGGGATGGCGTTCCTTCAAACAGGGAAAAAATGCAAACTGTAATTGTTCATCTAATGCTTGGTTTCCAGTATAATAAAAAACCTATACACAGTCCATGAGAATTTTAGAATATAATTTTGCGGGTTACCGTAAGCACCAGATAATACACGCAACAGAAATAGATAGGCTTCTCCTACTTAGCTCTCACAATCTCTAAAACTCTGTTTGCAGCTGGTCTATATAGAGAAAGAAAAGAAAGCACGTTTACGGCCTAGATGCAAGGAAAGAATCTGCTAAGCGTCAGGAGCTCTGGTGTAGACAGAAGACGATAAGAAGCTACAACCGTAAGGGCTTACAGCGAGGCAATGTAATTTGATTCAGGTTCGGGTAGCACGGCATTCACAGTGGCCAGCACCATCCGCCTGAGCAGGCCTACAAATCATTCACCAATTGGGCTATACTGCGCGAGCAATGCACAGGGCCTGAAGAAATGCTAACAAAATCCGGATTTCTAGGTGACTTAGCAAGCACTCGACTGTGGTAGTGCAGAACAGTAGCTGGATCGATTCACATAAATCTTCTTGCATGTATACAGTCTGAATATTTCTCTAATTCAACTTGCGTGCATCAAGGCCTTAGAAGCTGAATAGAACACTGGGTTAGCACCAGTAGTAAAACAGGTTTTGAATTGAACTTGTGTATGAAAAAATAAACCAATAACACGACATTTATATGAAAGTGGAGTATATTACTTATACTCCTAACATGACAGACAATTCTGTTTGGAACTAATTGTTTTGGGCAGCGGACAAAATAAGATGCAACAATTTGCTAAAAAGCAAATAGGTAGTGTATCCAATTCTCATCACAGTAGCCTCAAGAATGATGCTATATCAGATAATTAACTGTACATAATCAACTTGATAGCATAAAGATGGGTGATGCTTTCACTCGTTAATTTTGTGGCATTATCACATATCAAACCAGAAGAATATATTCATGAATGCTTTTTTTGTTGAAATTTGATTTCATGTCTGCCGGTAAAGCTAAGCATCTGAACATATGGAAATTTAATCCAAGTCTAGCCCAGACTTTGAAGAGACACATAATGGAAACATATAAAATTAGAGCTCAACTTCCCAACATAGTACTCCGACCATATATTCCACATCTGGTGGGGATAAACTGGAACAGAGCATAAGGGGAATGGGAAGGGAGGAGACAATGAGGACAAAGCTGCTAGAATGCGGGGGTGTGAGGGCTAGAAGAGGAGGGCGGAGGAAGAAGGTCCAGGGAGAAGGAGGGCAAGGAAGAGGAGGGCGGAGGGGAGGCTTACCTCGCGCGTCGCCACCGGGATCCTACGGGCGTGGTCGCTGGCCCGAAGAACGGCCGACGCCGCCGCTAGGACTGGAAACCCTAGCGCGACTGCGACCACTGGGCGAAAGAGACCATGCATGCGCTGGATTGGACGCTGGCGGCGAGAGAAGATTGGAGGAGGATGAAGACACGTCCCTAGAGTCGTGAAACACAATTAACAAATACGCAAGGCGGTATCGTTGCCGAACCTCTGCTGGCCTTCCGCATCGGGGAAGGTGACGGAGCCCTGGAGGTTTGCCGCTGCAGTCGCGATGGAGGCCTGTCGGGGCGGCGGCGCTCGCGTGGTTGAGTCGTGGAGCGGGGAGAGAGAGAGGGGCAATTTTCTGCCGTCGTTGTAAAGGGAGGGGACGAAGTGAGACAAATCGAGAATATGGGTCGGTTGTGGTGTGGCCCATTGCGTTGACCAGCGCGTGACCAATTTATCAGAAAGATAGTCGGTTCTCTACAGTAGCAGGACGTCTGAGAGCTCGAGAATCCTTGGGAGCTTAGTTATGTTACTGATGCACCCTAGGTACCACAATTTGCACAAAAAGTGCAGATTAGTCCCATAAGTTGTAAGACGGGGAACAGTGGTACTACAACTTGTATTGATGGGTGCAAATAGGTCCATAATCAATCTGGGACGGACATGTGGCGTTGCATTTTTTGCGAAAAGATCCCTCTATATTTTTTTTATTTCTCACAATTGACTGCAGTACCGTTTCCATGTGGCCCCCACCTGTCAGTGGTGGAAGAAGAAAGAAAAATAATTGGGTCAGGTCCAGGACTCGAACCAAGGATCTGCAGGTGCTCCGTGCTCGCGCGTGCCAACAGGCCACGACGATATGTGTTAATAGAATAGCATCACAATATTGGAGTGAGCATGTTGTGGGCTCCAATCTTATTTAAAAACCTAACAAAAACAATTGTAATAATCAGCTAGATATATATGTGCAGTATTTTGTATTTTCCTTTGCATCCGTGAATGAACTTGCAGTATTTTATTGTCACGATCATACGGCTTTATTGTCACTAATAATAATGTTCTTGCGTATATCATTTACGTGCAAAGATATATGCGTAGTTCAGTATGTACAAATACAATGATACGTGTGCGCTTTTATTACTGTATATATACAGGTCGCGTGCAAACGTGGTCACAAAGAGCCTCTTGGCGCAGTGGCATGCGCGTGCCTGGAGCACGTACAGATCCTTGATTCGATTCCTGGACCTGACGAGTAATATTTTTATTTCTTCTTCCACTACTGACAGGTGGGGGCCACATGGAAGCAGTACTGCAGTCAATTGTGGGAAATAAAAAAAATATAGAGGGGTCTTTCGCAAAAATTGCAACGCCACATGTCCATCACAGATTGATTGTGGACCTATTTTGTCTCTGACATGGAATCCTCTGTCATCGCCGATCGGGGTAGTCCCTTCTGGACACGGGAGAGGGCTACGAAGACACGGGAGAGGGCTACGAATTTTGACTCTGACACGGAATCATCATCGGTCGGATGCGACGTACGAACGAAACGACGGAAATTTTGCGGCCTGACGACGGACGAAACAAAAGTAAAAAACGGTTTGACCGGTCAAACTTGTTTGGTGCTCGACATCGGGACAATCTGGATCATTGATTGAAAATTGAACGGACAAGATTTAAAGTATCCCAACATGTTTGCTCTTTTAATAGTAGTTTCAGCTCTCTCTTTTAATTTGAAATCCCTCATCTAACCATGCAACCAACTATTCCCATGCAAATTCTCAATGAACCATAATCCTAGTGAGAAAATAGCTGATGTGATTGGACGCATCCTTCGATCTATTGCACAAATACCAGCTACAACTAAAAACGATCCACATTTCTTTTGGTCGCCTTCTGCTAGCAGTTTTCATACAGCAGTCTTCATGAAAAATCCAAGGAACCGAACATAAGAAGCATCTCACTGACATATACTAATTCGTGATTAAGCACCCTGACCTGGGTCATCAGAGTCGTGAAGTTCTGGAGCAGTGCCGGGTGGGTTCGCACCTTGCGCAGCAGGCTGTGCAGGCCATGGCGCTCGTTCTGGAGGTTGATGTACACCGAGCGCCAACGGAAGCTTTAGCAATCAGCACCTTGTAATCGAAACTACAGGCCATGTATTGCCGCTTGCTGCTCATCATGAACGGCGAAACTACAAGCCATGTATTGCCGCTTGCTGCTCGTCATGAACGGCGCGCGGACATGGCTGCAGGTGTACAGCCCGATGCCTCGCAGCCGCAGGAGAGTTGGCAGAGCACGCACATGGCGAAGGCGGCCTCGTTCCTGCCGGCCTCTGTGAGCTCCATGGCTTGACCGGTTTGCTGGGCAAACAAACCTCTCCATCAATCTGACCATAGACACTTGTGCCCAAATCTATCCCACACGGACACGCCTACTGAAACCAACAGCCCAGCTGCCATCCATCTTCAACTCCCACCAAACCAATCAGACCAACCCAAGAAACCCCGCAGGCAGCTACCCCGCTTCTTACCTCCCACTCCCAGGCTCCCACCAATAACCACAGCGACCCAATCCTGTGCCGCCGCCGCGACCGTGTGCCGCCTCAACTTTCTGCCTTCTGCGCTAGCTCCAGGCCTTGGCCGTGGCCGGGCCCCTCGCGGTGTGTTAGCAGTGCGCTCGGAGGCGGAAGCCGCTGGAGGCAGCGGGATAAACCCGGCCATCCGGATGAAGGACTCCTGGAGTCCTGGAGCTCGCCGGCCACGAGGAGGGCGATGGCAGAGGGTTGCTCGATCGGGGTTGCTGGTTTATATTACGTGAGGGGAGAGGGCTACAAATTTTGTCTCTGACATGGAATCCTTTGTCATCGCCAGGGTAGTTCCTTCTGGACACGGGAGAGGGCTACGAATTTTGACTCTAACACGGAATCATCATCGGTCGGAGGCGACGCACGAACGAAACGACGGAAATTTTGCAGCCTCACGACGGACGAAATAAAAGTAAAAAATGGTTTGACCGGTCAAACTTGTTTGGTGCTCGACATCGGGACAATCTGGATCAAAATTGAACGGACAAGATTTAAAGTATCCCAACATATTTGCTCTTTTAATAGTAGTTTCAGCTCTCTCTTTTAATTTGAAATCCCTCATCTAACCATGCAACCAACTATTCCCATGCAAATTCACAATGAACCATAATCCCAGTGAGAAAATAGCTGATGTGATTGGACGCATCCTTCGATCTATTGCACAAATACCAGCTACAACGAAAAACGATCCACATTTCTTTTGGTCGCCTTCTGCTAGCAGTTTTCATACAGCAGTCTTCATGAAAAATCCAAAGAACCGAACATAAGAGGCATCTCACTGACATATACTAATTCGTGATTAAGCACCCTGACCTGGGTCATTAGAGTCGTGAAGTTCTGGAGCAGTGCCGGGTGGGTTCGCACCTTGCGCAGCAGGCTGTGCAGGCCATGGCGCTCGTGGAGGTTGATGTACACGGAGCGCCAACGGAAGCTTCAGCAATCAGCACCTTGTAATCGAAACTACAGGCCATGTATTGCTGCTTGCTGCTCGTCATGAACGGCGAAACTGCAGGCCATGTATTGCCGCTTGCTGCTCGTCATGAACGGCGTGCGGACATGGATGCAGGTGTACAGCCCGATGCATCGCAGCCGCAGGAGAGTTGGCAGAGCACGCACATGTGATTGCCCTTCACGTAGTTACCTGCGTGAAAAGTAAATGGGTTAGTTTGATACTCCAAGTGCAGAGTGTGTAGTACGTGGAAGACGTGTTTTCCCCACGAGGGTGACTCGAGGGTTTAATATCGAACTCTCGGGGAATCAGTAGTAAGATTTATCCTTCATATCCTTCTTTTGGTTACCTACAAAACAAAGTAAATGTTTTGGTTCTCAACCTCACCTAGTGGTTGTCAAGCACAAGGTGTGAGAATGATATCAAGATAATATACAATGCAAAAAAGAAATAAATATGCAATGGTTATGGCGTGTAGTTGACGGAAAAAATATTCTGCATGGAGCTTCGTATCTTCCCCTGCAACGGCGCCAGAAAGCACTCTTGATGCAATGGTGGTAAATAAATATGCAAGGATGGTGGTAGCAATGATAAATGATATTTTTGCTTTTATATGATGAATGCAAGATGGAAAAGTGTTTTTGTATTTTCGGATTTTTAAATGGCAGAAAATGAAAAAGTGGTAAAAGTGGTTGGAAAGGTGTTTCTTATGATTAAAAATGGACCGGGGTTCATGGTTTCACAAATGCACTCTCGCTCTAATAAAGTGGTAGACAATGGAACACTAGAGTTGACATATGAGATTGCAACACAATAGTTTAATGACAAGTCATAATTGTATGGGCATCACGTCCTAACATAGACCTTTTGGTTATTAGTCTCTCTTATACTCCACCAAGATGCGAACTAAATCATAACACCTCAGTAATTAAGATAACTCAGAGTATAGCAATAAGTATCATGACATGAAGTTAAAATAAGAACATGCCAGATCTAGTCATGGAGGAAGTGGCAATGGTCACACCCACATCTCCGGTAGCATGGTATTTCTTTTTATCCCTAGTGAGGTAACAAAGTAAGGTAAAACACCCAAGTGGATCGCAGAACTTTCTCTCACGTTCACTGCACTAGCCACCCCCGTTACTCCAACTAATGCACACGTTCCCCTCACACGCTCTCATAAACATGCTTGATCATAACAAGTAAATAAGAACGGGGTACATAATATGCATCTACTTTCATAAATGAAACAAAACCATTGCAATCTCAAACATATATTAACTCATAAAAAGATCCACCACAAAGGTATTACATAGATGACCGTAATCATGTTCAGCAGCTCATACGGTACTAATTAGTGAAGCTCGAGAGAGAGAGATACATAAGTTACTTCCACAAACCCATAGTCCAGAGGTGGACTACTCCCTCTTCATCATGGAGACGGTGGAGAAGTCGTTGGAGAAGATGGAGACCACGCCGGCAGCCCCGCCGGAGTTTTCCCCTCCTATCTGCAGCTCCAGGTCTCTGTTTCTGTGTTTCTGTGTTTCTGCGGCGCTCCTTCCAGAGAACGTCGGGGGACTATTTTTATAGCGTTTTTAGGTCAAAACGGAGTCGGTGGAGGAAAGATCGACGGCAGCGGAGCTCCGAGGCCCAAAAGGAGGGGCCCCACGCGGCCAGGTACAGGGGCCGCGTGGGCCCACCTATCTTGGCCCTCGGGCCTCCTCTTGTTTGTTTCCTTCGCTCCCACGCTTTGTTCCTTCCAAAAAATGATGCTCGTAAATTTCCAGATCATTTGGACGTCGTTTGGGTCCCTGAAACATTAAAATATAGAAATAGGGTTTTCTGCCTGCGCAGGGTTAATTCCATAAAAAAATAGGAAACATGTCAAATATTCCCAAAATCATTATAAAACAGTGATATAACCCTTATATGATGCAAATATGACTGAAATATGAGTAAAAATAATGCAAAGTTCATGTATGCATTTTACATGCATCAACATCCCCAAGCTTAACCTATACTCGTCCTCGAGTATGAAGGTGATAAAACTAACATGGACTTTGCAATTTAATACTATCAATGGATATCAAAGATGATTACTATTGCTACATAGAGTCAAATGGTTCATTCTTAAAAGGGTAGCAATATGCAAGATAGATTATGAAGTGATATCAAGTATTCAATGCAAGGATGTTCAATGATAATTCACAAAGTGTAACATAAGAGAAGAAGTACTATGGACCACATGTATGCATAATAATAAGTAAGAACATCCTATAATGGTCATAGAGTATTGGTGAAAATCTGAATATAAAAGGTGGACACTTTGGAAAGATATATATATGAGTAGAGGTAAAGCATGAATAAATTTTATCTAACTTCTGAACTTCTCTACTTAAGTCAATGATTGTAATATGGTAATCCTTGGTGTCAAGCTCTCATTCCCCTATCATAGCATCTTGAATGATTAAGTTTAAAGTGAAAGCAATACGAGTAGTGTGCTTGACAAAGTACAGGTTGAAAGTCTCATGCCCCTTGAATACAAGTACCTACTCCATGTGTTACTCAACTTGGAAAACAAAGCAAGTTCAAGTTAAATATCATTGTAAGTAATAACAGTATCATTAAGAGCGTCAACTGGGGTACCTCTTGTCCCAGGATATGGAACAAGCCCATATCAAAATGACAAGACAAACAAACATAATGAACAATCTCAACACCCTTTTTATTTACCATTGGATAGTTTTTTATTGTAAGGTGTATCACAGAAGGTTCACCATAGCATGTAAGTAAATTTCCACCATGAATGATGCATGGCTTAGATTAGCGGCCCAGGCGTCTCTCTAACCATTTATACAAACTCATTTAAACTCACTTCATTTCCCCATTTATTTCACCCATGGTAAGCATCCATAAACAAAAGTACATGATATCAACTAAATGAGATGATGTGCAATGTTGAAAGCTTGCCATGTGACAGCACATATGAGCTAACTCTCAACCAAAGACATTTGTCAAGTCCACAACTTCATAATTTTAATCACAATGGGTCATATTTTTTATGCAATGAAAGTAAAGTGTGCATCAAGTTCGAGAGAGCTATATAACCAACTTTTCCCACAACAATTAACAACATAAGCATTTTCATTCAGAGGTATAGATAACACAAATATCATGATAAACATACTCGGAATAGCATAAAGCTAATAGGTAGATATGGTGGACTCACTGGAAAAACTTTGGTTGAAGGTGTTGGAAACAAGTTTTTGCTTGTTGGAATTTTTGGGCTAGCAAGAGGGAGAAAGTTGACCATCTAAATGCATGCATGAGTGTCCATAGAACTAACTAATCCATGTTAAAACAAGGTAGAATAACATTTAGCATCAAAACATGAATAAAAGATAGCTCTTGATAAAATATTTGCAAATTATTACTCATTAACAAGCTCATGAATCATGCAATTATATGTATCTTTTAAAATTAACTCAACATCCCTTTTCCCAATCTTATAATAGCATCCAACATAATTCAACCCAAATTTCCAGTAGCTCTCTCATATATAAATGATAGTGTGGTGGTCTCACAAAATAAAAATCTAACCTAAACAAACAAAAAGACGCTCCAAGTTTATGCGATAAAGTGTTTCGATCGAAAAACAGAAGTTAGACGTGTGCAAACCGAGAGTGTGTAGGTCCAGTGGGGTTGTCTTCACATCCCCAAGCTTATGGTCTTCACCATCCTTGGATAGCTCTTGGTGCATCTCCTCTAATCCCTGTGAAAAAACTTCAAAACACCGTTTCTCCCATTTCTTTTTCTGGGGGCACATTAGTGGTGATAAACAAATAGATTTCTTGCTGCATATAATCCTTAGACAAAAATTCATATGGATGTCCAGAAATGTATAATGTTGTATGCCTACTCATAAACTCAATTGGATCAAAAAGATTCATGTTAAAAGTTCTAAGCATGCATCAAACAAAATGGGACAGAATCTGTCCAGAAAAACAGCAGTAGCAAAACGTATTTTTCTACCCTACTTAACTTTGTCGGAAAATTCCGAAAAATTTATGCATGCATAGGATGAAAAGTTGCCATTACAGTTTAAATATGAGCTCATTCGGAGTTACAGAATAAGAATTAAAAATCATACCGTGCACAGATTCGTGCAGGAATAATATCTCCGAACGCTATAAGCAACTTCTTACCAAAATGAGTAAAACTTGGCACTTTATTAAAAATTCCAGAAACTAAACTAAACACTAAGTCTCTTGTTACAGCAAGAGGACACAAAGAAAATCACAAATAAAAACAACCGGGTTGCCTCCCGTAAAGCGCTTTCTTTATAGCCATATAGTTAGACTTCTTACTTGATGTTTATTGTGGACGAATCTCACGAGGGAGCTTGAATGATGTGCCCTCTTCTTTGGGAAGTGTTCCATACATTTCTTGTGTGGAAACTGAAACTTCACATTCCCTTCTTTTGAATCAATGATAGCACCTGTAGTACGAAGAAAAGGTCTTCCAAGAATAATTGGACTAGAGGTTTTATTCCCCATATCCATGATTAGAAAATCAACAGGTACAAATGTCATATGTAACTCTACCAAACATCACTTATTTTCCTAAAGCATGTTTAATGGAATCATCAGCAAGTGCAAGTTCAATAGAGCATTTTTCAAGATTTTTCAATTCAAGTACTTCATATAGTTCTTTAGATAAAACATAAACACTAGATCCTAGATCAAGTATAGCATGGTGTGTCTCTTTTCCAATGGTTACTAGGACTTTGGGAATCCATACATCCCCAAGCTTAGGTGGTATCATAGCCTCTTGGTTGTACCTAGCAATTTTTCTTTCAAGACATGATTAGCAATATAAGTACCAAAACCTGCTTGGTTATAGTTGATGGAAGGATCAGTTGCAAATTTTTGTAAGATAGATATTAAGTCATACAAGCTACAATTCCCTAAGTCAAACAATGGTTTCTTGACTTCACTAAGCATTTTAACTTCTCAACTTTCTTTTCCCTATTATATAGGTTAAATATTTCATAACGGTCATCAAACACATCTTCAGGTACTTGGGCTTTTTCTAAACTTTCTTTAATTCTCACTTCCAAAATCAAGCCATCAAGTAAATAGTGAGTGTCAGTAGCAGCAGTATTCATAAAAGAATCCTCACATTCATTATCCAAAAAGACTTTAGAGGTTTCAGACAATCCTCTATAAAACACATGCATGAGCATCCAATCCCTAAGACCATGTTCCATTCCAAAAGCTATACCTCTAAATCTTTCCCATGTTTTCACTAGAGGTTCATCCTCTTCTTGTTTAAAGGTGATAATTATTTGTCTAAGATTACAAACCTTTTCAATGGAACAAAATCTTTCAATGAATGCAGCTTTTAAATTAAACCAAGTGCTAAAATTTCCAGGTGGCCATCTCAATATCCAATCTAAGGCTTTTCCACCTAGGGAGTAAGGAAAAAGCTTAATTTTAATATTAGCATGGGTCAAATTTAACATTTTGCACCTTTCATTAAACTTCTTAAGATGAGATATGTGATCTTCTTTTGGTTTCCCATAAAAACGGTATTCATAAATTGCTTTCATGATATTAGGATCTACCACACATTTCTCAACAGGGATATTCATATCTTGAGGAAAGTTCTTAACACTAAATGGCCAGAAGGTTCTCTTTTCCATTATGCAAGTTTTTACGTGTTTTTTAATTTTTTATGCCAAACTGAAAATAAATATGCAAACCGAAATAACAAATGCAAGACAATGACAAACAAAATAAATTTCTTTGAAGGTTGACAAGGGTATACATCTCGGGTACCCTACCGTGAGGGTACCTGGTGCACGTGACGACTAAGGCCCAATAGCGAAGAGCCTATTCGAAGCCCAAGACAAGAGGCCCAAGAAGATGGAGTACCCTCCAAGATTAGACATAGGCATAGTCGGTTTAGACTTTCCTTACATGTAAACTAGGTCGGTTACGAACTCCCGAGACCCAGCCTATTTAAAGGCTGGGAGGGGTGCCGATCTAGGACAAGCCATACTCAAACCACCAAAGCTCTAGCGAGATCGATACCCCGACGAGCCCCTGTAATCGCATAATCCACACAATCAATACCAGACAAGCAGGAAGTAGGGTCTTTACCTCCACCCGAGGGGCCTGAACCTGGGTAAATCTTTGCCTCTGCTTGTCAGCCGACGAAACTACCAGTACTACCACGTTCTCTCCCCATAATCTCAACCCTAGGTCCTTAACCATGGGATTTGATGAGGGTACACCTCGTCAATTGGCGCCGTCTGTGGGAAAGAATAGTGCTGGACTCACGGTTTCTTCGGTTCCATCGGAAAACGGCGACTCGCCGATCGGATCTACAAACGGCAACTCGCCGGCTGCATCGACAAACCAGAACTCGCCGACTCAGGCGGCACACGGCAACTCGCCGGCTCACTCGACAAACGGCAACACGCCAGCTTCACCCGCAAAAAGCGCATCGGATCCTCTGATGGAT
This sequence comes from Poa pratensis, assembly GCA_947311845.1. Taxonomy (NCBI): domain Eukaryota; kingdom Viridiplantae; phylum Streptophyta; class Magnoliopsida; order Poales; family Poaceae; genus Poa; species Poa pratensis. The sequence continues at coordinate 12,973,836 of CAMZMU010000083.1, read as the reverse complement.
TTCGAGCCACACTCGCCAGGATTCCAGGAGGCCTTCTCCGATCTCGAGTCAGGTTTGGGTTTAACCGTTGGTTCGTTCAATTTTTTCGTCAACAAGCTTGGTGTGCAGGACTTGACGGATCCACGCCAACTCGCGACTTCCGCACCCGAGGCTCCATCGGTTGCGGTTCCTTCGACTGCGGATCCCTCAACTGCGTCCATACCATCGTCGATCCTCCAAGCTTGCTCGTCTGCAACAACCATGTCCACACGAGAGATGCACGAGCTCATGAAGAACTTCAGGGCGAGGAGGCCGAATCAGCATACCGCACAAACGATCCCGAGCTCGATCTCTCACTCGAGGATAGTTTCGACTGCGGGATCTCCTTCAGCGACTTCGACGAACTCGAAACTCATATCGACAACCACGTCGACTCCGAGATCTGCACCAACAACAACAACCTCGACTCTGAGATTCATAACAACTTCGTCGACGCCGAGATGAGCATAGGCGATGAAGGCATCAACAGCGAGATCCGTCCAGACGGACCACTCGACGGGCATATCGACTCCGACATGAGCCTTGATGACGATGTCGAGTCCATGACAGGACTCGAAGACACACATACATACCCTCGGGTGATACCCCAGCAGGTCTACGTCGCCATCGCCGCAGAATCATCAGATGCTGCGGCCAGCCGCAGGCCTACAGAATTCCCGTGCACAGTTACTATGCCGGACGGAGTCACAACTCTCACAATCACTGCTGAGATGGCAGCAAAAGCAGATAAAGTCATCAAGGAGTGCACAATGATGCCAGCAGACGCAACACAAGAGGAGATGTTGACCTTCCAGTACTTCAACTGGCAGGAATCACTTCGACTGCGGCAGGTCAGAGCAACACTCGAAGAACGCAAAAAGCAAGCTAGCTTGTCGAGTGCGCGAAGAAGACAGCTCTCCCTGAGCTCCACCGGGCGAGCAGACACAAGACCCAGATCAAGGTTGTCACACCTCTCGCCAGACGAAAGGGCGGCACTCACCCGCAACTTAGGCAACTCTTTCATGACATACGACGAAGAGGGAGTGCCAGTACCCAAAACAGCTGCGGGTGCCCTCTTCACCGCTGCAGCATACCTAGAGGCAATCAAGCCTCCAGCTGATGACCCCAATGCAAAACTGCATCGCCAGCAGATCAAATCACTCGCCTTAGCGGCGAAGGCCATACGCCAAACTCCAAAACTCCAGGTGGGAGTCGAGACCGTGCCCTAGTCGACGCACGTCGGGAAGAGCATAATCACAGTGGTCACCGCCACCACTCGAAGGAAAGAAGCGGCTCGCGCAGGCGCAGGTCCAGGAGCAGATCACGCAGATCTTACAGTAGCGACTCATACTCTGATCGAGAGCCTGAGCCACATGGAGCTCTGTGCTTCACTCGACGCGTCCGCGAGACACGGATGCCCAAAGGGTTCAAACTCACATCTGAACAGCCCAAGTACACGGGTCGACAGGAACCTTCTGGGTGGCTGGAAGACTACAGGCTGGCTGTCGCGTGCCAGCGAGGTACAAACACCACGGCCATGCAATACATACGACTCATGCTCGAAGGCACAGCCCGCGACTGGCTCAAGGCCCTACCTCCATCAAAGTACGACTCGTGGGATCACTTCCGCGATGACTTCATCAAAAACTTCGAGCCTCTATGTGAGCGCCCAAAAACGTTCGAGGACTGCGGGCCTGCGTGCAACGTTCAGACGAAACGCTGAGGTCATACATCAGACGATGGACTGAGATACGCAACTCAGTCGGAGTAATTTCAGAAGATATGGCCATGGATGCTTTCATAATGGGACTCGCCAGGCGGGACCTCAAAGAAGCACTGGTCGCAAAAAGCCAACCTCTGTGGCTAACCTCTTGATGACCGCGACTGAGTGGGCAGACGGAGAAGACATGGCGCGCACCACACGCGGGTCCTCACCCCGTGACAATCATGAAAGCGGCAGTCGAAGCCGCAGAGACTCGTACAGAGACGACCGAAGGCGCAAACGTTCAAAACGTCACTACGACGATGACAGACCCGAATTCATGGCGGCTGGGTTCTCCACACCCCGCAATGACCAGGACAGAAGCGACCGACGGTCGGAAGATCGGCGAGACAGTCGAGATGATCGGCGAGACAGTCGAGATGATCGTCGGGACAGTCGAGACCGCGGCCAACGCAGTGATAGCTACAAGAGGAAGGACTGGCGCAAGTCACGGGCACAATCTGAGCGATCATTCGAAGAAAAGATGGATGCTGATTGCAGATTCCACCTGTACAAGGGGGACGACGGAAAACTGCGCTCCAATCACTCGATGAGAAACTGCAGGGAGTTCGACCAAATGGCGACTGATTACGTAAATCTCAGAAAGGCAGCAGCCACACAAGCACCTGCACCCGTGCCTCAGCCAAACAATGTGCCTGTTCTGATGGCACCACCCCACCACCACAGCCTGCTGCAGGCGGAAATCTCGCGGGTGCCATACAGCACATACCTCGGGTGGACGAGCCACAGTACCCTCCGCCCCAAGGGCAGATGTACATGATACAGAAAGGTCGACCTTCCAACAGGGAGCAAAAACTTCGCACTCGACAAGTAAACATGGCGGTCATGTCACCTCCGCTGTAACTGAATTCTTGAAGGGTTCTGAAACCACAATAAGCTTCAGCAGAGAGGACCACCCTCCATCGGTTGTTCGTCCAGGGCACTCTGCTCTGGTACTCGACGCGCAAATTGGAGGCTACGCCATGTCCAAGGTTTCATGGATGGTGGCAGCGGCATAAACATCATCTTCGCAGATACGCTCCGCAAAATGAACAGGTCAGTCGAAAACCTGCCAAGTCTTCAAATACCTTTCACGGTATCGTCCCAGGCAAAGCAATAAGCCCAGAAGGCACCATACAACTCGACGTAACGTTCGGGGACAAGAACCACTTCAGGACAGAATCGATTGAGTTCGAAGTTGTCGACTGGAAGTCACAATACCATGCTATACTTGGACGCCCGACGTTCGCTCGATTCATGGCGGTGCCACATTACGCATACCTCCAGCTGAAGATGCCTGGACCAAAAGGAGTAATCACAGTCAAGGGAACTTCCAAAAGTCTGACTCTTGTGACCGAGAATTCAGCAAAATCTCTGAGATGTTTGGCATGGAAGCAACACTCGCTGATCTAGCGGTCTCCAACGATCGAACACTTATGCCAGAACACAAAAAGGTGGCAGTCGACAGAGCATTCAATGCCACCAATGACACAAGATCGCATCAGGTGCACCCGACTGACCCGACCAAGACAGTCAATGTCTCGTCGAGTCTGCCTATCGCATAGGAAAGCGCGCTCGTCGAATTCCTCCGTGAGAACTGGGATATATTTGCATGGTGTCCAGCCGACATGCCAGGTATTCCCAGGGAATTCGCCGAGCACTCTCTCCAGTTATTTCCAGATGCTAAACCAGTCAAGCAAACAATGCGCCGCATATCCGGCCCAAAAAGAACTGCAGTCGAAGCCGAAGTCGACAGGCTACTCGCAGCAGGATTCATCAGAGAGATCAAGAAATCACAATGGGTGGCCAACCCCGTACTCGTAGAGAAGAAGCACACAGATATCCTTCGGATGTGCGTAGATTTTACAGCACTCAATAAGTGCTGTCCAAAGGATCACTTTCCACTACCTCGAATCGACCAGATCGTCGACTCCACCGCCGGGTGCGCTCGCTTGTCCTTCCTGGATGCTTACTCGGGTTACCACCAGATAAGGATGAAGGAAGAGGATGAAGAGAAAACGGCGTTCATAACCCCACTCGGGGTCTACTGCTACACCACAATGCCTTTCGGGCTCAAGAACGCAGGCGCAACCTACCAGCGCATGATGCAAGATTGCCTCAAGAAGCAAATTGGGCGAAACGTCCAGGTCTATGTAGATGACATCGTCATCACCACAAGAGAGGAAAACACACTACTCGATGACTTGCGAGAGACATTCGCAAACCTCAAACGCTTCCACATCAAGCTCAACCCGAAGAAGTGCACGTTCGGCGTGCCAGCCGGGCAACTCCTCGGGTATCTAGTCTCAGCTCGAGGAATCGAGGCAGACCCGGAGAAAATACAGGCCATCTTGACGATGCAAAGGCCTTCAAAGCTCCATGACGTGCAAAATTAGCGGGTCGAGTGGCAGCGCTCAGTCGATTCATCAGCAAGCTAGGCGAAAAAGCACTCCCGTTCTATCGACTGATGAAGAAAGCAGATAAATTCGAGTGGACGCCAGAAGCGAAGCAGCCTTTACGGATCTCAAGCGAGTCCTCACAAGCCCTCCAATCCTCGTCGCACCAAGGGAACGCGAGCCATTGTACCTATATGTCTCTGCAACTAACAGGGTGGTAAGCACCGTACTGGTAGTCGAACGAAGGGAGGAGGGACACGCCCAAAGCATACAACGTCCAGTCTATTACTTGAGTGAAGTGCTCTCCACATCAAAGCAGCGGTACCCGCACTATCAGAAGCTGGCCTACGCCGTGTTCATGTCCTCAAGGAAGCTGACGCATTACTTCTCCGAGCACCCGATCACTGTAATCAGCACCTCAGGGATCGGGGACATCCTCACAAACCCCAACGCAACTGGGCGAGTAGCAAAATGGCTCATCGAGCTAGCACCAAGAGACATCAAGTATGATTACCCGAAGGCCATCAAAGCACAAGTTTTACCTGACTTCCACACCGAGTGGATGAAGCTCAGCTCCCAGGAGCACCAGATGTGTCCAACTCATGGACTATGTACTTCGACGGCTCAAAGAAAAACGAAGGCGCAGGCGCAGGTGTTATCCTCATATCACCAAAAGGCGACAAGCTCCGCTACATCCTACAAATGGGGTTCGAGTTCCCATCCAATAACGAAGCAGAATATGAGGCTCTGATCCATGGCATGAGGATGGCCAAAGCCCTCGGGTGCACTCGACTGATGATCTACGGTGACTCGAATCTTGTGGTGCAGCAAACAATGAAGGCCTGCGACGCAATCGCAGATAACATGATCGCCTACCGTGACCTGTACAACATCATGGAGGGCAGCTTCGAAGGCTGCGAGTTGCGGCACATAGGGCGTGAGAGCAATGAAGAAGCAGATAAGTTAGCCAACATTGGTGCGACCAAAGCACCAGTGCCACCTGGTGTCTTCTTCGAGCGCATCGAGCACAGATCCATCAAAAAGAAGCGAGCAACTCCTACATCAGCCGCACCAGCCAAGAGCAAAGCACCTAGCACAGAGGACCCACCAGTCGAGGTACTCCTCATCGAGCCAACTTGGACTCAACCTTTCCTCGCATACATACTCCGCGGCGAGGTACCCGAAGACATCACAGAGTCAAGACGCGTCACTCGACGATCTAAAGCATACACTGTCATCAACGGTGAACTTTACAAACGCAGCATATCAGGTATGTTCCAACGTTGCATAGCATTTGAAGATGGCCAAGCCATCCTTCGTGATATTCATGCAGGTACTGCGGGCATCACGCCAGCAGTCGATCACTCGTAGCCAAAGCCTTTCGCGCAGGCTTCTACTGGCCCACAGCACTCAAAGACGCGGAGGACATAGTCAAAAGGTGCATCGGCTGTCAAAAATTCGCCACAAAGCCGCACGCACCCGCATCGGCGTTGAAGACAATACCATTGGCCTGGCCCTTCGCCCAGTGGGGGCTCGATATGGTTGGGCCACTCAAAAAATCCTCCCATGGAGGGCATACTCACCTTCTGGTGGCGGTCGACAAGTTCACCAAGTGGATTGAAGCAGTACCTATCACAAGTTCGACTGCCACTACAGCAGTCAATTTCATAAAATCCATCATATACCGCTTTGGTGTGCCAAGTAGCATCATCACTGACAACGGTACAAACTTCACGGCTGAGGAATTCAAATCCTTCTGCAAAGAGCAAGATATCACGCTCAATTATGCATCTGTGGCACACCCGCAATCTAATGGCCAAGTCGAAAAGGCCAATGGACTTGTGACAAGCGGAATCAAGAAACGCCTCCTGGTGCCACTCAAAAGGGCCGCGGGTGCTTGGGTAGAAGAGCTCCCGTCTGTGCTATGGAGCCTACGCACAACACCCAACGCCTCAACGCAATTCACTCCATTCTTCATGGTCTACGGCGCAGAGGCAATCCTGCCATCAGACGTAAGGTTCAACGCACCAAGGGTCGAAGCATACAATGAAGACGATGCAGATGAAGCACTCGAAGATGCAGTCGACTTGCTCGAAGAAGCACGCAACACGGCGCTAGCACGCACAGCTGTCTACCAGCAAGATCTACGCAACTATCACAGCCGTCGACTGCGTACCAGGTCCTTCGAGGTTGGCGACTTGGTACTTCGACTGAAGCAAAAGAAGGTGCATAAACTTGCTTCTCCATGGGAAGGACCCTTCATCATCACCGAGGTCATTGGTGGTGGAGCATACAGACTGAAGCACGCGAAGACGGCGAACTCTCCACAATCCTTGGAACGTTGCGCAGCTGCGCCGTTTCTATGCTTAGATTGCTCAGTCGCATAATGTAATAGGCACATATGTCGGATGGCTGCAGGTTTCAGACGCGCTCTTTTCCTTACCAGGGTACCTAAGGGGACTGGAAGGTTTTTAATGAGGCGGCCTGCAGCCTAACATTCAAAATGGAATATAGTCAATGATTCCTCATATTTCTCCTGTTTACTACTCGCACAACTACTCGCGCAACCTTAGCCTCACCCGAGCACTCGGGGGCTGCGCTACTTCAAAACGTGAGCTATCGCTCCTTCAAACATAATACCCTAGCGCACTCGAATACTCGGGGGCTGGGTCGTAACAAATCATACTAAACAAAAAGTTGCTCAATAACATGAGTTGAAGCTTCAAACATCGCAAAAATTCACAGCCTCACTCGAGCACTCGGGGGCTGTATAATTCATGATCTATGTAAAGTGTTTTTCATAAACCCCACTCGATACACTCGGGGGCTGCATACATACAAGTGAACAAATATGTACCAAGTGGCAAAATTTACACTCGGGGGCTGTTCCCTATACATAAATACCCTAATCTTCTGGTTCGTCCTTGACTGGGAGAACGGGGCCCATAAGTTGAGCGTTATAACACTCAACCAACACCCTCGCATGTTCGACTGTATCGTCCAGATGCGATTGGGACAAGGACGATCCAGGCACGGGTGTACGTAGCTGCAAATTCGGGCGCTGACTTCGGATGTATGCCATCGTTGCGTTGGCCCCATCCACAAGCTTCTGGGCGATAAAATCTCGAATGGGACCTGCACTCCGGAAAAGCCCGAGCAAAGCGTGGATTCCTTGAGGTTGCGGCCCAGTCGGGAAAAGCGTCTGGTTGATTCGACTGAAGGCCGACCTGCATAACTCAAGCAGCATAGTGCTCCGCCACACCGATCCTGCAGAGTCGCGAGTATGCGTGCTCGGTGCTATCCAAGCGAAAGTGCTGACGGCCAGTCGTGGGTTCGTCAGTCGCATGTTCAACTGCTCCTCTACACGAGCCTGCTCCGCCTGGAAATCTGGAACAAAACCTGCAACAACACAGTTGGATCAACAAAAAGGACAGACTATGAACTCTCAAAAAATCAAGGCAGTCATGCTTACACTCGAGCTGTCTGTTCACGATCTCCATTTCGCCAAGCACATACTCCTCCCGTTGAGTGGGTAGGGCAGGCCTCGCCCTCATCCTATCCAGCTCACTTCGGGCACTCCCAGCTCTTGCTCCAGTTTCGCGAGTCGGGCCTTCATATAACGTATTACTGCGGCATCGTTTGCCACCTGAGCTCGAGATCGAGTAGGGGCACGATGCCGCGACGAGCTGGATACAGTGGCGGCTGGCTGTTTCTGTTCCAAACATCATAAAAGTTTCATAAGAAACTCATCACAAAGCTTAGGCGAGTAACAACACACAGCCTTACAAGCAGAATCATAACGAGGAAAATAAATTCATACAAAGGTAGCAAAAGCACATGCATACTCGCATGGTCATAAGTTTAATTACAAGGCATAAAAAGGCGCGGCTGCCCTACTTCTCAGACATCGACTCCGACCTAGCCCTACTCGCACGGGCGGCGACCTCTGCTGCCCGGCGCTCCATGGTAGCCATAAATATTTCAGCCAACTTCGCGGCTGGCTCGTTCACATGCTTTAGGGACACCAGCTTCCCGCCGGCTTGCGAGGAAAGTCAGACAGAGCGGCTTTGAAGTCACCCTCTATCCCATGACCTAAAAGGAGTTTGAGGGTGGTCTCTGAGCCGCGTACCGTCAAAGCGCGAGCAAAGTTCGTCATAGTCGAAGTTCCCGGGCCCAGGACGTCGGCGAAGCCATCCACAGTCGAAGGAGGTTGGCTAGACGGGAACACGTCCTTGTACACGGCGCCGAGCGTGCTCGTAGACTTGGCGAGTGCATCCTTGGCTTGGGTGGAGACGACATCCAGGTCGCCGATCGCGCGGTCAAGGGACAAATCGCCACTCGACTGGTCTACAGGTGCCGGTGCGCCAACAGCTCCTTCAAAAAAGCAGAAAGAACAGAAAATTTTACATAACATTCAGTGGCAAAAAGAAGTAGACAAAAAGTGAAAATTCAACTCACCGCCTACGTCTCGGGTGAGGCTCGCCAAGCGCTCAGCATAATTTTTCTCGCGCAAAGCAGCGGAGTTCTTGGCATCATCCAAGGCCTTCTTCGACTCAGCGCGCTGTTTGGCGAGTGCGTCTTCTAGCTCTTTAACCCGGGACTCAGCGGTTGCCTTGTCACCTGAGATAGATGGACAGATGTCATTCACAATCGACAAAGCAAAGACATACAGAAGTCAAACACACTTACGGCTGAGTTGCTCCATGATAGCGCGCAGATTGTCCCTCTCCTGTTCAACCTGGACAAACGCCTTGCCTGATTCCACCAGGTTGAGGTAGAAGGGCTGCATGCACATGGAACAAGCATAAGCTATACACAAATAGTCCCAGAGTGAGGACTCGACAAACGACACTTACGTGTTCAACCCAAGGCGCAGGCTTGGCAGCAGAAGTCCCAATTTGCGGAGTTGACGCACTCGCGATCTTGGCGGCCTCAAGGGTAGTAGCCGTGGCTACTGTTCTCACAACCTCAGCCGCAACAGGGGAAGCTTCTGGCTGATCTGGAGTCGAAGCTCTCTCGGTTGGAGGAGTTGGAGGTCGCACAGTCTCAGCACTGCGAGTGACCGAAAGACATACAACATAAGAAACAGTAAACTCACAAAAAAAATTAGTACAAAAAGGAGCAAACCTGTGCTCTTCTTCATCATCAGTGTCGAGCTCTTCAAAGTTTGGGCCTCCAAAAAGTAGCTCCCCACCCGACTGAGGAGGAGGAGGAGCCGAGCTCAACGGGCTCATCCAAAGGAGCAGCTGTGGTCGTAGGAGACGAGCCTGAGTCTCCGTCATCTCTCACATCTGATCCCTTTGCGGGTGAACTCATGGAGGAAGACACAACTTGAGCTGCCCGACGGCGCTTGCGAGTGGGGATCTCGCTCACATCATCAGTCGTGGCACGCTCCTTGTCATGTGCTTCTTCAACCCCTTCCTCTTCAACCTCTTCTGTGGGAGATGTAGTAGCCGAAGGAAGAGGCGATTCATCTCCTCCCTTCGCTTCTACCGTCACCTCTGTTTCATGAGTTGGGCCATCTTCAGGAAGAGGAGGAAGGGTTGAGGTGGTCGAGTGGCCCTGCACACAAAATACAGCAGTCGAAGTCACAAAGATGCATAGCAGAATAACAAAAACAGGAGATCATAAACTTGATAGATTCACTAACCTCTGGCAAAGGCTTTTCAGCCGTATAAGGAGCGACGGGGCAGTCGACGTTGCAGGGCTCGCTGGATTTTGTGCTGGTGATGGACCGCACATGTGCCACCAGCTCGCTCCTAGACAGCTCCTCCTTGTTCATCCGAGTGGAGTCGAGAGGGCCTTCATACTGCCACATAGGGTGAGCTCGCGCGGAGCGGCCACACCCGCATCTTCACAAAGGTGGCAATTAGATGCACACCAGTGACGCTGTTAAGCAGTCCTCCAATCGTCTCCAGCAGAGGCGCCGCTTCCGCCACTTCTTCAGTCGAAAGCTCATGGTCCCAGGCCTTCGTCCTAGCGGCTATACCAGCAGTCGAAAATGCTGGGGCCCCTTCCTGGTCGACTAGCACATAGAACCACCTTTTCCTCCACCCTTGCGCCGAGTCGACTGGCTTCAGGGCAAAGTATCGGGTGTCGCTGCGTACTTGGATCTGAAGGCCTCCAACTGGGTAGGTTCGGCCGCCTCGGTTGTTGGGCCTGACCATGAAGATGGATTTCCAAAGAGCCCAGCTGGGAGCAACTCCCAGGAAACACTCGCACAATACCATGAAGCAGGCAATGTGCATAATGCCGTTCGGGGTGAGATCATGGATCTGCACCCCATAGGCGTACAACAAACCACGAACGAAATCGTGGAGGGGAAAATATAGACCCCTAGGCAAGAACTCCGCAAAACATACGCGCTCGTTTGCGCGAGGCTCGGGGAGTACCTCTTTCGATGGCGCGCGGACGGTAAGCTGGTCCGCCGGCGGCAGCAATCCGTCCTCGCGGAACTTCTGAGGTGGGCTGCCTTGATTGTGGACTTCATCCAGTCACCGTTGCTCTTCTTGAGGTCGACGGCGGCCGCAGATGCGCCAGCCGCAGCTTTCTTCCCCTTCAGAGCGGCCGCGTCAGTCGCGGGCGCGTCGGTGGCAGAGGCTTTCCTCTTTGGCGCCATGGCAGTGGTGGCTAGGGAAAGCAGCAAGAGCTTGGGCGCAAGAAACAATGGAGCAGGAGCGCGAGGAAGAAGATGGAACAGGGGCGGCGTGCAGAGCAAATGGCTAGTAAAAAACAATGCCAGCGCCGTTTCCCCTATTTACCTCAAATCAAAGGCAATCACAGCCATTCAGATCCTAAACCGTGCGCTACGCACGCAATCTCACCGTACACGTGGCAAACGCGGAGGGCAACCGTCGCCGGCCACTCCGCCCACTACGCACGCAAAAAGAGGAGCCATAATCACCTCTCCGGAAAAAGTAGGCCCGAGTGGTCAAATCAAGTCCAAACTGCATCGTCGTTCGGTCAGCTCTGCACAAATGGGCCCACCTATGTGTCACGTCCCATCCATCGCAGCATAACGCACGCCACGCGTGTCAGACGACGCAGTCGCCACAAAACGTCATCCATGACGTCGTCACAAGAACTTTGATCATAAATACGTTCGAGTCCGCTCAACGCGTATTGGTCACTCGATTGCCTTGTTTGGTTCGGGTGTGAAAAAACAATGATAAGGCAAAATTGGTCACTCGACCATTCCTTCGGCTGATTCCATATTACTCCCATCGGGAGCGTATCAAAAATTTCTTCGACTAAAGATGCTCAAGACAATGATTTTGAGATTATCCTCCATTACAAGTAATAAAGCACAATCTCGGGGGCTACTCCCATCGGGAGCGCTGTCGCGCACCCGATAGAATAAACGTCAAAAGGTCAGTCGACGAATGTATCGACTCTGTTCGTATACGAAATCATACTCGAAACATTCCCGAGTTGCGTCCGTCGCAAATACCTCGGATGCTGCACGCATAGTGCAAAGGTAAGACCCGCCGAACTTTCGAGCTGGGCTAAGGACCGTTCCAGCAACGTCAATCCTTATACTTTCCGTGTCAGCAGACATGATAAAAATCCCGACGGACGCGTTGGGTAAAATTCAAAGTTATACTGCAGATCGACTCAGTAAGACCTCAAGCGGCCTAGTCGAATCTGACCAGTTTGTTCTAGATTCGAGTCCGGGGACTCGAGTTTGATTGAAAGCTAGTAAGGTTTTACCCGAATGTGTAGTTAACCAGTCCCGATCCGTCGAGTGTACTGGGCCTACTAAGCTATTATCCCTTGATCTTCATAAGCAAAAACCACAGTCGATGAAATACTTGACATAGCCAACATGTGCTATTCATACAGGAATTCCAATTATAATATACAAAATACAAAGCATATGACGTGCACTTACGAACGAGTCCATGCCCGATTCTTCGAGTCAGACAAGTACTCGGGGGCTACTGACAAGGGTATACATCTCGGGTACCCTACCGTGGGGACATGGTGCACGTGACGACTAAGGCCCAATAGCGAAAAGCCTATTCGAAGCCCAAGACAAGAGGCCCAAGAAGATGGAGTACCCTCCAAGATTAGACATAGGCATAGTCGGTTTAGACTTTCCTTACATGTAAACTAGGTCGGTTACGAAATCCCGAGACCCAGCCTATTTAAAGGCTGGGAGGGGTGCCGATCTAGGGACAAGCCATACTCAAACCACCAAAGCTCTAGCGAGATCGATACCTCGCCGGAGCCCCCCTGTAATCGCATAATCCACACAATCAATACTAGAGAAGCAGGAAGTAGGGTCTTTACCTCCACCCGAGGGGCCTGAACCTGGGTAAATCTTTGCCTCTGCTTGTCAGCCGACGAAACTACCAGTACTACCACGTTCTCTCCCCATAATCTCAACCCTAGGTCCTTAACCATGGGAATTGATGAGGGTATTCCTCGTCAAAGGTAAAGATGGATAAGATGATGCTCACGTAGGTGCAACCTCCCCAAGCTTAGGTGTTAGCACAAGTTGGTGATGAAGTTGACTTGGTGAGATATCCTTGGATAAACCTTTCAGCAATGATTCCCCGGCAACGGCGCCAGAAAACAGTCTTGATGGCCCTTCACGTAGTTACCTGCGTGAAAAGTAAATGGGTTAGGTTGAGACTCCAAGTGCAGAGTGTGTAGTAAGTGGAAGACGTGTTTTCCCCACGAGGGTGACTCGAGGGTTTAATATCGAACTCTCGGGGAATCAGTAGTGAAGATTTATCTTTCCTATCCTTCTTTTGGTTACCTACAAAACCAAGTAAATATTTTGGTCCTCAACCTCACCTAGTGGTTGTCAAGCACAAGGTGTGAGAATGATATCAAGATAATATGCAATGCAAACAAGAAATAAATATGGAATGGTGATGGCGTGTAGTTGACGGAAAAAATATTCTGCAGGAAGCTTCGTATCTTCCCCTGCAACGGCGCCAGAAAGCACTCTTGATGCAATGGTGGTAAATAAATATGCAAGGATGGTGGTAGCAATGATAAATGATATTTTTGGGTTCTATATGATGAATGCAAGATGGAAAAGTGTTTTTGTATTTTTGGATTTTTAAATGGCAGAAAATGGAAAAGTGGTAAAAGTGGTTGGAAAGGTGTTTCTTATGATTAAAAATGGACCGGGGTTCATGGTTTCACAAATGCACTCTCTCTTTAATAAAGTGGTAGACAATAGAACACTAAAGTTGACATATGAGATTGCAACACAACAGTTTAATGACAAGTTATAATTATATGGGCATCACGTCCTAACATAGAGACCTTTTGGTTATTAGTCTCTCTTATACTCCACCAAGATGCGAACTAAATCATAACACCTCAGTAATTAAGATAACTCAGAGTATAGCAATAAGTATCATGACATGAAGTTAAAATAAGAACATGCTATATCTAGTCATGGAGGAAGTGGCAATGGTCACACCACATCTCCGGTAGCATGGTATTTCTTTTTATCCCTAGTGAGGTAACAAAGTAAGGTAAAACACCCAAGTGGATCGCAGAACTTTCTCTCACGTTCACTGCACTAGCCACCCCCCGTTACTCCAACTAATGCGCACGTTTCCCTCACACGCTCTCATAAACATGCATGATCATAACAAGTAAATAAGAACGAGGTACATAATATGCATCTACTTTCATAAATGAAACAAAACCATTGCAATCTCAAACATATATTAACTCATAAAAAGATCCACCACAAAGGTATTACATAGATGACCGTAATCATGTTCAGCAGCTCATACGGTACTAATTAGTGAAGCTCGAGAGAGAGAGATACATAAGTTACTTCCACAAACCTATAGTCCAGAGGTGGACTACTCCCTCTTCATCATGGAGACGGTGGAGAAGTCGTTAGAGAAGATCGAGACCACGCCGGCAGCGCCCCGCCGGAGTTTTCCCCCTCCAATCTGCAGCTCCAGGTCTCTGTTTCGGTGTTTCTGTGTTTCTGCGGCGCTCCTTCCAGAGAACGTCGGGGGCTATTTTTAAAGGCGTTTTTAGGTCAAAACGGAGTCGGTGGAGGAAAGATCGACGACAGCGGAGCTCCGAGGCCCAAAAGGAGGGGCCCCACGCGGCCAGGTACAGGGGCCGCGTTGGCCCACCTATCTTGGCCCTCGGGCCTCATCTTGTTTGCTTCCTTCGCTCCCACGCTTTGTTCCTTCCAAAAAATGATGCTCGTAAATTTCCAGGTCATTTGGACGTCGTTTGGGTCCCTGAAACATTAAAATATAGAAATAGGGTTTTCTGACTGCGCAGGGTTAATTCCATAAAAAATAGGAAACATGTCAAATATTCCCAAAATCATTATAAAACAGTGATATAACCCTTATATGATGCAAATATGACTGGAATATGAGTAGAAATAATGCAAAGTTCATGTATGCATTTTACATGCATCAACATGGCGAAGGCGGCCTCGTCCCTGCCGGCCTCTGTGAGCTCCATGGCTTGACCGGTTTGCTGGGCAAACAAACCTCTCCATCAATCTGACCATAGACACTTGTGCCCAAATCTATACTGAAACCAACAGCCCAGCTGCCATCCATCTTCAACTCCCACCAAACCAATCAGACCAACCCAAGAAACCCCGCAGGCAGCTGACCTGCATCTCACCTCCAGGCTCCCACCAATAACCACAGCGACCCAATCATGTGCCGCCGCCGCGACCGTGTGCCGCCTCAACTTTCTGCCTTCCGCGCTAGCTCCAGGCCTTGGCCGTTGCAATATCCCAGGGTTTAGAGAGTCAAAAGGGGTGGAGATATGATTTGTGCATTTGCATAGCATGCATCTGAAAATGCGGGAAATTTTGGCGCGATTAATAAAATGGACAAAGGGATCGATGTTTCTCTCGACTCGATGAACTAGGGTTAGATCATCTTGTTGAGTGCTATGAACTTCGACATGACCTTTACTTATCTATTAAACACTCTGAACACAATTCAATAATAACACAAGTCTAGAATTCAAATAGGGTACAGAACATAAGCAATTCCTTTAATAATCCATCAAATCAAACAAAGATACAAATATCAAGTTCTTGAAAACATACGAATGGTCATAGCCAAATCCTATCTCATCATCTTATATATCTTATCAATTCTGTATCTTGCACACATCTCAATACATCATCTCCAATCCATCATATACATTTCTCATCACATTATCATACACCATTCCAATTTGAATGTCCAGGGCATATGTAGATACAACAAATCAAATGTGACAAGTATACAAACTTTACAAGTGGGATTTGAAATAATACATCATATTACAGTATTTATCGAATAAGTACATATCTCGTCCAACTGAAAAGAAAATTACTAATAAACAAAAAGAATTCTAACACATCTTGATCTTCTCATCATAATCTTGATCTTCTATATTCCAATCTTCTCCAATTCATTCCTGCAAGACAAAACACACAAGAACGAAAGAAAACCAGAAGTTGTTCTTCACAACATCTCTAGTTAAACTTGGGTGAAATTCAAATGCTCTGTGTTATATAGAAGTAGTTTGGTAACAAGCCCTGCAACCTTGTTAACAGATTTATTTTGTATGCATAAAAGCAATTGAAGGTCAAATACAAATAAACTAGGACAAAAAGAAAGTTTCTTATGTTTAAAATGTTTGCCTTCACCACAAGGGTGAGGCAATTTGTTGTTGGAACTCGACTACTGGATATTAGGAACATGTCCTAATACCCAAGTGGTGATTAGAGGGAATTTTATCTAAGGCAGCAACGAATCATGGATCATTTTGGGATCATTTGGATCATCTAAGGATAAGAAGGCAACATTGATCCATTTGAGCAAGCAACAAAGGCAACAGGGGGCAAAGGCAAGTAGAATTGATCCAATTATCTTTAGTCAACAAGGCAACATTTTTGCATCCCTCTAATCTAGTCAAATTCCTATTAAAGAAAAGCCACAATTAAATTATTCTCTATTGGTATTAAGAACCAATAAGAACAAAGCCACATGGAAATGGAAATGTTTCTCCAATAATATTAATTACCAAGGGAGAAAATAAGCTAATTGATAAAGCCCACAAATCTGAAATGGTAAAGCCACATGATCATCACCCATAATTGATCTTAAAGCCCACATGAATTATTTTCCGAGCCCAAGATTGACCAAACCGACATAAGAAGCAGCCCACAAGTCCATCTAGTGACTAAATCCACTTGTCTTGCTCAAGAATAAATCCTACAAGAAGATAATACCAAGCTTGAGATGGATGAGCTTGCCACATAGGAGAGTTATCCACAAGCAAAATATCTAACTTAACTTGAACCCCAAGTAATGCCCAAGCATGTGAGATTGACAACAAGTAGCTTACTCACCCTTGCAAAACAAGAGTCATCTAGTTGTGTGGCAACACCACAATAATCAGTCAAAAGCTTATAAACAGCACAACACCCATCCTAGCAAATTCATCTGCTCACACACACATTTCCAGCAAACACCAACCGTACTACAAGTTCTAGACATCAGCCAAATCATCTATAAACCGCCCCATATGTTCCTTTCATCAACACAAATACACCAACAACTAATCGAGCAACTAAATCATCTTCCCATATCAGCTAGAACAACTCAAGAACACAAGAACATCCACTGAAATAATTTGCAGCTAGATAAATACACCCTAGGAACATTGAAGCAGCGAGGAGCAGGCTAGCCACAAGACGCAGGTTATCATCATTTTCCAGAAGACCAAGCTGCTCAACAATAGCAGGTTAATTCTTTGTGTGTGTTAGGCAGTGGAGAGGTGCTAGCAAGTTCTGTAAATGACAGAACAGTGCTAGAAAGAGATGAGAGCAGGGTAAAGCATCTATTCTTATCAGTTTCCTTAGTCAAGATCTATCGAGGAATACATCTTTAAATCATTCCAACTACCCTTCAACTAGATTTCCACTAGGAGGATAGAAAGAAGTGTATCTCTCAGATCTGCATAGAGTTGCTATGCTAAATCATCACTGAGAATTAAAGCACACACTAGTATCTGTTCTTGTCAAAATTCATGCCTCAGCCTTTGCATCATTGGCAGAGCCACGAAATCAAGTAAAGCATCTGTTCTTATCTTTAGTAAAAGGAAGAGCTCATCTAGAATAAGTAAATCAAGCCAGCTAAGAAATTGCTATAAGGACTACGCTAAACACTAGATCACCAGGAGTGCACACCTTAGATACAAGATCTGGCAAACAAACCCAGTTTCTTTGTGTTTAGAGTGCTAATTTGCTCTCAGTTAAGGATACAAGTTCATCACTGAGCTTTGGAATCCATTTGGTAATCATCTGTCCTTATCATCAAATAAAAAATTGCCTCTAGAATATTTTCTATCATCGGCTGAAGCAAGACTTGGATTTATTCTTATCAGTTCATCTAATCAATCTGTCCAGAAGATGGATATCCACACTTGGCACCCCAATAACACAATCACATGATTAAATCATGTATGCGTATGATCTAGTACTCATCAGTAATAATCAGGAGTTAAAGAAGCATTCACTATATCATCTACACAAGTAAATCATCCAGAGTATCACTCTGAAATTAATTGACAAAAATAACCAAGTTCTAAATGACGAACTGAACATTTCTTCAGTTAACACAAGTGACACTGAGAAGCACCACAAGCACAGCACGGTTCCAAGCATCAGTTCCTCACTAGGATGAACTGGAACCACAAGTTCATCAGAGCCATAATCATTAGCTAGTCCTAAGCATCACAGACCTACCAGTTCATCACGAACACGATTCATCGGCACAGCCGGTCACAGAAGAAGAGCTCACCTCGAGAAGTTGTAGCCGAGGCAGAGATGGTGGAGCTGGAGTAGGCGTAGCCGAGGAAGTAGCCGTAGGAGTTGTCGCAGCCATGTGTCGCCGAGGTTGCGGTGACGGCAACACCGCCGCCCTGTTAGCGACAGCAGCAACAGAAGCACCACCGTCCCATTGCAGCAGTAACACCACAGCCGCACCATCACCAGAACCACCGCACCACACCACCAGACCGAGGAGCCGGGGTTGCATCAGAAAACCGTCCCGCCGGCGTCAGTATTGTGGCAGTGGAGCAGGGGATTTGAGGTGGAGCTCTTGGTCAACACGGAGCAGCTCACCGAGGAGGCGCGGGCGAGCAGGGGCTCGAGGTTGTCAGAAAAGGCAGTCAAGAGCTCAAGGGGGAGTTGGAGGAGGAGCGTCCGGTGAGCGCCAGCAGAGGTGACGGCGATGGAAGCTGGTGGCGATCGACACGGCTAGGGTTAGCCGCGGTGACGCGCTCGGGAGCGGAGCGGCTTATTGGCGTCGGGGAATCAGAGGAAGGTGTCGAGGCGGGGAGAGAGCAGCAGACGGCGGCGCCGAAGCCGACCGGCAGCGGCCGGAGTAGAGAGGCGCGGCGGCGGCGCATCGCCAGGAAGAGGAACGAGAGAGAGAGAGAGGAAATCACACGAGGGTGAGAGAGAGAAGCTGGGTCGGGTTTGACCCAGTAGCTAGTTGGGCTCAGCCCAAAATGGTTGGGTTCAAACCACTCCAACCAAACCGACCATAGGGGCACTTTGGTAATTTACCAAATCAAAAATATTCAAACTTAAATGAATTTTCACACCAAATAGAAGACAACAAAAATCAATTAAAAATACGCAACAAACTCTACAAAATATGAGGAATATTTATTTAAGTTTTATTTGAAGTTTTGCAAAACATTTTATGAATGAAAATTCAAGGATCCTTAAGTGGAAATGACTTGAAATTCTTTTTCAAAAACTATTTTCTCAAAAGAAAATAATATGGGAAAATAAAGTCTTGAAGTTCAATTATATTGGACTATTTAAATTTATTCCTCATGAAAATTGTTGTCAAATTCTTTAAATAATTAAAACTCCCAACCACTCGAAAAGTATTAAAAACCACAACTTGGGGGTATTTTGGGGTGACGATGCATATCATGACTATGCATAATATCATGCTGCTAGAGTTTTCAGTAGTCCTTATCAGGATTACTTTACTACTTTCAGAATTCGGGGTTTTACCGCAAACCCTAGAACCCCGAAGAGTTGAACGGCCATTTCTACCATAGGCAAGTTCATTCTTGCATGTCCGTTGAAATATTTTTATCAAATTATTTCTAAAATAATATATTTTATCATCTACATCAAAAAACCTATTTTCAAATGATGTGAATTGCTATATATACTATTGTTGACTAGCAATGGAATCACGGTATGATGTTGTGGTGGAGGTTCCATTGTACGGGAAAGTATATACCTAGGATTAATTACCAATGTCACAGTGATCCTAGCGCCGTATTAAAGCGTTTACCATGAGATCTGGCATGGGACGGTAAAGTCAGCTGCTATCTTCTCTCGTTCACATATTCTCGGCAGGCTATTACCTGGTTGTGTCCGTTGCGGCGGCCAACAGCGTGGAAGCGCGTGACCTTCCCACCTGACGGGATGATTGGAATAGAAGCTAGGGAGGGGTGGCGGGATAGCGGTCTTTGTTACCGGCCGCACCACAAATGGGCGGATATGTGTTGTGCGGAGAGGGGCAGTGATTGGCTTTGGACTCAGACCGGACCCCATACCATGGAAGTATGGACGGGCCTGCAACCCAGAAAGGCAACAAGGCTGAGGATCTCTCATGGGTAAAGTTACGCAGCTCTGCAGAGTCAACAACAAGAAATTGTGACTATCACATCCGTGTTCCCGGAAGGAACTACAGACCGCAGCGGGAAAGGCATCCCAAGTGATGACTATGAACCTGTGGAGACTATGAGCATAGTTTTATGACATAAAACTTGACCTTTTGAAGAAACGTTTTCCAAAAGTTGCATTATGCCTATGACCGTTGGTCATGGCAGTAGCTAGTGCATTCAAAACAAAAACTCTTTCCTATATTATTTGAACTTGCTGAGTAACGCTCGAGTTGCTCACCCTTTCCCTGTTGACCCCCTGCTTAGATTTTTGGAGCCATCAGAGGAGTTGCCAATTATCCATCACGACGTTGATGAAGTAATCAACAAGGAGTCAAGTCTACCAGTGGAGCTTGAAGGAGTCAACGACTACTTAGCGGTGGAGCAACAACGACAACCGTGCCAATGGAGCAAAGACGACACCAGTGCAAGGGGTGCACACGACGACCACATTGCTAATGGAGAAGACAACATCTAATGGACGAAGAAGTACAACCCTGGATAAAGATATTCCAGATGGAATAAATTAGGGCTGTGACAACAGCAGTAGTGGATCAGGAATTAGAGTTAGAGCTGATATTCAGCTTAGTACTACGATTTGGATCTTTCTGTATTTCATTTGCACGAGACTTGCTTCAATATAAAAGGAGGGTCTCGAGATTTTGTATTGAATAGTGTTGTAATTCCTATAGTGTTACCTTGGACCGGCTATGTTTCTGTTGTACTACTCTGAGGGATGTAATATTTACGGAGAGGTCCTTCCGTGCGTGTTACATCAACGACTTGTACACTACAACATGCAGTGGTGTGCTGGTCACCCCAGCCGTGGCCGGGCCCCTCGCAGTGTGTTAGCAGTGCGCTCGGAGGCGGAAGCCGCTGGAGGCAGCGGGATAAACCCGGCCATCCGAAAGAAGGACTCCTGGAGTCCTGGAGCTCGCCGGCCTCGAGGAAGGCGATGGCAGAGGGTTGCGCGATCGGGGTTGCTGATTTATATTACGTGAGGGGAGAGGGCTACAAATTTTGTCTCTGACATGGAATCCTCTGTCATCGCCGATCGGGGTAGTCCCTTCTGGACACGGGAGAGGGCTACGAAGACACGGGAGAGGGCTACGAATTTTGACTCTGACATGGAATCATCATCGGTCGGAGGCGACGTACGAACGAAACGACGGAAATTTTGCGGCCTGACGACGGACGAAACAAAAGTAAAAAACGGTTTGACCGGTCAAACTTGTTTGGTGCTCGACATCGGGACAATCTGGATCATTGATTGAAAATTGAACGGACAACATTTAAAGTATCCCAACATGTCTACTCTTTTAATAGTGAACGGCTCAGTGCTTTAAGTGAATATTTTTGTAAAACACAGATACAGTTTTTTGTTTTGTTTTTGAGAAACACGGATACATTCCTAGCGTGGCTTTACTCCCGTAGGCCAGGCCCATTCGATGACTAACAGCTGTTGAGCCCCATCTGTTCATGGGTCTGTTGTGCGGTGGACGGTGGTTTAAAGTGCGCCGTCGTAAATGGTCTTGCCGGGCGCCTCGCCGCCGAACAACACCAGGCGCCACCGTGGAGCTTCTCGCCCGTAGGAGGTCACCGTGGATAGCCGGACGTAACGGGGACGGGATTCCAGGGCCCCACCAGACAGTGACCGAGCCCCGACGCAGGTAGCCAGGCTGTAAAGGCCGCGGGATCCCCAGGCCCCACGAGGCAGCGACCGAGCCCAGACGCACGCGGCACGGACACCGCTACACGTGCCGCGCACCCTGTCTCCGTGCTCCCTCTAAACGATCTGCGCTTGCTGGCTCCGAGGAGCGAACGGAGCTACGAGGCGAGCACTCCTTCCTTCGTAGGCGCCGCCGAGCCGAGCACTTCCCGATCTGCGGGATGCGGATCCCCACGCTGCTCCCGGCCGCGGCGGCGTTGCTGGTTCTGCTGCTATTCGCGGTCGCTGGGGCGGCGGCGGATGTGGGTCCGGAGGAGGTGGCGGCGCTCGCGGCCGAGCTCGGGCAGCTCAGGGCCAAGGCCTCCGCCCTAGGTGCGTCCTCTCGATTCGGTTTGGGCTGTGCTGCTGCTGCTGCTGCTTTGTTCGGTTGTGTTACTAGGGTCGGTGGGGGTTTGCTAGGGTTTTGGGGGCGATTTGGCCCGACGAACTAGGTGTTTTTCCGATTTGAAGAGCTATGGGACGGGTTTGGTGATTAGGGAGCAGATTGGTCGCAATGTTGGGTAAAAGCCTTCTCGTTGCTCATACAGTCCTGCAGTTTTCCCTTACTTAATTAGAGCCAGATTATCAGATTTGATTCAGTCTACTCCTGGGTCAATGCCGTTTTGGAGGAGGAGCGGAAATCGCCATGGAGTTAGTTCCCCTTGCTTGGACTTCGATTAAAATGCATGCCAGAACACGCTTCTAGCGTTTTAAGGACCCGTTTAGTTTGATTTTGAAGAGGTTCGCCATGGCATGTCTTTGGTCGAATTAGTTTTAGTTACAAAGTGGAATAAATTGTGTGAAGTCACCTGAGAAGCTGCATTCAGTCGAATCAATTTCTAGTCATGGCAACAAACCATTTTCTAGTCAACGCGACAATGTATTCGTGCCAGTTGATGATCCTTTCTGAAAGAGTCGAACTATTGTCACCCAGCAGACGCGAGCATCGTCGTGAAGACCCAGGAATTGAAGAGCAAGGATGGCGGCATTGAAACAAAGGAAAAGGTTATCGGAGAGATGTCACAAGACATTGCTACTCTGCAGAATGAGATAGCTTCCCTCCAGGTATCTGTTACCGTACACAATACTTGGCTTTTTTCTGGGTACCCTGTTGAAGGAGTTGTGCTCATTTACTGCTGCTTATACAGTCAAAGGGATCTATAGCTGCAGAGGAGCAAGCGAGCAAGGCCAGTGCCCGGGCTATTGAGCTTGAGAAGCAGGTAAGGAGTATATGGAACGTCGTGAACTTGAGTGCACCAATAAAGATCTTGTGGTTGGTTTCTGATCTTGCCTCTTCCAGATTGAGAAGCTCAAGAAGGACATTGATGCAAAAAAAAGCAAAAAGGCAACTATGGAGGCTAGGGCTAGTGATGCAGAGAAGAAGGTGCAAGAGCTGAACGCTAAGCTGGAGAGAGTAAGTATATGCGACTGTGGTTGTCTTCTGTGTTAATACACAACTTCTATTTTACCTTATGTGGGTATCAACTCTTGGAAAAGGTTGCATTTGCTCAACACTTTAAAATATCTGCGAGTCGGTGACGTTGTCTCATTAAGTGGTCAACCTTGCTGTTCCGCAATTCTGACATGATGAATTTCTTAGGGCTAAAAATGAGATCAATGCTTCTTAACAGTAGGTCAACAAATGGTTAATGTTGCTATTTTCTTTATTGCATGTGATTCCAAATACTGGTAGTGTGGTAAATAATCGTAATTTACTTCGCTCAACGCAATTTAATATAATTATGTAACTCACAATGGCTTAGGTCGAATTTCCAGTATAAGTTTTTTTAAAAGTAAAGGAAACTTTTGTAAGAAATCTGCTGCATGATTTTGCATAATCGATGATGATACTATTGGAGGAAAAATGTTTTAGACAATGGTGAATTCCTATATTTTGGAATTTGATACAACAGGTTGCATGATAGAAATATCAATATCATCACTTTCTTAATCTTAGGGAGAGCTGAGCCTCATGCCCTGTTAAACTAAACCAAAAATGGGATAAGTTTCATCACTTGATGACCTGTAAAGTTTTTTGTGGAAACAGGGCTAAATCCCTTGAATCCACTTTCTTTGTTCGGCGATTACTGTCCTTAAGTTTATACTGTTTTAAATTTTCTTAATAGCTTCAAAAGGCAAGTGCTGAGCAAAAGCGTAGGGTCCAGAAGACCCAACAGGCTCTTAAAGTTGCAGAGGTTTGTCATATATGTGACTTTTGTTGTACATTTTGCTGTTACAGTTCCATGATGCATTCTCCTCAATTGATTGTTCTCATGTTTGTAGGAGGAGCTGATGAGGGTGCAGTTAGAAGCAACTACGAAATCTGAGCAGCTCGGAGAGGTAATTTTTCATCCCATGGCTGCTGTCCTATCAATGGTTGTCAGCTTGATGTGAATTTGAATTATGTCAGTATGGTAGCAGGACATAGATTTTAGACTGGATTGTCGTTTGCTTTGCAATCTTGGTCCCATGCCAATGTTGTTTGGAAAATACTTTTCAAATGCAACTTAGTGCCCAGCTCAGCCTAGTGTAGTTTTCATGAAGTTTTACATAATGGTAAATGGTAACATATTAACTTCTAATCGCTGAACCGAGCATGGCGAGTACCTGTGCGCACCTTTGTTGTTGGGCACATGTATTGAAACTTGCTGATTCCTGATAGTCATCATGGGTGTAACTCATATGTCCACAATCAAATGCTTTTAACCTCACTTAGTACTTTCTTGAAATTATTGCGGCGAATATCATACTTATTGTTACTCTCTGTCAGGTTCATGGAGCATGGTTGCCACCTTGGTTAGCGACACATGCAGCTCGCTCGATGGTACAAGTGGACCTACAAACTATGCCTCCTCTTAGTTTACATTCTTGCAACATGCTCATCATGTTATCATGTAGGAGTTGATCTCAAGTCACTGGAATGAACATGGAAAACCTGCTTTCAAAAGTTTACTGCAGAAGGTACCTCCTATTTTATTTAAAAAATATATGAAGTATGCCAAGCTAAACACATCACTTCTTCATTGTTCATAACCTGTCAATTAAATCACTGCAGGCATCAGAAAAATCAGTGCAGGCGAAGGAATGGGCCAAGCCCCATATGGAAACTGCCAAGGCGGTACTGTTCTTACTTGTTCCTGAAGTTGTAGCTCAGGAAATTTGTTAGAAGCATAATGTTTATCTATACTGTAAAGCTTGCGCCATATGTATATGTGTTTATGGCCAATTCTTGGTATGCATGGATATCATGTGAATTATTTTAATGTTGTGAGCTTTTGGCATCTTTATTCACTTTCACTAACTATGTTTTTTTATTCTTGAAGAAATGGATTCCTGTTATTAAAGAGAAGTGGGCCATCACAAAGACACACACGGAGCCTTATGTGCAAATGGTCTCAGCAAAATCAGTAGAGGTTTATCAAGCATCAAGGGATGCTATCTCACCTCATGTTCTGAAGGCACATCAATTTGCTGATCCCTATTTCCAGGTAGACTAGATCCTGCTTGTTCAGCAATTTGAGGGACAGCATGTCTTTAACACTTGGGTCACAGTTCTTTGTTGTTGTAGTAAACACTGCTATTGAATTTTTTATCTATGTTGTTCGAATATATATTTTCAGGAAGCCAAGAAGCTATCCAAACCCTACATTGATCAAGTTGCTAAGGCAAGTAAACCACATGTCGAGAAACTTAAAACAACCCTGAAGCCTTACTCTACAAAAGCTGGCCATGCATACAAAAAGTTTGTTGAGACGGCTACCTTATATCATGAGCAGGTATTTCTTCTCTTAATATTTTCGCTTCTCTTAAATATTCCAGATTTTCAGTTCCAATTAAATATTGATGTTTGGTTGTTTAGACATTTTTATGCTTCTGTTACCATTAACTCTTGTTTTTATAAATTCTTGGCTGAATCTGTAGGGTATAGGTTATATGATCTTGATTCATATGTTCTTGTACAACACTTCTTGCGTAACTTCTACTGTTTTTCTCTGCTAAGATTGCAGTGTACCATCGATGCATTTTGCAGCTCCCTAATCGAATGTATATCATCAATTACTCTAATGGACTTTTTTGCCCCATAACTTCACAGTTAGTTGTAGTTTAATGCAGTGGGTTGGACTTACTAGGAATCTTGCAGATACCTCCCCCTTCCTTTTCCCTCTCTCCCTCTCCAGTTTTTAGTGGGAAGGTGCACACACGATCTTGCACAGCCTATGGATTCATCAATACTGAAGCCCAAGCTAGGTTTTCGCCCTGTTGTACAGTCATGTATGTGATATTATGTCCTAGTCTAGGCTTGTAATTAAACCCTTTTATGTGCCAATGAGAATGCTCTCCCATTTCCTAAAAAAACGTGAACTTTCACAGAGTTCCTTTGTGCATCTTAGGTAATTGGTTGGGTAATATACTCCCTTCATCCTCAAACTTATTATGCCTTTGTTGTCGTGGTGTCCCACACCCTGCAGCCCACCTGTTTGATCAGGAGGAGACTGTGCCTCACCTCCTGAGGAGATGCACCTTCTCTAGGCAAGTTTAGTTCGCTGCGCTGTCCGCTACCGATGCACTGAAATCATGGTTGCTCACAGCGGTAGCAAGAACGTCGGAAAACGCCAAGGGCATTAGGTTGCTGATGGCTGATTGATCAGGAGGAGACCGTGCCTCACCTCCTGAGGAGCTGCACCTTCTCTAGGCAAGTTTAGTTCGCTGCGCTGTCCGCTACCGATGCACTGAAATCATGGTTGCTCACAGCGGTAGCAAGAACGTGGGAAAACGCCAAGGGCATTAGGTTGCTGATGGCTGATCACACTGACTCTGACGAATCTGGAATTTCAAATATGTCTGCGTTTTTAATAGTTCGAGGCCAGTTTGAACCTGTTGGTTGATGGGATCATGCCAGAAGTCGAGTTTTGGAAGGTGGCAGGAGCAAAAGCCCTTCGAAGCTTACCGTTGCACGCTAGACCTCCTGACACAGGATCTGCTTCTTAAACTCTTCTTTTTGGTAGCTTAGAGTAGGTCATTTGCTAGTTTTGGCTTGCTCCCTTTGCTTTCTGTTTGGTCGTCGTTGACACACATTTTTAGATGTGTGGTTGAGAATTTGTTTTTAGTAATTTGCGTGCATAACTATTGTTAAATTGCAGCCATTTGTCATCCAGTAGGCTGGATGAGACAGTTTTAAATCTAATTAACCTTCTTAATTACCTTGAAGGCTTGAACTATATATTACATTTTTCTTTGCAATAACTACTGCGGTAAACTGATCTGAAGGTCCACAGCACATATCAAAGAACCTAAGCAATTTTCTTTTTCAGGCTCAGGCAACTATCTTGGATTACATGCACCAACATGAATATTTAAAACAATTTGCCAGTGGGGAGTTGGCGTGGTACCTGGTAAACACGAATTGAACCGTCAATGATAGCATGTGCTTCCACTGATTAAAGTTAAATTTGCCTAAATATCTTATCCCTTTTGTTAGGCTTCTGCTTGGCTGCTTATGCCCGTATATGTTCTGTACATACTTGTAACAGAAACCTTCTGGTTAGTGTTTTTTTCTTGACGTTTTAGCTACTGTTTGCTTGACATGGCTTTAGGTGAATCGACTGTACCTGATGTTTGACTTCAATCCCTTCATTTTCATGCAGCACCCGCAAGCAGAAGAAATCCCCACGGCGTGATAAGGCCCACCATGGCCATCGGAGACACAAACGCCGTCATGCTGACAAATAGGGATCATGGATGAACACTTTGTGTTAGATAGTGGCCTGCCAACACTGTAGTTGAAGAAGGTACAGCTTTGTTCCTATGTTAGGTAGTAAAATCAGATCCAAGGTCTATTGTATATAGACTTCACAATGGTTTCAGACCTTTCTGATCAGCTGAACAACTTGGGTGTTTCCCTTAAAATCGTTAAAATTCAGGTTCTTAATTCATACAGTTAGCACTGAACACGGTGAATGTTTAATTGATGATACAAATTTGAACTAAGAGCTGATTTGCATGCTAGTCAGTGATCGGTGCTTCGAATCTGCTTTTTTTTTATTTATTAAAAATTGGAGTCCGGTGGCATTATACATGGGCCATCTCTGATATTTTGATTCTGTACTGTGCAGATCTTGAAGTACGACGATGTAGCTTTTCCGGATGAGTTTGTTGGATGTCACGCAAATTTAGTAGACCCAGGGTCATCCATCGCTGAACCTTTGCTGTGTACGTACGTAGTGTGTATCATTTGGGAACTGTACTACATATACAAACTGTGTTCCCTTTTACCCCATGGATGGATATAGTGGATGTCTTGTGTCAGCGCGCTGTTGAGTGGGGGATTACGAGGTTCAATAGCGATTGTTCGTTCTATCGGTCATTTATCGTAGTCTAGTTTTGTTCATGTGTTTTGATTTGTATGCTCCATGCTTGCTGTTTCCAACACTGCGATTTTGCTGTTATTGAGAACCTTCAAGCGTGTTCATGCTTAATCATGTTTATGCTCGTGTGATACGTTCTGCTGCTGCCAATCTCAATCAGAGAGCTCATGCATGTGAGCATGTCCGAGTATATGATGATAACATGTAACACGCTTCATAACGTTAATGTGGAGCACTGTTGTCAGCTCACGAAGCCTTTAGGTGTAGTGCACATACAATTAGTTGAAGAAAACAATACTCTGGTTTCTACAAGGAAGGCAACAAAACTAATCTCTAAAAGTTTACAAGGACAAAAGACAAAGAGCACTTTAATTAGCTAATGATACAACGAAGGACTAGATCAAAGATGACCGAGATCGCCTGCTCTATCGTAATGTATAGTACAGCAATTACTTGGCGCACCCCCAAGCGTGTTACACCTACATGCATGTTCAGTAACTACCAGGCCAGTACCTCTCCACCAGCTGGTCCACGTCCAAATTCGGGTACCTGATGCCGGCGCCTCCGGTAGCCGCTGCATCTGCACCGAAACCTCCACCCCCTCCATTCAGTGGGATAACACCGCTGCTGACCATATGCTCTATCGTCGCCGCTTGGTTAGTGGCACCTATTTGTTGGTTCATCGGCATCGACATGGCGTGGAGAGCATGTTGTGGTTGCATTGACGTAGCCGGTGATGGGGCTCCAAGGTTGAGGTTGAGGTTGGATAGCGTGAATGGTGCCGAGGGGTTCATGTACCCCGGGTGTGGTTGAATGTGTGGGTGCAACCCCGGCGTACCCCTGGCAAAGCGCGAGAGCTCCACTAAGTCGGCAGGGCTCATGTAAGGGTGATGCCCGCAGGCGAATAAGTCATGTTGCAGTAGGGTAGGGAGGAATTGTGGGACCATGTCTAGTGAGTAGGGGTGGTGGGACCGGGAGTGTGTGTTGTTTGAAGGGTATTTCTTGACACCGGGGCTCTTGGCGAAGATACGACATACAACCCACTCGTCCTGTGAGAAGGCCATATATATTAGCACGCACCGCACAACATGAAAATGTGTTTCTCCGGAACAAACTGTAATAAAAGAAGTTATACCTTGTTTGATTTGGAAGTCGACTTCAAGTTGAGTCGATACTCATGCATGACCCAGTTGGATTTTTCACCTCTTGGAGCCCTTCCTTTGTAGAAGACTAGTGTTTTTTTCATTCCTGCTAGTTCTTGTGTAGCCGGTGGTTGTCCAGTGAAAATTTCCTTATCTTTTCCCGTTGTTTTCCAATAACCGGCATTCGTTGCACGGTTTGTACGCACACCGGTTGGATACTTGCGGTCCCTTAGGCTAAAGAAATACCACTCTTTTTCTCCCATTTTTGCCTTCTCTGGAAATTTAGTTAATAGAGGTTTGTACTTGTTATACATCTGAAGTTATATCAACTAAAAATATATCATGAAAATATTTAGGTAGTAACTAAGCAAAGGACTAATGGTAACCAAAGAATTCCATATGAGTAAAAAACTAAGCTTCAAATCATATATATTTTTTTATACAACTTCAAATCATATTTACTTAGGAATACGAATTCTAGAGGGCTATTTCTTTGTTCCAAACGACGCGCTAATAATATTTCTCTAGGAATATATATAGTCCCCCAGGATCCATGCAGTTTGCTTAATTCCAAACGGCTAAGGCCTAAGAAAATACCCCTCATCCAAACACGTATCCCCCATGCTTGGCTTCGTTTGGAACACATGAATTCAAGAAAGAAAGAACAAGACAAAAAAAAGTAAAAGAAACACACACAAGAATTGGAGCTTAGATACATGGAGAAAATTACATGTTGTGACAGTAAATTTCATGCTTAGTTTCCTCCAGAAGTCATAAGAGTTTCAAATAAATCCTGATGGGCAGTTCCTTTGTTACACACAACAGCACATGAATTTGTTCCAGTACTCCAAAAGTCTTATAGCTCCTTTTTTTTTTTGGTTTGTTCCAAACGGGGGATATTTGGAGAACAAGTTAATTAATTACATGTTTGCTATACGATGTACATATATAGCTAGTCAACCTATGACATGCTATATGATGATGCACAACTCAATCATCTTCGATCTTGAAAGGTTTATCTATAAAAACATTTCTTCAAAATTCTAAACATAGATGGTGCATAAGTTATGTATATGGTATAGTAGAAAATAGAGCTCGAATTTGAGGAACGGAATTGGTCGTGCATGCCTAGCTACTGGAAGTACGCATGCACTGACGCGCGATCAGTAATTAATATATTTCACGGACGTACCGGGGAGATCCCATGGCTCGCACTTGTTGAGGTCAACCTCGGTGATGGCCCTGGCGGTGAAGCTGCCGTCGGCGATCTTGCCGCGGAGGTAGTATGTGATGAGCTCCTCGTCCGTGGGGTGGAACCTGAACCCCGGTGGCAAGCTCTCCTCCTCCTGCTTCTTGGAGCTCTTCTTCTTCTCTGCTGATCCTTCCATCTAATCACCAACCAGCTAGCGACCGATCACCCAACACGCAGGTCCGTATAAACCCTAGCCCTAACCCGCGGTCGACCACAGCAGAGGCTGATGGATAACCGGAGAAGATCGATCGATGAACACACACACGGAAGCTCGCTCGAGCTATGTCAAACTTGTGGGTTTGAAATACCTGGGCAGCCGGGGAGTGTTTGCCCGTGTAGAGGGCAAAGATATAAAGGAGGAGGCAGAAAATGTGTTGGTGACGCTCGCCTCGTACCTACCCGGGGTCGTGAGCGGCAAGCTAAGCTAAGCTGGGACTCGGATGTTTTGCACGTTGGCTCGCGGAGTCGCAGCAGCGCCCGGGTCGTCGCCGCGACAGCGGCATGGATCTATGGTACTGCGTGTATATATATCTCCCTGATGCATGCCAGTGCATGTGTTACTAGCTAAGTACTGTTCTACGCCCGAACCCTGCTGAGATACTAGCTTTGCATTCTGCATGCGAGATCAGCATGTGCGCACGCACTGCTCGTGCGGCGTCATGCAGTGCTTGACTGTATGTCTGTATCCAGGCTTTGTAGTTGCATGCATGCGTGTTCCTACGCTCGTGCATGTTCATGATCGATTTGGGGGGGTCTCCCTGACGTAATAACTTTTTTTTAGAGCAAGCACACATTTCATTAATAGAAAGATCAAGTTACATGAACAAACACACTGGAAACTAAAAAACAGACCGGAAGAAACCGGTTGTCCAAAAAACTTTGCAAGTAGAGCCTCGAAAGATAAAAAAAAAAAGAAAACATTCCCAACTCCAACGCCACTGAGAACATGTCGTACTGGCACGTTGACAGGGGGACACCCCTGTACTGTCTTCGACCCAGATCCACTACATCCCATCGACGAAGTAGGGGAAGAAAGACACATCCACCAACTTCGGGTGAACATTCTCGCTTCAATCCACCCTCGCCCCGGCCGCTAGCGAGAGGACGAATCAACCTGCTCCACGATACCGACAATTAGAGCACCACCGAGATGGAAGAGTGGGGGTTTGCTACCGATGTGGCCCTCTAGAAAAACCTAGGCCAACCCTGCCTTTCTGCCAGACTCAAAGCGTCGAGGTCCCCACCCTCCTGTCACCGGAAACAGCGGACGATGAGGCAACACCCTCGCTCTCGCCGGTGGAGGAGGGGGTCAAATCGCCTATCTGGCCGGAGAAGGGGACGGGGAAATATTTATGACCAACATGGTTATGACTTGATAATTAAGTACACATACGATATTAAGTTCTTCCTAAATTCTTAAGGCAGACGTAAGAAAGAAAGAAAACGTCGACCAACTGTGAACATAAAAAGATCAAAATGTTTCCATGCCCGTCAATCGCAGTGAAAAAAGAGAGTGGAAAAAACAAAAGGAAGCGATGCTGGGCAGGTGATGAAAACCGACGCGGTACCGAAGAACATTTCGTACGTGATCACCGAAAAGCTGCCTTTTCTAGCATCTGTTCTCAAACCTCACGAGGCAATGACTCTGCAAACAAGACACGTGCAGGTGGGCCCAGGTGCCAGGATACGGCCACGTCGGAGGGCCCACCGGTCCCTTTGACCCGGGGCAGGGAGAGAATCGGCAGTAGCGGTGGCGCCGGGTCCGGGTCTCCTCTAACCCCAACAAACACGCAGGATAATTAGGAGCAGAACAGTAGTAGTACCCCTACTTGGAGGTAAGAGAGTGGCGATGACCTCTAAATCAATGGCTAGATTGCCCAAAAAAGGAATTCCAATTTTCTCCAAGCACACCAACATGCATTTCTTCAAGATTTAGCAATTTTTTGTAAACATAAAAAACATCCACGTACAAGGTAGATGCACACTACTTATAATGCAGCAACGGGCCCTTTGGGGTCCTTATCTTGTTAAAAAAACGCAACAATCCGAGAGATTAAACATTGATTTCCATTGAAAGATTAATCCATCTAAATGGGACATGAAGTAACAATAAACCCGCGGTTTGATCTCTAGTACGGTGGAGGGACAATCACAGCACAAATCATCCATCCATCCAATAATTAGTGCTTGCAGAAGCAATATGTTTATTTAGCATCATTTTCCTAGATCAACATATATTTGTCAAGAGAACGAGCCAGTGGCTCAGTGGTAGCGTTCGGCGGTGGCCAGCTACCCATCGCGAGTTCGATCCCTGGGATCGACTCGCGGTGTCTCACGGGGTTTTTTAGCAGCCAGGCACTGGCTGTTCCCAGGAGCTCTTCTGCCTCACGTCTATGTACCACAGGCGAGATCGACGTGCCCGTCGGTCACCGAAGCACTGGTCTTCGGCCAAGTCTCTCAGGACGTAGTTCTGGGTTATAGGATGTAGGTCTAGTTTAGACACATAGGTGGGGTGTGCGTGTGTGTGGTGTGCGTGTGGTGTGTGTTTCCTGTGTGTCCGAACAGGTACTACAGCTTGTAATCCCAGAGAGGCTTCAAAAAAAAAAAAACATATATTTGTCAATTGCATTTTTTTACATACTCAAATATACCATTTTCATAATGCTCAGATGATACAAGTGGAGCAACTGGGATAGTCAGAACCGTTTAATTTAACCTTCTTGTCCATTCACACCAACTATAACTTGTACTGTACTCAATACTGAACCATGTCTTACGAATGTCGACAATGATAGTAGGAAACAATCTTAACCAAAAGAAACACTGCACAAGAATATAAATTTATGCAGCTGTGGCCAAAACGCAGGTTCCAATCGGAAATTCAATTTGGCCCAGAGGAGAATATGCTCTGACTGCTCAAAAACACATTTCAAAATAAAAAATCAGGATGTACATCCGCTTATTCTAGGTTTGCACATAAAGTCTCACGGAAAAATATAATTCTTGTGTTGTGTAAAAATGGAAAAAGTATCTTGTGAGAAAAGTCTGTTTGGAGCACCAATTAAAATTTCCATTTTCATACAATGCACAAACAATATTTTTTTGAGAAATTTTGTGTGTGGGCATAAAATGTCCATGGGTTTCTTGGATAGTTTTGGCATTTTCAAACGCTTCTAAATGTATTTTCCACAATAGGTGTATCTACTCTTATGAGTCAAAACAGCGCCTTCAGCTCAAATATGATTCTTGTTCATCTAAAAAAAAAAAAATTCTTGTACAACACTCACGGTGCCCACAGCAAATGAACTCAAATTATTCTCCTAAACAGCTGCCATTCTTTAATATTCTTGCCTAAATCTAGGGCTCTTGCTTATGTTTTTTTTTTTTTGCGAGTACAAGAAACTGATACAAGTCCAGAAATTACAGCAAGGTCCCTAGAAAGAACAAAATTACAGAACCAGCCTTACTGTAACTCGACTCCGCCTTCATCCATGGCGCCGTCGGTGGCGCGCCGCCGCTTCTGCTCTCCAAGCCTTGGAACGAGAGCCTCCCCAAGCAGGCGGGAAGTCGCCGAACGCCGGCCGCGAAGGACCTACACCAGCGAATGTCGTCGTCGTCGAAACTGGACTCCAACAGCCCCTGCACGAAGGTCGTCGACGCTGGATCCGCCGTCCCGCGGCACCCAGCGAAGGGGAAACCACGCACGGCAGCTCCGCGGAGCTGCGAGCGCGGAAGCGGCGAAGGATCGACGGCAGAACCCCGCGGAGCGCCGCCGTCGAAGAAGGAGTCCTCCACCTGCAAAAGCACCACCGACTGCGCCATCTCCTCCTCGACGCCGCCGGCTAGCACCCACACCGTACCTACACTATATACACGCCGCGGATCGGGGCTTCCCCATCCTCCCGCTGCCGGAGCAGCCGGCGGAGGGTGAGGAACCCACCGACCCGACGGCGGCGAGGTGGTTCGACGCGGATCGCCCAAAAGTCGTCCTCCCTACTGTAGACGGGGAGAGGATAAGCTCCAAGGTGCTTTGCTGCTTTCGGGCTCTTGCTTATGTTGACCATTCAAATTGTCATGTTAGCTGTCTCTCGCTACCGATCAGTTTTGTCATCACTTACATCCTTCTTTCACAGTATTCTATATTTGCTTAGAGATTCATAGTTTAAGTACATATGGGTATGTGCTGTGGAAGTGTAGATCTAGTATAGGGTTGTGTTTTGTGTAGTTTCTCAAATGAGTTTCTTTTGACAAGGTTTGAACTATCAAGAAAATTATCTTCAAATAATGTTTTCTTTAATCGAGGCAAAAGATTCACATCTCTTCTTTTTTAATTAAGGAGGAATTCCATCAAGCATACATAAAAAAAAACTACC
This sequence comes from Poa pratensis, assembly GCA_947311845.1. Lineage (NCBI taxonomy): Eukaryota > Viridiplantae > Streptophyta > Magnoliopsida > Poales > Poaceae > Poa > Poa pratensis. Next base: position 12,939,112 of record CAMZMU010000083.1, on the reverse strand, counting down.
CTCGCGGCGTGGTAAAACTTAGGTGGTTCGTCCCACAGAGGCCCAAGTCTTGGCCTCGGTCCTAATGATGACGTGATTCGAGAGGTGATTATTGGTGCCTTTGCATAGTGATTGATTGTTTGGAATGTATGTTTGAAATTTGATATGTGAAAGGTAAGTTGGGGAAATGATAGTTCAAAAGGCTGGCGTACGTACAGCCTTCTGGAGGATTATATTGGTGGTTGGAGTCTGATTGACAAGAGCTGTCTGTTTTCTATTCCGTGTTAACATTTCTATATTTTGTGGTTTTGCTTAGTTCCGTGTTAACTTTACGGGTGGTTGCTTTGTGAGTTAACGTAGTATTCATCTCTTGAGCTGTCCTGTGCTCTAACGAGTGCCTTGCTCTGTGGTTTTTCTCCAAATCGATATTGTTTTAAATATCGTAATTAATGTGATATAGTCCTTAAACTTCATCATTGACATGTATCACAAAATATAATTCGTTAGTGAAACATTAAGTTTAATGATGTTTGTTCTAAGTTGTCCCTAGTTAATAAAGCTAATCGTCGGAATCTTCACATGTGTTTCAACTCTAGCTGGAGCTCTGCCACGCCGTTGCTGCACGCGTTTCCGAGCAAACTTAAGCGTCTTAGAAGATCCTCCGTGTTCCCCTCCTACTTCTCCTTGAGTTAGGTGAGATCGGGTGCTTTGGATTGTCGAAATTGCCTCCATATTGTTCAACTCCGTCCAAAGCACCGTCGTGACTAATTCGGTGTCGTCCGGCCACCTCCGACCATGCCGGGCACACAGGCGTCACCAGGGTGAGCAGCCGATCCTTCTGGTACAAGTCTTTCAACCATGCACATCCCATAGCTATATGTCACCGTGAGCTGCCGCTCCAATGGTCGCGGTGCGCCCGATGACCACTTGGTCCCTAGCGCTTCCCGCTTGAACTCCCGCCTCGTCCTCTTCCACATCCACCCGAAGTCGTTTACGCGCGCGTGCTGTAAATGCCAACCCAACGTTTGTCACTCTATTGCCGCAGTGGGTCACCGTTCACCGGACAGCTGTCGGGCCATTGTGTCGCTGTCACATGGGCCCCTGTCGACATGCTGGCGATGGAGGGCCGGGCGGCGGAAGACAACAAAGATTTCCGAGAAAACCTAAGAGCTGGGTTAATTAGAAGCTAACATCTTATAAGAGGTTAACCCCAAAATTTCCCAACTGCCAACCACGATTTGCATTTTGAAAATTAATACTCCCTCCGTCCCAAAATAAGTGTCTCAAAGTTGTCCAAAAGTGAATGTATCTATACTTGTTTTATGTCTAGATACATCCACTTTTTGACAAATCTAAGGCAGTTATTTTAGGAGGGAGGGAGTACTAACTTATTTGACACTTCGGAGAAAAAATTAGGACCATCCATGCCTTTTAACTCTTTTGAAGATACGAAAAAGGAAGTAAAGTCCACAACACCCTTGCGTGACCTGAACTCGGTCTGGTTGGACCAACTCGAGTCTGGACCAGAACGCCCCGTACGGCCGGAGCCACCGACATTCGCCGGGCTCGCGGCGGCCGCGAGGCGCGCCGGCGAGCGCCCCCTCGCAGTGCGGGCAGACGGAGGAGGCCGCGACCTTGGGATCCGCCGCGTCGTCGAAAGCGACTACTGGAGCGAAGGTGTGTGTCTGTTTTTTTTTTTTGCGAGATTACAGATGCAGATTACATCGAGTAGGCAGAAGAAATCAAGCAGAAAATACCCATTACACATCGATTCTTCTGCGTCGACGTCGCCGGTGAAGAAGACGCAACGGATACGCGCCGCCGCCACTGCTTCGAAACCTTGGAACAGAAGCATCCCCCAGGCGGACGGGAAGTTTCCGAAACTCGAACCTCGAAAGGCCTCCATCCAGCTCCATCGTCGTCGTCGCTCGCGCCATGAGCACCTGCAATCAAAGGGTCAACCAGATCCGCCGCAAGCAGATCTGGAGGGGGGAACTCCGCGCACGGCGACCCCGGAGGGCCGCGAGCACGAAGAAGAGGGCGCCGCTCCGCCATGGACCTCCACGGAGCTCCACTGCCAGAGGGGACGAACGCCGCCCGCAAACACACCGCCGACGAAGCCACCGCCTCCAAGCCGCCGCCAGCTGAAGCCCTACTACTACCTACACTATTTACACACCGGGATCCGGCGATTCCCCAGCCTCCCGCCGCCGAAGCGGCCGGCAGAGGCGAGGAATCGCACGGATCCGCGGCGGCGAGGTGGGAGCAGCGGGGGGGGGGGGGGGGGGGGGGGGGGGTGCACAAATCGCCTTTCTCCTTGCGGGAGAGAGAGGGACCGGTCCAAGGTTCGGTCTGCTTAAAAGGTGTGTGTCTGTTACTGCTGCTATTGCTCCTAGTGGTCAGATTGCATAGTATCTAGGGTTGCGCCTCCGATACGACTGTTGGTTGCGCTATCCGCTGCGTCATACGAAGATTCGCAGTACAGCGATGGGGAAAAGGTTGTGCACTACTGACCCTGTCTGCAATTCAGGATTCAGCGAAATGGACACTTGCGCATGACACTCGAATTTGCAGGGGTTTATTTAGTTGACAAACTGTATGAATCACAAGTGTGGGTAAGCAATTCGTGTGAACAACATCATGTGACCGCGATAGCATTGCCAACGCAATTGTCGTTAAGCGAAAAGTTCGTATGTGTCAAACCAACCAATTTGACATTAGTATGGTTGGCTCCAGGTGAATACCCCTTACTTGTGAAGCACTTCGCTTGCTGGACGAAAGCACGCGGAAGCTTTCTGCCAGGATCGATCTTTCCGCTGCCAAGATCGACTACATTCGGTGTATGTACCGGATAACTTTCGTTGAAATTGCTAACCTAAAAGGGGACCGGGACGTAACATTTCAGTTGAATGCTTTGCATGATGGTAATACTTGCGAAGCTCGTTCAAACTTGAACATAGCAAAATCTTGGTAGGATTAAATGACCGACTAATGAATTTCTCAGTGTTTCATTTTTTTTGCTTTTGAAAAGGTTAGTATGGCATGTGAAATAAGCATGTAAATTTAAGGTTATATCAATCTCAGTTAGTAGTATGTGTGTGGTTGATACCAAGTTATTTAAAACATCTAGAATGCTGGTGGTTATTGTACTGTACCTTTTCTTCTGCCTGATCATGGGAAGTTAGTGATGGTTGCGTGCAAGAAAAGAAGTTTAACTAACATAGTGAAGATGCAGTCATATCAAAATGCAACCATTATTTGTAGCTACTTATGAAAAAAGTATAATGACTTGTGAAAGCTAGCTTCTACCTTCCTCATTTAATTTATAATTCTCCGCAAGACTGCTAAAAGGCTACATACTTCGAAGATCATGTTCACATTTTCGTATCCATATTAATCCGCGCTGTCTTTCTAGAGGTACGTGATGAATGACAACACTGAAATATATTTATAGGTGGAAGCTTCGTGCATAATTCGTTTAGTTGATCTACTGTGATGCTGTCATGAAGAAGGAAAATTTCATTTGCGGAGGGCAAATATGGAATATCATGATAGGCAAGTGGACACGTGATCATATATTTCTTATTTTGATCTTATCTACGACGAAGTACCGAACAGATGGAGTTGTGCGAGTGTAATTTGTATGTGCCGACATATCATTGTTATATAGCAATATGTTGCTTGTCTCAAAATCTTCCAGCCTCATACAATATTTGCAATTATCATCTAGATCACACTTTTCTGTTTCATAGTAGTACATTAAAGAGAATCGAATATTGGTTTTATGTTTCATCAATAAGTTTGGCCATGTCGAGCTAGTTCCAGCCAATCGATGGTTTTATCCTTTCCCTTATTTAAACGAGAAGAAAAAAAAATCCTCCTTCAACTGATAGAATAAAATTTGATGTAGTATACATTGCCAGGTTGATCTATCATATTATCTAGGAGCATACATATATGTACCCCCATTCTTACTGCTGCTGTGTCTGATAGACAGGCCGAGGCTGCTGTATTTGGCATGTTGACATTGCTTACAATGTCCTCCAATGAAATCCTTCGGTACTGTTTAAATATCTGCGGTAGATCATCAGCAATGTGCAGTTTGTTGAAGGAAAGGCAACATTAGAATTTTTTTATAGTGCCAAATGCCCAAATCTGATAGAAACTGGGGTTGACACGACTGCCATCTCAAACAAGCAACAAATATATCATACCAAAGCTAGTATGTTTTGATCTTTGGGGTAACAATTGTCATGCCTTTGATACTAGTGTTTGTCGTACTTCTTTTGAGTTTGTTCATGTTGGTGGCCTAATAATTGATTGGCCAACTAAATCAGTATTCTATCTTGAGCTTCAATGCTAACAGCCTAACACACTATGAACGGTTGGGTTCTCTGAAGGCAGTAGTCTGGCCTGTCTAGAGAGTGAGGTACATCCGTACATGCATACAACAAGGTTCACTTCCTAATTAGGTAAACCTATAAATGCTTGTTCTGTTGGTGGAGTTAGTTTGTTTATTACACTGTTGATTAATGCTGGTGTAGTGCCAACAAAGTAACAACCATGTTCTTTCCCTGGCAACTTAATGCTTATCTTAGTTTAACTGTGTACTACAAGAAAACAGTTAGGTTAACAAGGGTTTGATGGATTTTATTTTTAATTACAAAATGATGAGGTGTTATGGACCTTGCTGGGGAGCAGAGATACTTCTTCGAGGTTTTATGTGCTAGTATTTTTTAGTCACACTTTGAATCAAGTGTATTTTGGGATGATTCTAGCACCAAGAGAGATTAAGTAGACAAGAAATACTTATCATGTTATAATTCACTTAGCATCGTAGATTTTCGTCAGATTCATTCTGGTTTGGGCTCGGCAAAGTAATGTTGGCTTGACAGGATACAGCAGCCTACAAAACTTCCCCTCAAAAACACTTTATGATTAATGCCATTTCTGTCATGTGCGCATTTGTTGATTGTTATTTTTAGTTTTTTACAAAGAAAGTCAGGCCTTCCTCTGCATTGTACTCCCAAGGTTCACATCAGTAATCACTTTGTACCTATACTAAGGTTTGTCCTTTTTATGCTCATAGTCATCGGTTTGCTGCAATAATGCATGGGATTAGTTATGTTTATTGTGTGGCTTTATGTGATGGAATTTAGGTTTACTTGTGAAACACTTCACATTAGGAAATTGCATGGCAGTCATGTTTGTAACTACATCATTATGAAACCTAGTGTGTAAGACATCGATACAGTGAAACATAGTAGGAAGGATTTAGTTGTCACTGGCGAAGCATGAACCCAATGCAGATTGATTTATAAGTAGAAAATATTGATACTTATAATTTTATCTAGAAGGAGACCCCGACCCCTTGGCTCTGTTGGTGTGTTCCCAGAAGTTGAATAGATCAATCCTACATCATTGATGTGTGTGAGAGATTGACCGATAACTACTCTCTGTGACTGATTGATAGAACCGCGTCAATGCCAAATGGATTCTTGCTGATAAAGTTATCAAAGTATTCAGCGTCATCGCCCACACAACGACCAAAGTAAAGCAGCCGTTCGCATCGAGGTTGTTTGTAAGAAACTTAGGCACGCAATCGCTTGTTGTCGACATCCTTACCCGACTGCCAAGATTTGTTAGCTAAGCATTCATGTACTCAGAGTAGACCTAACAGTGATATATAATTGCATAATTCCACTTTGCTATTCACTAGGAGTTTTGAAATGCGGAATATCTGGATTTCTTGTAGATGAGACATGAGAGCATTTCAGAGGGGTAGCTTTCATGATCATAGAATATAGATACTGAACATCCATTCTATCCATATTCACTGTTCATTGTATGTGTCCTTTCACTTTACTATTGAGGAGAACATGAAACATTTTGTTTCCACATCTGAAGCAAGGTTATTGCCTACTCGATATGGATATTTGTAGCTGAATAACTTCATAAGTATATATACACCTTGTGTAGCACTCATAGCAATAACGCAGTCCAGTAATGCCGGGGAACACAAATCAATTGATTTTTTGCTGTTCAATGGTACATAAATGATAAATCAGTCGATTTTTGTTACTCAATGGCACATAACCTAGAGGCAGCAATGGATTCTTTATGGAACCACGGGAGATATCTTTGTTTACAGTGGAGAGAAGTCGAGAAAGGAAGAAAAGACCGGAGAAAATACTTCAATTTATGCATTGGCATCTCTCTCACTTAAAGCTATAGATAGAATGGAAATGTTATGTCTTCAGCACCTAAATGTTATTAACTGTTTTTTGCATGCAGCCTTTTTATTGAACTAAATCAGCCATGGGGGACTAATTTGTGGAGAAATGATCTCTTCAGGCATGTGAATCATGAATAACACCGATAAGATATATTTTTTATTTTAAGTTGGAATATGCTAGTATCTTTTTAAGTTTATTTTATCAGATCTCAGGATTTTACTAAACCTGCACGAATGCATGGTTCTTCAAAATGTATTAATTAAGTATAGACTGTCTTTGCAATCACTTAGACTTGTAGAAGTTCTCTCTACCTGGCATGAATTTAAAATTTGAATACTTTTCCACCACTAAGCTTTCTAGGAAAAAGTAGGAATATACAACTCAACTTTAATCTCAAAAGCGTCATCTAATATTTTCTTTTGTCAACACTGGAGAAAATTAGGCATCCTCCAGTGTTTTCTTGATTCTGGGAACAATGTTTTTTCCTTGCTACAAAAGTTATGAGAAAGAAAGTTGCTGTCTTACTGCTTTCTTTAATATGTATGAAGACTGTATTTGGATGGCTAAATCGCTATTTTTTCAAACAGGGGACAGTTCAATCCAAAGGTTTTCACAGATGCAAATTTCTCTAGGCGTTAGAAACTGGATGGAAGACAGCATTCTACTATCTCATGGTCTTGACATAGATTCTGCATTTGTAGCAAGAAACCTCTGCTTTGCTTGCTGGTTGTTTCACTTTTAGGTGTTCTTAGGTAGGAAAAACATGCCAGTATGGATATTCGATGTTTGTTAGAAGACAGTGACAATAGTGTCGTCGCTGTCTCTTAGGGAACACTGCCAAGAGGTGCACTGCAAACAACAAAACTGAAAACCAATTGGTTGTTCAATCTCGGTCTCTTGTTCTTTCTTTTCCCCCACTTCATTCGCACTGCACACCGGCGTTCGTTCTTGGACAAAGCTTAACCTGCTTCATGTGTTCCTTTCATCTTTTCTGCAGGAAAAACGTATCAGCGCCAACCATGATAGGATCAAGGGTCTACGGGAGCAGGGTTTGAAAGGCGGCCGTATAGGCTGGACAGGTGGCATTTAGGCGCCAGTGGGACTCCGCCTAAGGCGGCGATTTGGGGCCGGTCTGCCGCCTCACAACTGTCCAGCGTCTTGCTGAACACCGAATGTAGTGAGCAGTGCTAAGCTATGTTCTCCAGCGTTCAGTGCCAGAGACCAGAGTCCTTCCATGTACTCCCGTGTGTCAGAGTGTACATTGTTCGTTAGTGTTCTAGTGTTTCTGCACGTCTGACGACTCTTGTAAATTCTTCTTACCTGTACTCTTACTGATATAAATTCTGACACCTTTTACTCCTACGAGATATGAAATTATTCTCTGTGCAAAAATACAGGGAAAGTGGTCAGACGAAGCTTTGCTTGAATTTACTCCCTATTTTTTTTAGGGTACCCTATTTATTTGTTTGTAAAAAATTAAGCTTAAATGTAATAGCCCCATAAACTACGGCCCAATTTAGACCATGAACTGAGGCCCGGCTAAGAAAATTCCTCTCTTTAGGTCCAGTTTACGGTGCGGCGATTTGGAGGACGAGCACCATGGAGCCCTTTTTTTAAAAAATAATTCAAAAAGACATAAGTTTCAAAAAATGTGAAACAAATCCTAAAAATAGAAAATGATATTTCTACTCGTATGAAAAAAAACATTGGTGAAATATTATGTATTCTGGTCGTGTAGCTGGATATGAGATGTGAATAGTGCAAAATTATAGTGTTTTCACATTATCATTTTTTTCGGAATACAAACTATATCGGGTTGAAATTTTGTAGGCCCTAGAATACATCATTTCGGATTTTTTCAATCTTTAGACGGTTAATCTAGTTAGGAGACGTGCCGTACCAGCAACATCCGTCTGGCACAGAGAAATTAGAATTGGGCCCTATAAGGGAAGCATGACAAACACATGCATGCAAGAAATCTTCCGGCGACCAAAAATTCAAAATAAATTCTCTCTTAAACCGGTAATCCAATTGACGATATGTTTTCACCGTTGGCTTTGTTCCGTTGGATACTTAAAACAAGATCCCATCTAAATATGTTTTGACAAAAAAATTTCGTCATCATTTGCCATGTCATAATATTGTACTTACCATATCAGTAGTTAACAGTTACCACCCAAATAATTCATAATTACCAGGTATTTTTACATGTTTTTTTTTGTCATTGCCATGATCAACACGTCCAAATCTTTAAAATGTCGAATTTTGTTTTAGAAAACGGGCTCTATGTGGAACGTGTTATAGTACTTGGGATAGGCCCAGCCCAGCCCAATGGTTTGTTTGGATGTGGATATTCGGGCCTGGAATGAGGAGCGATGCATTCCTAGGGGCCGCCAAACGTCTCGACCTAGGAGAGTGGCGGCGGCGCAGGTACCCCGCCCCCCTCCTCCTCCGGCGACCACCACGCCGCCGCATTACCTCCCCGCCCCCCGGGTTTCCAGCACCCTACTCTCATCTCTCTCTTCTGTCCGCAGGTCGGGACCTCTACAGTCTACACCGAGCTCCGGCGTCCGCGCAGGGCGAGATTAACAAGAGGAACGGCGACCTCCACCCCGAGAGAGCGTCAGCATGGTGGTGCGGATCCGGCTCGCGCGGTTCGGCTGCCGGAACCGGCCCTTCTACCGGGTCATGGCCGCCGACAGCCGCTCCCCGCGCGACGGCAAGCACCTCGAGGTCCTCGGCTACTACAACCCGCTCCCCGGTGAGACACTCCTTGAATTCCCACTCGACCTGTTCGTGCCCCTCCTCCGAGTCCCGCTTGAATCAGCTCGTTCAGCCTAGCTGTCCATGCGTGCGGCGGATTTGTGATGCGACTTTGTGCGTGCGTGCGTGTGTCGGAGCTCTAGTGATGACTGAAGGTTAGCTGATGAGGGAATGTGTGTGTGCCTGTTGTGTTGGTGTCTGCAGGGAAGGATGGTGGCAAGAGGATGGGGCTGAAATTCGACCGGGTCAAGTGAGTTTTTCTGCCTAATCCTCATTTTCATTTTGGAGAGTGTATGCTAGTTAGGTGCTACCGAATCAACAAATAATCATGTGTTGCATAGGAAATGCATCATGCTCCACTCAGCTCTGATATGTTACACCCAACATTCTAGACAAATGGGAAGTACATGATGTCTCGTGTTGTTCCCTTTTGACACTCCAACCAATCTATCTCGTGGCTACCCTCGCCGTTGAGCGTGTGAGCCTTAATATAGAAAATGAAGATGGAAATATACAGATGGAAGCATCCTAGTTGCATGGTCCAGTGTTAGCATTTCCGAATTATTTACTCGACGAGTATTACTACACACCAGAGTACAATTTCAACTAACCATTACACTACCAGCATCATGTGGCTTTACAAGTTGCAGCAGGTAGAATTCCAGTGATACATTTCAAGGTGAATGGATAACCTCCGCACGATCCAGAAGTTGATCCATCCTGAAGTACATGAACTCGTATCAGGGAAAAAACACACCCTGATACTTGTTCTTGTCGCCAGAGTTTGGTTGAAACTTCGCCTGCCCCCAGCAATGAAGTGGGCCAGTTGTTCAAGTATAGATCAGTTAGGTCATGAGTTATACAAGATCAGAATAGATTAGCCAAAAAGATAGGAAGAAGCACGATACTGCAGTTTGACAAGTAAAACACAGAACTTACTTCTTAGCTAACCACATAGATGCGAGTGAAGCATTATTAACTATAACCAAGTTCATTTGCTTATGATTTTTCATGGAAGTTTCAATATTTAAAGAAAGAATGACCTCCTTTTTCTCTTCCTTCATGCAAACTATCCGATCAGCAATAATCTTCATGTATCAGTCCCAAAAAGGAACAATAATCGCCATTTAAATTCGAACTTTCATTTTTGAAAGAGTGAAAACATACATGTAATTTTGTTTGTCGAAAATAAATATTCTTAGTACATGATGAACTTGAGAAGAAGATGCAACCCAATCTTCTCCGTGATTGGAATGTCGAAGTTAAAAGAAATACATTATCATTCGGTTCTTGTACAACACAGGAAATGAAATGATTAAAACGAGGAAAAATAAGAAGGTACTGCAACAAAAGCTTGTCAACCGAAAGAAACGACTAATAATTACATGTTCGTCGTTTTTCTGTGATTGAAACATGTTGGAAGCTAAATCACTTAGCTCCCTTCTAACAAGGTTGTGCTTCACACACACTAACTCATATGCATATATGACACACATATATGCTCTATATTTCATAGATATGCATGAGGCTACATCTTGGCTTACAAGCTTCTTCTACTTGTCTTCTTTTTACATGTGTTAGTCATGTCCTTATATAGGACTTACAAACCGACTTATACAACTAGCTCCAACTAAGAATACAACTAGCTCCAACTAAGATGGGAAAGAGAAGTTTGCTACTGCTAGCTCCTAGCTTAACTACTAAGAAACGGTAGTGAAAACCAATTTCTCTTTTACTCTGTGTAGATATTTCTAGAACTGTGCTGAGTTCCAAATCTGATTTTACCTCTACTACCTTAGCTACTAAGCAACATTGGCTAGATATTTTGGGGAGCACAAGATTATGCCAACAAAACATAGGCTCCATTTTTTTTGTACGCCGCTTTAAAGCTCTTGTGGTCGTTGATGCATTTAGGTCACGATCATACATAATTTTGAACTCACAGTTCAACATTATAAACGTCTGAACAAATAGTTCCAAAAATTTCCGATGAGAACAGTGGGTGATTGTTTGAGATTTATGGTGCATCTCCCAACATTGTTTTGACATATAAATTAGGAACCTTCATTTTGCGATCTGGAACCAAACTAAAGTAATTAAATGATTGCCAGGCCCATTGCATATGAATTGTGCGTAAAAAAATAATGTATGTAGAATGCAATTTGTGTTAGCTCAAACCTTGTAAGCCATTTTCATAGAACTGGTCTCCCCATGAATTAGAAATTTTGTCTCTTTAATCGACCCTCACACAGATATATATTTTCCTAATGTATGTTGTTTCAGTGATGGCAGGAAAGAATGGACCTTACTCCTTTATTCATTTGCAGCTTCCCACAAACCTAATCACTTACTCATTTATGCATTTTGCAGCTTCCAATAAACCTAACACATCATATGAAATCTAAAAAAAACAGATGCAGCCTGTTATTCGTTTTTATTTATCTTGTTTTCCCTGAAACTGTAGATCGAATAGATGAAATTAGTTGTATGGATGAAATAACTAATGGTTTACCTGTGATTAATAACATGCAAACAACAAAACTTGGCCAGTGCCTCATCCCACATGTATCCAATTTTCATAAACCATAGTTCCTTCATTTTTTTACTGACCATTTTTTCGAGATTGCAAACAGAATAAGTTGTAGGAGGACAAACCTAAAACTTGGCAAAAAAGTGCTGCCAACAAAGTTTTCCCATCCCCTCGGCATGAATAAGCAATACCACAAACGCATCAGAAGGTGAAGCCATTTTAATATGCAAAACGAAAAAACACCCACTAACTGTCTACCCTATGATCAACAACACAATCCTGCCTACCTCGGCCTCCGCTGGAGCTGGGCGCATCAGGCCTAGAGATTTGATTTGGGGCCTTGTGTGGATGCGTGGATGGGCCTTGTATAAAAGATTGTTCAGTTATATTCCCATTTGGAGAAAAAACACACATTCTACCTACTCCCTCCGTTCCACAATATAAGATGTTTTAGGCCTTTCCACATTCACATGTATACACATGTATCTAGACACGTTTTAGTGTATATGTCTACTCCTTTTAGTCCGAATCTAGACAACATGTGAAACACCTAAAACATCTTATACGTGGAACGGAGGGAGTAGGTTATAAGTAGCATTTTTGTTCATCGTTGTAATATTAATCTTTGAATGACGGTTGGGTGTAAACCATTAAATTGAGGTGATTCAGTAGTATGGGCTTTGTCGTATCATGCTTTGCTTGAGGCGGTACATGGTATCATTGGGGATATTAAGAAGGTAAAGAAAAAGAAAGGCAAGTGGAACTATATGGTTCATTGTAGTGCCAATTGACAAGCATCACTAACTGTCCCTTGGAGAAGAAAATTACAGAATTAGAGAATGAAATAACAGCGATATAGATCATCAAGCGTGTGAGATGTGCTTGATTGCATCCCACTAATGAGTATTTGCTACAAATATGCTGTGCTGTTTTTATCCGCCTGCCCAACAAGACCATGAAACACCACATTAACTACAGTGGCACCATGCAACTATACTTGTGTTGTAGGTACTGGCTGTCTGTTGGGGCACAACCGTCAGATCCTGTGCAGCGTATCCTCTTCCGTGCCGGGGTTCTGCCTCCACCTCCGTTGCTAGCTATGGGCCGCAAGGGTGGATATCGTGATAGGAACCCCATTCATCCGATGACTGGGCGCCCCTTGGATCTTGAGGGTGTCAAAATTGTTGATGATCCCAATGGTACTGAAGGTGATGCTGAAGACCTACAGAACCTTCGTTGGAGGCGTGATAAATTTTCTGTTCTCACGTATGGAGTGGTGCTGCAAGATGAAAGAACATGTTTGTTGTGTTTCTGATAAGATTATGAGCACGTAGTGTACAACATGGCAACAGTTTAGTCATGCAACTCTCCTTTGTATTCCTTTTAGAAATGCTGCACTCTCCAGTCTACTACCTTATCTCCTAACATGGTTCCTTTGAGTGGATTATGATGGTATAAATCGCACCTTCATTGAATTTGTGAGATCTTTTTGGATGCTCAGGTTGACAAATAATCTTCCAAGTCTTGAAACGAGTGCACCATAGAGGTTTGTGGAGAACCAACATATGCTTGATAGTTCCTTTATGTGTGATCCATTCTGATCTGATGCTTTATCTGATGTGCCTGTAAAGTTGGCATATATTGCTTGATTACAGAGTTGCGAAAGGTGCATCTTGCGGATAGCTGTGATGTTTGTTTGTGCTGATGTTTTCTTGGGTGATTCCTTCCTTGTGTATGTCTTGCTTCAATGAAAGCTTTGCCCATAGATCATCAGCATCTTCAAAGAAATATCTCATGAGCTTTGCGAATTGATAGATAGATATGAAATTATTTCTCGAGGGGCATGCATTATGTGGAATGAATTGTACCGTTTGTAATTGCATGGGCTTTTGTTTTCATTCTGATCATTGAGATCAAATGGCATACATGAAATGTTCACAACTCAATAAAACAGCTACCACTACGTAGGTAAAACAACACAATACTGAGAATACAACTTCAATATTAATATTCAGGAAAAGAAGAGCCAACTTACCTCACTAAAATGGTTTTAGAAAAAAACACCTCACTGAATTGGGTTGCCAATAAGCAGAGTTACTACGCTGGACTGCATCTGATAGGCAGGTAAAAAATCACAGAAATTTCATGCTGTCATACTTACATTTGTGATTGCTAATAATAGTAAGGTTTAACACCACATATTTCTGCATCCAAAGTTCCAAACTGAACGAAATGTGTCCTGCCTGTCCAAACATGCACACTGCCCAATTTGAGCCACATTTTGCATGAATAAGTTGATTCAGGCAGTAGGCATCAAGAAAGGCCAAGTAAGACTTGAGGCTCACAAAACAGAGAAGGGAATGTTTGACCAGGAATCAAGGTATTTCTCCTTTGGGTCTAACAACATGTCACCACCATGCGGCATAAGCTTGCATCACCCAAAAGGTATTTCTTCTTCGCCAGGCCACCCCATCCATGCAACATATGCTAAACCAAGTTCGATCGCCAAGAAAACCTTCAACTGTGCATGGTCGATGGTGCCCTTCTTTAAATCTCTGAACCATTCTCACAATGTCTTTCCCTTTCCTTCTCCGATCCATAACCAAATCTCACCATGGCAGAGCAGAGGCATTGCAAGCTATGGCTCCTGGTGATGGCGTTGGCGCCGTGGTTGCAGGCCTCGACGGGAGCGACGTTCACCATATCCAACTACTGCGCCTACACCATCTGGCCGGGGACGCTTGCAGGCTCCGGCACGCCGCAGCTGTCCACGACGGGGTTCGAGCTCGCGCCGGGGCAGACGGTGCGGCTCGCCGCGCCGCCGGGGTGGTCGGGACGGATGTGGGCGCGCACGGGGTGCGTGTTCGACGCGGCCGGGGCCGGGACCTGCCAGACGGGCGACTGCGGCGGGCGGATGGAGTGCCGCGGCGCCGGCGCCACGCCGCCCGCCACGCTCTTCGAGGTCACGCTGGGGAAGACCGGCGGCGGTGAGGACTTTTACGACGTGAGTCTCGTCGACGGGTACAACCTCCCCGTCGTGGCCATCCCGCGCACGCTGCGGGGGCAGGGCGCGTGCAACGCCACCGGCTGCATGGCCGACCTCAACCGCTGTAAGTACAGTAATCTTTTCGTGCTAGATTAAGCGTGCGCCGCCCTCCATTGCGCTCTGATGATCTCGAACTGTGGATCGATGGACCAGCGTGCCCGAAGGAGCTGCAGGTGGACTGCGGCGGCGGCGCGATCGCGTGCCGGAGCGCGTGCGAGGCGTTCGGGCAGGACAGGTACTGCTGCAGCGGCGCCTATGGCACGCCGACGGCGTGCCGCCCGACGGCCTACTCGTCCATCTTCAAGGCGGCGTGCCCGCGCGCCTACAGCTACGCCTACGACGACAGCACCAGCACCTTCACCTGCAACGCCGACGACTACACCGTCGCCTTCTGCCTCCCGACCTCCGGGTCAGTTGATCAAAACTGCCAGTGTTGCCATGGCAAAAGTACACATGTACTCCGTACAGTGTAGTTAACGGCTTCGTGCTTGTTGTGCGCTGCAGGATAAAGGAGTCGGACGCCGTGTTCTTGGGCGCGCAGATCGACGGCGTCCGGGGCACCGGCGAGGACAATGCGCGACCGGCGTACGTCAACGGTGGCCAGAGCATTGACGAGCACAATGCGCCGCCAGCGTACGGCAACGGTGGCGCGGGCGCTTATCTACCACCGATTCACCGTGGTGGTGGAGGTGTTTATGAACCTCCCATTTACAACTACGGCCGTGGAGGCGCCCATGTACCGCCGGCGATGAGGGCCTCGTCGGCGAGCACGAGATACATCCGGCCTTGGCTTCTGCTACTGCTGCTCGTCTGCTTTTTCCTGGCGGTCTGATCAGACCGTGCTCCGTTGCTCACTTGCTCTGCGTACGAGCTCAGGACAGAGGCGATTCTTAATCTGCAAATCTTTCGACAGAAAAGAGATCGATCACGGAGGGTTTTTCAGGCACCTGGATATTTGGAACTAGTTGCTGTAGATGCTAGGCGACTAACTGTTAAGATCCGGTCTATCTATTTTACACCGCTTGTTGAAGTAAATGTAAATTCGCAGTGCAGAAAGTAATTCAGGTATCTGAACTCCAGATATTTAACACTGTCAGCACGGACGTATATAGTATCTTGACTGTGCGAGCATGGTGAACTCTCCGCTGGCTGTTCCGTGTGGTGTCCGACCGGGAGTGGAATTGAAGCAGAGGTCAGGTCGACTGTAGGTTCCGTGCGATACAAACCAACTCTCGATCGCTTTGCCCAAGGTAGGCATATATAGGTAGATCGCACCGAGAGCATCTCCAACAGCAGCGCTATATAAGCAGCACGCAAAAAAAACCGCCAATTTAGCGCACGCGGGGCAAAAAACGGTGCTCCAGCAGGGGCTCTATAAGCCAGCGCGATGCAAAAACCGTCCAGCGCGCTGGACGAAGCTGGACATTTTGCACCATATTTGGAGCGTGGCGGCCAGCGCGCTGGGCAAAACTGGAGCCAACGTGCGAAAGAAACTGCCACAGAAACTTCCGCTCCACAGCTCGCACGTCCCGGGTGAGGCCGCCGCCGGCCCCTGCTCTCTCCCCAGCCGCCGCCCCTGCAGGTCGCCGCCGCCGGCGGGCCGCCCACCGCCGGAGTTAGGCCGCCCGCCGCCGGAATTTGGCCGAGCGCCGGCCGAGCTCGCCCGCCCCGCCCCGAGCTCGCCCGCCCCGCCCCTCTCACGGCCGCCCCGTCCCTCGCACGGCCACCCCGAGCTCGCCTGGCCCGAGCTCGCCCGCCCCGCCCCTCGCACGGCCGCCCTCGAGCTCGCCCGCCCCGCCCCTCGCACGGCCGCCCCCGAGCTCGCCCGCCCCGCCGGAATCGTGCCAGAATCGGCCGGCGACCATGGCGGTGGTGGTGGAGGACGACTCCAGGGACCCAATTGCCTTTTTCAAAAAATTCGTAGGGTCATTTTCGTAACATTTATGGACCTGTTTGTTATACTACTGCACGCTGCGCGCTGTATGCGATTCACGCACTATATTTTAGCGCGTCAGGTGAAGCAAAACATCCGACCGGCGCGCTAAAACGCTATTTTGGCGCTGTAAATTTTTTTAGAGCGCCGACGCGTAGTGCGTCTGTTGGAGATGCTCTGAGTTACGATGTGAGTTTGGGTTGCATCGAACGATTTGATCATGGCCACCAGGCCAAGCAAAGCCAGTGCTGCCGTGACGCCGCCTCCTTCCGAAGCCAGCTCGTGTTCGTCGTCGTGGTCACATCTCCCCCCGGACCTCGCTGGCCTCGTCCTACGCCAGTTTCCCTACCTCGCCGACCGTGTCCTCTTCGGCTCTGTCTGCCGCCACTGGCACCACGCCGCGCGGCAGCAGGCGCCGGTGCTCCCGTGGACCATCACCTCCTACACCGGCAAAGTCCAAACCATCCCGGACGGTGAGGTTCACCACCTGGGCTCCCGCAAGATCGCGCAATGCTGGTGCTCCTCCGAGAACTGGCTGCTGAAGTTTGGGAGAGCGTCGCGCGATGACACGTAGAAACGCAACTTCCTGGAGAACCCTCTCTCCGGACTTCCGGAGCCACCTTGCCGCTGCGGGCATTGGTAATCTGGCGCACCCTGTCCCTGGCGCCAGGTTATATGGCGTCAAGAAATTAATCGTTTGCCCTGACAACCTCGTCGTCGCGGCGTTCAGAATCTCCGTCCCTCCTTATCGCGATCCACTGATCGCGTGCTACCGGCCCAGTACATCCTCTTGGTCCACGAGCTCACAGGCCACCACCGCCACCGGTGAGCTCCCCGGTTACGAAGACATAGCCTTCAGCGATGGAAACATCTATGCCATCACCGAAAGAGGAGACCTTTTCGTGCACGAGGTTAGTGATGCCCATGGGTCTGGGAAGCCAACGGTACTGTCTTTTTTTTTTTTTGCGAATAGGTAATGTCTTCAACGAAACTAGTGATCAAGGGCAGCAGCGACACCAGGGGCATCGGTGTGAGGCAATTCCTGGTGGTTTCATGTGGGGACAAGTTGCTGATGGTCAAATGGAACCATGGATGGGGCTGCTATTATGAAGATGATGTCTCGGCGTTCGAGGTGTTTGAAGCAGATCTGCAGATGTCACGGTGGTCACGATTATCGAGCATCGGCGACCAGGTCTTGTTTGTGAGCCAAAGGTGCTCCAAGTCCGTCCCCGTATCTCCTAACCATGGTGATTATCTTTGTGGTAACCGTATATATTTTGTGGACGATACAGCATGTGCTCCCACAAAGTGTTGCTCTGTGCATTCTAGTTGTGGTATGTACGACTTGACAAATAACACATATCATCCAATTGTGTCTTATGCATTCCGCTCCAATGGTATAAGGGTGGCATCATGGTTCTTTCCACACAAGTGAAAATCAAATCTAGGATTTTAGGGTAGGGTTGAGCAGCAGTGGAGAAGATGTTGGTGGAGGCTTCATAGGGAGATTTCCCCTCGATTTCGTCTTGGCCTAAAAGCACGCTTTACAGGTTTTGAGTTCATCTTCATTGTCTTGAAGATTGGCCTCACGCTTTTGGAGTTCTTTGTGGGTCATGGTCGGCTAGGAGTTGGGGCTGATTTAGGATTTAGAAGGAGAAACAGGTAGGAACAACTCAATATGATACCATGCAGATTGAAACTGAATAGCAGCTTGGATATTTGGATGATCCTATGATGTTATTCCTGTATAGCAGCTTGTTTTAGGGAAAGTCATTTGTGCTCCCGATCTCCGGTGCTCCATTTGTTTTAAAAGATCAAAAAATATTTATAAGTTCTAAAATAATTGAAAATAATTCTGGATGTAGTCCATGATGTAGCATACAAACATGCAAAATCACAACGCGAAATTTTTGTATTATGAGCTACACAGAAATGACAAAATCTTAACTTTTTTGGAGATTTGAAACACTATACTCAGATCTGTATATTTCTATTTTGTGTAGCTCAAAATACAAATTAAAGTATTTCTAATTGAAATTTGCAGGTTTTTAGAATACATCATTGAGAATATTCATGATATTTTTTACAGTTTTTGAAACATTGAAATATGATTTTTTGAGTTTTTTTAAACACAGGGAGGGCTGGAGGTGGCGAGCAAGAAATCTCCACCCCTTGTTTTAACCTATTATTACATTTAGTGAACTAGGTTCTAGATGCTAGGCGACTAATTGTTAAGATCCGGTCTATTTTACACCGCTTGTCGAAGTAAATGTAATTCGGAGTGTGCAGACACTATTTCAGTTATCTGTATGCAGATATTCCCACTCTGGCCGTGCTCCACTGTCAGCACGGAAATACAGTATTGTGACTGAGGGCCTGAAATGTTAGGAAATATTATACTCCTAGATATGGTAAAGAAGTTAGTTATGGCTTATTCTGGTGAAAAAAAATCGTTTTTACATCAATTTTAAAGAAAAACGTGTGAATTCAAATTCTATGTTTTTCCCCCTTAGACTAAAGTGATGCGTTGATGACCTATGTACATGCTGTTCGCGAGGGCTTTGCTTCTAGCACGAGAGAGTTGATGTAATCGGCTTATTATTCAAACTCATCACTTTGATGGGGCCCAAACGTTCGTTGATGGGGGTTTGTCTGGGACAGCAAGTGGGGTTGAAATAATCTAGCGCCACCGTCGCAGGGTCGCAGCAGGCGTTGTCCTCCTCCTCCGCGCCTCTCTCCGGCCAAACCTCCGTCCCCGTGCGACTCGGCAGGGCTGCACGGGGGCGCCCCCAAGCCCGTGCGTGCAGCTCCCCCTCACTGGCCTCCTCACCGTCGTTGTCGTCGGCTCCGGCCACAGCAGCGGCAGGGCCCGTCTCCAAAGGTGGCGTGGCGAGGAGCTTCTGAGCGGAGGAGCTTCTTTTCTGGCATAGGTATGCCGGGGTGGCGGCCCTGATTCTCTCCCGAGGACGGCCAGCCCTGGCCGCGGTGGTCATCGGCAGGAGATTGTTGGCGGCGTCCTGGCCGTATGGGCGGCAGGGCTTCCGCGGCGACAGTGCGAGGAGCTGGAGTGCGACGGCGGCATGCGTGGCTCTTGCGCGTGTTGCCGGCGAGGGGGAGCTGTTGCGCAGGCCGGCGATAGAGTATGTCGTCGGCCGGAGGCTCCCGGGGAGAGGAAGCCGGGGCGGCGGTCCCGGATCGATGGCACGGCTGCGCTGGTGAGGAGAGTGTGCGGGCGACGATGCCCTGTGCCCCTGGCTACGGTTGGAGCGTGGCCGGGGAGAAGGAAGGCCGGGGGCCGGGGCGGTAGCCCAGGAACTGCGGCTGCGGCTGGGTCGTGGTCGGCTTGCCGCCTGCCGTGGCGTGAGGTGGTCTGCGGCAAGCAGAGATGGTGGTCTGGCCGGTCGTCGACGGGCGGTCTGCGGGGTCTGCAACATATCGCTGGGCGAAAGCCCTGCCACGGCGATGCCCTCGGGCGCCGTGTCCTTCTTAAAGGCGTCGTCGAGGAGGTGCTCTCGCTTCTCCATGCCGGTTTCTCCAGGGAAACCCAGATCCCAAGCGGGATCGGGTGAGGGCGGTGCTTTCCTCTTGGGGTCTCGCCTTGGATGTTCCACCGGCTAGAGGGACATGTGGAGAGCTGGTGGCTCGCGGCAGCGAGTCTTCGTCTTTGGCTTGGGGGTGCGCGGCCCTAGGGCCGGCATGGACGGTGGAGCGGCAGCTCCGGGCTTCACCTCCACCGTGCTGCGTTGAGGTGGTGGAGCATCGACTTCGGTCGTTTGGGCGTCTTGGTCATCAGCTCGTGTGGGGCGCAGCCTTGGGGCTGGCGTGGATGCCAGAGCGGCGGGTCCGGATGTTTCGACTCTGTTGTGAAGCGTCGAGGTCACCTCCGCCGTGTTGCGTCGAGGTCGTTTGGTGTCGGATTTGTTCGCTAGGGCGTCATGGTCGTCGACCCATGTGGGGTGCGGTTTTGGTGCCGGCGTGGATGTCAGAGCGGTGGCTCCAGATTCTCACCTCTGCCGTGTTGCGTTGAGGGGTTTTGGTGTCAGCCTTGGTTGTTTGGGTACTTGGTCATCGACCCATGTGGGGCGCGGCCTTGGGGCCGGCAGGATCGAGTTGCAACTTTTTTCTTTAAGACCTTGTCCTTCATGTTTGCTTGTGCAAAGCTTTTGCCTGGTTTCAGAAAAGAAATAATTTGGTTTAAGTTCCGGGTTAACACATTAGATAGTTGAGTCTAAATTTCTGAATTATATTCCTCGTAATGTACTCCACTATAATTGGGTCAATCTGGAAACACTTCACTCTGGGGATGAAATGGGCCATGGGCTCCCGCGACCCCGTGCGCGACGCGACGGCCGCCGCTCCACCGCCGCCCACCAGCCTCTCGCACTACCAGGTCGGACCCCTGTTGCCGCCATCTCCACAGCGGATCCCTGTTGGTTTGGTCCCGGTAACTGTCATCTTCCCCGGCTCCCCCTCCCCGCATCCCGCCACTTCGGAGACAGATCTCGATCTGGTGACGCCGCCCCCGTCACCGTAGCGCTCGCTTCCGCCGTCTGCGGGCGATATTGTTGCAGAGACGCCTCAAGAGCTGTTGCGGAGACGACCATGACTTCAAAGCCCCGGCCCTCCGCTCCATCATCGTTGTGCCACCCACCCTCCAAAGGACGAGGCGCACACAGGAAGAGGAGGGATGGCTCACCGTTCCTCCGCGGCGCCGCCCGACAAGCCTGCACAACGGTGGTGGGGACAGGCTCAGACTGCGTAGCTCCATGGACAGCGCGTGCGCCCTTCGCTTCAAAAGGCGCACGGAGTAGCTGTGTGCTCGTTGCCTCGCCCCCATTCACCACCATCGCTCCTCCACCTGCAGAAGTCTGATCTAGTGCCTCTCTTGCAATCTCTCGGGTTACAAAAATTAGTTTGCACTAGAATTCAAACACATATATAATAAGGCACAATGAGATGGTACAATTAGCACCTTATAAGTCGAAAAATCAGGTGAGGGCTGAAAATCATCTTCATGGCGCTGACATGTGCCGATAGTCCCTTGCGACTTCGCGTTCCATCTAGGGTCGTGCTCAAAGTTCAACCCCTTCGAAAGCATAACAATACATGGATCGATCAATCAAACAAGCGCGATAACATTAAAATTGAAAACACGGTGAAACAAAAATCTTAAGTTTGTTTTGAACCACATCGATGGCCCGATCTTGAGTTTTTCACCTCGAGGTTTGTTGGTAAACTTTTTTTTAATAAATGGTGTAGCTGAGCTGGTAAGAAGAACATCACAAATAACAATATGGATCAATGAAGCGAGCATGACAATAATACAGCCGGTGCCTCTACGGGAGTAACAAACATAGAAGGTGCAGCTCTGGGCTCGCTGTGTACTCGCGCGTGTTGCGACTTGCGAGCGGCCGCTGTGTCGCAAAAAAAAAAGACCTGCGAGCGGCCGCTGGCTGTTCCGTGTCGTGTTCGACCGGGATGGAAGCAGAGCTGCAGAGGACGACCAACTCTATCGGTTCGCCCAAGGTAGGCATATATAGGAGGAGTACATGCATGAGTAGGTCGGGAGTTTGGGTTTGCATCGATTGGATCTGATCATGGCCGCCAGGCCAAGCAAGGCCCGTGCTGCCGCGACGCCGCCGCGGTCGAAAGCCATCGCGTGCTCGACCTCGTGGTCAGACCTCCCGTCGGAGCTCGCCGGCCTCGTCCTAGGCCGGTTTCCCTCCCTTGCCGACCGCGTCCGGTTCGGCTCCGTCTGCCGCCACTGGCGCCACGCCGCGCGGCAGCAGGCGCCGGTGCTGCCTCCCGTGCTCCCGTGGACCATCGACTCCTATACCGGAAAATTCCAAACCATCCCAGACGGCGAGCTGCACGTGCACCGCCTGTGCAGTGTGCTCCAGCAGACTCGCGTTCTGCGCGTGCACCTCCGAGAACTTGCTGCTGATGATCGGGAGAACGTCGTGCGATGACAGGAACAGCAACAGCCGCACCTTCCTGGTGAACCCTCTCTCCGGAACCACTCTACCGCTGCCAGGCCGGGACAAACTACTGCCACCCTTCCTGGTGTTATTCTGCGTCACAAAATTCATTATGTGCCCCGACAATCTCTTTGTCGCCACAGTGAAAAGCGCCATACCTCCTTATCACGATCCGCTGATCGCGTGCTGCCAGTCCGGTGCGACCTCGTGGTCGACGTTCTCACAAGCGGCCGCCGGTGATCAGTCCAGTTACGAAGACATAGCCTTCCACGATCGAAAAATATATGCCATCACCCAAAGGGAAAACCTTTTCGCGCACGAGGTTAGCGAGGATGATGGGTTTGGGAAGCCAACAGTGTCTTCTTCTAGGAAACTAGTGATCAAGGGCAGCAACGACCCCTGGTGCTCTGGTGTCAGGCGATTCCTGGTGGTTTCACGTGGTGACAGGTTGCTGATGGTCAAATGGAACCGTCGGTGGGGCTCCCCGTTATGACGATGGTGATGTCTTCCAGGTGTTCGAAGCAGATCTGCAGATGGCACGATGGTCACGGCTATGGGGCATCGACGACGAGGTCTTATTTGTGAGCCCAAGGTGCTCCAAGGCTGTCCCTGTACCTCCTAACCATGGCGACTATATGTGTGGTAACCGTATATATTTCATGGACAGTGCAGGCTGTGTCCCCCAAAAGTGTTGCTTTGCTGGTACTAGTTGTGGTATGTATGACTTGAGGGATAACACGTTTCATCCCATTATGTCTGATAGATTCTGCTCCAATGATATACCGCCGAGGGCATGGTTCTTTCCACAAAAGTGAAAATAGGAGGATGTATGAGTGGCGAATCTAAAATGTTGAGCAAGAGATTGAGCAGAAGTAATTTGATCATGTGAATTTTTGGTTGAGCATTTTTTCTATGATATATATAGGTTGTTAGCAAATCTTATTGTGGGGGCATGTACAACCCTTCGATCTTTCACCTACCGTGCTCCGTTGCTCACTTGCTCTGCGTATGAGCTCAGGACAGAGGCGATTCTTAATCTGCAAATCTTTCGACAGAAAAGAGATCGATCACGGAGGGTTTTTCAGGCACCTGGATATTTGGAACTAGTTGCTGTAGATGCTAGGCGACTAACTGTTAAGATCCGGTCTATCTATTTTACACCGCTTGTTGAAGTAAATGTAAATTCGCGGTGCAGAAAGTAATTCAGGTATCTGAACTCCAGATATTTAACACTGTCAGCACGGACATATAGCATCTTGACTGTGCAAGCATGGTGAACTCTCCGCTGGCTATTTCGTGTGGTGTCCGACCTGGATTGGAATTGAAGCAGAGGTCAGGTCGACTGCAGGTTCCGTGAACTCTCTATCGCTTTGCCCAAGGTAGGCATATATAGGTAGGAGTAGGACGAGTAGATCGCACAGAGTTACGTTGGGAGTTTGGGTTGCATCCAACGATCTGATCATGGCCGCCAGGCCAAGCAAAGCCAGTGCTGCCGCGACACCGCCGCCTTCGGAAGCCAGCTCGTGCTCGCCGTCGTGGTCACATCTCCCGCCGGACCTCGCTGGTCTCGTCCTATGCCGGTTTCCCTCCCTCGCCGACCGTGTCCGCTTCGGCTCCGTCTGCTGCCACTGGCGCCACGCCGCGCGGCAGCAGGCCCCATTGCTGCCACCGGTGCTCCCGTGGACCATCGCGTCCGACACCGGAAAATTCCAAACCATCCCGGACGGCGAGGTGCACCGTCTGTGCTCCGGCAAGCTCGCGCGATGCTTGTGCTCCTCCGAGAACTGGCTGCTGATGTTCGGAAGAACGTCGCGCAATGACACGGAGACACGCAGCTTCCTGAAGAACCCAGTCTCCGGAGCCATCCTGCCGGACATTGGTAACCTGCCGTTGGGCGTCAGGTTCACGAAATTCATCGTGTGCGCCGACAATCTCATCGTCGCCACAATCAGAATCTCTGTCCCTCGTTATACCGATCCACTGATCGCATGCTGCCGACCCGGTACACTCTCCTGGTCAACGAGCTCACAAGCCACCGCGGCCGCCGCCGGTGACCGCCCTGGTTACGAAGACATAGCCTTCAACGATGGAAGCATCTATGGCATCACGGAAAGAGAAGACCTTTTTACGCACGAGGTTAGTGAGGACCATGGACATATAGTACTCCCTCCGTCCAAAAATAAGTGTCTTAGATTTGTCAAAAAGTGGACGTATCTAGACATGAAACATGTATAGGTACATCCACTTTTGTGCAAACTTGAGACACTTATTTTGGGACGGAGGGAGTACTATATTCTGCGAAGCTAGTGATCAAGGGCGGTGACACCTGCTGCTTCGGCGTGAGGCGAGTACAGGTGGTTTCACATAATTAATGGCAGGTTGCTGATGGTCAAATGGAACCGGTATGCCGTGTATGACGATGCTAATATCTCGGTGTTTGAAGCAGATCTACAAATGTCACGATGGTCACGGTTATCGAGCATCGGCGACCAAGTCTTGCTTGTGAGCCAAAGGTGCTCCAAGGCCGTTCTGGTATCTCCTAATCGTGACGATTACCTGTGTGGCAACCGTATATATTTTGTGGACCATGTAGTCTATGGCCCCAAAAGTGTTACTTTGATTCCACGAGTTGTGGTATGTACAACTTGAGAAATAACACATATCATTCAATTGTGTCCGATGCATTCCCGCCAAAGGTATAGAGGGGGCATCATGGTTCTTTCCAAACAAGTGAAAATCGGATCTAGAATTTTGAGCGAGGGTTGAACATATAGTGATTTGTTCATGTGAATTTGGGTTGAGCTATTTTTTTGGCTATGATATATAGGTTTTCACAAATTTTAGGGTGAGCCATGGCTCCACCAGTCCACCCCCTCCTCCCCCAAGATCTATATATGTATGCATGTATATATATAATTTCTTGTACGCACACAAAGATATACACTCGCTTTCTTCTCTGCATTTTGTAGATTAAGATGATCTTAGTTGGTAATGGAGAATGCATCTTTACCGCATATGTGACATTTCATGTGGTGTGATTATCGTTGCTATGTGAAGATAACCTCATGCTATGCCTCGCTGCTATGTGATTTCTTATTTTTGGTATTTGCTTCACAAGAGTCCCTTTTTCAGCATTTTGAAATATATAAAAAACATTTCATATATCAGGGGCAATGTTATTTGGTATTACTAATTTACATGGTAAAAGGTTATTACATACCAACATTGAATCCATTATTGTGAAAGATGATGTGACATGGACATGAACATGAACTTGGTCATTTTGGTTGATACCCATAAAAATTCATACCTTGAAACCCATTTTGTGAAGCATGTTTTCTCAAACTTTGCCCAAATCACATGAAACTTTTATGGGGAAGCTTGTACCCTTAAAAAGACCACATGTAAAGATTTAGATTTTTGGATAAACTTTATATATTATTTTATTTTTTTCAACACATAAACAAATATAGGAGACACACATTTGCATAGAAAACTGCAGAAACTCCTAGACCAACCTTGAAATTAATTTTAGTATATGGGTGTTGTTGACAAAATAGTTTTTGTACTTGCTTTCACAGGAGTCCCCTTTTTAGCCATTTGAAATTAAGAAAATATTTTTCCCACAAAAATGACAAGGTTATTCTGTATTACCAGTTAACATGGTTAAATGTAAGCATGTACCACAATTTAGGCCATAATGATAAAACATGTTGTGACATGGAATGAACTCGGGAAAACCATGAAGTTCGTACCTCGAAGATCATTATGTGAAGCATGTTCTTTAAATCTTTTATCAAGATATTTTGAAATTTTCATGTGGAACCTTCTACCCTTAAAATGACTGCATATCAAATTTTACTTTTTTCAGAACATTTTATACATATTATTTTAATTTATTTGGAATGTAGTGGAAATACTAGACACAAATTTCCATATCAAACTTATTATTATTCATCTTATTTATTGGCATTCCATACATTTGTACATATGTACTACAATATGGTTTTTGATGATTTTGCAAACCTTATTTCACACATCTGTAATACAAATTTGAATTACTTTCAGCAATCACACATAAATTTTAAAAATAGAAAATAGTAAAAAAGATGAAAATATTGAAACTCCTACAGAAAGATTGAAATATTCTTTGGTCTATACATATAAAATATAGGATATAGGTGTCATTAAAAAAATTATGGTACTTGGTTCACAAGGATTCCCTGTTTTAGCAATTTGACAATTACAATGTACAATGTTTCCCATAAAGGGTGGCAATCTTATTTCGTATTACTGATTAACATGCTACAAGGTAAGTATGTACCAATATCGAAGCCATTATGACAAGAATTATGTGACATGGACATATGGACTTTCTAATTTGGATTGAAATCCATGAAAGTTCATATTTATGAGCCTGTTTGTCAAGCATGTTTAGTAAAATGGCCAAATCGTGTGAACTTTTTGTGGTGGCACATTTCACCCATAAAATGACTCCATGATCAAGTTTATTTTTTCCATTATATGTAAACAAATATGATTTTTAACATTATTTCACAAACCTATAATTCAAATTTAATTTCTTTCGTTAATTGCGCAAATATCATTTAAACGATAGAAAATAGTAAAAAGTTGGGAAAATCTCGAAGATCCTACACAAACCTTGCAATATGTTATATGTTTCGTGTATGCACAAAAATATAGGTTTCATGCACATGATAGTTTTGGTACTTGGTTCGAAGAGTCCAATTTTTAGCCATTTAGAAATAGAAAAATAAAAAGTCTATAAAAATGGAGCCGTTATTTCATATTGTAGACTAATTAACATGGTAAAAGGTAAGTATGTGCCACTATTGAACCCATTATGATAAAAAATGATGTGACATGGCATAACCTTGATCATTTGGGTAGAAATTCATGAAAGTTTATACCTTCAACCTGATTTTATGAAAGCATGCTATATCAAACTTTTTCCAAATAGCATGCAATTTTTATGGTGGCACCTTGTACCCATACATTGATTTCATGCCAAGTTTTTTGTTTTTTTATCATCTTTACATATTAATTTGTTTTATTACAATGACATGCAAGTACCAGACACAATTTTCCATAACAAAGTTTATAACTTTTCATCATCCTCGTGAAAATAGAAAATACATTTGTACATTGGTACTATCCTATTTTTTTTTGGTGATTTTTACGGATCTTATTCCACACACTATAGTTCAAATTTGAATTACTCTTCTTAATTATGTATACCTTTATTTAAATAATATAAAATAGTAAAAAAGTTGGAAAATGACGAAACTGCTACACGAAGCTAAGATTTTTTTCATAAAACATGTAATGTTATTTCATATTACTTATAAACATGGTCAAAGGCAAATATGAACACAAGAGATTTGCAAGGAGACTTAACGACGCCTAAGATTAGGATAACAATTTGAGGATAAGTCGTGATAGTGAAACTCAAATGACGAACATGAACAAGCATATAATAGTCTAATTAAACCAGGAGCATCCAATAATTAAGAGATCTCTAGGTAATGAATCGAAAGACTAAGAAAGGGACTGAGATTAACTTGATGATAATAAATACAGAAATGGAATACGCACGCTTTACAGCAGACACAAGGAAATATGTACACCTGATTTGTTTCCCAAAGTTCAAACTGTTGGCATCAGCTCTACGTCTGTGCTTTCTGGAACGCTCGGTAAAGCAGTGTTTACCAAATGTCCCATGAATTACACTCGCTAAAACTACGAGTTTCCCGTAGTGAATTATACTCTATCTGCTATTTCGGCCGTTCGTTCCGTTTTCCGTGTCGTGTGATCGTGTCCGATCAGGATGGAAGCAGAGAACGTTCTCAGCAGGTTCTTTATTATTCGTGATACAAACTAACTCGATCTCGGTTTGCCCCAATGTAAACCCTAGCTAGGTACGTCATACGTACATATATACATGGGTCGGACCTAGTTACTTTGGGAGTTCGTGTTGCATATATCGATCCAGTAATCTGATAATGGGTAGTACTAGGCTAAGCAAACTACTGCTCCCCGGCCCAACGCCGCCGTCGGAAGCCAGACTGTCCTCTTCCTCGTGGTCAGACCTCCCACCGGAGGTCGCGGGCCTCGTCCTACGCCGGTTTCCCTCCCTCGCTGACCGCGTCCGCCTCGGCTCCGTCTGCCGTCACTGGCACTACGCCACACAGCAGCAGACGCCGGTGCTGCCTCCGGTGTTCCCGTGGACCATTACCTCATCCACCGGCAGAGTCCAGACCATCCCGGACGGCGCCGTGCACCGCCTGTGCTCCAACAACAAGCTCGCGACATGCTCGTGTTCCTCCGATAACTGGCTGCTGATGATCGGGAGAGCGTCCACCGACGACACGGAGAGCCGCAACTTCCTGCGGAACCCACTCACCGGAGCCACCCTACCGCTGCCGGGCATCGGTAAGCTGATGGACCCTGGCAGGGCGTTATACGGCGTCACGAAATTCATCGTGTGCGCCGACAATCTCGTCGTCGCCACAATCAGAAGGACCTTCCCTTATGATCGATATCCAGTGATCGGGTGTTGCTGGCCCGGTACGTCCTCTTGGTCGATGAGCTCACAAGCCACCGCCGGTGACCGCCCCAGCTACGAAGACATAGCCTTCAATGATGGATGCATTTATGCCATCAACGAAATTGGAGACCGAGGACCATGGATATATAGTGTTGTCTTCTGTGAAGCTAGTGATCAAGGGCGGTGACATAAGGGGCTTCAGTGTCAGGCGATTACTGGTGGTTTCACGTGGTGGCGGGTTGCTCATGGTCAAATGGAACTGCTATGACTCCGATGCTGGTATCTCGGTGTTCCAAGCGGATCTACGGCTGTCACGATGGTCACGGTTATCGAGCATAGGCGATCAGGTCTTGTTTGTGAGCCAAAGGTGCTCCAAGGCCATCCCTGTATCTCCTAATCGTGACGATTATCTGTGCGGTAACCGTATATATTTCGTGGACTATGCAGTCTACGGCCCCCAAAAGTGTTGCATTGGACCCACGAGTTGTGTTATGTACGACCTGAGAAGTAACACATATCATCCAATTGTGTCCGATGCATTCCGCGCCAATGCCATAGGAGCAGCATCATGGTTCTTTCCACACTAGTGAAAATCGAATCTAGGATTTTCGGCCAGGATTGAGCAGCAGTGGAGGAGATGTTGGCGGAGGCTTCATAGGGTGATTTCCCTCAATTTCATCTTGCTGAAAGCTCGATTTCACAGGCTCTGGGTTCATCTTCATTATCCTGAAGATTGGCTTCACGTTTTTGGGAGTTCTTTAGGGGTCATTGTAGGAGTTGTGGCTGGTTTAGGGTTTGGAGGTGAAAACTGGTAGGAAGAAGTCACTTTGATACCATGCAGATTGATTTCATGAAATAGGCTTTCGCCCCGCTATATTAATATAGCAACTGCTCGATACAACTGACAAACCACCGCTGGGGCAAAACAGCACAAGTCACGCCCAAAAGAACCGAAAAAGAAAAAAAGAAGAGAAAACAATGCCGACACCGGCGATTTGACGAAAACGGAGACGATGCTCAACCGCCACGCCCTCCGAAGAATTACCACCACGCTCCTAGCACTCCGACGCGTCGCGAACCAAGCAACACCTCCAAGAAGGGGACTGACGATGCCGACGCTGCTGCCCGGACAAGGGTTACCCCTGAACATCCTAGGGTTTCCCCCGGTACGCAACGGGGGTGGGGAAGGGGTACAACCGACGCCCTTCAAGAAGGAGGGTGACACCCGTGAGCGTCACCGCGTCGATGCCGAAACGGCAAGGATTTCTCCCGACCCCAAAAAAACCACACCCCGGACGCCTCGGAACACTCCACCAATCTTGCCGCCCGCTAGCACGCGCCGCCACGGTCTTGCCATCATCACCGCCGTCTCACCGTGGTTCACGAAGCGAGGCCGGGAAGGCCAAGTCGCCGAAACACCGGCGATGGATAGCGGTATGGCGGCACACGGGAGGGAACTGCCTCCACCACCGTGGGGTGGTAGCCGACCGGATGCAGCCGCAGGACAAACCAGGCCCCTACTGGCCCGGCCGAGCCCGAGAGGGCCCGTGAAGTCCCGCAGCCGCACTGCAGCAGGGGCACCCCCAGCACCGCCGTCCGTCGCACAGGTCCCTGCAGCCCGACCCCCGAAGGAGGCGCCACCGCGGCGGCCACGGCCCGCCCAGGCCCAGATCTGGGCCCGTAGGGGCCCATCTGAGCTGGAAGGGCGCCGCCGCCCGCCCATCGGCGAGCAGCTGGCCGCGAGCCACCTACCACGCCTCCCTGCCGGCCAACGGCCGCGCCGCCGCCGCGCACACCACCCGGTCGCGGGTCTCACGCCGCCAGACCAGCCCGTCGCCCGCCAAGGTCCACCGCCGCCATTAGGAGCCCCGCCCCCCTCCGCGCGCGCGGGAAAAAGCCCGCCCGCCGCCGGCGGCCTCGCGCGGGCAACGCCCGGCAGCCCACACCGGCGGCGGCAGGTGAAGAGAGAGGAGGAGAGGGCTAGAGCTGGGGAGGGGTTAGGGTTCCGCCGCCGCCCGCGGGGGGGGGGGGGCGAGCGAGCGGAACGAGGGTCCCTGTCACCATCCGATTTCTACCATGCAGATTGAAACTGAATAGAATGCTAGACTGCGCAGCTCGTCTTGGTCTTATACATGTATATATATTTATTTATTATTAAACGGACTCTACATTTTTACCCCCTATTTTCACCTTGACTAAGTATATAACTTTCACTAAATGCGACAATTCAGGCAAAAAAAAATGAAGTAGGAGAAATATTTCAAACACGGGACTCACATCAACGGTCGTCAAAAGCACTCTTGCTGAGCTAACTCTCGTGCAAATAAACACACCCGTGATGCAAAGTTGTTTGGTGGTGTCTCTGTATATACTTATCAAGCATACGCAAAGTGGGGCAAGCAAATCGGAAACGCTAGTTGGGTGATCGATATTGTATACTCCTGAACGTCTAAGAAAAGAAAAATGTAAGCACCTTGCATCGCAAGCCTGGGTTGGGCGCAATATGTTAGTAACACAAGATTGATCCTCTAATCTTACATGGATAAGCATACGGAGATTCATATACACGAAACTACAGGCAGCACTCTATCGTCCAGGCGCTGTTTGCTGCGGTTAGAATGAACAGTGTACAACTATTTATCGTGATTTTGTTTACTGATTATCATGTGAAAAATACTTGGTAGTTCTTCTTTGTAACACAGGGCAAAGTAGGGATCGATGTACCAACTCTTTTGTGTGTACCTTGTGCTTTCTGGAACGCTCCGTAAAGTAGGAGTGTATGTCCCATGAATTAAACTCGCTAAAACTACGTGTTTCCCGTAGTGAATTATACTCTGTACCTGCTATTTCCGCTGGTTGTTCCGTACTTCCGTATCGTCTCCGACTCCGACCAGGATGGAAGTACAGAAACGACCTCAGCAGGTTCCGTTCATTATTCGTGGTACAAACTAACTCGATCTCGGTTTGCCCCAATGTAAACCCTAGCTAGGTACGACATACGTACATCCATACATGGGTCGGACCTAGTTACTTTGGGAGTTCGTGTTGCATATATCGATCCAGTAATCTGATAATGGGTGCTAGGCTAAGCAAACTACTGCTCCCCGGCCCAACGCCACCGTCGGAAGCCAGACTGTTCTCTTCCTCGTGGTCAGACCTCCCACCGGAGGTCGCGGGCCTCGTCCTACGCCGGTTTCCATCACTCGCCGACCCCGTCCGCTTTGGCTCCGTCTGCCGTCACTGGCACTACGCCACGCAGCAGCAGACGCCGGTGCTGCCTCCGGTGTTCCCGTGGACCATTACCTCAACCACCGGCAGAGTCCAGACCATCCCGGACGGCGAGGTGCACCACCTGTTCTCCCGCAGAAGCGCGATATGCTGGTGCCCCTCTGAGAGCTGGCTACTAATGATTGGGATAGACCCGCAAGACCACACCAAGATCCACAACTTTCTGGAGAACCCTCTCTCTAGAGCTACGTTGCCTCTGCCACACACGGGCGACCTGCTGCGCCCCGACGGTACCTTACCCTGGGTCACGAAATTCATCGTGTGCCCTGGCAACCTCGTAGTCGCCATAGCCAGAAGCCCCATCCCTCCTAATCACGATCTACTGATCGCGTGGTGCCGGCCCGGTACGTCCTCGTGGTCCACGAGCTTACAAGCTGCCGCCATCTCCGATGATCCGTCTTGTTACATAGACATAGCCTTCCACGATGGAAGTATCTATGCCATCACCGAAAGAGGAGACCTTTTCGTGCACGAGGTTAGCGAGGACCATGGACATGGAGTACTGTCTGCTGCTAAGCAAGCGATCAAGGGCAGTGATCCTGGGTTGTGAGGCGATTCCTAGTGGTTTCACGTGGTGGCAGGTTGCTGATGGTCAAATGGCGTTCGACATTTGAGGTGTTCGAAGCGGATCTACATATGTCACGATGGTCACTTTTATCGAGCATCGGTGAGCAGGTCTTATTTGTGAGCGAAAGGTGCTCCAAGGCCATCCCCGTATCTAGCCACAATGACTATATGTGTGGGAACCGTATATATTTCACGGGTTATTATTCGGGAAAATGTCCCGCTAGGGCTTCTAGCTGTGGTATGTATGACTTGGGGAATAACACTTATCATGGGATTGTGTCTGATAGATTCCCCGCCAATGATATACCGGTGACATCATGGTTCCCACACAAGTGAAAACAGCAGGATCTATGCTCGGAGGATCTACGATTTTGAGCCATATAGGTGTGATTTATCTCAAATGAATTTTGTGTTGGTTCTTTTTTTTTCTTTGATATATATAGGTTGTTGAGAATTTTTAGTTCCGCCGCGGGATCTATATATGTGTCTGAAGTACAATCCCTTATACTTACACAAAGCTTTATGCAGTCGATTTCTTCTCAGTGTACGGCTTAAGATGATCTTATTGGTAATAGAGTAATGCATCGTCACCGTGCATGTTAGTTACGTTCTGTGTGGGCTGATTTGCCGTGATAGTTGCCAAGTGTAATTTATCAAGCACTTGCAAGTTGCAACTAGTCCTGGCGAGTGCGAGAGATAATACACTCAGCATTCAGCAAACATGTCTACGTGCCGAGTGTTTTTCGCAGGCACTCGGCAAAGCCTGGACATGTGCCGAGTGCATAGCCATTTTCCTAGTGATGTGTGCGCGCGCGTGTCTCTCCAATTGTTCTTTTCCTTGACATAAACGTGGACTGAAGTTTTTTGTTTTGTTTTTGCAACTTGGACTGAAGTACTTTGTTTTTTGGCGGGAGTGGACTGAAGTACTTGGGGAGTGGTAGGTGAGACAGTGATTCGGCAGCGTTTGTGTGCCGTTAGAAGCAGCAAAGCGGCGACAAGCAGATTCGGACCGGATTCAGACACGTGAACATCAATCGTCCAATTTGGCTTATAACGCAACAAGGTCGGTGTCTACTGTCTTGAAAACGAGAGCACCGTCAATCAGTTATCGATCACCATCTCCATCCGGGCATCACTGTCCACGACCCTTGACTACACGAGTTACACACCAGTGGTGGAGTGGAGTGGACTGACAGAGAAGTCACTGATCCAAATCGATCGATAGTAGCCCTGCTAGCAACCACGCCATCCATCGATCTCGTCGGATATTTTGGCGCTAATACTGACAGGAAGGCGTGACCAACACATGCATGGCTCGACTGCGCAAACAAACAGAGCTAAAAACTGATCGAGTTGGCGTGCGGCTAGGACGAAAGGAGGGCGTGATCAGCTCACACTAATTTACAAAATGCAGCTGTATATATACTCCCTCCGTTTCTAAATATAAGATGTTTTAACATTTGTCCATATTCACGTATATGTAGATGTATGTAAACACATTTTAGTGTGTATGCAGTCATTTTAGTATGCATCTAGACAACATGTTTAAGAGCTAAAACGTCTTATATTGTGTAACGGAGCGAGTAGCATATAAACGCCTGATTATCAGTATGGCCAAGGGCGGAGACAAGATTGAACTACAACAGGTGCCGAGCAAGGTAAATTTCGTATAAAAGGGGCCAGTCAAGCTAAGCTTCACTAATTAGAGCCTCTAATCATCTCAAAAACACATAAATTTGCTTGTTGCATGCTGCCCCTGGCCCCTGCTGGTCCCCAGCTCCGCCACTGAGTATGGCATCACATCACATCGATCACTAAGAGAGGATACATCGAATTCGACAGTGTTCCCATGGATAATCGACACCTGACTCAGGCATGAGTCATGAGCTGATCTTGCTACCTCGATCGTAGCAGCTAGCTCGGCTTGAGTGATATTTTTGGTCCCGTGCATGGATGGATAGGAGGATATGGCCGTGCGAGCCAAGATATGTGCGGTAGAAGGCAACAAACTGGTTTGGAGGTATGTATACATGTGCAAATTCCTCACGTATCTCGTACGCCTGTGCCGAAAATGGGAGATAGAAGCTGAATCAGGACGTGTGCCAAATGACCAGGAGCATGCAGAAGCACACCACAATAGCTGGCGCATGGGAGATCGATCTACATGCAGCTTCACATTATTTGGAGAATAAACTACGATATGATTACAAATGCAATAAGCGCGCGCGACAGAAAACACTTGGTGCCAAACATGCACAATACTGAGTCCCTTCGCAAAAGTTTCTAGTGCGCACCTCCATGGAGCAAGGGCATGCACAATACGTACAGAATGATAAGCCTGCCCCCCCCCCACACACAAAAAATGTGATCCGGCGTGCCGGATGGGCGATGGCGGTGTCTTAGCGTCCCTCCTTTATTGAAAGCATCGCTTTGGAGACAAGATTAGGTGCTTCACACGATGTTCGGTGCCACGCCGGTGGCCCGGTGTCCGCTCATGCTCAGGCCATGAGCTTCTAGGGCGCAATGCACGCCATCGCCGGTGCCTCCAAGATGGCTCCCTTCAAGACTTGTCAAGTCATGCCCTTTGCCTGCTGCTTCTCTAGGTACTCAAGGGTGGATGGTATTTTGGCTCGGGTAGTCTCGGTGTTGTGGCTTCCTCGGAGGTGACCGGTGTTGGTCGAGACATGGCCTCGATGCTCCTATTGGGCATGGCGAGTCGTATAGTTATGGGCGTAGTGAGTGTGTTGGCTAATCTTTTGATTAGCGGTGTTGCAGAAAGGCGTTATAGCCATTCTTTGGCTTTGTTTCCTCTTTTAAGTTTAATACAAAGACGCTCAGTCGTCCTCTTGCGGGTTCTAGAAAAAAATAGTACTGTACAAGACACATGGGCTAAGAAAAAATCATATATGTTTAGAAAATGAATACAAATACCAAAGTTGTACAGAATACAGCCATCCCACTCGACATAAACAAGTAGGCAATTGCAATGATCCAACTTGGCATGACCATCAAATTAATCAACAGATTACTTACGCAGAGGTCAGATCGACCCACCATGCTCGCGCGCGCTAACATCCCCATTTCAGAAACAGTTCCCCATGGGGTTGCCCTCGAACCGCCCGATCCTGAAGTGCCGGAGCTCCACGCCGGCCTCCTCCGCCGTCCTGGCCTCGCCGTCCAGCGCCATTTCCGCCAGGATCCTCCCCACCGCAGGCCCCATCTTGAACCCGTGCCCGGAGAACCCGGCGCCGACCACCACGTCCTTCCCGAACTCCTCCCCGCCGAGGAAGTCGATCACGAAGTCCTCGTCGGGTGTCATGGAGTACATGCACGGCTGCCGGAGCACCGGCCCGCCGGCCGTTTCTACGTGGTCCGGCATCACGTCGTCGATCCACCGTGCCACGGGCTCCACCAACCCGCCTTCGCCTTCGCCGGGGCCGATGGCCCAGTCCCTACCATCCGGGTCGCAGTGCGGCCCGCCGTGCATGGCGATCTTGATCAGGCCCGGGTACTCCATCGACGGCGTGCTGTAGATGTACGGTTCGCCGAAGCTGGCGAACGTCGGGAACCCGGCATCCGTCGTAAGCTCCCGCTCGTGACCCGGTTTGACCTTCCAGTAGCAGATGAGGGTGTGGAGCGGCTGCACCGGCAGGTCGGCGCCTGTGACGGACTTCACCAGCTTGCTCGTCCACGCACCGACGGTGATGATGCACTTGGCGCCGTGGAACTCCTCGCCGCTCGATGTCCGAACCACGATAGTTCCTTCTCCTGGCCAACAGTGTAACAATTTGGTCGATTTTGATCAGTTCATGGATTTCAAATTCGCGCACAACATTATGTGATTTTTTGCCACTATGCATAGTCATAAACTCAGAATAATGCTTAAAGTTTGTATACTTCACTTCTTTAGAGTATCGAGGATTCAAACAAAAATAATTATATTTTATTTTGAGAAGAATCTTTCTCAAGCTCTACTTTGCTAGGAATTATTTGATAGCTGCCCCCTTCGCTGGTTGCGTAGAGCAGGTTCATTATGAATGCAAAACAAATTGATGGAAGTACACTACATGTACCACATGTGAAGTGACAAGTGGGAGTATATATTTTTTTCTTTCATTATTATTTTCTTGGACAGCTGCTAGCTGCTTCTGTTTTTCTATTAAAATATTATCATCTTGGACACTGGAAGGTAAGATTCCAACAAAAGAAAAGAATTTGACAATATTCAAAGAGACATTTGCACGTAATTAACGACGTACGGTACAGTAGCTCAACAAACTAAATATATGATGATTGTAAACTAAAACCTCCATATAATGTAAATTCTGTACGACAAATTCGCACTTTTTATGCCCCAATTTCCAAACATGCATGGCCAGATCTGCAGGACAAAATTCGTGAAATCATAGTTTGTCTGTAACGAAACGGTTGGAGGACAGCAACGTGAACGGACAAATGGTCCATGAACGAACGAGCTAGCTCCGCCATGCTCGGTGCCAACTTGCAACTGATCAGTGGATCACATGCATGGCGAGCCGCATGCGTCCAAGGAAATTAGTTCGCGGTGAGAGGGGGAACACGTGCGGCATACGTGGCGGTGGCATCACTGACCTTGCATCCTGGCGACGTCGACCACCTCCGCCCTGTCCCGGACGACGGCGCCGTTCTTGACGGCGAGCGCCTGGAACATGGCCACGGCCTTGGTCGCCTTCATCACCCCGCCCAGCTCGCTGATCGCGGCCGTCCACCCCTCCGGCACCCTGAACGCCTCCGCCCACTTCGGCCTCGCTGCACTCTCGGTGATGGCGATCTCGGTGGCGCCGCCGTTGACCACGGAGGCGACGAGCGCGGGGTCGTCCCGGGGGCCGAGATCGAGGTGCGGCGTCGGCGTGAGCACGTCGTAGCCGGCCTCGCGCTGGGCGTCGTCCCAGAGGCGGCGAGAGAGGCGCACCATGGGCGGGTAGTGCGGCTGCGGGTAGGTGGCGCGGATGGTGCGCGACTCGCCGTGCGACGAGCCGCGGTGGTGCAGCAGGTCGAAGCGCTCCAGCAGGAGCACGCGCGCGCCACGGGACGCCGCCGCGTGCGCCGCGCAGCTGCCCATGATCCCCGCCCCAACCACGATCACGTCGAACCGCTCGGTCGCCGGCGCTGCTGCCATGGCTTGTTGTTGGCTGTTCCTGCTGTGTCTGTACGCTGTCAGCTGGAGAGCGTGCAGCTGGAAGGTGGAGTGTGCGAGCTGCGTGGTGAGCTGAGGCAGAGGAGCGGAGATGAAACCTGCACCAGATAGGCCTCTTTTTAAAGAGAAATTTTCAGCTATAGTCACTGAAATTGAGCGGTGGTCTCACTTATTGTGCCACTCTGTCCTAATGTTGACTGGTCAGGTGGCCACGTGTGCAGACAGCATGGCTAATGTGCCAGCAAAACGGTCAGTTTACAATAAACCCCCTCGTTGAGACCTCCCGCTTGTTAGGATTTAGTTAATTCATTTAATTAAATGTAATCCCTGCTTGTATGTCGGTTTGTATAGAACCGACATCCCCTTTGTAACCGCTTGTTTGGGTGCTATATATAGCACTATTCATCATCAATAAAGGATACAGTTGAATCATTTGTTGTCTCTCGCTTGTCTCTCGATTCTACTCTCAATACGTTATCACGCACGTCGCTCTCCAATAGAGCAAGAACTCGCCGGCGAACTCGCCGTAACAGAACAATATCGACAGGGAAGATCAACAGGCAAAAGGTGAGAAAGAAACAACAATGCCTGGGGATTTTCTCTCGATGTTCCTTCGACTCCTTCGCGATGATGATCGGCGTAGTCGATTCGTCGCTCGCCGCCGTCGTGGAGGAGGCGGTCTTCACCGCCGCCTCAACCGTGCAGGCGACCGTCGTCGTTTCAACGGACGTCGCTACGGTTATGGAGGCTACCGTGGTCGCCGCCACGGTACAGGAGGGTATCGCGTACCTCGCCGCCACCACCAGAACACTGCCACGGCGCCGTCGGTGCAAGCCTTTGTGCCGGCACCGTAGCAGCCCGTCGCGTCGCTGCCGGTGCAGGCCCTTGAGCCGACCGTGCAACCGGCCGTGCCCGACTGGCTCCTCGTTGGTCCGGCTGCGCCAATGCTCGAGGACGTCGGCCAGGCACTCGCGGCTCCGCCGTCGCCAGGTCCGTGTCCCCGTCGCGCGCATGTGGCCGTAGTCATCGATCCGGTAGTGGCGGTGCCCCCTTCACCCCCGATGGAGGAAGTGCTCAACGACGCCGAGGCGGCTCCATTGCCATCTCCGACCCCTGCGGTTGTTGAGGTGGAGGGCGACGCCCTCGCCTACGCCTCCGCACCGACCGGAGCCTCCACCTTCGTCTTCGGCTCCGGCATCGGCAGCTTCTCGAGCGCCGCGGCCGACGATGCCATCGCGCCTCGGCGCCTGCCATCCCCGACGCCCACCACGCCGCCGCCTTATGCCCTTCGGCTTCGCGGCATCAAGCCCTCCGTCGAGCAGCCGCGCCACGCGCGCGGGGACTTGGAGCCCGGCCGCCCTCGGGCTCGCGAACGGCGCCTTCAACGGCGTCGCGCCGGGCACCCTGCTCCCTGGAGGATCCTCGGACGAGGACGAGCGCGGCGGGAGCGCACCTCGCCGCCGGTGAATGCCGCTGCGGCGGCGTGCGTGGAGGTGGCGCCGGCCGGCCGTGTGCTCTCCGCCTGTTTCAGTCTCGCGAGGATTGGGGATCGAGTAGCTGGGGATTTCTTTCCCTGGTCTCTCTCCTTATCCTTTCGATTGACCAGAGACAGATTGACTGCCTTACGTGGCCATGTGCATGCGGCCGGAAATTTAGGCAACCAGCAGCTATTACTATCTTTGCTTATTTGCTCCTACGATTTAGCAGATTAGCAGATAAGTCACCTAGCAGTAGTTCTAGTTGTGATTTCATTCTTGTTGAGTACCTGTTAAATTCAGTACGTATATTTAGTACTGTTTCTGTTGAGTACCGATGTATTCCAGATGCTAAGTTGATGTAATATATTTCCACGTTTGTCACGTGTCGAGATTAATTACGTCCATTTACAATTGAGAAATTTAATTTCTTGCAAATATAAATTCAGTACCTCTATAGTACTGTTTCTCTGTTGAATATGATGTATTCCGGAATCTTTCTAAGATATGTATATATTTCCATGTTTGACACATGTCGAGATTAACATGTCTATTTGCAATTGAGATTTTCAATTTCTTGCAAATATAGATGCAAAATTCAAAGTGATTTCCTTGAATTGATGTTTTGGGATCATGATGTAGTGTGTAGATTTATCTACACCTACTGTTTAAGCCTACATTTTGTCATTTTTGACATTATGATTGCCAATGTGCTCTCCCATGCATTTTAATTAAGTTGTGACATAAGGCATTCGAAGCGTGAGTATCTTATACTCCGCTAATGCTGCTAGATCTACTCCAAAAAAAATTTTGGAGATTATCTACAACGTGTCATACTTAACAATTTGAGGTTCACACACTAACGAGTTCAAGGTCACTTCTTGAAACTTCATTTATTTTGCATAGTTCATTACGACATAACCATGATGGATTTTAATTTACCGAATGTAAATTAATATTCTCTGGTTTACCATATAGATAAACGATGGCTCGAGAGTTTGATGCACTCGCTCTCAACGGCCACAACTATCCTATATGGGACATGGACATCACGATAGCCCTTGCGTCCCATGGGTTAGTGCGTGCAATCCAGGCTCGGGATGTTCCACTCCTGGCTGGAGTCACGCCGCTGAAGATGAGCAAAAAAATATGCTGCTTTGTACATCATAAGGCACCATGTTCATCCAGACCTCAAGTCTGAGTACTTGGAGGAAGAATTCCCCAGTACCTTGTTTCTGCCCTCAAAACGAGGTATGACCAGCAGAAGGCAGTTGTCATGCCTGAAGCAAGGCTCATAAGATCAGTTCCAAACTGCGCTTTTGCGGGAAGGAACCTACTGATGCGGAGAAGATAGAGAAAACTCTGTCCACTATGCTCCCATCTGACAGGATCCTCCAGCAGCAGTACCGTGCTCGCGACTACCAAGTCTATTTCGATCTTATTCATATTTTACTTCAGGCTGAAAAGCATGATGAGCTACTCGCTAAGAATGACTCTCAGCGTCCGGTTGGTTCTCAACCTCTACCTGTAGTTCATATGAATGTCGCGAACGGACGAAAGTTTGATGGTGGCTTTAAAGGAAAGCCCTCGAACTTCAATGGTAAGCGAAAGCGCAACCGGAACAGGAAGCCCAGAAACTCAGACCGTGGGAAAGGCACCGCAAAGCCCAAGTTTGACA
The DNA here is from genome assembly GCA_947311845.1 of Poa pratensis. Lineage (NCBI taxonomy): Eukaryota > Viridiplantae > Streptophyta > Magnoliopsida > Poales > Poaceae > Poa > Poa pratensis. The sequence goes on along the minus strand of CAMZMU010000083.1, from coordinate 12,897,895 downwards.
AAACTAAGCTTTGCGACAAGTGTGGATGCTACACGCACCCCACTGACAAGTGCAACCCCAAAGCATCTGGCCATTATCTACTAGCAATCCCATGGCCGCAACACACCGCGAGGGAAAAGGTTTGAAGCCAACTTCAACCTTCATCCAGATGGCACCGATGGAGCTGGTAGTTCGCGAGACGTCCTTCTGGACCTCGCAACACCGTAACTCTCCAGCCGTCAGAGGACCCTACAAAACGGAGGACATGATAGTTGAGCACGCCTCAACCTACATGTTTGGTGACATCGTCTAGTCCCACTATCTCCTTGGTGGTCACTTTATTAATGTCCATTTGTGTTGTTGTAGTAGAACATATATATTGTATCAGCACTCTGATATAAATAAGATTGTATACATTCTATATATCTGATAAAGATTTCCATATTGGAACTTCTTCAATTCTATATATAGATTTCTACGAGTGCCAATCCGATGGATGTGGAACAAGTATATGAAAATGTACCCGCTCTATTGTCTGGATTGTACTACACGTACATCCAACTCGTAGCACATGTTGCATATAATGCAATTCCATCGGTCATGTTTTGCATGAGCTAAACTTTCCAGTCATGAGATTGTGCACACATATTGTGCCAAAGGATCACTTCAGTCCCTTGAACAATTCAAGGTGATATTTGTGGTCCCAACCAACCATTGTTTGGACTAAAATCGAATTAAATCAATTCGAATGGACAAATATTGTTGCAGAATTCTCTTCACATGCCTCCACTATTTAGTGCATGGCTCGAGGATCGAAGTTCAGCACAATGTCCTATGTGTCCATACACAATTGTTTTTGGCTCCGTCTCTGATCAAAAGGATTTTTCTCATTGCACGACCCCCATGTTAATGAATTGCAATTTACCAACTTCACGTTGGAGTCACGCAGTTTTACACGCTGCTACTGACTAACTGCATATAGCAGTACTTCCCCTCTGCAATTGATACGTGGAAATCCTCCGAGCATTTCCCATCTGCGTAAGTTCGGAAACGCTTCACGCGTACCGATCTCACCACCGCAGCGTACATCATGGGCCCACATATGAGGGATCTATGTGGGGTACAGATATCCGTCGATAACCCAGTACTTGAACCCCTCATAAGGGATGTATTCATAGCCCAGTACACTGATTGCTTATATTTAAGGAGGATTATTTCCAGGCATTAGGGGGAGATTTCAAGTACCACATCAATGCCAGGAAATCAATTGGGACTTCACGTTCCTCCTCATACCCACGTACTCAAGAATCTGGACTCTACGTTCGGATTCATAAATTTGCATCACATGCAAATAACCTGCCAATTCATTTACTGATCTCAAAGGTGTTACAAACTCCTAATCCGGCTAGAAATGCGCCCGAAAGAGTGGAGGTACCAATAAAAACCACTCAACTCCCTGTTTTATAAAAAGAGGGGGAGTAGTACGGCCTCTAACCAGGATCCAGCTTTTCGCAAAGCAACAAAGGAAATCGAGGATAAATCCTCAATCAGTAAATGCAAGTCGACCTTGCGTTGATGAACACCTAATGGGTAGTATACACCCAGTGGAAGGGAAACCTCCACAACCCCAGCTCCAGCTTGCACACACTGGCTGGGACATCGGAACACCCAGACTCACGCGTATTGGGAAATCACGAAGAGTCATCAAGGGTGCATTATATTCGCTCCAACTATATCGATTCTGGAGAATCATATAACCAAAGCCTACAACTGTCGACAAACATCTCTTGTATGATTGCAAACAACCTTCACAATGATTCAGATCCAAAGACCATGGCCATGGCAGAGTGTGAACACACTTGCTAGGACTGAACTCATCAAAGGATGCAATCCAAGCAGATATAGCCTCGCTCTTACAAATGAATTCCCTATGGGATTATTCAATGTGTTTTCCTCCAAAAACGGAATGAGAAATACTAGGTGGTGAGAAAGCAAGGCTTGTAGCATAAGGTCGGGTTTCCGCAGAGATCCGAGACCTACTCTCCAGACATGAGTGAAATCTCGTTCCGATACATATATCATTGGCAGCACAAAATCATCTATCTCTGCAGTTGATAGGTGTAGTGACAACATATCCATGTGGATCACTAGATTCTGACATGTATGGTTCCCGATGGAATCTCTGTCCGAATCGAAACGCAAATGCAACATGTATTGTGTAAAAATCAATAAGTCACTCCAGCTAGTCTTATTATTGTCGGTATATTTTGGTACAACCGACGTAGTGAGTTCCTTATACACAAGGATTACTCCTACATGGTGATCACCCATGTGTGTTTGTCGTATATAAGGATAACTCCTACAATGACGAACACATGATCATCTAACAGACGGATTTTGAGATGAAGAATTTGGATAAACCCAAATAGTGATTGAGAATACAACTCGCGCGAGCACCTTCACTCAAGTATTTGCTATCTACACGATCCCACGGTGTGTAGATACATGGTAGAACTGTCACTCCATTGATGTTAGACTCTGGTGACTATACCTACCAAGATCATTCTAAGATGCAATGCTTCATGTTAACACGTGTAGCTTCACGGAATGATAAACCACATACATTAGTCATGTGGGGTTGGTTCTCTTGAATCACCTGTCATTATCTACACAGATAATGTTACTTGTGTTGCACGGATGCAAACAGGTTAGATAAAGAGCAATATCATTAAGCATATTGTACTTTTATCCCCATGAGCTCATCTAGAGTCGGGAATAAACATCTTGCAAGTCCAATCATGCGATATCCTCGCTGATCTATTCACCAAGTCTCTATCAACTATAACATTCATGTTCATGTGATTGGTATACGACGACTTCGTGATTTGCAAGGGTCAGGGGGAGAATCTTCCTAATGATAACCTGTTCAAAGCATCATATTACACTCTTTTTCCCTTTATGAGTTTACTTTTCAGGTTCTCATCGAGGTTTTTAATGAGGTAGTATCAACATAAGATTATATGTCATACTTTCTGTTTTCCCCACCGGGGTTTTTAGGAAAGTATACACGACATATTTATTGTCTTCTAAAACTCTATGGGTTTCATTCATATTGAGAATAGAGACAATAATCATTATATGTTGTATCATTTTCTCCTTAATTTTCCCACTGGGTTTTAAAGGAGTTTTAACAACATATCAAATACAATTCTCCTCACATTTTTCCCAAAGGGTTTTTGGGGGAGAACTTCAAACATCTTATGTCATACTTGCTATTTTCCCCACCGGGGTTTTAAAGGAAGTATACAAGACATATTTATTGTTCTCTAAACTCGCTATGGATTTTGCCTTTTTAAGGTTTTTTTCATATGAGTTATCAAAGAGACAATAACCTTCATATGTTGCATCATTTTCTCCTTATATCCCCACCGGGTTAAAGGAGTTTTAGCAACATATCATACACACTACTCTCCTCATATTTTTCCCAAGGGTTTTTGGAGGAGACAATTTCAAGATGATGAACACACAAGGACAAGCATAGATTAGGGGGAGTGTTAGGATTTAGTTAATTCATTTAATTAAATGTAATCCCTGCTTGTATGTCGGTTTGTATAGAACCGACATCCCCTTTGTAACCGCTTGTTTGGGTGCTATATATAGCACTATTCATCATCAATAAAGGATACAGTTGAATCATTTGTTGTCTCTCGCTTGTCTCTCGATTCTACTCTCAATACCGCTCACCCACTTGGACCTTCAACGGCTGAGACTCCACGCCCCGCCCGTCGAGCGCCTCATGGCCTCACTCTCCGTGCCCCCCCCCCCCTCCCCTACCTCCTGCTCGCCGGTCACCTCCGCGCGCATCACCCCCTGCACGGCCGCGCGCCACGACGTCTTCTACTAGCCCGGGGAGTCGGGGACGGCGTCGCCTTCAGGCTCGTCTAGTACCACCACGACGCCAACCTCGCGTCCTAGCCAAGCTCGTCCCGCAACTCCACCACACCGTCGACGTCGGGCCGGCGATCCTCGCCGTGCCTGCCACCGTGCTACTGCCCCGCGGCGACCTCGCGCTCAAGGTCACCGTGCACCACGCCGCCTGGCGCCTGCGACGGCGCGGGTTCCACCGCCTTCCTCTGCACCTAGGCGGTGCCTGCGTCGGAAACCTGCGTGCGCTGCGATAGTGGCAGGCATCGAGAAGGTGGTGACGACGCGGGAGTGGGAGACGCTGCTGGAGCGCTCCAAGCAGGCGGGAGCGGGAATGAACGTGGCGGGATCGCCGAGAAGGCATCCAAGTGGGCATATCCTTAGCGCCGGACGGCATGGAGGCGTCCCAGAGGTCTTCGTCCCGTGGCTCTCGCCGTCGTCGTGCGGAAATGCCAGTGGCGCGCCCAACCAGCACCCAGCGCTGTGGGAGGGCGGCGGCGGGGACGAGTCGCCCATGATCGGCGCGCGGCCGAGGGGCGGCACGGGAATGAACGTCCTCAACAGCCAGGGTCAAGCACGTCCTCGTCCTCCTTGGCGCCGGGCTCCCCCGGCCGCCGGCCGCGCGGTGCGTGCGACGATGAACCAGCCCTCCAGGTCACCCAGGGCGCGCTGGCCGATGACCTCTGTTGAGATCTTGCGCCAGCAGATGCGCGTCTCGGAGCAGAGCGACGCCCGCCTCCGCAAGACGCTCATGAGCACCCTCGTCGGCCAGGTCCGCACTACGTCCATGCATGTGTCATGCGTGTACGCCCGACATTGACCCGCGATTCAAATGTTGGATGTAATGCTCGCAACGCAATGCAGGTGGGGAGAAGAGCGGAGACGATCATCCTGCCCCTCGGGCCTCGAGAGATGCATTCATGGACAGCTGCAATTCCGTTCGTGCGATGAGGCTGTTCGGGCAATTCCGTTCAGCTATTTAAGCACCTTGTATCCAGTTCGTTCAGGTAAAGCCAAGAGAAAATACAGAGAAAAAGCTCGGCTGTTTGGGCAGCGTGAGGCCAAAATCTGCTGTCTCCATTGTCTTTGGCTGCCCCAACAGGTCGTGCAGGCCGCGGAGGCCCGCGCCATCGACACCGGCAAGGCGTCCGACGCCATGCGCGTGCTCTGTGACGCCGTGCTCGCGCTGGCATAGCGGTCCGTGTTAGGTTTAGCACAATCCGGTTTAACCCCTATTCCTCTGATCCTTTTCCGTGGTGCCGCTCGCAATCATCAATTTGAGGCTAGGGGTTAGAGACCTTTATATAGTGTTAATTCCGGTTTTATTTAAGCCGTAATTCCGCAGATATTTATTCCAGAAACTCCAGATTAACCAAACCAACCACGATCATCAGTAACCATCTAGGAGTTTCAATCTGCAATTAGTCCCACGAGCACACGTGTGTGAGTCACGTGCCGAATTTGAATAATTCAAATTCGCAGGCTTTAATCAATTCATATAGCCAACATATGAACAACCTGGCTTTCCACTCTATACTGTCCCGGGTATAATTCCAGCATATTCACATACACTGTATTCCAGTATAGACATACCGGCTTCCTTAAATATATTTCCTTAAGTACAATTCCACATCATTAGTTCCCTGTTATTTCCATGATACTTCCACATGAAGTTTAATTCCGGAGAATGTAGTGTACAAATAAAATATTGCAAGACACAAATTCCTACAGTCCGCGCCCGCCGGTGAGGCATGCCACTGGAAGTCCATCTTCGACCTCCCGGACGAGACCGTCGTGCTCGATGAAGTGGACGAGCTTCTGGAGCTGCTAAAGAGCACATGGACGACGCTCGACATCAACAAGATGATCCACGATGCGTGCTTCGCGTGGGTCCTCTTCCAGCAGTACGTGGCCACCAGCCAGGTCAAGCCGGATCTCGCCGATGCGGCGCTCTCCATGCTCACGGAGGTGGCCGCCGAAGCAGAAGAACCCGCGTGACGCCGTGTACGCGCGGGTGCTCTCGACCGCTCTCGGCGCGATACGCGACCGCTCCGAGAAGTGCATGTCGCCTGCATCTTGGATGGCGCTTCCGCGGCTCCGCCGGGAGCAGCTTGTGGAGTAAGCCCAGGTGACTGCGGGCGGGAGGTCCGAACGAGGGGTTTAATGCATAATGACTGTTTCGTTGGCTAATGCCAGGGTGTCCACACAGTTGTCACACACGTGGCCGCCTGACCAGTCAACGTTCAGACAGAGTGGCACAATACGTACAAAATACAGTACATAAATGGATACGGTGACCAAAGTGAACCACCTAAACAAAAATAGTGACCGTATTTCGAGTATTTGGAATATCAGTGACCAAAGTGAGACCACCGCTCAACTTCAGTGACTATAGCTGAATTTTGACCATTTGGAGGTATGTCTGGTTCTCAGTGTGATGCACAATCGCCTGGTCCGTTTATGGTACCGAGTACCGACACGCGTCGGGCTGAGGCCCCGCTCGGTATATTTTCATGCGTTCTGCGCTGAAAATGCTTCTGATTTCTACTGTTTTTTTGTGTATTACTGTATTACATACACAGATACACTCCACGAATACGATGGACTAGTATAAAAATGTACTCCCTCTATTCCATATTATTGTCGTTGCCACACGGGCAACCCTAGCTACCTCTCCCTCACAATCGCTCAAACGGTGGAGGAAGATGGACACACTGGACAAGGTTTTCCGGCCGGCGCACGAGCGGCGCCGTGGGCGCACGGACACCCAAGTCTATTTCTTCTTTACAATGGCTACATGGTGCTCTAGCTCGGGTGTTCCAGCAGTTACAGAAGGCAGGGGTACATATACACGCCCGCACACACAGGCTCCACGCCGCGCCCACGACGTGCCCCACTCGCCGCACTCCTGCACGCACCAGAGCTCCCGCATGACGCGCTCCAACGCAATCAGCTCGGACCGGCCGCAGCGTACAGGACCTGGACTCTCCCGCCTAACTCGCTAACAGAACACAACCAACGCACGCACACACACGCACGCACACACGTCACGGTTTATTGGCTAACATTTTCCCCCTTAAACCGTGACCTACAGAAGAATCGGCTCGTCGTCGACGTTCGGCGCCATGGCCGCCGCTACGGCCTCCGCCACGCTTGACGCTGCCTCCATCCTCTTCCCGGCGCACTGACGCCTGCCGCGCTGACGGCTTTCTTGATTCACTCGAGCTCCAACTCGATGCCATGATGGAGTACACAGGGAGGGGTCTTCTAGCCGCTCTAGCGCGCACTCACGACGCCACGGCCGCGCACTGGACGCGCACTGACGCAGTCCACGCACCCACTCCGCCATGATCCGCATGCCCCAGCTCGCGCACTGATGCATGTAAAATGCATACATGAACTTTGCACTTTATTCACTCATATTCCAATCATATTTGCATCATATAAGGGTTATATCATGATTTTGGAAATATCTCAATGATTTCCTATTTTTATTGAATTAACCCTGCACAGGCAGAAAACCCCGTTTTCTTATTTTAATGTTTCAGGGACCCAAACGTCAACGAAATCACCTGGAAATTTACGGGCGTCAATATTTGGAAGGAAGAAGACCTGTGGGCGAAGGAAGCGAACAAACGGAGGTCCGAGGACCAAACGGGGGTGGCCCACGCGGCCAGGTACTGTGGCCGCGTGGGGCCCACTCGTTTGGCCCTCGTGGCTCCGTTGCCGTCGATCTTCGCTCCACCGACATAGTCTTGACCTAAAAACGCCTATAAAAAAGGTCCCCCGACGTTCTCTGGAAGGAGCGCCGCACAAACACAGAAACACCGAAACGGAGATCAGGAGCTGCAGATTGGAGGGGGAAAACTCCGGCGGGGCGCTGCCGGCGTGGTCTCCATCTTCTCCATCGACTTCTCCACCGTCTCCATGATGAAGAGGGAGTAGTCCACCTCTGGACTATGGGTTTGTGGAAGTAACTTATGTATCTCTCCTCTATTGAGCTTCACTAATTAGCACCGTATGAGCTGCTGAACATGATTACGGTCACCGTTGTAATACCTTTGTGGTGGATCTTTATGAGTTAATATATGTTTGAGATTGCAATGTTTGTTTCAGTTATGAGTATATGATGCATATTATGTACCCCGTTCTTGTCTACTTGTTTTGATCAAGCCTGTTTATGAGAGCGTGTGTGGGGGAACGTGTGCATTAGTTGGAGTAACGGGGGGTGGCTAGTGCAGTGAACGTGAGAGAAAGTTCTGCGATCCACTTTGATATCTTTACCTTGCTTTGTTGCCTCACTAGGGATAAACTAAAATACCATGCTACCGGGGATGTGGGCGTGACCATTGCCACTACTCCATGACTAGATCTAGCATGTTCTTATTTTCATTTCATGTCATGATACTTAATGCTATACTCTGAGTTATCTTAATTACTGAGGTGTTATGATTTAGTTCGCATCTTGGTGGAGTATAAGAGAGGTTAATAACCAAAAGATCTCTATGTTAGGACGTGATGCCCATATATCTAAGTAACTTGTTATCAAACCCTGTGTTGCAATCTCATATGTTAACTGTGTGTTCCATTGTCTACCACTTTATAAAGAGAGAGTGCATTTGTGAAACCATGAACCCCAGTCCATTTTTAATCATAAGAAACACCTTTCCAACACCATATACCACTTTTCTATTTTCAGCCATCATTAAATCCGAAAATACAAAAATAGTTTTCATCTTGCATACATCATTCAAAAACCCAAAAATATCATTTATCATTGCATCCACCATCATTGCATATTTATTTCTTGTTTGCATTGCATAACTATCCTGATATCATTCTTACACCTTGTGCTTGACAACCACAGGTGAGGTTGAGGGCCAAAACATCTAACCTTGTTTTGTAGGTAACCAAAAGAAGGATAAGAAGATAAATCTACCACTTCAGATTCCCCGAGAGTTCGATATTAAACCCTCGAGTCACCCCTCGTGGGGAAAACTGTCTTCCACTTACTATACACTCTGCACTTGGAGTCTCAACCTAATCCCGTTTATTTGTGCAGGCATCAAGACTTGCTCTTCGGGATCATCACGCACCTGACGCGCTCCAACGCTATCAACGCGGCCGGCCTGCTGACGGACCAAGTCTTCTCCTTCCTCGGTGACACACGCCGTGCTCCACATGCCTCCAGCTCACGCCCATGCCGCGCACTGACGCAGGCAACGCGGCCAGCCCGGTGCACCCATGACGCGGTCCTCTTCCTCGGCGACACACGCCGAGTTTCCTCTCCGACGGTGACACACGGAACAACCGGAGCGCACACACACGCCGGTCGCCACCGTGCTCACGCCGGTCGCCGCTTCCACGGCCGTCGCATGGCGCCGCTACGGCCTCCGTGACCGCGCAGCTCCTCCACGCCGCCGCCATGCCGCGCCACCGCGGCTTCTGCGCCACCACGCAGGTCCGCCGCGGTCGCCGCGCTTGCCGCACATATGGTGTCACCTCGCCGCCTCCGCGTCCGACGTGCTCGCCGCGGACTGACCGCGCGCCACGGCCGCGCCTCGGATCGACAAGGCTCTGATACCACTTGTCGTTGCCACACGGGCAACCCTAGCTACCTCTCCCTCACAATCGCTCAAACGGTGGAGGAAGATGGACACACTGGACAAGGTTTTCCGGCCGGCGCACGAGCGCCGCCGTGGGCGCACGGACGCCCAAGTCTATTTCTTCTTTACAATGGCTACATGGTGCTCTAGCCCGGGTGTTCCAGCAGTTACAGATGGCAGGGGTACATATACACGCCCGCACACGCAGGCTCCACGCCGCGCCCACGACGTGCCCCACTCGCCGCACTCCTGCACGCACCAGAGCTCCCGCATGACGCGCTCCAACGCAGTCAGCTCGGACCGGCCGCAGCGTACAGGACCTGGACTCTCCCGCCTAACTCGCTAACAGAACACAACCAACGCACGCACACACGCACGCACACACGTCACGGTTTATTGGCTAACAATTATGAGATGTTTTAGCTTTTTTTTGGAATGGGATTTATATAGACGAATTTAAGTGTGTAGATTAACTCATTTTGCTCCGTATATAGCCCGAATTGTCATATTTAAAATATCGTATAGTATGGAACAAAGGGAGTACATTGTACATAGTATACGGAGTATATGTGGTACAAAATACATTGCACGAATTACACGGAGTAAAAATAAATAACTTTATACTCCTACAATACATTGAATAAATCAATATCAAAAGCCGAAGTACTATGAAGTACAAATATACCAAAAACCAAGTACATGTGTGTTAAAACACAAAGTCTAAAACCAAAATATTACAAAGTACAAGTATATATTAAAAATCGAAGTTCAAAATCGACATACTCCGAAGTATAAATATAATAAAAATTAAAGTACAATCATACTACAAAACATAAGTACAAAAAGCAAAGTACTCCGAACACAGATACTCGGCAAAAAAGAAGCAAAGCACTTTGAAATACAAGTATACTAAAAGCCAAATTACATATATACCACAAGATCGAAGTATTACGACGTACAATTATACTAGTTTAGAAGTATAATTGTTTTATTGAAATCTATCAATATGGGATTTGATTTCAAAAATCTCGACGTGATAAAGGCAACCGTGAAATGTTCATAGTTTGGACTAACGACTCTAAAGTTATTTTGTTTAAATTTTGAATCTCTAAAAAATACACGTACAATAAACCACTCATGCGCGCCTGAAAAGAAATCTAAACACAAATATCTCAACATTAAACCTACTACATTCAAAATGACCATACAAAATATTCAAGTAATATGTATGTAAAGTAGGATCTATGAGGATGTTTGGTTTAAGCCGATTACTATAAGAGATTTAAAAAAATACCAAATACAGAGGATGCACATGTTGTGAACTAATTATTGAACCGACATTCAAAACACATTTGCTGATTTGCCGCCAACGGTTTGAACTTTGTTCTAGAATTTTCTATAATTATGATTTTTTAATAGTACACTAAATCACAACCAAGATATTTGTTTTTTTGTGTGCTTTAACGATACTAACCTATTTGGTCTGGAAAGTGGATATACAACCCAGCCACTCAAGTTCAATTCATCTACCACATTCTTTTCTGAAACAGATTTTAATAATATATAAACGAACAAACATACATGCTTCCAAATGTATATGTACAAACTATATAATTTTTGCACGGTAAAAATAACTCAAGGAGAAATTTAATTGCAACATGCAATTTAAATTTAGCATGAAAAACTTTGAAGTGCTATACATATAAGTGTATAACAAATAACAGTCAGTAGATCTCAATATTATTTGTATTATCATCCAAATAATAGACAAACATACTCATTCGGATTATATTTTGATAAAAGTATGAAGTAAGTATAAAAGTTAAATATAAAACTTGGCCGCGGACAACCTCGAGGCAGCGTGGACCATGAGGGAGCTCATCAAGGACCATCTCACCGACGATGAGGACGAAGATCAACAGCCAAGAGCATCTCGACACCGCCGGAGACCTAAACGAGCCGGTATACGATGCCATGGCCTCTACTTTCCTTCTTCTCGAGTGGGTCGCGGGTGGGTTTGCCTTCAGACCGGCTGTGGCCATCGTCCACGGGGCCATGCCTCTCCTGCATGGCCATGGCGGTGGCACCGGGGGGCATCGCCTTCGGTGTCTTAGAGCACAGCCACCATTTCACTTAACGAAAAAATAATACCATCTCATTAATTTTGAAGTACAAAAACTAGAAATTATCACATGCTTGCAGGCCAAATTTGTGCACGTATGTAATCTTCTACAATCATGAGAGCATCTCCACCGGCTCTCTGAATAACGCTATTGGGCGTGGAACCACGAAAAATCCCCCCAGCGACATCCCCAATAGCGGTAAAGTTGTCGGACAGACCCAATAGCCCGTCCGGCAACTGGGAGTGCTGATAGCAACTGGAACTCCCGCCACGTTGGATTCGGACAATGGGTCGCGCATGTCAGCGACTCAAACCGGTCAGTTGATTTATTGTGGCCGATACTCGCGTTTTAATGGCGCAGCGGCTCCTGAGGCAGCGGATGAACACGCGTCGTTGGCATCAATGCATGCCAGGGGACCGGTTATCGATGTTAATGAGGCCACCCGCCTACCCTCCTCCAGTCGTCTTTAAAACGGTGTGCCTACCTGGTTCTGCCCCCTCCTCAGTCTTCTCCAACATGGAAGGAAACTTGGAGTTCAAATCCATTACGAAGCTAGCGAATCTTACCTAGTTTATCTTGGAATTGTAGTTTGACTCAAAGCGTGTAAATCGCATACTATGACTGCACATAAGTTCGTCCGCCAATATAATGGAAGGGTGACTTGCACACAAATCAATCAATCATACCTTTACATCTACTTTTATCTCCTATCCCAATTGTCCCTGCTTCCGTTCATTTCATCGACTATGTTACCCCTTGCTAGCTCATTTTGATCGACAACCAAGCTAGAGGCGAGCGAATCGATCTAAGCTCAGCTAATCTTCGCCACGAGCTCCGCGACAGGGTCCCTCCCGGGCGTGTGGGACGTCTAGTTTAAAGAGCATTGGCTTAGTTTCTTGTGTATCACTCTGGAAGCTGACCTCCCTTGGAAGATTGCGGTGCATCACCCCTGCCTCTAGAGGTGTTAGTCCAAAAGCACGCCAACACACTTTTTGGCAACTCCGTTGGGGAGGATTCGATCTAAAAATTGGAAAGCAATGACCAATTCCATGGGCCACTAATGCAACCAGCATCAGCCCTAACAACATCATCAAGCCAACTCTTCGGGAGTTGTCAGAATAGCCAGCGCCAACGCTTTGAGGCAACGAGACAAGGAGTTCGAGTTGCTGTGATAGAAGCATGAGACGAAGGATCTAGATTAGTACCTGGCGAGCTTTGAGAAGGATCTACAAAGAGTTTTCTCGCCGATCAAGGAGCCAGAGTAGGAGCCTGAGTATGAATCAACATCGACAAACCTGTTGTAAGTGATAGACTATTTCCTCCTGAGAAAATAACCGAGATAAAAATGTTCCACAAGGCAGTAGCAATGTTAATGAGCTTATGATGGAACAATATACGGCTAAGAAAACACGCCGATGAGACAATATAGGGATCACAACCTTGTGCATGCAATACTGTGTCCGACTCCCATCCAGAGTGACTAGACAACTGTGTCAAGTAGTGCGACTCATAGGATACGAGCCGGCGCCAAAGCAAAGTTTGTCTCCTTGGGTACAAGCCGTCCTACGGCCAATTCCTCTGTTGTCCGGCCCAATCGGCCAATTCGGACGATTTAATGGCCAAGTTCAGGAGAGAATTGGACCAAATTGCTTATGAAAAGCTTGGGATGATACGTATTACGTACCAAAGAGACTTTACACCAAACCTTACCCCGAATATTTTGACTTACATCCTTATCCCTCTTGTTAGAGAGTGCCTGATTTTTGTAAATTCAACGCGGTGGATAATAAATCAACTTGAAAACAAATTAGCCAATATGTGGCTCAATTACGTGAATCTAACCATGAATACATTAAAGTTTGTGTGTTCTCATTATCTCTAGCGGCACGTTATTTCGTGGTTCTCCTAATTCTGTTTACTTTTCTTTAGGGAAATTCTGTTCATACTTGGTAACACTTAAAGCAGAAATTTTGTGAACACGTCTTTGCTGGAGAAATTGAATGAAAATTATCCCATCTTACATCGGTAAGGCAAAAACATGATGAATCGGTGTCCGATTACGTCCCATTTTAGGAGCACTAGAAACTGATGCTATAGTTTGGTTATAACTAAAAGAGACATTGTTGAACTAGTTATTAATGGTCTGATATCCCATCTAAAAGAAAAAATGGAGGGTTATGAGTTATTGAGTGTCATCCATGTTCAAGATAAAGCTCTAGCTGAGGAAAGCCAAGCTAACGATATGAAGGACACACATCGGAGGAGTCGGAGTTGGCTTAACATGATTGAAAACAACACTGGCTCAGACGAGGAAGCCCATATTTATGATGTTGAGTTCATTGGGCCAAGTAAGGCTAAACCCTACGTATGTGACGATCTCAAGCCAGTTCACAAGAATCAGGATGATGAGATCAAATGTACGTTCGACGTTGTGAAGTGCCATAGAATATTTGATGCCATGTTAAAAGATAAGCTTGTTAAAATCACTCACGTTATACCACCGTTCATGAGTTGAAGCAGAGGGCTTACTGTAAGTTTCACAATTCCTTATCTCATACTACTAATGATTGCAATGTTTATCATCGACAGATCCAATCGGCACTCAAGGATGACCGATTGAGTTTTGCCGGGATTAGCAATTGATCAATGGTTGTTCCCAATAAACGCACTAGATCTTGAGGGAAAGAAAGTCCTCATTCGGCCAGAGGCGTCCGAATCGGCAAATTGAGATAACACCGTAATTGGTGAGCCCAGGTCAAATAGAGAGAGCAACATTGACCCAAGAAGGGAAAATAAGTTGAGTTGGGAGCCGGACGGGAAGGAGGCGTTGAAAATCACTATTCGGAAACCTGCGTTTGGGAGGAGGGATGTTGGGGAACCCAGCAGCGGGAGCCGCCGGTGGCTCGCTTCATCAAGACAAGGGTTCGAAGGTCGGCCGATGGAAATTCAACAAGGCCGACTCCAAGTACAAGCGTATCAAGTCAAATGTTGACATGATGTTGTCCAAATATGTGCGCCAATTGGCCTGCTCAGAGCCTCAGACTCAAGCGGCTAAAGTACGGGAAAGGGCCAAGACTGCACTCTGTAGATAAGTATGGTCGACATGTTAAGCTGGCTAGCTCGAAACGCCATTCCCAAGAAAGGAGCTCCACAATGGAACCAAATCAAAGTGAGTTGGCAAACAAAGATTTCCCTAAAACCAAAGGTGCATAAGACATGGACACATGGTGTGCCAAAATACAGGGTGCCAAGGTTGGCAAGTCACGCAGCATGGCATGCAAATATAATAATTAATGGTGGCTCACTGATCGTTGGTACTCACAATCTGAAGCTCAAGGGCCGGTTAGTGTTGAGCCGGCAAAGAGCGATAAGCCGATACTGGTTATCGAGCCAAAAGTTGTAGCTAATGATCAGAAGCTAGTTCAAGTCAAGCTGTCATGTGTGTGGAGAAGTGTGTGGAGAAGTCAACTGACCCGGTGACTCCGTAAAGTCTCAGGAGGACAGGGAGAAAATTATGAACCCACCCGCATCACTCAAGCTGTCATGTGCAGATCAAGTGGAAGCCAACGAAGAGTTGGAGTCGGCTAGGTTGGCTGCACACCTCACAGAGTCAATAGAGTATGAGTCGATAATGTGTGAGTCAGCAGAGGATAGAGATGATTAATAACTAGATTGCGATGAACAGCGGGCTCGCATGAGCTTAGATGTCAACATAATTAATTACTTGCCAAATGAGTTCTGAGCTGCTGACGAAGACGGGGAAGTCTCCTAGATTGACTTTTGGTCCCAAGAATGCAATATTTGAGAAACCAGGAAAGCGGGTGCAGCAGTGAGGCCGTCATACATCACAAGCATATCAACGGCTCACCGGTTTCCAGGATGTTAGTCGAAGGTGGCTCAGTTATGAATTTGATGCCTTCTAAGGTTTTTAAGCTGGGACTAAATGAAGATCCGAGGTTTTTAAGCTTGGACAATTCAACGGGTTTGAAGACATCACGCGAGTTGAAGCCAAAGGAGTTATGATTCGAGCTCACGACCGGAATTAAAACTTTGGCTACAATCTTCTTTGTTGCTGATTTGCGAGGAAACTACCAATATTCTGCTCGGACGTGACTCGCTTCTTGCTAATTAATCAGTGGGTACAATCAATTATGCACAATAGCTTATCGAGTGGGTAGCTAGAGGATGAAAGGAAGTTGTCCAGGCGGACGTGTCAGCTTGCATAGCTTTGACTGTTGATTGGCATCATCCCAATAGTACATGTGTATCAGAATGCAAGAAATTTCTGCCTAAGTCAAGCATGTAGGACCGATATACATATATCGCACTTAGAACTTATCATGACTTATGAGCTTATCCTCGCTCTTAGCCAAGTCTATCCAACTAATATGTTACAGTAGGTTCCCAGATTATTATCTGTCATTGCAGTGACAACAGAAAGACAGCCGCTGGCCATTCTAAATTTTGAAACATCAAGGTCCTGAGCGAGATTTACTCTTTCACGAACAACCATCACTTTCAGAACTTCAGGATCCGATATACCCTCGACGAGGACTGCAGACGCCCCCATAAATTCGCCTGTTTCAGACATTGCCACTGGGAGAAAGAAATTGTTCAACTTTACCATATCCATTGCCTGGCAGCCTGATCAATGAACTCTGAGACTCGTATTGGTGGATCCGCTTTCGGGCACACAATATAGGATATAGGATTTGTAACGCAGCATTCATTTTCGACATTCGCCCATTTCAGCCCAAATAGCTATTTTCATCTTCTCATTTCTCCAAGAAACAAATCGGTGACGACGGTGAGTCAACCTTTCATCTCCCCAAGGTCACTCGGAAGAAAATAAATCACAGCTTATTGTTTCTATTATTTCCATCAGTTTGCTTTTAGCGCCCCTTCCTCTCATTTGAGCACTAGGGAGTAGGGAGCAGGCAAGTCGATCCGTAAAGCAAGCGAGCAAAGGATCCACCTATTTATTCCTTTGTTAACTGAACACTGGCCATGCAATTTTTCATACCAAGAAGGCAAGAATCATCTTGCTTCAAGAAGAGCGCAGCATGGGAGTCAGTCCAATTCATGCTACCACGTGATTCCGCTTCCTGTTCACTTGCAAGAAAAGTTTCTATTTATGACTCTGTCTGCATTCCAGGAATCACCGTGATTATGTTCACTGTTCAACGGTTTTCCATTTAATGCATCCTGTTTTTCGATCTTCTTTGATTTTGCAAAAACAAGTCATGCATGTGTCTGCACTCTACAATCGGTAATGTGCTGCGCTGTGTTACGTACGTGTGGAAACTAGATTTAATGCATTTCTATGTGCCAAACTGCAGATATCTACTTTTGATATTCAGCCAAATGCTACTACGATTTTCTAATGTTACTATGAGTATTGTCTTCAAAGCTTTTCAGCAGTTTGGTTCAATCATTATCTTTCATGGAGACTTTGGAGAGTGCAAAAAGATTTCTGCGCCATTCTTTTTTATTAACATATATTTAAACATCTTGACTAAGTGTCCTGGCATTTTCGGTTTGTCACCATTATTTTTTGTAAAAGATTTACTATAACAGTTTGTAATTATTTATATAAGTTCATAAAAATCTATAAAAATTCATGTTGCGAGCGATCAGGTTGTAATCAATCATAATTTCCAATAAATCAAACTTTTCATTTTTGCAGGAGCAAAGGATATATATAATTATAGGGAAATAATGTGTTGGTCTATTATCTGAACACATCAGGATAAAAGTAAGACGGCGGTTAATGAAAATTGACTCGTAACATGAATCTACAAGATATTGGTAGCGATGTTTTTACAGGTCAAAGATATGTCAAGCTACAAATATCATACTAATCAAGTTCTATTTGTATGGATATATGGTTGTTGATCCAAACATCACGTGATTTCACATTTTAAACATAAGGACAAGTATATTCTAAGATGGATATTAGAGCATCTCCAAGAGCTTACCCAAAATTTGGGTAGTCAAACTGGTTTTGGGTAGAGGATAGAGAAGGTATGGGTAAACCAAAAAATATTCTGCTTTTCTAGCTTACCCATATGTGGATACCCAAATTAGCATCCTACACGTGAGACCCACATGTCAGTGGGATAGAATTTTCTTTTTCATTTTTCCCTCTGTCTTCCTCTTCTTCTTCTTCCTCCTGTGCAACCCGACGCATCCATCCCTGTCGCCCAGCACTGCCTCCATCCCCGCTGCCTGGACCTCGCCCCTCCCCGGCCGCTCCACGCATGCAGCCAGCCATCCTTCAACCTTGACGCGTGCAACAGCCAGCTCCGCGTGCGTCGCGCCCCTAGATCGATGGTGGACAAGACCAAAGAAAGGGAGATCCGGTGATGCAGCGCCATCCTTGCGAGCCGGAGCTCGGACTGCGGGATGCCGAAGACGGGGACCGGTAGGGCGCTGTCGCCGGCATCTCCAATCGGTGGCATCACGACGGGAGGTTGCCGTCGATGTGGAGGCCGCCGAGGGCTCGATTCGACACCGTCGGGGAGGGGTGGGGTCAAGAGAAGGGCTGCAGGGGTCGAGGAGGGGCAGGGCCGAGCGTTGGGCGGCGTGCCGGTTACCGGCGGTGGCGGGTACGTCGGCGCGGCCGGAGGTCGGGGGAGCTGGGCGGCTGAAACTTCCGCGCCCGCAGTTGGAGGTTCCCGCGTGCTTTTTGGGTCGGATGGGTTTTTAGCTATGGATTGCCAAATATGCGAATTTTTTGCTAAATTATGGGTAGTTATCCAAAAAAAAACTTGGTTGGGATTACTTTTGGATATGCTCTTGGAGCTGTTTTTTGCCCCCTATATCCAAAAAAAAGTTTTTGGGTATTGAGAGCAAATATGCGTAAGCTGTTAGATGATCAATCATTTTTATGCTGATAAATTTGTAAACTTCAACAAATTATTTTTTTGAATGCCCCGCAGCAACGCGAGGTATAATATAGTTTTTATAATCACATCGCACTGTATGGCCAAATGCAGCTCAAATCACAGTTGTCGCTTCATTAGTACAAAACTTGCGAAAATATCTATGTTTAGGAAATGAAAACAAAATACTACCAATGTAGTACAGCAGACAGCCAGGTGAATAGCTCCTGTGCGACGTTTTCACACCGAATTGGATTGGCAGCGACGTCGTTGGCAAGAATTGCTCTGCAGCGACATCTCTTTGAGCACAAATTGCTCAGCTGCGACATGGCCCTTAAGCGCAATCTGTTAGGATTATGGGGAGCCGGGTGGGACCCACAACTTATCCACGTCAGCAACGACGACCGTTATAATCCTCCTCCCCTACGCGCGCATCCTCCCGGGCCCTGTCTTCTTCTTCTCCGGCGACGAAGCGCGGCAACGCCGACGAGCTTTTCTGAACTGAAGCTTCATTTTGCGCAATTTCTGAACTGAAGCATTAAGCGGAACTGAAATTGCACTGAATTCAACTGAAATTTAACTTAACATATACTGAAATTGGACATATTACATAGCTTAGTTCGTGGCGATCATCAGATCAAAAGCCACACACGCGGGCACAAACACTGATTACATAGCTAGCCCTAGCTAATTGGGCGTCGCCGCTGCTCTACCCCTAAACTAAGATCCAAAATTGGGCTCTGTCCAGAGCCCCAGGGGTGCGGCGGCGACGAGGCGGCGGCGCCGCTCAGTCGGAATCGGAGTCCGAGCTGAGCTCGATGATGGGGTGGAGGGATGCTTCGAGAGCGGTCTGGAGGCGGAGTTCATCGAGCTCCTTCTCGATCTGACGGCGCGCCTCGACCTCCTCCTCCTGCTGCTTGCTGCGCTAGATCACCTCCTCGGTGATAGGGCAGGTCCTCGTCATCGACGAAGTCTCCGGGCAGGAGGCCGCGGCGCGGTGGGCGGTCTGCTGCTCCTCCTCCTCCCTCTTCGGCGGCTGCAGCTATGCCGCCATGGAGGAGCTCCCCGCGCCGGAGGAGCTTCCATGCTCGTAGCGGCTGCCGGCGGCGGCCGCAAACTCCATGTGGCGGTCGTTCTCCTCCACCTCGCGGCGGTCGAACGCAGGCGACGGCGTGATGCCGTAGTTGCTGTACCTGCGCGCGCCGCGCTTCCGACCGCCGTCGGAAGCAACCAGCTTCGCCCGAGCGGGGTCAGCGGGAACCGCCGCTTCCGCCCCTTCCGCTCCTCGTCGGAGCGGTTTCCGCCACCGGAATGGCCACCGTGGCCCGCGCTTGAACCCCCCACCTAAACATCGGCGCTCGGCGGGGCTAGATCTGCAGCTGCAGGTGGATTTGGTCGCCGGCGGCGAGCAAGTGGGAGCGGCGGCGACTGTGGGAGTGGGGAAATTGCTAGGGCACGACATGTTTCCGTGGATAAGTAGGGAACGGGAGGCGGTCGGAAAAAAAAATCACTGGTTTGTTGGGCTATGCGTGTTGGTTGGGCCGTGGCCTATGCGTGTTGGGCTATGCGTGTTGGTTGGGTCGTGGCCTATGCGTTTGAATGTAATAAAACACTCTAGCCAAAAAAAACAGTCCAGCCAATCAGAACGCAAACGAGAGTGGCGCGGATCGGGGGTTTCCTTATAGAAGGCATGATCGGACGGTCAGGGTTGCGCGCTAGGGTTACGCAGGGTTTCGGCTGGGTCAACGGGGTTTTGTGTGGGTTGACCAAATTAGGGTTTGGCATAACTAATTCAAAAAAATAAAAAAATATGGAACTTGCGCACATAGTCTTGTTATATCGTGTAGTAACTAGAAAAAAATATAAATATGGTTTAAATACATTTTTACAAAAACGGCTTAGATCAAGTGAGAGACCTCGAACACATTCAAATGAGCACAACTAATTCAAAAAAATCAAAAAACTATGAAACCTTTGCACATAGTCTCCTTATATCATATAGTAACGAGAAAAAAATATAGATATGCTTTACATACATTTGCACGAAAATGTGTTCACTCAAATGTGATATCTCAAATCTCAAACTATGAACTCTCAAGTGTGAAGAGAAGTGGTTTTGGGTATGGAACATGAAACTTTCAAAAAACTCTCAAAAGCTTCATTTTGGAGTGACTAAGAAGGATCCAGCCTTAGTTTTTCATTTTCATGTTTGAAACTTGTTTAAATGTTGGTCAAATTTAGGTTTGACGATTTCAAAATAAGAATAAAAATTCAAAAAAATCAAAAAAATGGAAAACCTGTGCACATGGTCTTAGTATGTCATATACTAACAACTCAAGTTGATAAACAAGGTATAGATACATTCAAACTAAATATTCATGTATGTAGTGTGATATCTCAAATCTCAAACTATGAACTCTCAAGTGTGAAGAGAAGTGGTTTTGGGTATGGAAATAAAACTTTAAAAAACTCACAAAAGATTCATTTTGGAGTGACTAAGAAGGATCCATACTTAGTTTTTCATTTTCATGTTTGAAACTTGATTTTATGATTTTGCAATTAAACCATTATTATTCAAAAGAAAATAAATAATATGAAGATTAATTCAATAAATAGTGAGACTTCACAATGGCACTATATAGATAGAACACAAGTCTAAGAAATTTATTTGGCTGATTTAGACATGGTGGACAACAAACTTGTTTAGAAATGGGGTTGTTTACCCTATCTTTAGATCTCATTTGAAACACATTTTGTTCAAGACTAAGCAAAAGGTCTCGGTTTGATGACCAAGTTAGATCAAACAAGTGCATAATAGTATGAAATCATTGCAACAGCCAAGCCTAGCAGAAATACCATGTAAATTTGAATTTTGGTTCAAAGTTGAATTCAAAAGAAAATAAATAATATGAAAATTAATTCAAAAAATCAAAAGAAAATAAATAATATGAAGACTAATTAAAAAAAATTGACCCAGTGCAACATCTTAATGGATGGGACAACTCACTATTATAGATTAATCTATAATAGTAAGTTGCCCGACCCACGAAGCTACTGGACCAGGAATAATGTGCAACACCTAAATTGCGAGCATGGTGACTCGAACTTGGGTGGGCAAGAGAGGCATCAACCCTTGCCACTAGGCTATGCCTATGTTTGCGACAAATCTACCACCATTAGGAGGTAATAGTTACAACCCTCCATCTCACAACTGAAGAAGACGAAGAACAATAGGAACACTAGAGTGACAAGATGAATTCGTTTCAATTTGTTTGGCTGATTTAGACAAGGTGAAACAAATTGTTAAGAGTAACAACATCTTGATAGAGTGACAAACATTTTGGTAAGAGTAACAAATATTTACATTTTGGTAAGTGTAAATAAATAAGTAAATTTTCTTTGATCTAAGACAATTAAAACATGTGCTAGCTCTTTGCATTTTACATGGTCCCATGAACAAAAATGTGACATTGGTCTGCACTCTGTTAAATGACCGTTAACTGAATAACAAACACTGTATTTGACCGTTAACTGAAGAACAAACATTGTTTACTGACTAATGATCAGCATATAGACAACTCCAAGAGCAATTGCACATAAAGTTTCTGTAGCTGATTGTTCATCTTCTTCAACTCGGCCTTCACTTCCGCAAGCCCATCCGCATTCTGCACCGTAGCAACCCCGTAGCAGATCCCAATTGCTCCACCGCCGACGGAAAATTGGGGCCAGGGAGGTGCCCTCCTTTTCAATCCTCTTGATGTCCACTCGAAATGGTCGCATGTCGGCAGATCCTGAAAATAAGAAAATATGAACCCTAATTCTCCAATCGGATGAAAACTCAAAATTGAGGAAAATAAAACGAAATTGGGAGAGGGGAAACTCAGATCTCACCTTCTCCAGCTCTAGTTTGCTCTCACATTTCACATACTCGCGCCCGGCGTTGCCATTCTTGTCGCTCGTGGTGACTCGCCACTTCAGGGGCGCCGTCCGTGGGCAATCAGGGCACCTTCCCAGCGGCACTGGACCGTAGCTCGGCCATTTACGCTGGCAGAAGCGGAGCTCGACGACATACCTCTACCGTCGGCGTTGCTGCGCGCTGTCGCCGGAGAAGAAGGGGGACGAGAGGATGGGTTGGGCTCTGGCACGGCGGCGAGATGGCTCTGTTTTCTACCAGCTGATGAGGTGGGTCCCGCGGTCGGAGGTGCTCCTGTGGGTCCTTTGCTGATGTGGATTAGTTGGGGTCCCACCAGGCTCACATAATTCCAACCCTAACCTGTCCCTTACGGTTAAGCCCCGACTGTCGCACGAGAGCTATTTCAGCCACGAGATGGCGTCGCACGTGAGCTATTTCAGGCAACGACGTCGCGTTTTGATGAAACGACGTCGCATAGGAGCTATTTACCCGCAGACAGCCACACCACACTACGTAAACAGGTTGGCAAATCTGACTTGACATGATCATCAAATTAATAAACAGAACAAGTACACAGAGGACAGATCGAGCGGGCATGCTCGTGAGTCCATCATATTCATTTCAGAAACACCTCGCATTCCCCATGGGGTTGCCCTCGAAACGACCCATCGCGAAGTGCTGGAGCTCTACGCCGGCCTCGGCCGCGGTCCTCGCCTCGCCGTCCAGCATCATCTCCGCAAGGATCCTCCCCACCGCTGGCCCCATCTTGAACCCGTGCCCGGAGAACCCAGCACCGACCACCACGTCCCTTCCGAACTCCCGCCGAGGAAGTCAATCACGAAGTCCTCGTCAGGTGTCATGGAGTACATACACGGCTGCCGGAGGACTGGCCCGCCGGCGGTCTCCACGTGGCCCGGCATCACCTCATCGATCCACCGTGCCACGGGCTCCACCAGCCCACCGTCGCCAGGGCCAATGGCCCAGTCCCTGCGGTCCGGGTCACACAGCGACCCGCCGTGCATGGCGATCTTGATAAGGCCCGGGTACTCCATCGATGGCGTACTGTAGATGCACGGTTCGCCATAGCTGCCGAACGTCGGGAACCCGGCGTCCGTCGTGAGCTCGTGCTCGTGGCCCGGTTTGACCTTCCAGTAGCAGATGAGGGTGTTGAGCGGCTGCACCGGCAGGTCGGCGCCGGTGACGGACTTCACCAGCTTGCTCGTCCACGCGCCGACGGTGATGATGCACTTGGCACCGTGAAACTCCTCGCCGCTTGATGTCCGAACCACGATCGTCGTCGTCGTTCCTTCTCCTGACAAAAAGAATTCAGTTGCGATTCATAGTGGAAGTCTTAACGAGTAATCTCAGATTTGTGCATTTTACTTGTTCAGAGCATCATCAAATAGGAATCATTTTACTCACCTTGATTCCTGCTGGAGACGTCGACCACCTCCGCCCTGTCCTTCAGAACGGCGCCCTTCTTGACGGCGAGCGCCTGGAACATGGCCACCGCCTTGGTCGCCTTTATAACACCTCCCATCTCGCTGCACGCAGCCGTCCACCCCTCCGGCACCCTAAAAGCCTCCGCCCACTTTGGCCTAGCTCCGCCGTCGCCGCCGGCGATCTCGGTGGCGCCGCCGTTGGCCATGACGGCGACGAGCGCGGGATCGTCCCGGGGGCCCAGATCGAGGTGCGGCGTCGGCGTGAGGACGTCGTACCCGGCATCGCGCTGAGCTTCATCCCAGAGGCGGCGCGCGAGGCGGACCATGGGCGGGTAGTGCGGCTGCGGGTAGGTGTCCCGGATGGCGCGCGACTCGCCGTGCGACGAGCCGCGGTGGTGCAGCAGGTCGAAGCGCTCCAGCAGGAGCACGCGCGCGCCCCGGGACGCCGCCGCGTGCGCCGCGCAGCTGCCCATGATCCCCGCGCCCAGGACGATGACGTCGAACTGTTGGCACGCCGGCGCTGCCGCAGCCGCAGCCATGTTGGTTGTGTCTGTGTACGACGGCTAGGGTTTGGGAGATGTGTTGGGGACGATAGCACACAGTCAAAGGCCGTCTGTTTATATACGAGAGGCCCTGGGCCCTGGGCCCTGGGGGACGCCGGCCCAGTATTCAGGCTTCTCCTCCCCCGCGGCGCCGACGCAATCCCGTCCCAACTCCCACATCGCCCTGTTGGCTTCAACTTGGAATTCAGATTCAGCTCGCCTTGCTGCCTGAAAATAGATAAAGCAGCCCTACGCCTGGCATCGTCGCATCATGGGGCTACTGGCACTCACTCGGCTCATGTCCATGCGGCGGGGTCGGCGTCGCCGGCCAATTCAAGGACGTAGTAAGCAACCACCTCTTAGCTCCCTCGGCCGCTCTGTTTATTCATCTCTGCTATGCTGTCTCTGATTGTCCTGAAAACTACAGCATCTGCCTTTAGCCATCGATCTGTAACCCGTATTTTATTTTTATTTTGTATTGAGTTTGTAACCTGTTTAACTTACAAACAGAGCTCGGTGGTTGATCTGTACATGTTTCTTGTCGAGAAAAAACACTATGTTTGCATACTGTTTATTTTTTCCGGAAGAAAAAACTGTTTTCTGTGCGTGTGTCACGGGAGCAAAACAATCTCTCTCACAAAAAAAAGGAGCAAAACAACAGTGAACATGACACCCTTCCTGATAGGCACCATAGCATGAAAACAATTACATGTTTCGTGGTGGAGGTTGTGAAAGGATATGGATCTCACTCTGCTTTGTGGGGTCCCAAATTGCAACCTTATTGTTACTTGAATTTTTAATTGCTTTTTTTTTTTGAGAACCAGGGCGGGGAGTTCCCGCATTGCATTATAGAAGAATAGAATTGATCCAGTTAATTAGGGAAACCGGATCCAAAAACTATACAAAACACGGTTACAAAACCGCATACTCCAACTCATGGAACATCGTCTGTGCCTGAAACCAGGGAACCTAAACCCAAGCTAACAGACCACCTCTCATACCCAACTAAAAGGACCTCTCCAAACACACACGAGCTATCTCCACTAGTGATGCACCGATGTGCATCCTGCTCACGTAAGAGCTCATGCATTGGTCACAACTAAAGCTCGCACAGCCTCCCTCACCTGTGGTGTGTGCTGCTCCTTGTACATCTGCAAAAAAATTGCATCTTCTCATCTATGGCCTCCTCGGTGTCTTTCCCTTTGCTCTTGAGCTTACGGGTCTCTCCAAACGCCTCCGCCCGCCTAAACTCGGCGCGCTTGGCTGTTGGAATGACACAATCCTTGTTCTTCTTGTCCAGCCGAATGCTTCGTCGCTTGGCCAAAGGGGGAAAATCCTCCCGAACCTGCTTGTCCTTGGGCATGTCGACAATCTCACGGCAGAGGTCCGCCATCGAGAAAGGCAAGGTCTTCTCCTGTGGCTCAATCGCATCAAACTCGGCCATCACCTTCGCGATCTTCTCCTCGGGGCTAAGGGCATCAGAACCCCTCAACTCCTCCAAAGCCAAAGGCACCAAGGGCACCTGCACCACCGGGGAAACATGCTCCGAAGTAGCCATACGTGTGGAGGTGGAGTTTAGGTCAAGCGCCGAGTTGATCACACCCCTAGGGGAGTACGAACCAAAAAACTCGAGACCACCATCCACACAGCCAGCATTGACATTAGCAAGCGGAGATAGCACAGCCGGCGGCAAGGAAAACCTCTCAAGAGCAGTCTCAGCCCGTTCCACCAAGCTCCCAACACGCTCCATCAACTCCTGCACAGCTTCCTGCATCTTGAGCTGAGCTGCGGCCATCTCCCCAAGCCGATTCGCGACCAAGCCTCGCAGCTCCGCCTGCTCTTGTCCTTCCCGCAACAGCACTGCCTCGAGGTCGTGCTCGGCTCGCGACCTAGAGGATGTCACACCAAGGTGTGGCATGGCCGGAGCAGGGGGTGCAGCCGCTGCAGCAGGGCGCAATGTCGGTGTAGGCGCGGCAGGAGGAGCGGGGCGACGAGGAGCAGGAGAAGGCTTGCAATCCCTTGCACGGTGGCCGGACACACCGCAAGAGAGGCACCTTATAGGGTCGCGGCAATCGATCTTGCGGTGTCCCTTGGCATGGCATCGGAAGCAGCGACCATGGAGCCAGGCTGGCGGAGGTTGTCGTTGCTTCATAGCTGCGGACGGGATGGGCGAACGGCGCGGACCATTGCGGAATGGCACCATCTCCCATGGCAGCTCACTAGGAGGTGAGGGCTCTGGAGCAGTGGCGCGCCGTCCCGGACAGCAATCCATCCCGCTGCCCTCGCGGTGCGGCAGGGCAGGAGGCGCCTCCAACCCGCAATCGCTTCCGGCCGGAGAGGAAACGCGAGCAGGGGAGGCCGGGGTAGCCGCCGGGTCCAAAACCGCAGAGGGCGGCGATCCCGGGCGCGCGGGGAGCTGCGAGCTGGAGGGAGAGCAGGCGGGAGACGCAGACGAACCTACAAGGACAACCGGCGGCGACAGGAGGGGCACCAACCAAGCAGAAAAGCTGGACCCGGGAGTGGCCGCCGTCGTGGAGGGAGGAGGTGGGGGCTGGGGGACTTGGTGGGGGCGGAGGGAGACAGTGGGCGACGGGGCCGGAGCGGCGGCCGCCGGGAAAGGCCGGTGGTGGGAGGGGAAGGACGGAGACACCTCCGCCATCACGGGAGCCCGACGGAGGCAGCCCTCACATGAAGGGCAGAGGGATGGAGAGAGGGCGACGAGGGGGTGTCGGATCTGGAGGCGGTGGAGGTGGAGGGCGCCTGGGGGAGGAGATCAGGTGGCCGGCGGCGCTGGTTCGCCCCTAGTCGCCATGGTCGCTTGAGCTACGAGGGGGTCTTTAGCACGTGTTCCTTTTTAATTGCTTATTATAGTATTAAAACAACTTTGGTTTCTTCTTAAGTTGGTGTTCTTGGGCAGGAGTTAGATAACGGAGAAGAATCGGGTGTATCTGTGTTGTGCTTGTTGTTTTCTTTCATCGGTATCTCTGTTCTTCTAACCAATGCATCATGTACTGCAGATGGATTGGTGACTTCAGCTGCTAAAAAGGAAGGGCTCACCCTGCCGACAAGATGCCAATTCTCGGACTGGTAAAAAACTGAGATATTCAGGACCAAGCCTTCCAGAGGTTCGTCATTAAATGCTGATAACGAGCAACTTATATTATCACTGTGACTGTTTTAGGTGCGCAAATTGGGTAAGCAAAATGTACTTTTATTTCATTTTTTAAACGGGGCAGGAGGTATGCCTTTTCATTGATTAAGAGGAGAAAAACAGGAGCGGAGTAGAGCAATAAGAAAAGAAAGCACATCGCATCATATCACATCCCATCTCCACAGAAAGTTATTCCCAAAAATGTTGGCCAAATTGGGGGCATGCCATATGTGAATGTAAAGCATGTGTATTTAGCAAATCATTATATGGACATGGAAAAATCAAGTAGGCACTTAGTTTCAAGTTTCAACACGGAAAAAATATATATATACTACCTCTGAAATGCTTCGTTGGTTTGAGAGTTTGGACTAGGCGTTGGTTTTGTGATAATACTTCCTAATTCTAGTTAAATGGTATAAAAATGATAGGCGTAGAAAGAACAGAACACCAGGACCTCTCCCCTTTCCCCATCTACAGTGAAAGGAGGCGATTTTTGGGCGTTCCCGTGCAAACCAGCTCGCCGCCGGCGATTCATTCGATTCCTCGCCCTCCGCGGCTGCTCCGGCGGCGGGAGGACGGGGAATCAACGGATCCCGGCGTGTACATAGTCTAGGTGTGCGTGGGGTGCTTGCTGGCGGCGCTGTGGAGGTGGTGGCGTGGCCGGAGAGGCTTTTGTCGACGGCGGTCCTCTCCTCTGCTCTGGGTGCTCCGGTGAGGCTCTTGGCAGATCCGCCGTCCCCTGCGCGTCCGCCGCTTCTTGGAGCCGCGGCGTGCTTCCCCTCGAGCCGGCGTTCGTGATGGCGGAGCTGGCTCTTGTTCGTGGGGTCCTTTGTCCTTCACCTCGGTGCAAGGTGGTGCTTTTGTTGAAGGAGTTTGGGAGTTTGCAGGTGGGAAGCTCTTCTTCGCCGGTGGGCTCGGTCGGCTTTGTGGAAGAGGGGTGGCGTCTTCGTTCTCGTCTCCGGCGTGAGACGGCGAGGGCGAGCTGGCGGCGGCTCGGAGCCGATGTTCGTTCATCGTTCAGATTCCGACGCCTGCGTCGGTTGGATCTTGCGGCATCTCAACAAGGTTGTTCGGGCCGTTGTCTTCGGTGCGAGGTATGCTTGCCTTCTTCCTCCCCGGCGGCGTGCTGCTGGAGCTCGAAAGAGGTGTGCGGCGTGGTGGTTCCGATCTCGCCGTGCGTGGAGTGTTTCCTGCCTCTGTACGTGTGTGTGCGTTCGTTCTCCTTCTGATTGTACACGTACTCCCTTCAAAAAAAAAATTGATAGGCGTAATTTTGTAGCTCTGTAAGGTGAAACACTATCTGCTCTGTCCAATCTGTTATCCGTTCATCTCAATTACCGATGTCCATGCCATGTACTTACACTGTAGTAGCTGCTAAAGCTGTTTGGTTCTTTTACATGGTCTTGTGGACATTTGAATTGTTCAGATATAATGATCCCAGTGTTAGTGTTAGCCCATATAATCCTGTATTTTTTTTCTTTTGTATTTGAAGCAACCTTTGCCTTTGCTGCTCCAATATTGAAGTTTTCCCAATGCTTGTGCATGCAGGACATATGGCATCATATACATTCTCTACTTCCTCTACGAGATGCTGCACGTGTTGCCTGCGTGTCCCATTCATTTCGATGCTCTTGGAGATGGTTTCCCAATCTCACCATAACTACAAAAACACTAGGTTTGGAAGACAAGATGTCATCATATGAAGACGAGATGTCATCATATATTCTATCGAGTGGTCTTGCAAGCAAAACCAACCACATACCGGAACACCACTCCGGCGCTGGCGTGAAGGCACTCACGCTTCAAATAACTGATTTTCCCATTTTCAGCACATCTTCTGATCTCGACCGATGGCTTCATATTGCTGTTAGACCAGGGATTGAAGAGCTTCGCCTATGGCTGGGGTTGCACTCACGTCATGCAGATGCAGCTGTGTACAACTTCCCGTGCAAACTTTTACTTGATGGAAGTGGCAAGTCGATTCGGCATCTTCATGTCAGCAATTGTGCCTTCCGTCCCACGCCAGGACGGCTGCTTAAGAAGCCTGACTAGTTTGAACTTTTGTTATATACGTATTACCGGTGATGAGTTAAGTTGCCTTCTTAACAGTTCAGTTGCTTTGGAGAAACTGAGACTTGTGTCTTGCAATGAGATAATTCTCCTCAAGATACCTAGCCTGCTGCAACGTCTTAGCCACCTGGATGTCAATATCTGCAAAAATCTGGAAGTTATAGAGAGCAAAGCCCCTAATATTTACAGTTTTAAATATATAGGTGCCCGGGTACGAGTACGACTATCACTTGGTGATTCAATGCAAAACTTTAAATTATTTTCTTCATCTTGGGACGTGATTCATTATGGTTGCGAAAATCATCCACACATGGGCATGGTTCCCAATCTTGAAGCTCTTGACATATATTCGTCTTATGCGCAGGTATGCTCTTTAACTTCAGAGTATTAGATACCAGCATTATGCAAGAAAATGTAGCAACCTGCATGTTCCTTGAGTAATTAATCTCAAACATTTCTATGCAGAGGGATGCATTGGTGGCACCTGGCAAATACTTCCACCTTCGGCTACTACGTATTGAGTTTTCTAAGCCAGACTATGATTATTTCTCTCTGGTTTCTTTGCTTGACGCTTGTCCTTTCTTGGAGACTTTTGTCTTGTTTGTAAGTCAAATGCATTCGTTCAAGTATATGGCTCGTCTTTTCAGCGTTATTATTGACATTGACATCTATCCAATGCAGGTAGAGCCGGATCCCGTGGAGCAAGAATCAGTTTTAATGGATTCTTCTCGTGATCTAAGGCAGATGCCAGGACACTTGCATAGGAACATCAGGGATGTTCAAATCATTGGCTTTTGTACTGCAAGGAGCATAGTTGAGCTCACATGTCATATTCTTGAGAATGCAAAGTCGCTTGAGTGCCTTAAATTGAGCACCTCTTACGAGGCCGAAATTTTGTGTTCCCACGGTGAAAACGTTAAATGCCTCCGGATGAGTAGGGATATGATTATGGAAGCCCGTAAAGCCCTCTTGGTCGTTGAAAAATACATTGTGGAGAAACTTCCCTCTTCTGTCGAGTTGAAAGTTGTGGAGCCTTGCAAACGGTGCAATCCTCTTGAAATTTAGGGCCTGTTTGGTCTGGCTCTAGCGGCTAGTTGGGGTCAGAAGTAGGGTTCCAGGGGAGTTGACTACTTTGGCAAGATAGGTGATGTCTTAGCCAGTTGTCTATATGGCATTATAATTTCTCCGTGCCATTTTATTTTAATTCTAAATAGGCTGTATGTTTTTTCATCAAGTTACGGGAGCGGTCGATTGCTTAAATCTTGTGATTTTCATGTGTTTATCATTTCTTTAAAAAAATAGTTGCTACGTTTTCTGCGTAATTTGTTAATATTGTTTTGTGTTCAGTTCATAACTGACTTAATTGCACTGATCCAAATTTTGCTAGTTTAGGCAATACAAACTTTCAGATAAAAAACGGATGTCTTAATGGTATTTGCCTACAAATTACTACACTCAACAGATCTGGTATGGGGTCATGGTTTCATGCTGCAAGTCAACTTCACCTCCCGTACCTTTCGAAGGTTGTCAACCAGATGCTCACCAGCTCCCCATCTTAGAAAATATCTCCTTTGCCTTCACGAACAATGGCCGATCCACCCTATTCTGGTCTAGCTATGGCTTTTGGAGGACTTGGCATGCCGCGCTGGCAATTCACTCCTGCGTTATGGCATGCCACATGTGACGAAGCCGAACATGCTTGATGGCACGCCACGTCCATTGATCAATTTAGTGGAAAGACCAATGTATCCTGCCATTGGTTTGTGTATGTAGTTCAAAGTTACCATGCACATCCCCGCTACACGATTTTAGGAGGGTGCAAGGCCGCGACTCAACCAAAGCTCACGAATTACGTGCAAGATATCTTGACAAGGAATCAGAAATCCGGCACATGTGGCGCACGATGAGTGACTTAACAGGATTAGATCCAGCTAGATAGTCTTGGACTAAACTGTACCCATGAGCCTAGTTCATGAGTTGAGGACTAGTATTTTTAATATTGAAGTTGATATAATTAATTAAGTATTCTCACGAGCCGAGGTTTTTTACCTTAGGTGCAACCTCTCCCTTAATGTATTGTCTTTATTAGAACACCACTACGGCGTGACCACCCATCGCACTTGTCTCGATCATGCAAAGCACGGCAGTATAATACCATGCGAAAATTGGATAAGGGACAACATTTGTCTTGTACCAATTACAATTTCGAGGTATATTTACTAAAACACACCGTATGATCTAAAATAGAAAGTTTGACTTTTCTCACATGAGATTACCATTTTACCCTCGGCAAAGATGACCAGAATTTTTCCTTCTTTTGCATGGAAGCGTTATGTTACACTATATTAGCAACAAACTGAGAACTCCGGCATTGGCCAACGGCGAACCCTAGCGAACGTCTTCCTCCATTCTGTTCGCCTACGGTCGTCGCCCCCAAAACCGGTTCTTGCCGCCAGCAAGAGCGCCTCCCTGTCGTTCCTAACATCGGACTCCCTACGTCGTCCAATCCCACGTGATTGGTTAGGCCCCAATGGCGACCGACGTGGCAAGGTTCTGCGCTGCTATTGTATACTCGTGTAGTTATTTATGTTTATCAGATTGTAACCTAGTAGCACATAGTAGTTGCTCAATGTAAGTGTGTGCAAATGATAAAGTATGTTAGCTTGTTGAGTAGCAATATATATTAGTTCTAATTTCCATCGGCAGCAACGTAGTTACAAGATTTTGAAGTTGTACAGATTCCCTATTGCTTTTGGAAGTTGGCACACTCGTTGCTTACCGTTGTTTGTGAGATTGCTAAATTGCTTTTAATTATTATGAAGTTGTCTACTGATGATGTCAAATTGTCTACAATTGGTGTTAAAGTTGTTAAGTTGATTTTAGTTGTTACTAAATTACCTACTGTTGTTGTAAGTTTGCTACTTTTCTTGTGAAGTTGTTTATCATTATTGTGAAGCTACCTATTTATTATAGTGAAGTTATAAACCTCTTGTTGTGAAGTTGCTAACTTGACTTTAAGTTTTTTTAAATGCATGTGTTACATGCCGATGTTGTGGAGTTGTCTACAGTTATTTGTTATGTTTCTCAGTTGTTTTTATCTTTATAAAATTATCTTCCGATGTTATGAAGTTGCCTTTAACAACAATACTAAAATTTATTTATGTAACTTAGCAACATCGAAAAACAAGTAGTATAACAAGCTTGCTTTGTCGCACTCTAAAATTGTTATTTTCAATCGTCAAATATATGTTAGTGGAATCTAGTTTTGAAGATCTCGGCGGAAGGACTCCGAAAGTGAAAATGTTTCGTAATTTCTACACTCAGTTCAAAAGAGAAATTAGTTGCTCAGGTTGGCTGATGCAGTTTTTCTCTTTTTTCCCTCATTTTGTAAGGTAGGGACCGAAGAAGGATGCGCACTGGTGGCGCTGCCTATATGCATGTCCAAACCATATATTACTAGGCAGACCGGAACAGAATATATGGATTATTATGTGCACATGGAGAAAAATGGAAAACAATGTTATCAATGAATAAATTTGAAGGAAATAAATTGGTAGCCCAAACCATCTGCCCAGTTTCCAATCTGTTTCAAAAGTTTCCTTCTTATCGATGAGATCTTCAAATTATATGGCCCATTATTAGGCTAGCATACCACGAGATAACTTTAAATACCAACACCATGACAGCTACATTAATCTTCATGTTTAGCTTTGTCCTAAAATATATTTTAACTAGTTTTCATGTTAACTTTGTACATATTTTTTCCTAAAAATTTCAAAATCATTCTTTTGAACCAGATGATGCTAAGCCCATTGTCGACATGCATGTCAAATAAGCAATTAATATATATGCAAAACTAGTAGAATTTGTTTGATATTTTTTTAGTTCGTGATTACTATTACATGATATTTCATACCACAATACATAAATTGTCAAATTATTACTACCCACTTTAGCTTAAAATTTGACCATGAAAAAACTACGAAAGAACCATGCCAATGGTTCGATTTTTCTAGAAGTTTCCATAAATATTTTCACCTGATCATCCACTAAAAACTATTATTAAGATATTGTTTAGACCATATACTTTATGGATATCTCTCATATAAGTTATACACTATATACTTTATGCGTTTTCCAAAGTTAACTTAATTATGAGAAACCATGTTAAAAACTATAATTTAAATTTAGCATAATGCGAGTGTATTTTCCAACAACGCACATTACAAATTTATAACAAACTACAACTATTATTCAGCAGCTCACTTATACAGTCAACTAAGTCATGTAATTAATAGAAAATTATATTTGATAAGATTGTAGCATGCTAAATTTTGAAAGAAGTGCAAAAGTTTAGCATAAATTATTATATCGACATAGATGCAGTGGATTGAATCCGCACACATAATTAATTTCATAGAATCGTTCATCTAGGTATATCAGTAATTACAACGAATGTCACCATAGGACATTGCAACGAATGCTTCAAGCAATAGGACACAGCCGATTGAACTACGGGGGAAGACGATCCTCTGGGAGACGAACCTATGGATGTGGACACCGATGGAGTGCGGGTGGTTGAGAACCGCGACGCGGTCCTCCTGATTCCTCGAAACGCTAGTCGTAGTTTCTAATCCAGGTGTCACGGCAGCAGCGACAAGAGAGACGGTCAAAGAGAATGGGTAGCTCCTCGAAGTCGTCATCCAACTCGACATCGAAGCGAGGCATGAAGCTGATGTGGTTCTCATGGGCCAAGGCCTGCCCTATCCTCCCCATGTAGTGGCGTCACTCTGTGAGGTGGAGGGTCTGCGCACTCTAGAAGAGACTTGTGAAGCTGCCTTCAGGGTCCACCTCCTCCGCCTCGTCCGCGAAGGTGAGCCCATTTGACGCGTTGCTTAGGAGTGTGCCAGATGTCCTCGTGGCGTACATGGGCCTCTACAGCCCATGATATGAGACTTATCATTCTAAGTCCGAATAGGGCCACGAAGCCCAACCAGAAGTACCAAGCACCTAAATGTTGGATTTAGTGCCCCAAAGTAGTTCATATATCTATGTCATATTCCTTGAACTTAGCATCTTCCTATGTATCGTCGAATATGTGATTTGGTTGTGCAACTACATGTGTTATAAGATGTTTGTTCTAAACTTTCCTAGTAGATAGAGTTATGCGGACGCTTAACTCTGACTAGTGTGGGAGTAGGCAGATGTGACCAGTTCTACTGGTCATAGGCATAGATATGATGAGTTGATGACCCGACTCTACAGACTCGGGTAAAGGAGTTTAGTGTGAGTCAAACTGTTCGTACCAAAATTTGGCACCTAGCCGGCTCGACCCCAGATATCCTTGATCCAGGGGAGAAGACGCCAAGACATGGAGATGGAGGAAGGAGACAAGCAATGTCTCAATTGGCAAAGCCATAGGCTGCAGGTCACCATGTCCTAGGACCCGGCATTTGGTCCTACGAAGGCGCCGCCAATCTCCCAGGAGCCGGCCAAGGCGCCGACATCATCCGAAAGCCGGCATTCTCCTAGTTGCCGGACAGAGCCACCATTATGAAAGAGGGTCGGCCAGAGCCGCCATCATGTAGGAGCCACTCGGTTTCATCATTCCAAAGCCGGTATCCTTATATCGGCTAAGGAACAAGCATTGTACCATCAGTCCGGGCATGGGGAATCACATTGTCGGTGCATCGCCGGCTAACCCAATTATCATAGAAGATCACCATGTCGAGCCGCCAAGACAAGAGCGAATGCAGAATTCGTTCAAGCAGGATATCAAGGACTGCGACGTGTTTCATGAAGCACAATCGGCCTTTGAAGGACGATTGGAAATTGTTGAAGCACAAACTGATAGCCAGCCGGCTAGCATTAATCTTGACGGCGATCAAGTGTTGACTCGGCTGCCTCAAGCCGGCTCATCCCAAGACGGACGGGTACATGCTAAAGATGATGGGATCGATTCGTCAAATAAAGAAATTTCTCAAGACGGCAATCCTGAAGATGAACGTTCCATCAAAGCCACAACGAAGACGCCTAACACTGGGGGGCAATACGAAGATCCAAAGACCAATGCCTGCAAGGTTAAAAGGGACAAAGGCAGCGATAAGCATAGAAGGAGGAAATCTAAAGTCACCTTCGCTCAATTATTGGAGAAGTATCAGAAGCTGAGCGAAGCAAAAAGTGCTTATCGGCCAACTGAAGCAAAGGCATCGAAGTCACCACCAAGGCGTAAATCTGAGGACCAGGGTTAGCGAAAGAAGAAGCTCAACATACCGACCCCGTGCACTTCTTTTGGGCCGCCAATGCCGAAGTCATCCGTGCCTTCCCATGACCGCTTCTATTCATATCAATCACGGGACAGGTATGATTCACGGGCACACCATCAGTCTTATGCTAAATCACCTCGCCAAGTTTGTACAGCTCCAAGAGAATCAAGCCGGCAACCATATGTCAAAGACCGACTTAATCTAGAGTCGGCCAGGAGCTCATGGAGGAAGAAGGAGGTGGTCAAGCAAGTATACATAGTAAGAAGAGATGGCCGCAAGGATGCTGTTCCAGACCCGACTCCAAGTAACCAAAAGCCAGCTGAGATGATGTTGGCTACAAAGGGCAAGTAAGAGGAGCGAGTAACCTTCAAGGACCCAGGCGTCGAGTCTGAGCAGACTAAGCCGGAAGTGCCCAAAGTCAAGAAAGAACTGTCAGTACATAAAACAAAATTACAGCCGGGATGCCCACTCGGTTTATCACAATGGCAGCTGAGGCGGCTTAGAGCCGATGAGTTGGAGAAGAGGAACATGGCGTGGGTTCCTAAGGGAAGCCCTCAAGTTAAAAAGGATACGCCAACTTTTGTTGCCAAGCCGGCAGGAGGAGAGGAGGACAAACAAGAAGTTGGCAGGCGAAGCCGGCGATCTTCATCTCGCTATGGGAGACCTCAGACGGCGTGTCATCCTTGTTCTCCAACCATATCATCAAAGTCGGCGCTACAGAATTTATCACCAGCCGAAACATCTGATTTATTTCGGCTATCACACTTTGGTGGACGGGTTCTCCAGGTCCTTTAAGATGAGGACGCACGGCCGATATTTGCATATCGCCCTAGGAATGCATTGTGTTGGCAAAGCCGGCATCTGGCTAGGAGCTTTCTTCATGGTTTATTTGATTCCTGGGAGCCGGTGCTCAGTTTGCCAACACCTATAAGGACGGCTTGATTATTGAGTCGGCCATTGACGGAAGATCTAGCGCAAGCCGGGTGGCCGGCTGGAATGAATATGATTTTCTTATCTGCAGGATCCGAGTCAAATGATCAGGGCAAGCTGCACCACGGGATACATGGAATCGCTTGTGTTATGAAGATGAATATCTGAAAAGGCTCTACCCAGGTGGGAACCAGCCTGAGCATACATACGGCCGATAAGAGATTATCGCCCTTAGCATGCATAGCCGATGCAGTTTTAACATCGTGCTTACAACAGCCTAGGCAAGATATTTTCTGGCACGCAAGATCTGCTAGAAAACAGGGGGGCATATGTTCGCACCCAAATTTGGCACCTAGCCGGCTCGACCCCAGATATCCTTGATCCAGGGGAGAAGACGCCAAGACATGGAGATGGAGGAAGGAGACAAGCAATGTTTCAATTGGCAAAGCCATAGGCTGCAGGTCACCATGTCCTAGGACCCGACATTTGGTCCTACGAAGGCGCCGCCAATATCCCAGGAGCCGGCCAAGGCGCCGCCATCATCCGAAAGCCGGCATTCTCCTAGTTGCCGACCAGAGCCACCATTATGAAAGAGGGCCGGCCAAAGCCGCCATCATGTAGGAGACGGCATTCTCATGAGCCGGCATTATCACAGAAGTCAGCCTGCATTTTCCCAGGAACATGCCCTCCAGAAGCCGGCGTTTAACCCAGAGTTGGCCATTGGGAGCCGACATTATCCAAGGAGCCGACATTGCCTCAGGGGCCAGCATTTCATGTCTCAAAAGCCGGCATATGCGCTGCCATGACCCCGTCAACAGCTCGAGCCGGCACTGTCGTGTCCCAGGAGGAGGAGGGCCCGTCGTGTCCTAGCCAGCATGCCGTCATGCCGCTATATACTAGTTGGCAACATAAGCCGGCATACTGCCAAGTACCTGAGAACCGGCGTATGATACGTCTCAAACGTATCTATAATTTTTGATGTTCCATGCTTGTTTTATACCAATTGCTACATGTTTTGCATCTACTTTATATCACTTTTATACATTTTTTGGGACTAACCTATTAACAAGATGCCGAAGTGCCAGTTCCTGTTTTCTGCTGTTTTTGTATTCCAGAAAAGCTAGTCTGGAAATATTCTCGAAATTGGACGAAACTACACGGGGGTGCCTATTTTTCCAGAACACACCTGACGGAGCGAAGGAGCAGCAGAGGAGGGCCACCAGGGCCCCAAACGCCAGGAGGGCGCGGTTCCCCCCTCTGCCGCGCCCTGGGGTGGTGTGGGCCCCTCGGGGGTCCGCAGCCGCCGCCCTTTCGCCTACTTATTCCCCCCGACGCGAAAACCCTAAGTACCTGAGCAAATATCCATGAAAAGTTCCAGAGACGCCGCCGTCGTCAACCCTAGCTCGGGAGGGTTCAGAACCTCTTCCCGGCACCCTGCCGGAGAGGGGAATCGTCACCGGAGGCTTCTACATCGCCATGCCTGCCTCCGGAGTGATGCGTGAGTAGTTCATCCTTGGACTACGGGTCCATAGCAGTAGCTAGATGGTTGTCTCTCCACTTTGTGCCATCATGTTTAGATCTTGTGAGCTACCCTACATGATCAAGATCATATTATTGTAATGCTACATGTTGTGTTTGCTAGGATCCGATGAATATTGAATATTATGTCAAGTTGATTATCAATCTATCTTATATGTTATTTAAGATCTTGCATGCTTTCCGTTACTCGTAGATGTTTTGGCCAAGTAGATGCTTGTAACTCCAAGAGAGAGTATTTATGCTAGATAGTGGGTTCATGTCTCCGTTTAACCTGGGACAGTGACAGAAAATTCTAAGGTTGTGGATGTGCTGTTGCCACTAGGGATAACCTAACGATGCTATGTCCACGGACATATGTGTTTGTTTACATTACGCACTTTACTTAATGCAATTATCCGTTGCTTGCAACTTAATACCAACAGGGGACTCGGATGACAACCCGGCGGTGGATTATTAGTCATAGATGCTGTTGGATAACGATCTATGTATTATGTCGTAATGCCCAATTAAATATCATAGTAGTCAACATGTCATGTATATGCATTGTCATGCGCTCACTATTCGTCAATTGCCCAGCTGTAATTTGTTCACCCAACATGTTAGTTATCTTTTATGGAGAGACACCACAAGTGAACTGTGGACCCCGGTCCATTCTTTTACACTGATTAAACAACCCCAAACTGCAAACTGTTCCTTTTTCATTCTCTGCAATTTAATACTCATTTTCCACACCATACGTTTAATCCTTTGTTTTCAGCAAGCCAGTGAGATTGACAACCTCACTGTTTCGTTGGGGCAAAGTAGTTTGATTGTGTTGTGTGTAGATTCCACGTCAACAGTCCAGACTCCCGTCAACAACACTATTTTTCTGGCGCCGTTGACAACCTTCTGAAGAGTTGCTGCTCCTACTGGTTCGATAACCTTGGTTTCTTTCTGAGGGAAAACTTGCTGCTGACTACATCATACCTTCCTCTTGGGGTCTCCCAACGAACGTGTGTTTCACGTCATCAGCGTACCTCCACTTTTCACTCGGCAGGCGCATTCACAGGCCAGATCGTGCCATAATCTGGCTTATTAGCCGGTTTAATTGACGACTCGAAGGTGACCCGGAAGACAGCATATAGAGATTTGCATGACAACGCTATGAAGATGACCTCGTATGGAAAGGTGCTTAACACGGAAGTTGTGCGTATCGTCAAGGGGCACAATATTTCTTTTGGAGGTGTCTTCATCCGAGTTAGTATGCGGTCTAGAGAGTTATGACAAGACCTGTGCATATTAACTTGTCACCTGCCATAATCCGACCTGAAGATGAAGATGGACCTAGAAAGGCATAAATACCGACTTATATGGAAAAATCATAGTCGCAAGAGTTGTTCGCGTCGTCGAGACTTACAAGTTTGGTCTTTGGGCCATATCCATACGAGTTACGGTGCAACTTTCAGGCCCATGACAAGAAGAAGGACAGGAGGTGCTGCGAATCTGGACAGGAGTTCGACTTGGATTAGGTTTAGGGTTTTAGGACGGTTTTGATGTAATTTCCTTATAGAAAAAGTCCTATGCTTGTACGGAAAGTCCAGCCGTCTCATATATATGTGAGAGGTAACGGCCGATTGAACAACACCAATCAAACCAATCAATCTATCACACCTTCGCGTGTTCAATTTATCCCTCACCCTTGTACCTATGCTTCTCGTTCCTTCGTAAGCCGGTCATCATGCCGGCGACCTGTAAGGTCACGAGGCTCTAGGGGCGATTAGGTCGACCTGGAGCTGACAATCGTCGCCGGCTTCCTCCGACGGGGCTTGTCCCGAGGGGCTGGGGCGTCTGGTATCAAAAGCGCCGGCTGGATTGTCTTGCGTATCGCGCTTCCAGCAGGCCTCCCGCGGTGCGAGTTGCGGGGCATCTCCCCCGGCGCAGCGGGTACACGAGGACGTGTTCGTGTGACGCGTTTCTAACGCAACACACTTTTTGGCGACTCCGCTGGGGACGAAGCATCAAACGGTCTCCAGGCCGTTCTTGCTACGAGGAACGCATCAAGAGGCGGCAATCTACAAAAACGGTAACATGTATCATCAGTCTAATTACGTAGATGCCAACATCCCGTATGAGAGATCTATCGAGTATACTTTATCGGCTAGCACTAGTCATCATCCATATGGCTACGGGCACAAACCGATAGAAGTACGCTTTATGGAAGAAGCTATGAATTGTTGCCTTGACAAATTACGGGAAGGTTTGAGTTCTCATGCATCGGCTGCCCCATATCATAGGCCGATGAGTAACATGGGTTACTCGACAGATCAATATGGGACACTTCATGGGCAAGAGGATGTCTCACGGTTTTATCTATCGGATGCCGACTCGCAATATGCAGGGTCGTCCCCAAACATGCCGATGGATGGGGGAATCGGCTATGCTGGTACCAGCGACTTGGCCGGTTACTCCCAGCCGACTTATACTGCACCTTATGTGAGCACTGAATCGGCAACTTATGCGACTGACGATATTCGCAATTCGGCTTACCTTCAAGGTGATGGTCGAATTAGTGGAGATCCCGCAGTAGCACACGTGCCGGCTTATAATACTGTGGTGTATGATACTTACCCTGCACAATTGCAAAATTTCGGCAACCCATGGCCGAAAGAAATCAAGAGTGCTGGGCGGCAACCCCGACCAGAAGATGGGAACCTGAAGCGGATGATTAGAGCCAATTGTAAAAGGATTGATGAAATCTGCCAGGAGCTAAGCGAAAGTGGGCAACCTTGTGACTCCGCTACAGTAATGGCTATATTTAAGCAGGAGTCAGAGGCCAAATGAGTCGGGGGGCAAGCCGGTAACTTCACTACGCCAACTCTCGAAGAATTATCAGACGAGCAACGTCAAGGCTATGAAGTTATTAGGAGAAAGCGCAAAGAGGAGTTCGAAGATCTCAGAAAGAAGCATGATGAAGAAGACTTGCAGATGTTTTATGCAACTCTTAAGAAAGATACTCGAGCGTCTATTCTTCCACGCGACAATCATATCGAGCCTTCTGCGCTACCGGTACAACAAGACGAAGCTCTGCAGATCAACCAACAAGACAGGGTTGACCCGGCCAATACGATCAAGCCGGCAAAACAAGCCGGGTCATGCAATACAGGCGGCGGGTCCAATTAGCAAAGGAAGACCGAGCCGACTATCACGACCGACTTTGTAGAAGCCGAACTTAGCGGTTCCGGCAATGGCGAGTCGGGCGTTCATGTCGGGTCTATCAAGCTGGCAGAGGAGAGCTTCGTCAAGGAGGAGCATGGCGAGCAACACGAGTCGGTCGTGCTCTACTTTTCTGGATGCGAGGGAGTTTGCTTACTCCCTGACGAGTTCCATGCCGAGGATGATGAGCATCAACAACAACAAGGAGACACGACCGAACAAAGTTCGGTTAGCGATGAACATCAAGAGCCAGAAAGCGAAGCCGGGCAATGATCGGTTGACAAGGAGCGTCCAGTAGACGTGGCACGGGATCCAGAAGAGGAAGACAAGATGTTCGAGAATTATTCAGAGGTGGGGCAAAGCATTATTCCCGATGCACCAACATCGCAGTTTCCTGACGTTTTCGAAGAGGTACGCCTAGCCGACAATTTACTTATCTTTAGATTTGGTCATAATCATATTGTTGATGCATTTTCCAACAAGATTTTAATTAATGTTGAAAGACCAATCAGGATGAGTAACTTGTCTGCTAGGAATAGTCTTGTCACTAATTATGTCGGTCAACATATGGTGCCATTCGTAGAGGCTAATAGTGACAATTTACCGCAATCAAAGTTGTTCCCGACATGCCGGCTAAGCTTTATATTCATATGGACAACTTTGCTTGTTTCATGCCTGGCTAATATTTGGTCTCGTATGAGATATATATTGTGTAGCTATTTTGGTTGCAGAATCACAAAGCCATGTGCAAAGTCCTTCAACATAGCCGATTCAGAAAAATTGGAAACGGAGGGCAAAAGACTATGCGTAGCCGAGTTGGATGACTTTAAGCCGGCACCACTCGGTTTATAATTCCAAAGCCGGTATCCTTATATCGGCTAAGGAACAAGCATTGTACCATCAGTCCAGGCATGAGGAATCACATTGTCGGTGCATCGCCGGCTAACCCAATTATCATAGAAGATCACCATGTCTAGCCGTCAAGACAAGAGCGAATGCAGAATTCGTTCAAGCAGGATATCAAGGACTGCGACGTGTTTCATGAAGCACAATCGGCCTTTGAAGGACGATTGGAAATTGTTGAATCACAAGCTGATAGCCAGCCGGCTAGTATTAATCTTGACGGCGATCAAGTGTTGACTCGGCTGCCTCAAGCCGGCTCATCCCAAGACGGACGGGTACATGCTAAAGATGATGGGATCGATTCGTTAAGCAAAGAAATTTCTCAAGACGGCAATCCTGAAGATGAACGTTCCATCAAAGCCACAACAAAGACGCCTAACACTGGGGGGCAATACGAAGATCCAAAGACCAATGCCTGCAAGGTTAAAAGGGACAAAGCCAGCGATAAGCATAGAAGGAGGAAATCTAAAGTCACCTTCGCTCAATTATTGGAGAAGTATCAGAAGATGAGGGAAGCAAAAAGTGCTTATCGGCCAACCGAAGCAAAGGCATCGAAGTCACCACCAAGGCGTAAATCTGAGGACCAGGTGTCGTGGGTTTGTCACGTCAGGTGTCATGGATGACTTCATAGGTGTGGGATTGCGCGAGTCAATCGTCTCCGAGCTAAAGATCGCAGGGCACGAGGAAGACAATGTTTTTTACCCAGGTTCGGCCCCTCAATGTG
This sequence comes from Poa pratensis, assembly GCA_947311845.1. Taxonomy (NCBI): domain Eukaryota; kingdom Viridiplantae; phylum Streptophyta; class Magnoliopsida; order Poales; family Poaceae; genus Poa; species Poa pratensis. Next base: position 12,854,707 of record CAMZMU010000083.1, on the reverse strand, counting down.
AGGTAAAGACCTACGTCCTGCCTATCCTAGATTGGTATTGATATGAATATGGTGTTACAAGGGGTTGGCGATCGATGTGTCGAGTCGCCTATCTCTAGATGTATGAGAGCCTAGAGTTTTAGGTCCCGGGAGTCCACCTTATAAAGACGGTGCCTCCCCGGGTTACAAGGAAACTTGTGCGTTAAGGAAAGATAAGCCGGAGTCCTACTTGGCGACTAAGTAATGTAATTTCGTGTCTTCCAAGTTTTGTCTTCTCCCGTCTTCTAGATCCTTCCTCTTAATACGCCATGATATTGAGTCGGACCATCTTCGTGTAAGCCCGCGAGTGGTGCGGTCTTGAATATAGGTTGAGCCGCACCTTGCTTGAATAAGTCGCGTAGGCCTTGTGAGTTGCGGGTTAACCCATTTATTATTCCCCCGACATTAGCCCCCAAGCTTCTGGGTGATTCGTAGAATCAGGCAGAAGATTGTCTTGATGATGATCTTGCGGGCTTGCGTATGTAGTTCTTGCCGACTTGTCAATGTTGCACTTGGCGACTCGCTGATGATGAGTCGCGAGCGTAGCGGCTTATTGAGCCGCCAATGTAAAAGCGATGAGCCGCTGATATTTGTTGATATAGTATCGCAGGCATTCGAGGCCGGCGAAATCTTGTTGAAGCTTCTGAGTTAATGTGGAGGCGGCGAAGCCTTTGGTGAAAACCACCTTATCCTGCTGGATGTAAGACTGAGCTGAAATAATAAGAATAATAACTTATGAGTGTCAAGATATGTCAGCCAAATGTGTATAAGGTGTTGAGTCATAGACATCGAAGTATAAAAGACCATAAGCATAAATAAGCTGGTCAATCATTAGAGTATAATAACTTGTCAAGATATCATGACAAGCCATCTGAGCGTATGGCGGCTCAAGGGTATATAGCCACAACCTGTATTTAAAGACTTCCGAGTCGCTAATTTGACTCGCAAATGGATTTATATATTCTCATGTGCTGCAAAAAATGAGATATGCATATAAACATGATATATGAATATAATAAAGACCACCGGATACTGGTGGATGTGTAGCCCCCGAGGGCCGAGTTGTATGCACGATCATGCTGCTCGGGACTCAAAAATATCACAATTTGGACAAAAATTTAATTGTCCTAGTCCCCAGGCATTAAGCATGCATGATTTCATTATCCTGTTTGATGGCATATCGTTGCAATTTGATCCTGCAACAGATTGAGCAAATATTTTGCCGCAAGAAAATAATGATACTTGGAGTAGGGCAGAGCCGCATATAAATTCCAAACTGTGAAATATTAGTTGAGATGCTAGGATAAAAGATAATCCCAGTCAATATGCTAGATATAAATTAAGGAATCATCCTTAAAAATTCCACTTGATGTGGCTGCAGTTAAATAAATAATGGTGGCTTCAACAGCCGATATCAGGAGATTATCATCCCAATCATTAGAAAATCTGGTCGTGCCAGTTCAAACTCATATGGCTGAGTTATAAGTTCCTAAAATTCAGAAGGCAAAGCCCCCGAGGAAGCAATAACTTGATGATAATATGTTAGCCTTGGTGGCTGATAATAATGATAAAATATTAGTACTCCGCATGATAGCATACGGTACCCTGCATGATAGCAAATTATAATATATACTTTTGCATGATAGCAAGTTGTGACCTGCATGATAGCATGTTTTAATCTGCATGATAGCAGATGGTTGCATGATAGCAACTGGTGAGATGCATGATAGCATATTGTACGATGCATGATAGCATATGGTACTTGACTCAGTATTTCCCAAATCTAATGTGTGTTCAGGGTCGAGAACGGCCATGATAGGCAGCCATGATAGGCATCAGACTCGATTGACGCCACACGCGGGTACTTTAGTCCTTCTGAATTATCTCTATTACCGTTAAGTAGGTCTTCGCGCGGCTCAGTATTTCCCAGGTAAAAAATGCGTGTTCAGGGTCGTTGGCGGCCATGATAGGCGATCACACTCGATTGACACCGCACCCCAGTACTTTGGCCGCATAGTGCAAAGATATTTCTGACTTAAGGCGAGAATAACCAGGATAATTGATTCCACGGGTCACTGATTTGACCCAAAATTGATACAACGGGTCACTGATTTGACCCAAAATTGATATGATGATGAGTCACTGGGTGACTCATAAGATGATGATTCATTAGTAACTCATAAACTGATATAATGATGAGGTATATGCGACTCATAAAATGATATGAGAGTAAATCACTAGGCGACTCATAAAATGGTATAATGATAAGTCGGTGATGATATAATGATATAATGACAAGTCATGAAATATTAATGCATGAGCATGTAATGGCAATCTTTATATGTCAAGATGCCCGTTTGCATGTGCAAATAAAATTTAATGCAAGCTGTAAATAGCTAGACTTTGATAAATGCAATGCGAGTTATAAAGAACTCTAATTTGACAAATGTATTGCGGGTTGTAAGAATCCCGACTTTGAGATCGAAGTGGATATAACTAAATCTCAAAAATAGATATAAATTAAAGTCTGCGACATGATATAATATGAATCGCAAAGACATTAATAAGAGGCATAATAAACTAGATATGCAGCCCCCGAGATAAACTCGAAGGTGCCAATTAATCATATGAATAAAAGCCAAAGCTGTAAAATTTGGGCATGATAGCGACTTATCTTGTTTTTATTCTCTCGGTGTCGATGACGCGGTCATTTCCATGGACAGTTGATGTTTGCTTGTCAAAGACAAAGTAGGCCGCAATAGGTTTTGAAATAAACCATGTCACAAGGCGGGAAGATGATGTCCGCGGCGGAGCCAAAACCGGCCGCAGCGAAAGTGTGGATACCCATGGCGAGGTCGCAGCTGGGCGCAACGTAGTGGAGCTTGCCGCAGCGAAGGCGGAGCGAAGCTCACAGCAGTAAGAACGGGAGTCAACCGCAAGTCGCCGATAGTTACGATACTTGGCCCACTTTCGCCGGTGAGCTTAATCTTTTTCCTACTCCTTGTACGTGAGCTGCTTTGGCTGCATGCATGGTCACGTACAGCAATATCTGGATCTTTTTCTTTCTTGAAATCTGATTCGATATGGATTTGTGTCATAGCCTTAGTTGCCTTTCCACGACGAGCCATCAATTTGCTTCTTCCTTTTGTGCATGTAGATTTCATGACCATGTTTATTGGATGAATCGCTGAAAAATCCTCTGAGTCGCCGATGCGACCTTATTATGTCTGCCCCACAGCTGCTTGTTCGAGGCAATGTTGGTGTAGGGCCTCAAGCGCGTGCCGAGTTAGAACTCGACTCCGGCCATTGAAAACAAAATGATGCCGGCGACTGATCTTGGCTGGTGTGTTTTAGGTCGCGGTACGCCTGCCGGCCGAAATAATTTTATTTGTAGATATACTCGACCGCGCTAGAGCAATGCTGGTATTGTGCCCCCGAACGCAGACGTGGATACTGATTAAGTGATATGATCCACGGACCATCAATGTTGACTCGTTGTAGACGAAAATCTATCCGGCAAGTCTGCGGAACTGAAGATGATTGTTGACAAAGCTGGCCGTGTTGGGATGAGATCAAAAACCGCCCGCGGTGGTGAGCCGCGGCTAAATGAAAGTCGCCTGCGGCGAGTCGGCAATTGCCGCGCTGATGTTAGGAGTCGCACTGATAACTTGAGCCGACCACTCCTTCTGTACTCCTGCTCGTTTCCTTCTGTTGGGTCAACTAGCACTCGATTTATGAAGTCACGCCGTATAGTGTAGTAGCGACTCAAATTGATATATTCTTCTCTTCTCAAAATAAGGGGTAGATGCATCAGGTATCACTTTCCATGCTAGGCAAGGGAAACTATCCAGTTCACTTCTTTATTTCCTTCGCGTGTGAGGTCTCCATGCAGGGTAATCACTTTTTCCTTCCATTGATCCATGCACGCATCGGTATTAGTGCAAAGCCCTTTTTCCATAATATAATAAGGGACACGGTCATGTGGTACGATTTGTCATCCGACTCGAACTATGCCTCCCGGCCAGATGCGAATTTGATCGGAACTAAATCTGTTTCCGCTTGTACGTTTTGTACTGCTTCGAGTCGGCAATTCTGAATCCGCGATCTTTGTTAGACTTCTGAACGGATTGCGTGTGAGCCGCACGTGGAAAGGTGCCTGACAATTTGGATCTTGGTAGATCTGATCAGCCGCACACGAGGACGATGTTGACGTCGAGTCCCCGGGTGCTGGTACGATGAGTCGCCGATGTTGGAGATGTCCGTGACGAAGGATTCGCGAACTTGCTAAGATATAAAACTTGTTGCGGTGCGCGAGTCGCTGACGGAGATCTAACCGTTGGAATCGTCTCAAATTTTGTGGGTAGCTTCGGGATTGTGTTCCGCAATGTTCCATCGGAGGGATCTTCGAATTTATGTCTGAGTCGATCTCGGTAATTGTTTTTCCGAGATCGTGCGGAGTTCCGTCAGATTTCGACAGGGCTTCGGTGTTTGAGTCGGCCACGGAGATCTAACCGTTGGAATTCGATGCGCTTTGGACAGCTGCTAGGAAACTCGATTGCGCATCTTTCCACCGAAGGGATCGTCGAGATAAGTTTCGAGCCGCCGCCGGTGATGTCCGCCATACGGATGTTGCTGCTGTCCTGTAACCCGCGCGTGAGGGGCGTTGTTGAAGTTGAGCCCCGAATCGCGCGGTCGAATTTCTCCATGCTTTTTACTTTGAGGTAGATCTTCATGTAGATGTAGATATCGCCGAGCTTGAAACGGCGATGATATCCTCCGTCCCTGGCACAGATCCAGCGCGGAACATGACGCTCTTGACCGCAGGCCCCACGGTGGGCGCCAACTGTCGTGGGTTTGTCACGTCAGGTGTCATGGATGACTTCATAGGTGTGGGATTGCGCGAGTCAATCGTTTCCGAGCTAAAGATCGCAGGGCACGAGGAAGACAATGTTTTTTACCCAGGTTCGGCCCCTCAATGTGAGGTAAAGACCTACGTCCTGCCTATCCTAGATTGGTATTGATATGAATATGGTGTTACAAGGGGTTGGCGATCGATGTATCGAGTCGCCTATCTCTAGATGTATGAGAGCCTAGAGTTTTAGGTCCCGGGAGTCCACCTTATAAAGACGGTGCCTCCCCGGGTTACAAGGAAACTTGTGCGTTAAGGAAAGATAAGCCAGAGTCCTACTTGGCGACTAAGTAATGTAATTTCGTGTCTTCCAAGTTTTGTCTTCTCCCGTCTTCTAGATCCTTCCTCTTAATACGCCATGATATTGAGTCGGACCATCTTCGTGTAAGCCCGCGAGTGGTGCGGTCTTGAATATAGGTTGAGCCGCACCTTGCTTGAATAAGTCGCGTAGGCCTTGTGAGTTGCGGGTTAACCCATTTATTATTCCCCCGACACCAGGGTTGGCGAAAGAAGAAGCTCAACATACCGACTCCGTGGACTTCTTTTGGGCCGCCAATGCCGAAGTCATCCGTGCCTTCCCATGACCGCTTCTATTCATATCAATCACGGGACAGGTATGATTCACGGGCACACCATCAGTCTTATGCTAAATCACCTCGCCAAGTTTGTACAGCTCCAAGAGAATCAAGTCGGCAACCATATGTCAAAGACCGACTTAATCAAGAGTTGGCCAGGAGCTCATGGAGGAAGAAGGAGGTTGACGATTAAGGCCCAATAGCGAAGAGCCTACTCGAAGCCCAAGACAAGAGGCCCAAGAAGATGGAGTACCCTCCAAGATTAGACATAGGCATAGTCGGTTTAGACTTTCCTTACGTGTAAACTAGGTCGGTTACGAACTCCCGAGACCCAGCCTATTTAAAGGCTGGGAGGGGTGCCGATCTAGGGACCAAGCCATACTCTAACCACCAAAGCTCTAGCGAGATCGACATCTCGCCGGAGCCACCTTGTAACCTCATAATCTCACGCGATCAATAACAGACAAGCAGGAAGTAGGGTCTTTACCTCCACCCGAGGGGCCTGAACCTGGGTAAATCTTTGCCTCTGCTTGTCAGCCGACGAAACTACCAGTACTACCACGTTCTCTCCCCATAATCTCAACCCTAGGTCCTTAACCATGGGATTTGATGAGTGTACCCCTCGTCAATTGGCGCCGTCTGTGGGAAAGAATAGTGCTGGACTCGCGGTTTCTTCGGTTCCATCGGAAAACGGCGACTCGCCGATCGGATCTACAAACGGCAACTCGCCGGCTGCATCAACAAACCAGAACTCGCCGACTCAGGGGCACACGGCAACTCGCCGGCTCACTCGACAAACGGCAACACGCCAGCTTCACCGCAAAAAGCACATCGGATCCTCTGATGGATTTCGAGCCACACTCGCCAGAATTCCAGGAGGCTTTCTCCGATCTCGAGTCAGGTTTGGGTTTAACCGTTGGTTCGTTCAATTTTTTCGTCAACAAGCTTGGTGTGCAGGACTTGACGATCCACGCCAACTCGCGACTTCCGCACCCGAGGCTCCATCGGTTGCGGCTCCTTCGACTGCGGACCCTCAACTGCGTCCATACCATCGTCGATCCTCCAAGCTTGTTCGTCTGCAACAACCATGTCCACACGAGAGATGCGCGAGCTCATTGAAGAACTCCAGGCGAGGAGGCCGAATCAGCATACCGCACAAACGATCCCGAGCTCGATCTCCCACTCGAGGATAGTTTCGACTGCGGGATCTCCCTCAGCGACTTCGACGAACCGAAACTCATATCGACAACCACGTCGACTCCGAGATCTGCACCAACAACAACCTCGACTTCGAGATTCATAACAACTTCGCCGACGCCGAGATGAGCATAGGCGATGAAGGCATCGACAGCGAGATCCGTCCAGACGGACCACTCGATGGGCATATCGACTCCGACATGAGCCTTGATGACGACGTCGAGTCCATGTGGGACTCGAAAACACATATACATACCCTCGGGTGATACCCCAGCAGGTCTACGTCGCCATCGCCGCAGAATCATCAGATGCTGCGGCCAGCCGCAGGCCTACAGAATTCCCGTGCACAGTTACTATGCCGGACGGAGTCACAACTCTCACAATCACTGCTGAGATGGCAGCAAAAGCAGATAAAGTTATCAAGGAGTGCACAATGATGCCAGCAGACGCAACACAAGAGGAGATGTTGACCTTCCAGTACTTCAACTGGCAGGAATCACTTCGACTGCGGCAGGTCAGAGCAACACTCGAAGAACGCAAAAAGCAAGCTAGCTTGTCGAGTGCGCGAAGAAGACAGCTCTCCCTGAGCTCCACCGGGCGAGCAGACACAAGACCCAGATCAAGGCTGTCACACCTCTCGCCGAGAAAGGGCGGCACTCACCCGCAACTTAGGCAACTCTTTCATGACATACGACGAGAGGGAGTGCCAGTACCCAAAACAGCTGCGGGTGCTCTCTTTACCGCTGCAGCATACCTAGAGGCAATCAAGCCTCCAGCTGATGACCCCAATGCAAAACTACATCGCCAACAGATCAAATCACTCGCCTTAGCGCGAAGGCCATACGCCAAATTCCAAAACTCCAGGTGGGAGTCGAGACCGTGCCCTAGTGACACGCGTCGTGAAGAGCACAATCACAGTGGTCGCCGCCACCACTCGAAGGAAAGAAGCGGCTCGCGTAGGCGCAGGTCCAGGAGCAGATCACGCAGATCTTACAGTAGCGACTCATACTCTGATCGAGAGCCTGAGCCACATGGAGCTCTGTGCTTCACTCGACGCGTCCGCGAGACACGGATGCCCAAAGGGTTCAAACTCACATCTGAACAGCCCAAGTACACGGGTCGACAGGAACCTTCGGGTGGCTGGAAGACTACAGGCTGGCTGTCGCGTGCCAGCGAGGCACAAACACCACAGCCATGCAATACATACGACTCATGCTCGAAGGCACAGCCCGCGACTGGCTCAAAGCTTTACCTCCATCAACATACGACTCGTGGGATCACTTCCGCACTGATTTCATCAAAAACTTCGAGCCTCTATGTGAGCGCCCAAAAACGTTCGAGGAGCTGCGAGCCTGCGTTCAACGTTCAGACGAAACGTTGAGGTCATACATCAGACGATGGACTGAGATACGCAACTCAGTCGGAGTAATTTCAGAAGATATGGCCATGGACGCTTTCATAATGGGACTCGCCAGGCGGACCTCAAAGAAGCACTTGGTCGCAAAAAGCCAACCTCTGTGGCTAACCTCTTGATGACCGCGACTGAGTGGGCAGACGGAGAAGACATGGCGCGCACCACACGCGGGTCCTCACCCCGTGACAATCATGAAAGCGGCAGTCGAAGCCGCAGAGACTCGTACAGAGACGACCGAAGGCGCAAGCGTTCAAAACGTCACTACGACGATGACAGACCCGAATTCATGGCGGCTGGGTTCTCCACACCCCGCAACGACCAAGACAGAAGCGACCGACGGTCAGAAGATCGGCGAGACAGTCGAGATGATCGCGGGACAGTCGAGATGATCGCGGGACAGTCGAGACCGCGGCCAACGCAGTGATAGCTACAAGAGGAAGGACTGGCGCAAGTCACGATCCGGAGCACAATCCGAGCGATCATTCGAAGAAAAGATGGATGCTGATTGCAGATTCCACCTGTACAAGGGGGACGACGGAAAACTGCGCTCCAATCACTCGATGAGAAACTGCAGGGAGTTCGACCAAATGGCGACTGATTACGTAAATCTCAGAAAGGCAGCAGCCACACAAGCACCTGCACCCGTGCCTCAGCCAAACAATGTGCCTGTTCTGATGGCACCACCACCACAGCCTGCCGCAGGCGGAAATCTCGCGGGTGCCATACAGCACATACCTCGGGTGGACGAACCACAGTACCCTCCGCCCCAAGGGCAGATGTACATGATACAGAAAGGTCGCCCTTCCAACAGGGAGCAAAAACTTCGCACTCGACAAGTAAACATGGCGGTCATGTCACCTCCGCTGTAACTGAATTCTTGAAGGGTTCTGAAACCGCAATAAGCTTCAGCAGAGAGGACCACCCTCCATCGGTTGTTCGTCCAGGGCACTCTGCTCTGGTACTCGACGCGCAAATTGGAGGCTACGCCATGTCCAAGGTATTCATGGATGGTGGCAGCGGCATAAACATCATCTTCGCAGATACGCTCCGCAAAATGAACAGGTCAGTCGAAAACCTGCCAAGGTCTTCAAATACCTTTCACGGTATCGTCCCAGGCAAAGCAATAAGCCCAGAAGGCACCATACAACTCGACGTAACGTTCGGGGACAAGAACCACTTCAGGACAGAATCGATTGAGTTCGAAGTTGTCGACTGGAAGTCACAATACCATGCTATACTTGGACGCCCGACGTTCGCTCGATTCATGGCGGTGCCACACTATGCATACCTCCAGAAAGATGCCTGGACCAAAAGGAGTAATCACAGTCAAGGGAACTTCCAAAAGTCTGACTCTTGCGACCGAGAATTTAGCAAAATCTCTGAGATGTTTGGCATGGAAGCAACACTCGCTGATCTAGCGGTCTCCAACGATCGAACACTTATGCCAGCACAAAAAGGTGGCAGTCGACAGAGCATTCAATGCCACCAATGACACAAGATCGCATCAGGTGCACCCGACTGACCCGACCAAGACAGTCAATGTCTCGTCGAGTCTGCCTATCGCATAGGAAAGCGCGCTCGTCGAATTCCTCCGTGAGAACTGGGATATATTTGCATGGTGTCCAGCCGACATGCCAGGTATTCCCAGGGAATTCGCCGAGCACTCTCTCCAATTATTTCCAGATGCTAAACCAGTCAAGCAAACAATGCGCCGCATATCCGGCCCAAAAAGAACCGCAGTCGAAGCCGAAGTCGACAGGCTACTCGCAGCAGGTTTCATCAGAGAATCAAGAAATCACAATGGGTGGCCAACCCCGTACTCGTAGAGAAGAAGCACACAGATATCCTTCGGATGTGCGTAGATTTTACAGCACTCAATAAATGTGTCCAAAGGATCACTTTCCACTACCTCGAATCGACCAGATCGTCGACTCCACCGTCGCTTGTCCTTCCTGGATGCTTACTCGGGTTACCACCAGATAAGGATGAAGGAAGAGGATGAAGAGAAAACGGCGTTCATAACCCCACTCGGGGTCTACTGCTACACCACAATGCCTTTCGGGCTCAAGAACGCAGGCGCAACCTACCAGCGCATGATGCAAGACTGCCTCAAGAAGCAAATTGGGCGAAACGTCCAGGTCTACGTCGACGACATCGTCATCACAACAAGGGAGAAAACACACTACTCGATGATTTGCGAGAGACGTTCGCAAACCTCAAACGCTTCCACATCAAGCTCAACCCGAAGAAGTGCACGTTCGGCGTGCCAGCCGGGCAACTCCTCGGGTATCTAGTCTCAGCTCGAGGAATCGAGGCAGACCCGGAGAAAATACAGGCCATCTTGACGATGCAAAGGCCTTCAAAGCTCCATGACGTGCAAAAGTTGGCGGGTCGAGTAGCAGCACTCAGTCGATTCATCAGCAAGCTGGGTGAAAAAGCACTCCCGTTCTATCGACTGATGAAGAAAGCAGACAAATTCGAGTGGACGCAAGAAGCCGAAGCAGCCTTCACGGACCTCAAGCGAGTCCTCACAAGCCCTCCAATCCTCGTCGCACCAAGGGAACGCGAGCCACTGTACCTATATGTCTCTGCAACTAACAGGGTGGTGAGCACCGTACTGGTAGTCGAACGAAGGGAGGAGGGACACACCCAAAGCATACAACGTCCAGTCTATTACTTGAGTGAAGTGCTCTCCATATCAAAGCAGCGGTACCCGCACTATCAAAAGCTGGCCTACGCCGTGTTCATGTCCTCAAGGAAGCTGACGCATTACTTCTCCGAGCACCCGATCACTGTAATCAGCACCTCAGGGATCGGGGACATCCTCACAAACCCCAACGCAACTGGGCGAGTCGCAAAATGGCTCATCGAGCTAGCACCGCGAGACATCAAGTATGATTACCCGAAGGCCATCAAAGCACAAGTTTACCTGACTTCCACACCGAGTGGATCGAAGCTCAGCTGCCAGGAGCACCAGATGTGTCCAACTCATGGACTATGTACTTTGACGGCTCGAAGAAAAACGAAGGCGCAGGCGCGGTGTCATCCTCATATCACCAAAAGGCGACAAGCTTCGCTATATCCTACAGATGGGATTCGAGTTCCCATCAAATAACGAAGCGAGTACGAGGCCCTGATCCATGGCATGAGGATGGCCAAAGCCCTCGGGTGCACTCGACTGATGATTTACGGTGACTCGAATCTTGTGGTACAGCAAACAATGAAGGCCTGCGATGCAATCGCAGATAACATGATTGCTTACCGTGACCTATACAACATCATGGAGGGCAGCTTCGAAGGCTGCGAGTTGCGGCACATAGGGCGTGAAAGCAATGAAGAAGCAGATAAGTTAGCCAACATTGGCGCGACTAAAGCACCAGTTCCACCTGGTGTCTTCTTCGAGCGCATCGAGCACAGATCCATCAAAAAGAAGCGAGCACTCCTACATCAGCCGCACCAGCCAAGAGCAAAGCACCTAGCACAGAGGACCCGCCAGTCGAGGTACTCCTCATCGAGCCAACTTGGACTCAACCTTTCCTCGCATACATACTCCGCGGCGAGGTACCCGAAGACATAACAGAGTCAAGACGCGTCACTCGACGATCTAAAGCATACACTGTCATCAACGGTGAACTATACAAACGCAGCATATCAGGTATGTTCCAACGTTGCATAGCATTTGAAGATGGCCAAGCCATCCTTCGTGATATTCATGCAGGTACCTGCGGGCATCACGCCAGCAGTCGATCACTCGTAGCCAAAGCCTTTCGCGCAGGCTTCTACTGGCCCACAGCACTCAAAGACGCGGAGGACATAGTCAAAAGGTGCATCGGCTGTCAAAAATTCGCCACAAAGCCGCACGCACCCGCATCGGCGTTGAAGACAATACCATTGGCCTGGCCCTTCGCCCAGTGGGGGCTCGATATGGTTGGGCCACTCAAAAAATCCTCCCATGGAGGGCATACTCACCTTCTGGTGGCAGTCGACAAGTTCACCAAGTGGATTGAAGCAGTCCCTATCACAAGTTCGACTGCCACTACAGCAGTCAATTTCATAAAATCCATCATATACCGCTTTGGTGTGCCAAGTAGCATCATCACTGATAACGGTACAAACTTCACGGCTGAAGAATTCCGAACTTTCTGCAAAGAGCAAGATATCACGCTCAACTATGCATCCGTGGCACACCCGCAGTCAAATGGCCAAGTCGAAAAGGCCAATGGACTTGTGACGAGTGGAATCAAGAAACGCCTCCTGGTCCACTCAAAAGGCGCGGGTGCTTGGGTCGAAGAACTTCCATCTGTGCTATGGAGCTACGCACAACTCCCAATGCCTCAACACAATTTACCCCATTCTTCATGGTCTACGGCGCAGAGGCAATCCTGCCATCAGACGTAAGGTTCAATGCACCAAGAGTCGAAGCATACAACGAAGATGCAGATGAAGCACTCGAAGATGCAGTCGACTTGCTCGAAGAAGCACGCAACACGGCGCTAGCACGCACAGCTGTCTACCAGCAAGATCTACGCAACTATCACAGCCGTCGACTGCGTACCAGGTCCTTCGAGGTTGGCGATTTGGTACTTCGACTGAAGCAAAAGAAGGTGCATAAACTTGCGTCTCCATGGGAAGGACCCTTCATCATCACCGAGGTCATTGGAGGTGGAGCATACAGACTGAAGCACGCGAAGACAGGCGAACTCTCGCATAATCCTTGGAACGTTGCGCAGCTGCGCCGTTTCTATGCTTAGATTGCTCAGTCGCATAATGTAATAGGCACATATGTCGGATGGCTGCAGGTTTCAGACGCGCTCTTTTCCTTACCAGGGTACCTAAGGGGACTGGAAGGTTTTTAATGAGGCGGCCTGCAGCCTAACATTCATAAATGGAATATAGTCAATAAATTCCTCATATTTCTCCCTGTTTACTACTCGCACAACCTTAGCCTCACCCGAGTACTCGGGGGCTGCGCTACTTCAAAACGTGAGCTCTCGCTCCTTCAAACATAATACCCAGGCGCACTCGAATACTCGGGGGCTGGGTCGTACAAAATCATACATAAACCAAAAAGTTGCTCAATAACATGAGTTGAAGCTTCAAACATCGTAAAAATTCACAGCCTCACTCGAGCACTCGGGGCTGTAGAATGCATGTTCTATACAAAGTGTTTTTCATAAACCCCACTCGATACACTCGGGGGCTGCATACATACAAGTGAACAAATATGTACTAAGTGGCAAAATTTACACTCGGGGCTGTCCCCTATACAGAAAAACCCTAATCTTCCGGTTCGTCCTTTGCTGGAAGAACAGGGCCCATAAGTTGAGCATGATAGCACTCAACCAACACCCTCGCATGATCGACTGTATCGTCAAGATGCGACTGGGACAAAGACGATCCAGGCACGGGTGGACGTAGCTGCATATTTGGACGTTGACTTCGGATATATGCCATTGTTGCGTTGGCTCCATCCACAAGCTTCTGGGTGATAAAGTCTCGAATGGAACCTGTAGTCCGGAAAAGCCCGAGCAACGCGTGGATTCCTTGAGGTTGCGGCCCAGTCGGAAAAAGCGTCTGGTTGATTCGACTGAAGGCCGACCTGCATAACTCAAGAAGCATAGTGCTCCGCCACACTCGATCCTGCAGAGTCGCGAGTATGCGTGCTCGGTGCTTATCCAAGCGAAAGTGCTGGCGGCCAGTCGTGGGTTCGTTAGTCGCATTGTTCAACTGCTCTTCTACACGAGCTTGCTCCGCCTGGAAATCTGGAACAAAACCTACAACAACACAAGTTGGGTGAACAAAAAGGACAGATTGTGAACTCATGAGATCAAGGCAGTCATGCTTACACTCGAGCTGTCTGTTCACGATCTCCATCTCGCCAAGCACATACTCCTCCCGTTGAGTGGGTAAAGCAGGCCTAGCCCTCATCCTATCCAGCTCACCGCGGGTATTCTCCAGCTCTTGCTCCAGTTTTGCGACTCGAGCCTTCATATAACGCATTACTGCGGCATCGTTCGCCACCTGAGCTCGAGATCGAGTGGGGCGCGATGCCGCGACGAGCTGGATGAAGTGGCGGCTGGCTGTTTCTGTTCCAAATATCATAAAAGTTTCGTGAGAAACTCATCACAAAGCTTAGCGAATAACAGCACACAGCCTTACAGGCAGAAGCATAACGAGGAAATTAATTCATACAAAGGTAGCAAAAGCGCATGCGTACTCGCATGGTCATAAGTTTAATTACAAGGCATAAAAGGCGCGGCTGCCCTACTTCTCCGACACCGACTCAGACCTAGCCCTACTCGCACGGGCGGCGACCTCTGTTGCCCGACGTTCCATGGTGTTCATAAAAAGGTTGGCCAGCCGGGTGGCTCGCTCGCTAACATGCTTCAAAGATATAGCTTCCCGCCGGCCTTCCGAGGGAAGTCAGACATCGCCGCCTCGAAGTTACCCTCTATCCCATGACCTAGTATCAGCTTGAGGGTGGACTCCGAGCCGCGTACCGTGAGGGCGCGAGCAAAGTTCGCCATGGTCGAAGTTCCTGGACCAAGCACATCAGCGAAGCCGTCAGCAGTCGACGGCACCTCCGTCGTTGGGAGTACGTTCTTGTGCACGCGCTGAGGGTGCTGGCAGACTTGGCAAGGGCATCCTTCGCCTGGACAAATTGAGCGCCAAGGTCACCTATAACCTGGTCGAGTGATAACTTATCACTCACCATGTCAGTAGGTGTTGGCACACCAATCGCCTCTGCAACAAATACAGAAAGAGCAAATATTAGTACATAATACCCAACAGGGTACACACGAAGCATGCAAAGGAAAGTTGCTAACCTCCCACGTCCCGAGCAAGGCCAGCCAGTCGTTCAGCAAACCCTCTCTCGCGCACGGCGGCTGTGTCCTTGGCGGCATCCAAAGTCTTCTTCGACTCAGCACGCTGGGAGGCGATTGCTTCTCCAATTCCTTCACCCGGGATTCAGCATATGCCTTGTCACCTGAGTTAGATGGCCAGATGTCATTCACATCGACAAAGCAAAGACAGAGCAAAAGGAATTCGAATTCAGAAGTCAAACACACTTACGGCTGAGTTGCTCCATGGCAGCGCGCAGATTGTCCCTGTCCTGTTCAACCTGGACAAAAGCTTTGCCTGCTTCCACCAGGTTGAGGTAGAAGGGCTGCATGCACATGGAACGAGCATAAGTTATATACAAATAGTCCCAGGATGAAGGCTCAGCAAACGACACTACGTGTTCAACCCAAGGTGCAGGCTTGGCAGCAGAAGTCCCAATTTCTGGAGTCGACGCACTCGCAATCTTGGTGGCCTCAATGGTAGTGGCCGTGGCTACTGTTTTCACGACCTCAGTCGCAACAGGAGAAGCTTCTGGCTGATCTGGAGTCGAAGCTCTCTCGGCTGGAGGAGTTGGAGGGCGCACAGTCTCGGCACTACGAGTGACCGAAGACATACACATAAGCAAAAGAACTCAACAAGTGAAAACTTTAGTACAAAAAGCTCAGGAGCAAACCTGTGCTCTTCTTCCTCCTCACTGTCGAGGTCTTCAAAGTTTGGGCCTCCAAAAAGCAGCTCCCCACTTGACTTGGGAGGAGGAGCTGAGCACAATGGGCTCACATCCAGGGGAGCAGCCTTGGCAGAATGTGAGGAGGTCGAGTCTTCGTCATCCCTCAAATCCTCCTCCTTTGCGGGTGAGCTCATAGAGGAAGACACAACTTGAGCCGCCCGACGGCGCTTGCGAGTAGGGACCTCGCTCACATCATCAGTCGTGGCAAGCTCCTTGTCCTGTGCTTCTTCAACCCCTTCCTCTTCAAACTCTTCTGTGGGAGATGTAGTAGCCGAAGGTAGGGCGATTCATCTCCTCCCTTCGCTTCTACCGTCACCTCTGTTTCATGAGTTGGGCCATCTTCGGGTAGAGGAGGAAGTGTTGAGGCGGTCGAGTGGCCCTGCATCAACGAAAAAATAGCACGCTATTTCCCGATTAATAGCACGATATAGCGTATTTGGAGAGATTACGCTATATTTAGCCTAAAGTTGACGCTACGGCGCTATTTTCGTCTTATACGCTCGAAACCACACTAAACGTGGTAACGTTATAGCTACGCTAACAAAAAGTCTGGAAATAACGTTAGTTGATGATGATGGCGGGCAATCAGGTGGTTCTTCTAGTTATTCTGAAGATGATGTCAATGATTCTGATTAAAGTTTAAAATATTTATCTTTTAGTTTATTACTTTTTCATGGTTTTAAGCCTCATATTTGTATTCGTGCCATGGATTTGGCCTTGACATTTGAATATGGTTACCTGGTTATGCATGTATTGTTTCTGGAAAAAAATTAATGCTGAAATCCTTAATATTTGGGCTATTTCTTACAACTTTTTCATCACACTATTTTATATGTAACTTCGCTATATCACGCTATATCTTGTATAGCTTCTGGAGGAGGGCCACGCTATTTTTGATAGCACGCTATTTTTTTCCTTGCCCTGCATACAAAATACAGCAATCGAAAGTCACAAAGATGCACAGTATAATAACAAAAGCAGGAGATCATAAATTCGATAGATTCACTAACCTCTGGCAAAGGCTTTTCAGCCCCATAAGGAGCGACAGGGCAGTCGACGTTACAGGGCTCGCTGGATTTTGTGCTGGTGATGGACCGCACATGTGACACCAGCTCGCTCCTAGACAGCTCCTCCTTGTTCATCCGAGTGGAGTCGAGAGGACCTTCATACTGCCACATAGGGTGAGCTCGCGCGCGGAGCGGCCACACCCGCATCTTCACAAAGGTGGCAATTAGATGCACACCAGTGACGCTGTTAAGCAGTCCTCCAATCGTCTCCAGCAGAGGCGTCGCTTCCGCCATTTCTTCAGTCGAAAGCTCATGGTCCCAGGCCTTCGTCCTAGCGGCTATACCGGCAGTCGAAAATGCTGGGACCCCTTCCTGGTCGACTAGCACATAAAACCACCTTTTCCTCCACCCTTGCGCCGAGTCGACTGGCTTCAGGGCAAAGTATTGGGTGTCGCTGCGCACTTGGATCTGAAGGCCTCCAACTGGATAGGTTCGGCCGCCTCGGTTATTGGTCCGGACCATGAAGATAGATTTCCACAGAGCCCAGCTGGGAGCAACTCCCAGGAAGCACTCGCACAATACCATGAAGCAGGCAATGTGCATAATGTTGTTCGGGGTGAGATCATGGATCTGCACCCCATAGGCGAACAGCAAACCACGAACGAAGTCGTGGAGGGGAAAAGATAGACCCCTGGGCAAAAACTCCGCAAAACATACGCGCTCATTTGCGCGAGGCTCGGGGAGTACCTCTTTCGATGACGCGCGGACGGTAAGCTGGTCCGCCGGCGGCAGCAGTCCATCCTCGCGGAACTTCTCGAGATGTGCCGCTTTGATCGTGGACTTCATCCAGTCACCGTCGCTTTTCTTGAGGTCGACGGCGGCCGCAGATGCGCTTGCCGCGGTTTTCTTCCCCTTCAGAGCGGCCGCGTCAGTCGCGGGCGCATCGGCGGCAGAAGCTTTCCTCTTTGGCGCCATGGCGGTGGTGGCTAAGGAGAACAGCAAGAGCTTGGGCACAAGAGCAATGGAGCAGGAGCGCAAGGAAGAAGATGGAACAGGGGCGGCACGCAGAGCAAATGGCTGGTAAAAAAACAATGCCAACGCCGTTTCCCTATTTACCACAAATCAAAGGCAATCACAGCTATTCAGATCCTAACCGTGTGCTACGCACGCAATCTCACCGTACACGTGGCAAACGCGGAGGGCAACCGTCGCTGGCCACTTCGCCCACTACGCACGCAAAAAGAGGAGCCATAATCACCTCTCCGTAAAAAGTGGGCCAGAGTGGTCAAATCAAATCCAAACTGCACCGTCGTTCGGTCAGCTCTGCACAAATGGGCCCACCTACGTGTCACGTCCCATCCATCGTAGCATAATGCACGCCACGCGTGTCAGACAGCGCAGTCGCCCAAAAACGTCATCCCTGACGTCATCTCAAGCGCTTTGATATGAAATACATTCGAGTCCGCTCAACGCATATTTGTCACTCGACTGCCCTGTTTGGTTCGGGTGTGAAAAAGCAATGATAAGGCAAAATTGGTCACTCGACGTTCCTTCGGCTGAGGCATATTACTCCCATCGAGAGCG
Organism: Poa pratensis; assembly: GCA_947311845.1. NCBI lineage: Eukaryota > Viridiplantae > Streptophyta > Magnoliopsida > Poales > Poaceae > Poa > Poa pratensis. The sequence goes on along the minus strand of CAMZMU010000083.1, from coordinate 12,836,433 downwards.
TATCAAAAATTTCTTCGACTAAAGATGCTCAAGACAATGATTTTGAGATTATCCTCTATTACAAGTAATAAAGCACAATCTCGGGGCTACTCCCATCGGGAGCGCTGTCGCGCATCCGATAGAATTACGGCAAAAAAAATTTCGATTAACATATGCAGGGTAATAAGATTTGAGATTATCCTCCATTGCAAGCAATAAAGCACAATCTCGGGGGCTACTCCCATCGGAGCGCTGTCGCGCGCCCGATAGAATAATGTCAAATGGTCAGTCGACAAATAATCGACTCAGTTCGTATACAAAATCATACTCGAAACATTCCCGAGTTGCGTCCGTCGCAAATACCTCGGATGCTGCACGCATAGTGCAAAGGTAAGACCCGTTGAACTTTCGAGCTGGGCTAAGGACCGTTCCAGCAACGTCAATCCTTATCTTTCCGTGTCAGCAGACATGATGAAAAATCCCGACGGACACGTTGGGTAAAATTCAAAGTTGTACTGCAGATCGACTCAGTAAGACCTCAAGCGGCATAGTCGAATCTGACCAGTTTGTTCCAGATTCGAGTCCGGGGACTCGAGTTTGATTGAAGGCTAGTAAGGTTTTACCCGGATGTGTAGTTAACCAGTCCCGATCCGTCGAGTGTACTGGGCCTACTAAGCTATTATCCCTTGATCTTCATAAGCAAAAACCACAGTCGATGAAATACTCGACATAGCCAACATGTGCTATTCATACAGGAATTCCAGTTATAATATACAGAATACAAAGCATATGACGTGCACTTACGAACGAGTCCATGCCCGATTCTTCGAGTCAGACAAGTACTCGGGGGCTACTGACAAGGGTATACATCTCGGGTACCCTACTGTGAGGGTACGTGGTGCACGTGACGATTAAGGCCCAATAGCGAAGAGCCTACTCGAAGCCCAAGACAAGAGGCCCAAGAAGATGGAGTACCCTCCAAGATTAGACATAGGCATAGTCGGTTTAGACTTTCCTTACGTATAAACTAGGTCGGTTACGAACTCCCGAGACCCAGCCTATTTAAAGGCTGGGAGGGGTGCCGATCTACGGACCAAGCCATACTCTAACCACCAAAGCTCTAGCGAGATCGACATCTCGTCGGAGCCACCTTGTAACCTCATAATCTCACGCGATCAATAATAGACAAGCAGGAAGTAGGGTCTTTACCTCCACCCGAGGGGCCTGAACCTGGGTAAATCTTTGCCTCTGCTTGTCAGCCGACGAAACTACCAGTACTACCACGTTCTCTCCCCATAATCTCAACCCTAGGTCCTTAACCATGGGATTTGATGAGTGTACCCCTCGTCAGAGGTGGTCAAGCAAGTATACATAGTAAGAAGAGATGGCCGCAAGGATGCTGTTCCAGACCCACTCCAAGTAACCAAAAGCCAGCCGAGATGATGTTGGCTACAAAGGGCAAGGAAGAGGAGCGAGTAACCTTCAAGGACCTAGGCGTCGAGTCTGAACAGGCTAAGCCGGAAGTGCCCAAAGTCAAGAAAGAACTGCCAGTACATAAAACAAAATTACAGTCGGGATGCCCACTTGGTTTATCACAATGGCAGCTGAGTCGGCTTAGAGCCGATGAGTTGGAGAAGAAAAACATGGTGTGGGTTTCTAAGGGAAGCCCTCAAATTAAAAAGGATACGCCAACTTCTGTTGCCAAGCCGGCAGGAGGAGAGGAGGACAGACAAGAAGTTGGCAGGCGAAGCCGGCGATCTTCATCTCGCTATGGGAGACCTCAGACGGCGTGTCATCCTTGTTCTCCAACCATATCATCAAAGTCGGCGCTACAGAATTTATCCCCAGCCGAAACATCTGATTTATTCAGCTATTCACACTTTGGTGGACGGATTCTCCAGGTCCTTTAAGATGAGGACGCACGGCCGATATTTGCATATCGCCCTAGGAATGCATTGTGTTGGCAAAGCCGACATCTGGCTAGGAGCTTTCTTCATGGTTTATTTGATTCCTGGGAGCCGGTGCTCAATTTGCCAACACCTATAAGGACGGCTTGATTATTGAGTCAGCCATTAACGGAAGATCTAGCGCAAGCCGGGTGGCCGCTGGAAAGAATAGGTTTTTCTTATCTGCAGGATCCGAGTCAAATGATCAGGGCAAGCTGCACCACGGGATACGTGGAATCGCTTGTGTTATGAAGATGAGTATCTGAAAAGGCTCTACCCAGGTGGGAACCAGCCTGGGCAGACATACGGCCGATAAGAGATATTTTCTGGCACCCTAGGCAAGATATTTTCTGGCACGCAAACTCTGCCAGAAAACAGGGGGGCATATGTTCGCACCCAAATTTGGCACCTAGCCGGCTCAACCCCAGATATCCTTGATCCAGGGGAGAAGATGCTAAGACATGGAGATGGAGGAAGGAGACAAGCAATGTCTCAATTGGCAAAGCCATAGGCTGCAGGTCACCATGTCCTAGGACCCGACATTTGGTCCTACGAAGGCGCCGCCAATATCCCAGGAGCCGGCCAAGGCGCCGCCATCATCCGAAAGCCGGCATTCTCCTAGTTGCCGGCCAGAGCCACCATTATGAAAGAGGGCCAGCCAGAGCCGCCATCATGTAGGAGCCGACATTCTCATGAGCCGGCATTATCACAGAAGTCAGCCTGCATTTTCCCAGGAACATGCCCTCTAGAAGCCGGCGTTTATCCCAGAGTTGGCCATTCGGAGCCGACATTATCCAAGGAGCCGACATTGCCTCAGGAGCCAGCATTTCATGTCTCAAAAACCGGCATATGCGCTGCCATGACCCCGTCAACAGCTCGAGCCGGCACTGTCGTGTCCCAGGAGGAGGAGGGCCCGTCGTGGCCTAGCCAGCATGCCGTCATGCCGCTATATCCTAGTTGGAAACATAAGCCGACATACTGCCAAGTACCTGAGAGCTGGCGTACCTTCACTTTTCACTCGGCAGGCGCATTCACAGGCCGGGTCGTGCCGTAATCAGGCTTATTAGCCGGTTTAATTGACGACTCGAATGTGACCCGGAAGACAGCATATAGAGATTTGCATGACAACGCTATGAAGATGACCTCGTATGGAAAGGTGCTTAACACGGAAGTTGTGCGTATCATCAAGGTGCACAATATTGCTTTTGAAGGTGTTTTCATCCGAGTTAGTATGCGGTCTAGAGAGTTACGACAAGACCTGGGCGTATTAACTTGTCACCTGCCATAATCCGACCTGAAGATGAAGATGGACCCGGAAAGTCATGAAGATCGACTTATATGGAAAAATCATAGTCGCAAGAGTTGTTCTCCTCGTCGAGACGTACAAGTTTGGTCTTTGGGCCATATCCGTCCGAGTTACCGTGCAACTTCTAGGCCCATGACAAGAAGAAGGACAAGAGGTGCTGTGAATCTGGAAAGGAGTTCGACTTGGATTAGGTCTAGGGTTTTAGGACGGTTTTGATGTAATTTCCTTATAGAAAAAGTCCTATACTTATACGGGAAGTCTAGCCACCTCATATATATGTGAGAGGTGACGGCCGATTGAACAACACAAATCAAACCAATCAATCTATCACACCTTCGCGTGTTCAATTTATCCCTCACCCTTGTACCTATGCTTCTCGTTCCTTCGTAAGTCGGTCATCATGCCGGCGACCTGCAAGGTCACGAGGCTTTAGGGGCGATTAGGTCGGCCTGGAGCAGCCAATCGTCGCCGGCTTCCTCCGACGGGGCTTGTCCCGAGGGGATGGGGCGTCTGGTATCAAAAGAGTCGACTAGATTGTCTTTCGTATCGCGCTTTCAGCTAGCCTCCTGTGGTGCGAGTTGCGGAGCATCTCCCTCGGCGCCGCGGGTACACGAGGACGTGTTCGTGTGACGCGTTTCGAGCGCAACACAAACTAAACCATTATGAGACACGACGAGCAAATTGTTATTTTTAGTATCAATGTGTATGCACCATCCTAAAACCCGATGTCCATGTACCATCCGAGTTGTGGATCAATCGGCTTAGGGTCTATCAAACTCTATTTGTTAAAGGATTGTTATAAAGATAGATTTTGGGCAAACACGGGAAGCAACTGCATGACCTACTTGACCAATACGCTGATTTTGGGCACATGAAGGTCTTGGTAGACTTTACGTCTCTCGGGAGTCAGCACGCTTTGTTAGAATCCGCTACCGATCATCAGCTTGAGACCACTTGTTCATGGGAGCGAGTCGGCCAAAGGAGTTTGGTGACTCGAAACTCCACGGGGAGTCGGAGGAATATCTCTCGATGTGTCTGACTGAACGTAAACCTGCAGTGGCACACACTTAAGAGGACCGAGCCGGTCGGAAAAGTTCCGACTAAAATGAGTGCGACTGAGTCAGGGTCGGAGTAGTTGATATTAGAATTCTCCATCTAGACAGTCCCAGACGACGACGAGGTGAGACACGACGGCTGCGAGAATGGAGGGTACGGCTGCGAGGCCGGATGCGACGAAGGGCTTGACTGGTCGGTCTACGACCAGGACAAGTTCTACGACAACCACTATTAGTCTAGTTTAAAAATTCGTTCAAATATCTAAAAATCTCCTAAGTTTGAATGAAATTCGTCGGTTTAGTTTACATTCTAGTTTTAAATTCTCTAAAAACAAAACTTATTAGGACCGTCTATTGGGAGAGCCAGAGATGGCGTAACACTTCCAAAAAAAGATTGACAAGGGATATAGATTCTCCGGAAGTAAGACTATATTTTATTCATAAAAATAAAATACTACCTCCGATCTATATTAGTGGGCATAACTTTGTCTAGATACACATGTATTTAGTTTAAATACTTAACTAGATACATATGAATTTAGATAAAGTTATGCCCACTAATATGGATCGGAGAGAGTATCATTTACTCAATTCTATGATGATGTTCAATCGCACGGTTGAAATCTGCAGTCGCCGCCGCAACTGCCGCGGTCAGCGGTTTATCTCTGCCAGCATTCTCCTCACAGTAGGGTTTTAGCTCAACCGTCCAATCCCATGGAAATCTCCCCCACCTCCGGCCCCGCCGCCGCCGCCGCCGCGGCGGTGCGGCCACACCCACAACTCCCGCATCCTCCTCGAACCCATCCCCGCGCCCCAGCACCACGCTCCGGCTCCTCTGCCCCTCCAGCCGCGCCGCCGCCCTCCGCCCCGCGCGCGACCTCCACGTGGAGCATCCCCCCGTGGGGGACGAGGCCGTGCTCTTCGTGTCCGGCCGGATGCGCCAGCCGCGGCCGTGAGGGTGTGGGAGCGGGTGGTCGGGGGCGACGACGCGGGGGAGGGGGAGGAGAAAGAGAAAGAGGTCGCCGGCGTCGTGGGCTGCCGGATGCTGGCGGCCGGGGGGCAGGTGGGCTGCGTGCTGGGGAAGGGAGGGAAGACGGTGGAGCGGATGCGGCAGGAGAGCGGCGCCCAGATCAGGGTGTTCCGGAACAGGGAGCAGGTGCCCCCCTGCGCCTTTCAGGGGGACGAGCTCATCCATGTACGCATCTATACTCTCTCTCTCTCTCTCTCTCTCTCTCTCTCTCTCTCTCTCTCTCGGCCTTTTCTGACCCCAAAATGAGTCTGAATGTTTCTTGGCCGTGTATAATCCATCAAACTAGTGTCGTTCCTGCATGAGCAATGTTTAAATTGTATAACTAAATTTAGTAAGAAAATAGTGAGATTTTTGGATTGCCATTTGAATGCTTTGCTTAGATTGTAGAATTAAATTTAGTCAGAACATAATGAGATTAGGATTGCCATTTAAGACTCTGGCAAGCATTCGTAGATACAATATCAACACTAGTTTATGCGTAACAAAAGATGTGTTTGAGCGGGCGATTTGAGCCACTCAATTAGGTATATAAAGATGCGAAGTAATTTACTATAGATTGAAACCGTAAATCCGACAAACCCGACAGCCTCAAGAAGATCCAGACCAAGAACGCCATCATATTCTCCATGAACAGCCATGCATTTTATGGTTTTCCCCTGTGAACCCTTATGATACATACAGTTATTGCGATCTTGTTATTCAAGACCTTGGACCCGGGCTTCACCGTTAGCTTCAGCCTGCTCCACGAGTGTTGCTGCCTCGCTGCACTTTGCCCTTGTCAGCAACAGCTCCCTCCTGACCCTCAATGTTGAATGTCCTCGTCTCTGGGCTCGGAGGCCACAGCCTGTTTGCATTTCTCCTCCTCAAAGGTGCTCTTCAAGTCACATTTCTATGGCTCCCTCCGTTGTCACCCCAAGGGATAATTCCATCATGCAACGGCGTTTGTTCAGCCACAAGGCATGGCTGATGCACTTGACGGGCGGCATGTAGGACGGTGCTAGTGTGTACTGTAGGTTAGTTACGTGGGTGCATCACATGTGCTTGGAGGAGGAAGCAGAGCAATGCATACAGCACAAAAGGGTGGCCGTTTATTTCAGCAGGAGGGCACACTCAACTGTACGTGGTCACACCCCATCATGCAAGGCACTCATTTTGCTTCAGTTGGAATATGTTTGTTATTTGATTTATAGTGACGTAAAGGTTGTAGTTTTGGATATGAGTGGAACGATGAGGATGCTACATTAGAAGTCAATTTTAGAATAAAGAGCGTTTTCTCTGGTGATGGACTGAAGGTATAGAATAAGACATAGTATTGGGGATGCGCTCATGTGCCTGAGTGTCTCAAAACACTAATGTGTGCTTGTGAATGAACTTGACCTTGTGCTGTTAATTGTAATATGATAGAATGCAAGAGACGGCACCGTGCTAGCATGATGATTTTGATAATACATAGCAGGATAAGTTTGGGACCATCTTCATAAGCTATGGCTGGTTAAGTTAAATGTTCATGGTTTTCTTGTACAGTTGTACTGCACATACATGTGCCCATATGAGAAAACGAGTTCAAAATGAGCTAATCTTTCCTGGTTTGTACTTCCCTCTCATTTAATTCATTATTTGGGCACATAATTAAAGTGAGCTTGTTCATATGATTTATGAACAACACCATCTTATTGATGATTCATTGTTGACACACAACAGCAATTTTAAATGTTGGCCGTTCTTGTTGCAGAGATGCCATTTATGATTAAGTCCCACCCCTCTAATCATGAACCATTACACAATCAGAGTCTTTTTTTATCTAAGCTTTAGGCAAGCACAATCTTGCAGTTACTAATTTTTGTGTGTGGATGTATTATTGTTGGATGTTTACGAGCTTACTGTTATTATATTTCATTGATGATGGCTTAGTATTCGGGACTCGGGAAATCAAGATTTGATGTTATATTGGCATGTTAATCTGTAATTTGGATATCTAATCTTTTAAATTCACTTCATCTAACATGATAATATTTTCCTGTTAGATAAGTGGGAGCTTTTCTGCAGCAAGGAAAGCACTTTTATTAGTTTCAACCTGCCTCCAAGATAATCCTAGGCCAGACACAAGCAACTTTCCAGCTGGAAGACCATTTGGGCCTCCAGGCAGTGGATGTCCACCTGGTGTGGATCCTCATTCTCAAAGAAGTTATTTACCACCACATATACCTGATTATGCAAGGAATTTTCCAAGCAATGTTGCTCCCCTGGTCCTAGATTCTTTGTTGAACAAGAGATAATGTTCAGAATGATATGCTTAAACGAAATGGTGGGCGGCCTAATTGGAAAAGGTGGTGCCACTATCCGTGCATTACAGAGTGAAACTGGTGCTTCAGTCAAGGTTATAGACCCTGTTCCTGATTCGGATGAACGTGTAATTGTGATATCTGCACGCGAGGTGTGGCTCTAAACTTACAAGAATTTCTCATTTTCCTCCTAAGTTCTAATTGATGAAAGTTCATAGTTTCCCGTGGTGGACTTTTTCTGTCCATTTTATCTGTATGTCAGTGAATACTTCCATATCATTAGTTCATTACAATGTGTAGCAAGTTGGATGCTCGTTCTGTCCTGCAAATATCAACTATGGGGATTTATATTGTTCTTGTATTGTTGTCCGGAATGTTGTTTGATGGATGCAATTTTTTGTGCAGAATTCTGAGATGATGCATTCTCCATCTCAGGACGCATTGCTTCGGGTGTATTCTAGAATCTCGGAGGCGTCTATGATAAAACTTCTTCTGTACCTGCCAGGCTTCTTGTTCCATCACAGCATATTGGTTGCTTACTTGGCAAAGGTGGATCCATAATTGCAGAGATGAGGATGGTAACAGGAGCCAGCATCCGAATTTTTGGGAATGAACAAATTCCAAGATGCGCACAGAGAAATGATGAGCTGGTTCAGGTATGTTCCAGCTCTACTAATCAACCAACTTCAGATTTTAACTTTTGTACTTATGTATGGTTTAATTTGATGTTGTGTGCATCACAGTTATCTCTAGATCTATATGATCTTTTTGTAGTTTCCTCAGTTGCATGGAAATACAGAATGATTTTCTCTCACAATAGGACTACAGAATATCATTATCCTTTGAACTATAAGAGAACTTTTTTTCTTGTCCATGTACCGTAGCCATGTTGTAACTCTTTCGTGTTAATTTTGTAACTACTTCCTGTTTCGTGCGCAACGTCTCCATTTGGCAGTTCTTTCTAGTTTTTCTTGAACCTTGCTTCGAAGAAAATGTGTTTGATTATGCATACTTGTGTTATCACCTTTTTGGTATCATACTAAACAAATTAATATATGATCATCCACAAGAGAGAAAAATAGGAGATTACTTAAGGAGGATTGCTGAGTAGATCCAGGTCAGCTGTAACTTCTAGAGCTCTTGTTGCAGGTCACCGGTAGCTTCCAGTCCATCCAGGATGCATTGCTTCATATCACCGGAAGGATTAGAGATCTCATCATTCCCCCGAAGCCACATCCAGTGGAGGCATGCCTCCTCCATATCCACCCGTCGGGAACACATCTCATCACCAATCAAGACAAGAACCAGCTCCACCACATCACAGTGGAGGCATGCCTCCCTATCCTATGCATCCTTTCAGACCTCCTCCTATGGGTCCTTTTGACATGCAGATCATCGACCACCTGGACCACCCCCTCGCATCCGATGGAACATATGGGTACTGGGCCCTACTCGTATGGTTGTGAACAAGGAGGTCCTCGTCCTTTTGTTGAGCAGCCATCACAGAGAACCTGGGTCCTGAGGTTGGTACATGGAAAACGTTGTTCTGCCATTAAGCCTAAATGCTTTAGCATGTTGTCGGTAGCATATTATGCACAAATAGCTCTATTAAGAACTTCCACTGTCAGGTACGTCCAACTAAAGGGTCCAGTTTAGGATGATCTGCCATCGGATAGCATTTGTATGCACATCACATTGCTGATTTAGGGACTGGTTGAATGGCTAAGAATCGTGTTCCTTGCCATGTGCAGGCACCACCAACTGATGCTCCAAGAAGCATGCCTGACATGGTACCAGCTGTGGATTTCAGAAAGGGACCAGTGGCAGGTAGGCTAAATGCCAAGTGTTTGATTCAGCTTTCTCATTCTGTTTGGGTTTAAATAACTACACTTTGACTGAAACTATGATTTGCCATTCAGAAGATTTTTTTTGGGTCTGAAATACATAACTATTATGATCTATGTGGAAAATTTAGTCTTGAAGCCAGCGATAATTAAATGTGTAGCAGTGCCATCCTTAAAAACAGATTTTTAAAGCTGAGAAAATCCTTTTCTGAAGAAAGTTATACCATTGTTCTGACATGTGTTCATCAGCAGTGAAAATCACGTCTACACCAACAAGTACAACAACTGAAGTTGTTGTCCCTTGCAAGTACATAGGTTTTATTTGTGGCACCAATGGCAGCGACCTTGCCGAGATAAAAAAGGTACTGACACTCTTCCTTATTGCTTACCTAACATCAGATTAACCAACACTGTCCTTGTTACCTTGTGCTCATCAACGGCACAAGGTATCTTGTTCTAACTTATTCCCGTTCCGTCAAGTGAAAAGTCCTTGTTGGCTCATCATTTTGTCATCATCCCAGAACACAGTCTCGCACGTATCACCTGTGCATATCTCTGTTTTTTTTACTCGTGTAAACTCACTTCAAATAGTCCTTCAATCGTGTTTGCCTCTGGCTCTCTAGTCCTAGATAATCTATCAAGACCGCGTTCTCATCTTTGGTACTGTAGCCCTTACGGAATATATCTGGTCATGATGCTCACAGTATTGCTTACGTTTCAGATATCTGGCGCTGTAATTACAGTTCATGACCCAAAACCTGGAGACACAAACACAACAGTTATTGTAAGTGGGGATCCTGAACAGACTAAGAAGGCACAGAGCCTGATTCACGCTTTCATCTTTTGTGGTCTCTACCAAACGTGACCCGTGAAGATGGTGATACGCCATCTCTTAGAACTGTAGATCCTCCTCAGAGGTTTCCATCTGTAGAGTTTTTTTCCCTGAGAGGTTGTATGTTACATGTACAATAGTCATTGGGATGAATGTAGATAGAATTGAATTGATTGATTGATGCGCAGCACCCATGTAAGTTTTTGATAGCTAGAAACATGGCACCAGTGTAAGTTCTTGGATTGACAGTTGGACACACAACACCAGTGTAAGTTCTTGTGTTTTCTTCATGGAATTTCCATGGAAAACCTGCCCAGCTATTTTCTGTTGTATCATGTTCCTGCCATTCCAAACTGGGCTAAAGGATCTAGTTTCGCCACAATCGTCTTTGAACTGGGGAGTTGGCTGGACTCTATCTACCTGTTTTCTGTATGATCATGCATGGTAGGAAAGTCCCAGGGCCAGGAAGGCAGGAAACTCCATTGCCACATGACGTACAAGTTACACCTGATGCTCTGGGTTTTACTCTTGACCTGCGGGACCAGGGTGAGCGGACTCAACCGTTCCACAGGAATCACATTATTGCAATACCCCTCATCCTGATGCAGATGCACACTACCGTGTCAGTGAATTGGTCTGGAGAGGAATCCTTCAGAAGAAGTCCGAACAATTTGGCATCAAGCACACTGCCTTGTTTGGACTTTCATGGAAACTATGAGCTAACTCCGCGGAAGTTTATCTGGTCCTTGGTTCATTTCTGGAAAGGAAATGTGCATATAACATTTTTTGGAAACACTGGCAAGCCACGGCATTTCGGAATATGCATAGTAGATCGATCAAACGTGGACTGAACATGGATGAGAGCATGTTGGAGTGGATGTCTGTTTGACACATGTGCTTTGGATTCAGACACCGATCCAATTCCAGCTTTACACATGCCATATTGCCGTTAGGTTAGTTTTTCTTGATTCCTTGTCTTTAAAAAAAACCTTGATAAACTAGAGAATTTGCAAAAGAAATCTAGTAGTGGTCAGAAAGTGTTCGGTAGAGAAACTTGCAGAATTCTTAGACACAGATCACACCTTCCATGGGAACCGATATAAGATGATTTAGCATATAACTCGGCACATGAAGCACACTCTTTTCACCTAGTCTCATGGTTCATTCTGTAGCACACTGTGATTCTGTGTTTGTGGATGTTTGTTCCCAAACAACATTCTAATCATGTGCTTCCCACAACAAAACCTAATTAGCAATACAACAGCACCACTTACATATTTATGTACCCAAAACATGGCCAAACATCTCACTTCAGTTCATCTTATTAACGACGAAAAACACTAAACGGTCCTAGCAGTAGCACGAGTAGGCGAAGTGGCTCTTCTTGGTGATGTATGTGGAGATGAAGTCTGAAGCCTGCGCTGATGAGCCAACCCCCGGAGCAGGAACAAGGATTTGGGTCAGGCCTGATCCGATCCTCTTGCCGGCGACATGTCCATAGAACATACCGGTGATGGCAGGGACAAACACATCGCTATGCGAGCAGATCTCGAGGTCCAGGGCTCTTGCTAGATCCGAATCGCCAGAGTTCAGGAACTCGCCTTTCTTCTCAGCCGGCATTATGTCGTCCTGCACAAAGATAAACTGTAGGTCAAAAATTCACCCATGGACTCTTTTTACCAATGCTACTCGTACTCTTCACTACAAGAAACAATAATAAATTGAGTGGATCTCTTGAATTTTCTGTCTGTTCTCCTTTGAGATGTGCTGGCTTTTATGTCAGCTAATATGTCATCGCAGCTGGAGAACTAGTTAGGAAAAAAAACAGAATATGACGCATACTAATTAAATGCTAAATGGGGTTACTTGCCTTGGTATAAGTGTTTGGAAATGCTTCCTTCAGAGTATTCAGGCCTTTGTGCCACCATGTCTCTGTCAAATAGATGGTTGTATTAGCAGAGAAGCCAACCTTCTTCAGGAAATTCAAAACCTCCTGAGGATTATAACAGCCTTTCCTTCTTGCACCCCCGCTTGGTTTACATATCTTCTTCTCTAGCAAGTCAGTCCGCAGATCAACTGCCAACACCTTGCCATCTGATTTCTCGCTTAGTTCTTTAAGCCTACCCAACATCTGCTCGGCCACTTCCGAATATTCGGGTTTCAGTTTGAGACCACTGAACATTGCGTGGCAAGCTGTTGCATCCAAGTCCTTATTATTCGTTCCTTTTGGTTTCAAACTTACTGAAGAGAAAATAATTGCAAGTCGCAGGTAACTATTCGTTCGGAAGATGGGCTGAATGGTTTCCTGGATGAAGTGTTCTGTCACCCGGTTTGGTACTCTAATAACTGCTGGCTTCTTCTCAGTCCATTCATCAGGAAGTTTATCTACTACTTTGACAACACCATCCAAGCTCCTCTTGAATCTCTCTGCATCGTACATTTCTTGAAATTTTCTGTTCATGAAAATTATATCGTTAGTTCAGAATTGAGATGACAACAATCATCAGCATTTTTCTCCGAAGTAAAAATCATTATTATGGGTGGTGAATGTGTTTCAGCATACTATAGATTACTATAGATTTTAGAGAACATACTATTCATTATTTTGAGTTGCAGAACAGAATGTAAACAATATTGGGACAGGACAGCAGAGTTCGTCTTTTCATTGTTTGTCCAAAAACACAATTCAGTAATTAAATAAAACTGGCCACTCATTGATAAATAGAGCTTCAGTGTCATCTTAAGAGACTGTTGACGTTCATTTGCGGAATAATCTCTATATGCTCATGTACATAACAATAAATATCTCCAGATGCTCATGTGCTGTGAAACACATGTTTTCACCAACAGCAGGTGTCTGCTGGAAGCCATATCCTATGGAACTGACTAAAATTGCATCAGAAACATACCGACTCTTTCCTAATTCATTTCCTCTGATTTCTGGAAGCACAAGTGTTGCACCCAGATACCTCGCAATAACTACAGCATCAGCAATCTGCAAACAAAGGATCAGTACAAAGACACAAGATGATTCTCTGTTTACTCAATTATGCATTTTAAAAGGGAAAGTTCCAAGTTAGGGCATACCTGTGATATATGGTATTCAGGGCCAAGAGTCAACGACAATGTAACGAAGCCATTAGACTGATCATCCTCTGCAGAGATAACGGGTATGAGTAACCAGATTAATCTGTAACATGTATGGATGTAAACTTGTAAAGAAAAACTTATTGGATTACTAATGTATTGTTTACTTGGGCTTGGTTTGGTCCAGCAGGGCTTAATCTCCTCAACCGCCTCATTTAGGGTCTCCACCCCATCCTTGTTGGTATTGGTTATTTCAGTATTATCTGCGATCTTCATTGCATTGAATTCCACGCCTGTTGCTTCCATGCTCAGCTGTTGTTGTTCAAAATGGGAGCAGTTACAACATGGCCACATCGGTTAAAAAATACAAGATTTTTTCATCAGTTAAAAATAGCAGATGATATGTTGTCGGCAGAGCATCTAAACAAGTGAAATACAATGAGAGCAAGCTGGAGGAGTGATAGTGATTTTTTTTGCGATAGTGATTCATCACATGGACAACACTCATTGTTTAGATCATACTTTAAAATGAGATTAATGATAGTGATTTCTTTCCAAAAGAAGTTAAAAGTATTTACTCACCCTTCTACATTTTTTATCTTTATTTACAGCTCATGGTTTCTTTTGACTGATGTGTCCCCACCGACTGCCTTTTACAATTGATAATATATTCAGGCATTCAGCATTCCGGATGCCGAGCTTCTGGTTTCCTTTTGACCCTAAAGCTTGGTGCAACGTGCTGATTAGTTAGGGGATTGGGTTATTAAACCCTAGCTAAGCCTTCAAAAAGTCAAGGCATACCGACAGTCTGACACACAGCTCTCGAGATCCCCTTCACAGCTAGATCCACAGATCACTTCAGATTTGGGGCTATGTTTTACTACACTGTGGACTGATTTTTTGCATTAAACTCGATTTCTACTTTTGCAATCGAGATTTAGTAAATCTTGAGACTTTTGGCAAGAACTATTACGAGAAAACAAAATTTCACGATCCTAGGACACTGCTCTGCACAGATGAGTCAAACTCACAGAGGCAACACTCTCTGTACAAAAGAATGCAGAATCAAGTGACTGGTGAAGAACTGGCGACGAACAGCAGAATCAAGAACCGAGAACACAGACGGCATCACCATCCACCCCGGAACACCACGTGATGAATCGAGCACGGGGAGGGAAGAGGGCGGTGGTAGATCTTGGGGAGAAGAGAAGGAAGAAGCTGTTGATTGTACCTCGGAGACGGAGGTGAAGTGGTCGTGCTTGATCATGTTGCCGAGCATGACGAACATGGAGAGGGTCAGGAACCCCGCCACCACCTGCCGGGGGTCCACCATTGCCGCCGGCGAGCGAGAAGAAGCGGACGGACGGCCACCGACAGCGGCACGAGGAGAGTGCCTCGTGCGTGTGTATACTGCCGCGCGATGGGACTGTGGACTGGAGTGGTGGAGTGATTCAGTGCCGGTGGAAGCTGGAGCTTTAACGCCCAGATTTGCTATCCTGACACGGGCCGGGTCGCCCGGGAGCTGTACTAATATAATTTCGCTGTCCTGTCCCGTCCGGATCCAGATAAAACGGGTTACACTTGAGATTGATTGACTACTCAATCCCCATGATTACTGGGCTTAGTACCAGTTTTGCTTTGCGGCAAACTCCATGGAACCTGCTAATTGAGCTTCCCCTCAATTCAGACATGTTGTATTTTTCATGGAGATGTGCCTGGAATAATTGGATTAGTGTGTGGGATCTTTAGGGTTTGAGTTAGTTATAATTTGGTGCTACCTGTATTGTATTTTGAGTTTTTGACTATTTTCTGATAAGCGGGGCAAGGGAGTGAGAGATAAATTACGGCTCATGCTTAGAACGAATTAGTAGTAAAACTTCGATTAAAGAAGTGATGAAGTCACACGTGTCTATTTTTTTCCACATTTTTAAGCATACGCCATCACCCTCTGTCGCCACAACCGTCCAGGTATCCATGAGATGTGTATTATGCCTACAATGAACACTTGGAGTGTGTAGTGGTCAACTCTTGCCGAAAACACCGTCCAAACAAATGGCGAGCTTACCAAATGCGTGGAGGTTTGACTATTAACTTGTTTAATCCCTAAAATGTGCAAAATGACATGCCACATAGACATGTGGCGCATATAGTTAGGCTAGTTCGGCTAAATTGGATGTGTTTTTGGATCCTTAGACCATCTACACTGTGGTGCCGGTACAATAAAGCCACTTTCTCCCAAAGTTATAATATTTTCTAGTCTTTGTCTGCACTAATAATTATATTAGTATAGTTACTCGGTAATGTCAAGATAAAGTTGTGATACTTTCTATTTCTCATGGAGATGTGTATGCACTAATAATTATATTATACTAATTTTCAGATAAATATGGTTAAGCTTGAGACTGGTTTTCTAATCAATCACCATGATTTCTCGGCATAGTCTGCTTTGTTGGAAACTTCATAGGACATGCTAATTGTGCTTATCTTGTTGCAAATAATTCTGAAAATAATCAGTATGTTGGTTCGTGTAAATTGTGAAATCTCTACTGTGTTTTAGTTAGTTATTTTATTACTATGTGTATTTTCTTGCATATGTATGGGATGGGATCGAGAGATAGGAATAGATTACCGCAAACCGACTCTTATGTACGAGATTCTAAGAGTTTTGATTA
Organism: Poa pratensis; assembly: GCA_947311845.1. NCBI lineage: Eukaryota > Viridiplantae > Streptophyta > Magnoliopsida > Poales > Poaceae > Poa > Poa pratensis. The sequence goes on along the minus strand of CAMZMU010000083.1, from coordinate 12,820,400 downwards.
AAAAAATGTTGAAGTCACACATGTTTACTCTCCCCTGCCCTCATCTTTGGTGCAAACTCCACAGAACCGGCAAATTTATCTTCCTCTCATTTCGTCTTGCCTTATTTCTATTTTTGTTTGGATATGTAATAAAAACAATTATGTTTGTGTGTGTGGGATATTTATTGTGCCCGAGTTATTTTATTTGTTATTTTTTCTATGGATTTTATGGCATGCCACGGGAGTGAGGGGCGGGAAAAGCTTATAGCCGGCCGACAATATTTACGATAGTCATAAGGAGTGGTGAAGGCATGCGTATCTTTTTGTCGTTGTCAATATTTTTGAGCATTTTTCACCAATCTCTATGGCCACAACTGTACGTGTTATCGTCAAGATGGGTATGTCTATAATGAAAATTTGGAGCGTGTTGTGGTCATCTCGTGACAAAGCACCCTCCAAATAAACAAAGCCTATCAGACATGTGGATGTTCAACTTTTAACTTCTTCGATCGTTCAAAGCAGATTACTTGTTTGAAATTTCCATCGTATTAAACACCAAGATATGAAAACTATGCGACACAAAGGTGCCTACCGTATAGTTTCACCAAATTCATGGGATTCGCTCTCCCGCCAAGGGAACCAGAGAGACTGCTGGGTCAGGCTTCAGGCGCCACAGGGCCGGTCAGGCCGAACACCGATGGACAAGTGTAGGCCACACGTTGGGACAGGGCGGACCCAAGAAGGACTGAGTGGGGGTCTATGCCCCCACTCAAATTTGGCAAATCCTTTGGAAGTTTAATGACAAATATCTGAAAATTTTGATTTAGGCTTCAGGCGCCGCAGGGCCGGTCAGGCCGAACACCGACGGACCAGTGTAGGCCATACGTTGGGACAGGGCGGACCCAAGAAGGATTGAGTGGGGGCCTATGCCCCCACTCAAATTTGGCAAATCGTTTGGAAGTTTAATGACAAATATCTGAAAATTTTAAATTTACAATAGAAATGTCCACAGTCAAACTTTGTGCCCCCACTAAATATATTCGTTGGGTCCGCCCCTGCCTTGGGTCGGTCCCTTGATCAGTCACGTGGTTTTTATTTATTGTAGACCTGTAGATCCGTCTCATGAACGGACGAGCGATCGGGCATGGTGGACTGGCCTGGCTCTCAACAAAGATGAATGCCCATTCGGACCTTGCAGTTGTAGGTGCTAGACGACGGGAACACACGCACTGGTGGCCCAGTCTAAAAATTGGTGCGGTCAGACACAACTTCTGCCATCTAATGGTTGATTTTCGATCGACCCACAACTACTCTTTACTCCATTGATTCAAATCTACATTATTTAGTAATCAGGAACATCGTTGTAATAATGTAGGTTCGCTTGTGAACAATCGTGTACACACGACAGACATTTCTTTGGTTCGAGCTCAAATTAATCTCACTTTTTTGTGTCCAAGATCAAGCTTCTTTTTGTTTTTTCATGAACGGAGGATTAAATGATCTGATTTTCTTCTATGGACAGAGCAAGGTTCTCCGTGTTTTCGCCTAAGTTTAACAAAACAGTCAAGATAATACGAAAACTGGTCCAACAATGCTCGAAGATGGCCAAGATGAGACCTAGCGGCCCAACCCGCATGGTCAACCTGGCCGATACAAAGTAAACGGTGGAACTTGGATATCATACTTTTTGTGGAGAGGTGGTCCAGGTTCCTGAGAGAACAGCACAAGTTATCTCAGCTCTAGCACTTAATTTCACGCGAGTAAAGAAAAAGGGTGCGGAAATTGTAAGGCACGGCTGGAGGAAACCAAGAGAGAATTTTTTCAAGCTCAATGTCGATGCTGGTTTTAGCGCTGATTTGGGTTCAGCAAGCACAGGAGCAGTCATTCGAGATGACAGGTTTTTTTTGTAGCAGCTAGCTGCTGCGGGATCCCATTTGTCTCAGACCCGTCAACAGCCGAGGCTCGGGCGCTACGTGATGGTTTGATCCTAGCAGGCCAAGTGGGATGCAGCAAAATTGAGGTGAATTTGGACTGCCCTGGTGTGATTGAAGTGATGTCAAACAGCGGGAATTCTCTCAGTCCAACAACTGCTATATACGAGGAGTGTACAGTGTACTATGCTTTGTCGTAATTTTTCTGAAGTTTTGTTTTATCATTGCCCTAGGGAAGCCAACATGGCTGCACATGTTTTATCTCGTCATTCAGAGGGACCTCTGTCGATTGTGTGGCAAGAGGAACCCCCTGATTTTCTTGTTGTTGTTTTGGCGGACGATGTATCTATAATTCGAATTAATATAATCTGCCATGATGGCTTTCCCTCAAAAAAAAGTGATGCAATCCCGTAACATACACCTTGCAAATATTGATGTAGTTTCTCTTGGGTGCTGCGTCCATTCTGCATGCGTGACTAACTATCAATTGGTTAAGGTTGTGACCGCTCCTAGCCTTCTTCCTTGTCGCTTCTCTTAATTGTTGTGTCGTGTAGTACAACGACTTTAGTACGTCATGCAATGTTTATGCACAGCCATAGACTAACCATCATGCATGCATGGCCGTTAATCTGCACAACTAAATCATGAATAGCACCCCACCAGTCGGGCTTATATAAATGGAGGGAGTGCCCACATATGCATCAATTTAGAAGATTGTATATATATGGGCTGAAACTCGAAAAACGATGAGTTACTAGCTATATGTCATGGGCATCAAGGCATGCCCAAACTTTCTGTATTAGTTAGCATTTGTCATGTTCTTGAATTTGGAGGCATACATGCATACACATAGAATGTGAGATATTAGAGGATAACTGATATGTTGCGTTGAGCTGCTCTCCATTCGCGATGCGTGTGGTTAACCCTTTCACGGATTTCCCCATTAGGTTTATGGCACCCGAGTTCCCTGTACATTAGACTGCTATCTCAGTATGCCCGGTGCTTCTCCGACTGTAGTATTGGAGCACATAACATGTGATATGGTGTACTAGGCCAAGCCAAACAATGAGCACTTCCATGAACATGCCAGACAAGGCAAACAATATTTGGGGGAAAATCGACGATCTCCCGAGCAGCAGCACCGCCGCTAGGTCCTGGGAAATGTAACAGTGCTGCTACTTCCACGAATCAGCTGGTTATCAAGATGTTTCTTGTCCTTTTTCGAAAATCCCCAGGTAGCGACATGGAGGTCTTCAAGGTGAACTTTCAACAAAAGGTGTTCAAGTCAAGAAGAAGCATTGTTGGCCTTGCTCTCTTCCGGTGACATGTTTGTGTCATGTTGTTGCTCATAAGCTCCCATCCATTGATGGCAATTGCATCATTTGTTTTGATAATAACCAGCATGATGGCCGAGATGGCATCTACATAACTAATATCAGTTTACTTCTACACTAAATATGCTTATATGCTTCATCTGTGGGGACCAAATTCATATTGTAGCCGCGATGGATCAATTGCTAGCACACACAATACAAACATGATTTTGCGAGGAAGTCACATGTCATTATTATATCACATCCTAGACCGAGAATATATTTGATGTGGAAGTTTAATACCAGACATATAAAATAGAGTCCAACAACGCCACATGCAGGTTGAGTATAGAATAGCGACCCTACCTGCGTCCTCGAAACATCATTCTCTACACATAGTAGCAAACGAGTACATTGAATATTCCTAAGTTATAGTTCTATACACATAGTAGGAAACGAGTTAATTGAATGTACTGATAAGTTATACAAAAAGTGATAGCAAGAAAGAATACAAGAATAAGGGTTAATCGCATTTTGACTTCTAGGGTTTCATTTGCATAAAGCTAGTCTTAAGTTTTTGACCAAATACTAGATTCCTTTGGAAACTACTTCCTCTAGCGTTTCCTCAAAAAAGTATATAGGGCTAAAAGTTAAACTATCTTTCACTTAACCTTACTATGAACACCTTTCGTAAAATCCTCACATGATTGCAAAGTCTGTTCATTGGCCCGAGTTAATCCACCATAAGAGCCACACGGGATGCATAGCAATTAACTTCCCAGTAAGACTACCAGCAGAGCCAACATGAATACATGATATCTTACGAAACCAGTTCTAGAGAAGATTCACTAACTACTACATACGTGTAGCTCAAAATGCATGTATGCTGGGGAAGGCTAATCGATTTGCCTGACACCCTTGAGAGGTTTGTGTACGTTCTCACATGGAACAATTGATCCCCAATGCATTGTATACTCCACGAATAAGTAACATGGAGAAGAACGTGTCGAGGTCTATCATAGGTGACCTGCTTACCCCGCTCCCACTGGGCACATACCCCCCCCCCCCCCCCCCCCCCCACAACCACCGCCCCTTTGACTTACGCTACCAGATAGGTTATCCTACAATATAGTTAACCAAGCCAGCGACCGTATAACATGTCGTTGCTGAATATGATTTTTTGTTCAATTGGAACATAGCTGATTTTTTTGAACCTGGATGGCGGTCCATAAAATTCATTTTTCGGGTCCTCGCGCGATGCAATTCTTGTAAACGCACCCTTGTATTCGGAGAAAATGGTTTGTTTTTTTATCAAATGGCAAATTCATACTCGCTTATAACTTAAGCTTTAATAGTTATGAAAACATATGTGTACCCGTCCATTACTATAAATAGAAGAATGGTATAAAAAATTATGACATAAGAAATGTGCTAGGTTGACAAACAAACAATCATGGTGATGAAATCCTAAGGTAAATTTAAAGTTCACTTTGGTAAATTTGTCTATTGGGGCAACCTGATTCGTGTTCAACCGTTCATCATTGCAACACATTTGTACTGTCTTCTTTTCTCTTAAGTAACACATTGATCAATAAAGGTTAAGATTAAAAAAAGGTTAAGATTAAAACAAAGATCTAAAGCTAGTCAAAATAGTTAACTGCATTTTTTAGTATACTTCCTTAAACCTGCATTGCGTGACAGCTTATTATTTCCGGTAAAATAATACACAACAAGTATCAGACACCAGCTTGGCAAAGATGACAGCCTCTACTCCACGTTCTTACTTGCTGGCTTCCACGAACAAGACCATAAAACACTTTTGCCTCCCGGGCTTCAGTGCTCCCTTTACTTATTTAAAAAAACCAGATTTATAAGTTTTAAAGAAATCTGAAAATATATCCTGCATATTGCTAATGATATATCCCACAAACGTGCAAAACATTAATTTGAAATAATTTATATTCTGTGCTACACAAGAAATGAAAAATGTTGTATATTTTGTAGATTTAAAAATTTGTACATTTAGATCCCAATATTTATCATTTTTATGTAGATCCGAACAAAAAGTATTTCAAATTGAGATTTTGCACGCTTGTGGAATATATCATTGACAACATGTTGATTTGTTTTCCAGATCTTTGTGAAACTTAAAAAAAAAAATTAGAGGGAGCACTGGACCCTGGAAGTAAGAAATCTCTATCATTTTAGTGTAGAGAGTTCAAATAGAGAACCTTTTAATTTTATGTAACGGTATATTAATCATTTTAGTGTAGCTCAGAATGCAAGGTATTTTGAACTAAGACTTTGCACGTTTTATGAGATACATAATTGAGAACACGCCATAGCCTTTTCAAGATTTTTTAAGGATATTTATTTGTTTTGAAATAAAATTAAAAACAAAGGATCACCAGATCTCGGGAGGCAAAAAATATCTACTCTACTACCCGATAGTATCGACTACTCCATGACTGGCAAGTAATTACATGCATGTGAGCATGTAAGTAAACTCTAACTAGATACTGATGGATCCATGGGTGTATCTAGGGTTGGTAGGGGGCCGTCGCCCATATGGAGCCCCCCACCCCACCCATATACGTCACGCTTATTGGGCTACTCTGGGCTTCTAGCCTTTTTTGGTACTACACAATGTCTAGAATTGGTAATTTATTTTTAAATGAAAATAAATAGCTTATATATGTTGTTTACAAATGGAAAAAACCTTTGATTGGGATGCCACAATGTAGAGTTACCAAATCTAAGTGATGTACATGCTATATTTCATCATGTAAGACTTTGTTTATGTTTTTAACTATATGTATTGGAATCATGCACATATGAAACATACATATTGAATTACAATTTTATGAATCCAACGCCTATTTATGCTATTCATTTGGTAAAAAAAAATCCGTGGTGCGACATTTTTGTTGCAGTGTGCCCACCTTCCATTTTTTTTTCCTGGATCCGCCACTGGATGGATCGCACGTACGTGCACGCATCGCCGTCCGTGGTTCAACACGGCTAGAGCTCTTTCGATAAACACGTACGGATAGAGCTAGAGACGAGTAGGGAACTAGGGATGCATCTTTGATGGAGTTTGCCTTCCTTGGCGAGCACGCAAGGCACACGAAAAAGTGACAGCTTAATTCAACACTAGATATTAAAAACACAAAAATGCGCCCATGTATACAAGTCAGGAAATTTAGAATGCAACTTCACACTTGGATGTATTTTGAAATGCTACCGCGAAGTTGGGAATCCGTGCATGCAAGAAAGGCACAAGGAAATGAAATGAAGGAACGCAACCAAGACGGGACAACGGCCGTGAAACACCGACCGGCCGACCACGTACGCCACACACAGGACTTATCTGACAAGCAACAAGCTTACTCCCTGCACGAAGCAATTCTAACGATCAAAACCCGGGTTTACTTATTCCTTAGCATCAGCCGGGATATATACTCCGATGCAAGGAAGAAAAAGAAGGTTACTGAATCTTCCTTCATTCCTTCCTCTTACCTCCCAACCCAGCTCACTCCATGTCTCCATCTGCTAGCTCTCGTTTGCTTGCTTGCCACCATGCATAAAGACACCAATGCGCACTGATCCATCTAAACTCATAATCCAAAGGTAAGTACCTGGCGATGGGGCTCTGCGCATCGATGCTGCAACGAAGGGCGCAGAAGCGGCATCCAGAACCGAGGCGCGGCACGCCCAGGGCTCTGTTCGTCGTCAGAGGCGACCGCCGGCCGTCCAGTCCACAGGCGCTGGTGTTCCGGGTGCAAGACTCTGGTCGGACACAGCTTCAGAAACCAGCCGGCAAGACGGAGACCAGGAGACAACCGGAGGAGAGATGCTGGCACCAAGGAACGTACGCGCTGGACAGGATGCTCTGCGCTCAGATGCCCCGGTTGCCTTGTGCGGGTGCCAGAGCTGTCGGGGTTGAGCCGCCGGATGAACCGGTGTCCTTGTCGTCCAAGACAACGGCGGACCGTGTCGCGCCGCCAGGGCGGTGTAGGACGCCGCCAACGGCTCCGATGACGCCGGCCACAGCAGCCATGACGCCCGTGAGACTCGGGCGATGTGGGACACCAACTGCGCCGCCGATGACGCCGGGGCGGCCGGTGTGGCAGAGGAGGATACTGATGGGGATGCGGTGCGAGCTGCCGCGGTTCAGCGGCCTCATACTGTACGACGAGCAGGGACGGCGGATCGGCACCCCGGGCAGAAGAAGCCACCGCCAGGTATGCACGCAGGTCGCAGAGTGATCAAACAGAGTCGTCGATTCTGGATAAAAGTTTTAGTGTGCGTGTTGATTTTTTTTGGGACTGCCTAACGGTCAGCCAGCTGAAAATGCAATTCGCTCTCAGACATATTTTTCAGCTAGTTAGACTCATGTACGTCATTTGTCCTGTCCCATTTCAGTCCGCACCGAAAAAAACCCAGTGTTGGCCCATTTAAGTCCCCACGGAAAAAAACCAATGCTAGCCCATCTTCAGTCCGGTTTTTTTTCTGCATCCTGGTTTTTTAGCCCACGTATCGATCTGGAAATAGAGAAAAGAAACTACTAGTGATTATGGGCCTGAGCCTAACACCCAGACTTGAACTCTAACAGGAAGTGTCAGATATTCATTATTGAATATGCGTGGCAAAAAAATGCCTTGGAAATACATAGATCGATACCATTTTCAGCGTAAAATTGCTTGAGCCCCCTGTTGCAGTTTCATCAGTGTACTAATCTGGTGTACACACAGACTAGGCAAATAAATGAAAGACTACAGACTCGAAGCTGAAGATGAGATGCACAAAAACAAGAATGAAACTGGAGACAAATCAAAACAAAATACTAGAACACTGCAGTACAACAACTTTGTAACAAAACCGACATGTTTATATCATGAGAATTACACACGTTTTGATCCATCTATACAAGTAGAGGAACAAATCCAACCGGGAAACAACTAAACCATCTAGCAGCATCTGATACAAATTACAGAGTTACAAAATGGAACCATGTTTCATATCAAACAAACTATTTGATGTGCTCTATTCTGCTTCAAGTCTCGAATTACCAAACACCAAGCACGAAAATGATCCTGCAGATTGTCATAGAAGAAGGTGCTCTCCCCTAGTGGTTCATGACCGAAGACGACTGAAAAAAATAAACAAACGCGTAAGAAAGAAAGAATGGAGACTGAAAAAAGAATGATGAATTGAAAAATGAAGAAATAGAGACTGAGAACTGGCTAACATATCCTAAGAAACTTAGATAAAAAACTGAAGTGGACCAAACTAAGCAAAAGAAAGTAAGAAACTAAGGACTGAACCAAAAAGATAAAAGATAACTAAAAACAGAGAAAAAAAGATGAATGAAGAGACCTGAAACTGCATTAAAGATTGATGCAAAAACTGAAGAAAACCCAAGGAAATGACAGACTCGAGAAAACAAGAACTGAGGAGAGTGAAGAAAGAAGAAAGTTAAGAAAGAACACTGAAGAATGAATCACTGACATAGCTGAGGTAATGAACAATAAAATCAGAGAAGAAATCTGATAATAAATCAGAAGATAATGAGGTAATGAATAAAGAACTGAAGATAATGAGGTAATGACACTAATACTGAGACTGAAGAAATGAGATAGACGAATGAAACAATGAGATATATCACTGAGATAAATGAAACTGAGGTAAAAAAATTATTAATTAACTGAGAATTGAGACTGAAGCAATGAGATAGAGGACTGAAACAGTGTGATATAGGACTGAGACTGAAACAATGAGATAGAGGACTGAGACACTAATACTGAACCACTGCGACTGAAGAAATGAGATAGACGAATGAAACAATGAGATATATCACTGAGATAAATGAAACTGAGGTAAAAAAAATTATTAAATAACTGAGAATACTGACTACGAATAAATGATAACTAAAGAATACATAAATGATGACTGAAGAGAAAATTAAACTGAGAAAATGAAACCAAGAGACTGTGAGAAGAATAAAATGAGAAAATATAATCGAGAAAGGACGGAGAAAAAATGAGGACTGAAAATAAATAAGAATGACTGATAAGACTAAAGAAATAAGACAAAAAAAAATCAATATTGAAGAGGACCGATCAAATAAGAGACTGGTAAAAATGAGAAAAATAAAGTAGAAAATGACAATGAATGACTGATCAAATTAAAATAAAAACTGAGAAACTTATCAAATAAGAAACTGAATGAAAATGAGAAATCATCAAATAAGAAAATGAACAAAGAGACAATCATGAATTGAAGAGACTGAGAGAAACAAGAAGGAGAAAATAAGCAAACAAAACTGAGTGAATGAGGGAGCAATTCAAATACAGAAGCAAGTCAAAGAATGAAGAATAAATAGAAAATGAGCAAATAATTAATTATAGACCGAGTCAATGAGAAAAAAAATCAAATAATGAAGAGAATAAAGGAATGAAGCAAATATAACTGAGAAGAAGTCAATGAACGACTGACAAATTGAGATACTGTAATGAGACTGAGCAAATAAGACCAAGACTGAGGTAATGAGGAATCAATGAAATAAAATCAAGAGAATGAGCAAATAAGATTGAGATTCAGATACAATAATGAGACTGAGCAAATTAAACTAAGACCGACGTAGTAATCAAGAGAAAGAGAGTGAGGCAGATTAGACTAAGACTGAGGAAATGAGAAATCAATGAAATAAGACTAACAATGAGCAAATAAGAAAAACGTGAAAATATGACGGAGGAACTCAGAGACTAACAATAATGCGAAAACTGAGATGCCGAGTGAATAAAGAAGGAGAGAATAAAGAATGAGAGACTGAGAGAATAAGAATAACAAGGACTGTTTGTATTTGGTAGTACTGCTGGTGCTACTGCTAAAGCATAATATATTACTCGACAATACATTGCACATCGAGAAATTTATGATTGTCCCCGCGTAGCTACATTACACTGACGTCATTTGGCAGTCTAACAGGCACTCAAATCAGGGCCTCTAATCAGCAGAATAGATCACCGCTCATAAAGGTTAAGAATTTAAAACGAGGGAATAGCTTGAACGATAGATACTAAGATGCCAATATAAAAAATATCCCAAAACACAACCAGATTCAATCAAGTACACAAGGCGATCATCAACAGTTCACAAAGTATGAGATAGCTGTATTTAGAAGATGATAGTTGATAAGAGGCCAAAAATTCCCCTTAGCCAAAGCCAAATGCCACAAACTGCTCTAACAAAAAGGCGGACAAGTATGCCGAGCTTTCTTCCTCTAGGCCTTCCTGGGCGCAATCTGGGGCTCAGCCTGGACAAACAAAGGATAGAATACATCAAGGGAATGACAAAAGTGTTGACAAAGCAGATTGCAAATCAAAGGAGCATCAGTAAAGAGTCAGTGCAAAGAAGAACATACCTGTTTCTTCACTGGGTCTTCCTTCTTGGACAAGATGAGCTCAATGTGGCACAGTTTAGACATGTAGGCTGCAAATTGAATCCTAGCGGGATTTATGAGCAATCAACAATGCATCTGAAGCACTACCAAGGCAAGATAGTATTTTGATAAAACTTACGGTTGATGCGTCCATGAGCACGGTAGGTCCTGTGCCACTACTTCTGGGCCTGGTTCACTTGGCTGTGTGAGATGTAGAGAGCATCAACATCCAGACCTTTCACCTGTCGAGCAGAAATTGGAAGAATTAGGCTAAATAAAGCAGAGAAATCAAAGAAATTTGGCATTCACAATGAGAACAGAATGAGGAAATGCGGCGAGGACATAATGAGATAACAGAATGAAGAAATGCGGAGATTGTAATTAGATAACAGAATGAAGAAAGCGCTCGGCTCAAATGGTTGATCACTAATCGCCTCATCAACCAGCCACGGATACACAGTAGAACTAACGCACAATTTCATAATGCTACCACCGAGCTAGTAACACAATTACTGCTACAGGAAACAACAAGGGAAGTATGCCACTGCACCATCGGCTCATCAGCCATCCAATCCAATCCACGTCGAGAGAGAGAGAGAGAGAGCATCGCTTACGATATATGTGAGCGAGTCGGGATCAAAGATCTCGTCGTCGCCCGCCTCCGGGCCGCCGCCGCCGCCGGCGGCAACGCAGCGGCCCTCGTCGAGCTGGAGCTCCCCCTCCTTGTGGCCCGCATCCCTCTGCCTCGCGTCGCCGACTATCTCCTCACATGGGCGCGGAAGGGACCCCGACGATTGGCCCACAAGCTTCTCTGGCAACCGCAGAAGTGTCGCGCCGCAGAGATCACGGCCGCCGCGGCCTAGGGTATCCTGCGTCTCGCCTCTCCTAAATCTCCCTCGAATGAAAGTGAAATGAAGACGACGGGCCGGTCCACGCTCGGCACCGGCTGCGGGCACGAAAAAAAAGAATAATACCGGTTCGGGAAAGAAAAAAAAGGCGTCGGAAAAGAAACCAGAAGGTGAATGAGGGTACGTTCCAAGATGTGCGCCGGGTAGAAACGAACGGTCACAGATCCGTCTGATGCCGAATTGCAAAATCAGATGGCTGAAAATTAGAAAACCTGTTTTTTTTTTTTTCAGGGGAAAAAGAAGACGTCTAGGACATCTGCCACTACGACTCTGAGGGATGAGGGATCTCCTCTAGTTAGTTACTCCCTCCGTTCCTAAATATAAGATGTTTTATGTTTTATCCACATTCACATGCGCACAAGTGTATCTAGACACATTTCATGTGTATGTTCACTCAGTTTAGTGTGTATGTGGACAACATATACAACACCTACAACATCTTATATTTATAAACGGAGCGAGTAGTTGTCATTGCTCGGCAGAGGGGCTGAACGAATGCTTCTCTGTCCAATACTCTGTTGTAAAGCATGAATACTTGTTCATCTGATTTGACAATGTGGACCCACGAGTTTCTAATGACCCCAACAGAGTGTCGAACAGAATCAAATTCGCACGCTCCACCAAAAACACTAACGATAAATTCACTACTAACTTTTTGTAAAATCCATGGTAGATGGCACTAGTCATGGCTCATTTCACATCTAACAAAGATCCGACCGCATAGCCATCATGTCTTGTGATAATTTGTTGTAAATTCTAGGGCCAATCAAGTTGTCACGCGCATCTACTACGAATCCAAAAGAACCGTGATAGATATGCACCGTCTACAACGGACGTCGGGGCCGTCTGTGGTTCTTATGGTGAATTGGATGTGGAAGGTTCCTTGTACTTCTTGCGGTTATTTCTTCATTTTCTTAAGGATCCGTTGCTTCAAGGATCTTTGTCTTGGTTTAGTCATTAGATTAATTACTTGCAATATTAAGAGAAAAAGTATTTAATGGATGGAGCTCAATTGTGTCGATTTACTCTACTCCGGGGTGCCGGACATGCGAATCTTCTTTCTCACATGTTTCAAATATATTCAATTGTGTCGATTTACTCTACTCGTGTGTTTGTTGTACGTACTGCAACTTTTGCCTTTACATATCTATTGGGCTTTAAAATGGAGGTCATTGGGCTTTCCTTTTAAAGCTTTGTGGAAATTCAAAATTCCTGTTAAAGTGAATAATTTCTTGTGGTTAGCAGTTTGCAACAATATTCTCACGAAAGATGTGTTACACCATAGAGGATGGAAAGTGGACTGGTTATGTCAATTTTGTGGAGAAAATGAATCAATTTCACATCTTCTTTTTAATTGCCCCCTAGCCAGATATGTATGGAATGTGGCTTGCTGTGCGTTTGGATTCAAGCGTCGTCCCACGTCCATGCAACATCTGTTAGGGGTGTGGTTTAAGAGTTTCGGGAAAAAAGGATAAAAATCTGATAACAGTTGGGGTGGCGGCGCTTGTTTGGTCTTTATGGAAAACACGTAACAATGCGTGCTTTAGAGCCGTTAGACCACGTGATCATGTCACTGTTACCAAACTGATTGGACAGTTGGTTTCTGATTTGGCAATCTTGTAGGTAAAGGAGGAAAGCGAAAATGCGATCAAATGGGGAGCCAAGTTGTTCGTGCGATTATCAAATGAAGTCTTCAATGCGTCGCGGGGGTGGAGGCCAACCGTGCCAAGAATTGCTGGATAAAAAGCTTCGCTAAAGCCCCCGCCAGGAAGAAAATCTTCGTCGGTTTCACGTTCGTATACTGTCGAAAATATAGGATGATGTGGAGGCTTTGTCTCGGTGCTAGGTGGGCCGTATGTGGCAGCTAACCCAAAAACTAAGGGAACATCTTATATGCTTTTATAGCTTTTTTTACTTCTTTTTTAAAACATCTTGTATGACTTTTGGTTTCTTTAATGGAAATCAGGTGGAACCCATTAGCTCCAAAAAAAACCTCTACATATCTATACCGAATATTAAATTTATTCTAATAAGGGATGGGTCCTGAAAAGTGATTCCATCTGGCCGCATCTGGCCCTATAAATGCGGAGGACCAACGCTTGCATTCATGCAAAGAATTTTTTTCATGATCCAAAAATTCAAAATAAATTTTAAAGTGATAGCTCAAAAGGTGTCTCCACATAAGATCTAATTTATTTATCGAAATAAAACTGGAAACAAACACGTTTTGTACACAAACATTATTTTCCCAATCATCAAACAAACACGTGGTGCATGCCCTATAGGGCTACCGGCTTGAAGTACTTGAGCTTCCAGTCCCGCGACCCCACCCCAGGGATGCCCCACACGAGCGCCTCGCAGGTGCCGAGCCCGGCCACGCGCAGCACAGGAGGTAGTCGACGGCGCCGCCGCGTGCCGGCCGCGTGGAGGCAGGGCCGGCTCTACGATTTCAAAGGCCCCGGTGCAAACTTCACCGATGGGCCCAACAAAGAAAAAGTCTTATTCGATACATGAGTAGATACAATTGCTATAAAGTCATAAAACTGATAATTTTTCTTGTCTTTGTTCCAAACCAAGTATCATAGAGGTTATAGCGAAAAAAACAAATAGAAATTGCATGCTAACCTCCGATAACCATGAGAAACGAGACTTCCGTGCATTTTTTGACGCAAAATCATCAATGAGAGTGTCAAGATCAATACTATCCAGCATACCAAATCAGAAATTGAAGATTTGAGGTTTTTAGATGAGAGTATGAGACCACCGAGATTAGAGGACCTAAGTTTAGCAAGAGGAGAAACAGAGATTGGAGGGCACGGGGGGATATACCTAGCTAGGCTGATCCGCTGGATCGGAAGAGGGCAGGCGGCGGCGACCAGGCCCTGGCGGCGACCGGATGCGAGGTGGAGACGGTGGCAGCGGCGCTGCGGCGGCGTCCAGTGCGTCTCTGCTTCTCCTCTCGCTGATTAGACGTCGCTCGGTCGCTGCGTCTCTGTTCGTCGCTTGACTCGCTTCTGATTGATCGAGAGGAAGGTGATCGAGAAACGAAGCGGCAGCGCCAGCGTAGGAAACGAAGCGGACTGCGGCAAGTCACGCGTGGGCGTGTTTCCGTGCTGGCTGCTTGCTGGGCTGGGCTCAGCCGCTAAGTCCTAGATGGGCTGACATTTTTTTTTCACTCTACTCTGAAATACATACATACTGTATATAAAATATGGGCCCCCTTTTCGGCGGGGCCCCGGGCGGTCGCACTTCTCGCACTGGCCAAAGCCGGCCCTGCGTGGAGGCCGACACGATGCACTCCAGCACCGGCGCCGGCTTGATGTCGTGCCAGAGGGTGTAGATCACCACCGCGAAGTTGCCCACCTTGTGGTAGAACGCGCCGTTCTCCACCGCTTTGCCGCAGCTGTGCCCCTGGCCCGGCAGACTATGCGGAGCTCCGGAGACGACCGTCGCGCCGGCGCGCGCGGCGAGGACGAGAGCGACGAGTAGAAGGACGAGCATCGACGGCGAGGTCCTCATTGTTACAGACCTGTAGCTATAGTATCACTACGCTAGAGAAGAAGCTCGCTGCATGCATCAAGCGGCATGCACGGCGCTACTTATAGCGAGCTCGCGCATGTACAGGAGATGAAAATATGTAGGTGTCCGTGGACGTGGAGGCGTAGGCACGATTTCTGACTCCGCCATGTGAGCGTATGCCAAAATGCGCGAAGAGGACGAGCGGACAAAAGGGGTCTCCGGCGTGAGAAAATGGCAACATTGATTGATTCAAGGTCTGCACTAAGGCTGGATTGGTTGTCATCTTGACAATAGATGGATTTTGTTCCGTTTGAGAACAGTAGCTAGGTATCGTGGATCAAGGTCCACTAAGGCATGGACTGATGTTAGGAGTATCAAGGTCCATTAAGGCAGCTCCATGCATGGACTGATGGGCACACATGCACCATGCAGCAATTACAGTATTATATGCAAGCATGCAACAGAGCCTGGTAGTATCATGTACCACGTGCACCGCCGCTAAACTCTGGCTCATACTACTAGCTAAACTGACAAGCAGAACTCCCCAGTCGTGCTCAATAGCCCTCCAATAGCAATATGGAGAGTAACCGGATGTAAAACCGCAACCTGCCGTTTTACATCCGGCGTGGCCCAATAATTCGCCCGGCACTACCAGCCCAAACCCACCATGTTGGGAGCTATTTAGGCGCGCTGTACAAAGTCGTGCGCGCCGCCTGACAAGCGGGCCAACCCTGTGATACATATATCAATGAACCAATGTGCCTGAGTTAATGGCCAGAGTTAATGGCCACCACCTCCCTCCGCTCCCCTCGGCCGAGCGTCGCCTCTGCTCGACACATTCCACCACTTTTCGCCGCATTCCACCACCCCTCCCTTTCGTCTTCACCTCTCGTCAGCCACAATGCTCCGCTGCAACGACAATGAGAACCACCGCAACCGCGAGAGCGCGTCCCATAGTCGCGTGGGATAATGGGCATGTGGCCTCCGATCACACATTCGTTGTGCATTACTTACTAATCAGTGTTATGGATGGGATGGGACCGCCAGCGCGCATAGGTCGTTGATGCTCAATCGCCCGCACCGCTCCACCACTTGGGCCGGCCTCTTTTCCATTTTTTTTATTTTTTTAGTATATCTCTTTTTTGTTTTTTTCCTTTTCTTTTTATTTATTTTCACTTACATGATTTATATATTCTACTTTCATATCCTATTTTTGGATAAAATATATGAATACTTGTTTGAACACATGAATATTTTTTCAAATTCATGAATATAATTTTAGTTCCTAAAAACATAAAGGTTTTATTAAAAAATCATCTATAATAAAAATGATTCATGATAATCGAGTGTTTGAAAATTCGCGGGTTCAATAAATTATTTGCGCAGTTCAAAAAAGAAAATTTGTTCACAATTTTTTTTAAAAGTTAAAGAGTTATGAAGAAAATATAAAAAGAAAAGATGATATAAAAAAGACAGAGAAAACAAAAAAGGACAGAGAAAATAACAGAACAAAGACAGGGAAATGAAAACAGAAAATACGAAAAAAAGGAAAAGGAAAACGAAGCATTGCTGGGCCATGGCCCAATGCAGGTCGCAAAGGGCGATAAACAGAGGCCCAGACCACATTGCAGAAGCAGAATAGCGGCCCATCCTACATTGTCTGGAAAGGCTAAACTCTATGCACTGATCCAAAATGTTGCAGAAGCAGCCTGGCGGCCCATCCCACATTGTCAGCCCAGGCCCCTCAACTAAGCTCATCGGCAATTGGGTGAGTCGTCAGTGACAATAACCAAATTATCAGCTGCCCGCGCGAACGATTGAAACCAACCAGCACCATCCTGGTGCCGATCGATCGATGATGGATAGGCTTTTGACTGCCGGTTAACTCGTCGTGCAGTGCGGTTGTTGTACTGCAACATTTACCTTTTACCTTTATACGGCTTTAGCTCTCTCTCTCTCTGTGGTACTTACTGTGCAGGCTTATACAATGTTTCTACCAAGATCCGCAAAATTGCAATCCAACATTGGTGGAGCCTTACATTTGTTTTTTTCTCGAGAGAAATCCACCGGATATATATAGTAATATTCCATTATACAGCTCGTCTTTCGTTTTTAGCGTCCGTTTGCCCCTTTTCGGATGAAAGAGACTCTTTCCTGATCTTGAACATCGTGTGTCTCGTGTCCCATTCTCAACCACGCATGTCGATCGCCTATATCTGTATACACTGTGGAGTGGTGACTGCTGAAATTAATGATCTACTAATCACTCCATTCGGAGATATAAGACGTGTTTGACTTTTTTTGCCGTCCATCCATCATTTTGACAATAAGTTTCACCTGTATATGTGTAACTGAATAATAAAGGTACATAAAAGAAACTCGTAATACCATCTAAAATAGTCGCAATACAAATGCATCGACATTAATTTTACATACCAAATCTGGAGGAGAGTTTTGCACATACTATTGATCAAACTAAAAAATAGTTAACTAAACGCAAGAGATTTTACATCATGCACAATTGCACACTTGTGCATACTTCTGATCAAGTCCTTGAGTGTACATTGTTGGAAGAAATGTAATACTAAATTATCTACTATTTTGTGAAACTATTTAATCTACTTTTGCTAATGTTTTGATGCATGAATATTGAAATCTCAGTCAGCTAAAATTACATGTTACTGGCATGCGATTTTGGACATGTTGTTCCAGAACATCTAAAAATGGATCAATATAATGCAATAAATAATAGAAGTACATATAGCATTAAAGAAACTTGCAATATAAATGCATTGATATTAATTTTACATGCCAAATTTGGTATAGTTGATTACATGCAAAGGATTTTTCGATATACATAATTTACACACATGTGCATACTTTTGACCAAGTCCTTGATTCTACAATTTTGAACGAATTATAATACTGAATTAGCACCTACTTTGAAACAATTTGGTGAAAGTTTAAGAAATTTCTGAATGAGTTTAATCCAAGAACATCATAGATGCGTGCACTAGCAAATTTAATAGCAAGGAGAAACTAGACATATATAGTAGATCTACATATAGACCAAATGCAAATGCAGATTACATGCAAAGGATTTTTCGATAGCACACATGTATTTGCTGGGAAGGTCACAACGACATTTTGTTGTCTCTATGGTAGTGGAATCGCATGTCGGAGAGGAGTATCGACAAAATGTTAGCCAGATAAGACATTTTTAAAAGAGCACATGATATTACTACCGATTAATTAAGAGGAAAACACTGCACTAATGGAATATTGGCGTCATTTCCACACACTACTTAGTACAATAAATATTATTATACGAAGCTAATAATAGTAAGGAGTAAATCAGTAAGATTTTTTTACTTTTATCATGCATAAATCAAACTATATTGTCATTATGGAACCTTCCATCTCTAGATTTATGTCATTAGATTCTGGTGAATTGTTGTTTATGTTCTTGCAATTGTTCAAACTGAATGAAGTCACGTTTCTATCTTGTATTTTTTGGTCGTAAATGTATGGTATGCACACCTTGTACAAAGAAAGTGTGCAACCATCCTTTAAACCCTTGTTCACTAGAAATAAATAAGAATTAATTGGATTTCACATGTAAAAAGTACTATTACTGGATTCCTAATACTAAACATGTCGTTGATTGTCCAAATACTTTTTATATTCTGATGTAAAAAGTACCATATACGGAGTAGAACATATCGCCTTACATGTTAGCAACTCTCTTCCTCCACTAGCTGCTAGTCGTATGGCACTAAGAATTTCCAGTATATTGTAGATCAAATGGGGCGTAGACAATCAATTAAATGGGCTGTGAACCATAAAATATAATACAATTTATTTTGACTTCGCCTAATTTTTGGGTGTCTTGGTTTTTATAAATATCAATCAAATAAAACTACATGACGTTAACACTAAACTTAGTCTTACAAACATCAATTATAATTTGTGATCCAAAATCTCTAAAAAAAATGCGAGAATATAAATGGCCACTTTGTAAAATACAACTTATGTTTAAGAGTAAATTGTAGATCTCATCTCTTTGTTACGGTGTGGAAATCTCTAAAGTAATCTTGCCACAATTTAAACCTCATTAGAGCATCTCTAGAAGATACTGGATAAGCCCCCGTCCCGGAAAATAACTTTTTTTTTCGGATCCGGGGCGAAAAATCTGGCAGAACAGATACCCCATAAGCCCTCCTACCGGATTTTTTTCCGGGGAGCAGAAAAATTCTCCCCCTGTGCCCCATATCTTCGGTTTCGGCTGGTATTTTTCCCGCACCCCGCACTCTTGGCGTGAACAGTCTTGCGCGAAGTTTTATCCCATTGTCTTCCTCCTCCCCCCGCCTCCGTCCGCCGCTGCATCTCGCCGCCGCGCCACGCCGCCCGCTCTCGCCCACCGCTTCCCCGTACCGCGGAAAAGGGTCGCCGTGTCCCGACGGGTCGTTTCCACCTAGTTTCGGCCTCAAGGGAGGCGTGTCTCGTCCGCGCGGTCGCAGCCGCCGCCACTGCCATGGATCCGGCGCCAAGCTCAGGCGCATGGTGATTTCGGACCAGCAGTGTGGCTGCTCCGGATGGGTCTAACCAGCGGAGACCTCCTCCCACTCTTGCGGCAGTCGGAGCCGCCGATTTGGGACCGGGTGAGGCTTGAGCAGTGTGGATCCGGCCTTCGGTGGACATGCATATGGTGTTCCGGATGACTACACCGATGAATATCTTCGCATTGGCGAAGATACGGCGATCAAATGTATGCGAGTGTTTGCCAAAACATTGATTCGGGTTTTTGGTCCCGAGTATCTCCGAAGTCCTAATGAAGATTACACGAAGAAGTTGATGGCAGCAAATGAAGCAAGAGGATGGTCGGGCATGCTTGGTAGTGTGGATTGCATGCATTGGAGGTGGAAGAATTGCCCGATGTCTTGGCATGGACAATACACCGATCATCATCGTGATCCTACAATCATACTCGAAGCCGTTGCTTCAGAGGATTTGTGGATTTGTCATTGCTTCTTTGGTTTGTTGAGTTCTCTCAGCGATATCAATGTGTTGCAGAGATCACATCTATTTGCTCGGCTTACTAGTGGAGATGCCCCGGCTTGCAACTACACCGTGAATGGGCACGACTATACCATGGGGTATTATCTTGCCGATGGTATCTATCCTTCTTAGTTAACATTTGTGAAGACCGTCTCAAAACCGGCCAACAAGAAGGATTCCATCTTTGCCAAAGCTCAAGAAGCATGCCGAAAAGATAAGGGCATTTCATGTGTTGCAAGTTCGGTTTGCAATTGTTCGAGGTCCTGCTCGTTTTTGGGATAAGAAATCCATCTCAGATATCATGACGGCTTGTGTGATTTTACACAACATGATCATTGAAGATGAGAGGGGTTTTAACTTGGAGTTTTTCTATGACAACATTGGTAGCCGAGTGTAGGGGTGGGCGTTCGGTCTTTTCGGTTAGTTCGGTTCGGTCTTTCTGGTCTTTAATAATTTCGGTCATCCAGAAATGATACCCGTAATAAATTCGGTCTTTTCGGTTTTATGTTCTTTGGTCTTCGGTCTATTCGGTCCGGTCTTCGGTCATGACCAAATAGACCAAAATATAGGGCGCAAGAAGGGGAATCGATGCCCAGGAAAGTGGGAAGCGATCGACTGGTCTCTCATGCACGAGAGAATCTACAATACGCTGGGCTGAGATACCCTGTTGTTGAGTCTAGAGACTAGATGGTATGGTTGGTTTGGTAGTTGGGCCTATATACTAGATGACACATAAGCTGGGCTGGCACACAAATTCGGCTGCTTCCGTATGTAAGTCACTCAAAATAAAATAAAATCGGTCTTTCGGTCTATTCGGGTTATGTATAAGTGATAACCGAATTTCTGATCTAAATTCGGTCTTTTCTAATTTGCTACCCAAATTTCTAACGGTCTTTTCGGTCTCGGTCATTTCGGTTTCGGTCTCGGTCTTTTCGGTTTCGGTTTTCGGTCTTCGATTTTTATGCCCACCCCTAGCCGAGTGAAGCCCCAAAGGAACCCGAACCGGATCAAATCATTTCTTGAGACCTACTGGTAGATTGAGAACAAGGCCACACACATTCAGCTCCATAAAGATCTTATTGAACACCAGTGGCTGCTGTATGGGAAGAAGTAGATTCCCATTTTATTCATTTGAGATTGTTGTAATTTGAACCGTTATTTCCATTCTGACCATTTGTTATTTTTTTAATTATTCAGATTTAAACATTTGTTATAATATGGATGATTGTTGTGTCGTGTGATGTTAAAACATTTATTATGGTGAATTTATATTGATGTTTGATGAAGATTATGTTGTTCAAAATGATGAATTTGATAAAACATGCAAAAAAAAGGTTTTCCTGTACCGGTAGGGTGTTTACCGCATCAGTTCTGCCCCGCGCCGCGCGGTACCGGAAAAACATTTCCGAGTCGAGATATCCGGTACCCAATTATCTGGTATCTGCTAGAGATGCTCTTAGCTTGTGACCGTGTGGTTGCTTTTACACTTCCACATTTTCTGCAAACTGAAAATGCCATGTGAGTATGACGTGTTGGCTCGCTTAGCAAACATTTCATGCACGCATTCCCTAGAGGTGTATCCGATATGGCACATGGAAATTGGTTGAAGCTAGCCGCACATGTCCGACTAAAGAATAAAACGATTTTCTTTAGAATAATAAAGACCAAATTTTAAAGATTTTTTTATCTGTTATCTTCCTAGTCAGCTGCCACATGGTCCTAAAAATAGATCTAGCTTTTCAGCTTGCGAAAAATAATAAAATGGGATAAACCCTACCACGAGATTATATAATGAGATGATAAGATGGGGCAACATTTTTTAAATTTTAAATTAGGTACAAGCTGACGCAGAAGTTGCAAATAAACATATCGTCCACATTTTGCTCAAGCTCTGCCAGATACTTCTAGAAACGGAAATATCTTGGGAAGAAAAGGAAAGAAAGCTGCAAGGCAAGGCAGCTCTTCCAGCTATCCACTCCACTGGCCTTGGTTGGAGAGACAGATCCCCAATCCAACCACTAAGCGAGCATTGAAATCTCCAAGCAATGCCTCGCCTATAAGGAAAGAAAAGCTCATCAGAAACCGTACGGAATAAACTAATTTTTTCGATGCCAACAGGATAAGATCACATCGCACATGCACAGTCATCATATCCTATCCCTTATCTGGACACGGATCCGGTGACATGCCCATGGCATGTCACCGATGAAACAGTGTCGTGCCTTGCACTCTGGGCCGTTGGATCGAAAATGAGCAGACCAGATTAAACACTGCAGCACGCGGTCCTGTAGCAGATGTACTGTAGCAGATACCCTGTAGCGCGCACTGTATCAGCTGCACTGTAGCATATGTTCATCTATCCATCGATTTTGGATCCGACGGCAAAAAACTGGGCGCATGTCACGGTTACTGTTCACCGGTGACATGCATGTCACCGGATCTCGATCCCCCTTATCTCCCTCCACACCTAACTTATCCATTATCTACTCACATTTGATTTCGCCCACATTAATTAGTAACAAAGCCATTACCATCCAGGCATCGATTACTACTTGTGTTAGCAGGATTCTACATCACACATTTTGCTTCTTCTTCTCCTTCAGACTTGTCGCCAAGAAAAAATGTCGGAGAAAAGAAAGATTAAGATGAGCCGTCGATGAACAAGGTAGCTCGTGCGACGCACCGACGGTGCCGTATGAAAACAATGCCATGAAAGAAGTTGCTTGACAAAATGTCAAAGATGTCGTTGTGATTGTGATTTACTACTGTATTAGTACATTTCACCCACTTCCCAGAGACAATCAGACAAGCAGAAGCGAAAATCACCATCGCCGTTCTTGGAGCAGTAGTTTATGTATGTGGCAACTCGTTCCTGTTTTTGCCGCCCGTTTGATGCAAACAGGGGGCGTTCTCTGTTCAAATTTTTATATACATCCTTTTGGAAAAGAACTCCGTTGTGATGGATCTACGCGCCACGCAGATTGCCGTGGAAAGAAGCATCTCTGGATGGATGGATCTATTTGAGGCTGCTTTTTTTAGCAAAGTTAACTACCGGCAGAAAGTGTCTAGTTTTCTTGGGATTGCACTTTGTATGTATCTTTGGTTCTTCCTCCTCATTGGATGGCCTTTCAAAAAACATTTCGTCCCACAAAGGAAAGGATATCACTGGTTAAGGCAACCAACTTGGTGGAAGCATAATCATGGGATCCATCACCCAGCAAATCAAATTGCATCAACAAGTTGTTGTATATATCGACAGAGAGACCAGGAGCAAAGCACTTAACTAATCTACAGGATGATGATCATTAGTTAATGATACAGCCCAAGGGATTTGTTAGGTCAGTTCGTCGTCGTCGTAGCAGTTCATACTTGTCTGCAACTCTGCATACATACACGAGGTCAACGGGATCCAAAAGAGATAGACAAGAACACATCGAGCTTAGCTCGGGCACTTACACACATGCTCTTGCAATTACTTATATAATTTAGTAAGCGGCGACTGACAACTCTACTGGCCAAGAGAGAAGGCCAGATCAGACGAGGCTAACTGCGAATTCGCAGCTACTGGTGGTTGTAACTAGCACCAGTGACGCCATTTCGAAGATCTGACAGCGAGTAGGACCTCGGCGACCTGAAGGATCCGCTCCTCCTCCCGGTCTGCGTGTGCAAGCTGAGCATCGGCGGGGGCAATGCCGGCGCCTCCCTCCCGTTCTTGCCGCGGTGCCCCTGCTCGTCGGAGTCGGAACCGTCGGAGTCTTCTTCCTCGCCTTCGTCCCCCTCGTGGAGGGCGTGGTCCGGGGCGAGGAGCGGCGGCAGGTAGGTGGCCGTGGTGAGGGAGCTGCAGGAGGCGCGGCGCGACCAGGTGGCCAGGATGCGGCGGCGCTTGTTGAAGGGGTTCTCCGGCTTGGCGAGCTCCTTCACTGCCTCCCTCGCCGCCGCCTCCGCCAGGCTCGTGAAAGACTTGGACTTGCCGGCGTAGAAGCTGGAGAGCCCGCTCCTGTTGACAAAAACAAAGGATCAATCCGTGCTCCTGTTTCTCTACGGATCATCAACTGCAGTCGAGGAGCTGCTAGCTACGATCTCTAAACAAGCCGGAAAAAACTCATAATTTCCTGCTTCTACTTTCGCCACGGATCACAAAAATCCCCCAAAAAAGATCTTTTTTCATTTTGCACAAGCATATTCTAGGAAGCTTTTGACTCACTTGATGGGCAAAGAATCCTCCAGGGCCTCCAGGCACCCGAGCCCAGGCTCCTCCTTGAGCTTGCTCTCCACCTCTTCCTCCTCAGCCTCCGATGAGGAGTCCTCCCCGATGGACGAGCTGGACGGCGACGGCGCGCCGATGGACGAGCTCTCCGTCAGCACCTCCTCCGCCTCGTCCTCCTCCTCGATGAAGAACCCGTCGCTCATCATCTTCTTCCCCAGCAGCACCTCCCCGTCCTTCGCCTTGCCCGATCCGGGGAAGCCGCCGTAGGCCTGGAACGCCACCGCCGTCGACATGTCCGAGCTGCAGGATTCGGCGATCCGGATGGTGGTGCCAGCTCGCGCGCGGTAGCTAGGAGCAGGCAAATCTCGGGTGGGAAATGGATATGTGTTCGTCCGTCCAAGAACACCAAGGACTCACTAACTCAGCAGCAACTTGGAAGAGAGAGAGGTTGGAAAGAGGAAGAAATGGAGGATGGGATAAGATAAGAGCAACGACAGGAGGGGAGATGTGTAGGCGGGGACTTTGTAGGCGCTCATCGGGTCATGGCGTGGGCGCCGCACAGGGACCGGATCCTCTGCGGCGACGAACCAAAAAACGCACGGCACCATAGCATGGTGTGGCACTCGAAAGAACCATGTCGATGGTTTTATTTTGGTGTGATATTGATGTCAAAATGGTGGAATTGTTATCGTGTATCCGCAAATATATATCTCGAACATTGGTATGCGCCAAATCGGGAATGACAAAGCTCGAATCATGGATTTCGTGTTGCTTGTCGTGGTATCTCTACGTCGTGAAATGAGCTACGTCACGACAGTGGCATGTCGTGTAGTGTCGAAGCCGTGTGTGCGATAGGTACTAACCGACGACATACTAAGCATGCATGCATTGTGTGATAGTAATGCCAATCAATACGATGAAATCGTGGCGCTATCGGCATCGCAAAAAACCGGACCATCGGTAGACGACAAATATGGAGTAAAATCTGGGATACTAGATATCGTGTCATGCTTGTCGTGATCCTATAGGGCGTGGAATGAAACATACAAAACTAAAATGCCGTGTAGTACTCAAGCGGTGTGATATATGAAGTAACGGAGCACATTATACGCGTCAGTGGTGTTATGTCGTGTGCTACTAATGCCTATCGATACAATGAGATGGTGGTGCTATCGTGCATCCCAAAATACCTGGAACATCGGTACGCGCCAAATATGGAGTAACAACCTATAATGAAACATACACAACTAAAATGTCGTTTAGTACTCATCTAGCGGTGTGATACGAAGTAAGTGACGACATTATACGCCTCGATGTTGTCATATTGTGGTGATAATAATGATGATACAATGAGATCATGGTGCTATCGTACATTACAAAATACCCGGAATGTCGGTATGCGCCAAATATGGGATAACAACTTGGCATGTTTGTCGTGTGTTTAGTGTGAACCTTTACTGCATGCGACGCAACGCAAACACGTCGTGTAGTGCTTAAACCATACGTGTGATAGGAAGTAACCGGCGGCATTCCACGTGTCATGTGGTGAGATATTTAGGGTTTGTTTGGTTAGGCTTATTTCTGACCTTTTGACTTTGGCTTATAAGACACAAAAGCACCTACATAGGTGTTCTTGTACTTTGGTTTGGTTTTTTTACTGAAAAATGTTACATGATGGTAGAACTAACGTTCCAAGGATTATTATATCACCTGGTCTAGTATATTCATCATGCGTTGCAAACCAAACCAATCAAATCTGGGCTACATTGTAGTATCAAGGTACGTAAATTTAGTCGAAAGTAAACAACTTACTTAGTTGAACCAAATATTATAGAACAAAGTAACCACAATTCTAGATAAATGTATTAGGAAGTATAGAACAAAGCAATCAAATCTAGCGCAGAGGATCCCGGTGGCTGAGCGTGGACGTGGTCCACCCACCCACCACGATCCATCCATCCACCCGATCCATGATCCATCCACGGTTTCCGTGTGCGTCGGCCGAGCGGAGGAGAAGAAATCGGATTATCTATCGGGTAGGGCTGGCGTCCCTATCCGTTTACAGTTAGCTCTAGGTCACTGACCGGTGGGGCCCGCGGACAGGATGAGGATGAGGTGTTTTGACACGTTCCGTCTGGGTCTGGTCGGCAGCGCGTGGGCGGGGGCAGGACCAGCTGGACAGCGACGTGGCGGACGAGGTTGCCTTGCCGACTCGTCGACCACGATGGGGAAAAAAAATACCGCGGCGTGGGTGAGCGAGAGAGTGTTATTTTATTTATTTTGGTGCTCTGGAAAATGTGCTTTGAATTTTTGATCGACTGGATTGTTCCTAGATGTAATTTTTGGTGTTTGGATTTTCTTTTCTTTTTCTGCGGGTTCCGTTTTGTGCGTGTGTGAGTGATCTGGTCAAAGGAAATGGGCATATGGGAGGTGTTTGTTTACAAGCTAATCCAAGGACCGGGCCGGGCCGGGCTGCTTTTGTGTGACTGCAGCGTCTACTACCGAACGACTACTCCATCCACTCTTCGTCGTATTTGTACGGTCGACGGGGACGGTAACGGCTCTGCATTTGTGTCTGTCGCAAGTCACGACATACGACATGGCTACGTCTACGTGGACGCGACGTTGAAACTTGAACTGTTCTTCTACGCGCTGGCCTAGCGACGATGGATGGGTACGTAGAGCACTAGTACAACCTGCACTCGTCTCAACGCCGTGGCTACGGTAGATCTTTTTTTTTTTTTTTTTCAAGAACAGGCAACCAAAGGTTGCGTGTCTTTTTATTTAAGATTTAGCAAAGAGGATAGTACAAGCTCAAAGTCCACACGAACGCACCCACAACTTACAATGAACTACTCCTCACTTCTACCCACAGTTCTACGATCTACCCCTGATTTAGCCAAAGCCCACAGCTTCAGCTCTTCCTTGGTCAAGTCGACAAGCTGACCCAAACTCAAGTTCTTCTGCTCAAAGGTGCGCGCATTGCGTTCCAGCCAAAGACGGCGAAGGCCTGCAATTGCGATCAGCATGATACCCTTCCTGTTCCTTGTTGGCTGTCGGTTGGAGATGGACATCCACCAGCTTCTAAGGGTTTCAAGTGGCTGTGGAGCAATGTCTGGCACTCCCAGATCACGAGTAAGAAGGAACCAGAATTCTCTAGTGAAGGGGCATTGAATAAGCAAATGGTCGATGTCTTCCAAAACCTGATCACAAAGAGTGCATTTGTCAAGATGGTCGAGACCCTTGCGACGCCTTCTTTCCGCTGTCCAGCAGCGATTACGCAAAGCAAGCCAACAGAACAATTTCTCCTTCAATGGAGCTGTGTTCTTCCACAGGGACTGGGCATAATCCATGTTGGTGGTGCCATGAAAGAAGGCCCGATAAGCAGAAGAGGGAGTGTACTCGCCTTTTGCTGATAGACGCCAAGTAAAGGAATCATCTTGATCTGACAACGGCAGTTGTGTTTGCACCGCAGCCCAGAGGGTCATAAACTCAGCCAGAGCTTGCAGAGTAATGTCACCTCTAATGTCCTTGATCCACTGCTGGTCGTGGATGGCGTCTTCCACGGTTCTATCTTTTGCCCCTCTACTAGTAGCAAAGGACATAAGAGCCGGAGCCAGTTGTGCAGGACTCTGCCCATTTATCCACCTATCTGTCCAAAACTTGGTTTTGTCTCCTCTCCCTACTGCGAAGGAGCAAGCAGTTTGGAACAGCTACGGTAGATCTCGTCTCAAGTCTGAACAGGGCTGGAAGCTGGCATATTCATCATCGAATTGAGATAGGAGTAATTAAGAGCGTCTCCACCGGCGCGTGAAATCGTCCCCAAACGGCGCGTCCAATAGATCAAAAGTTGCCGGCACATCCCAATATAACGACCAGCAGCCCCGCTTCGCATCCAGGTTCTAGAGACGTAACCGGGAGTGCCGGTAGCCGCGGCAACTCGCACCGAGTCCTGACGGCTGGGGACGACGCGTCAGCCGCACAACAACCGGTCAGCGGATTTATTGTGGCAGATACGCCCGTTTTAATGACGCAGCGGCTCCCCAGGCGGGCGCAGACGACGCGACGCCTCACGCATGAGATGCGGCGCGAGGAGGATGAGTGGAACGCCTCTCAGACACGGCAGTGCCTCCTCCAAGACGAGATGCGCCTCTTCGAGCAAGGCAGCTCATCCCGTGCGCCTCCGCCGCCGGACGCATACCCGCTGCCGTCTTATCGGCCTGCGTCTGGCGCAGCCGGCTCATCCCGGACACCTACGCGAACGCTGTCCGAGGAGGAGGCGGAGGAACACCTCCGCAACAACATACCGGTGCCAGACGGCGTGCAGCTGCCTGAGGGGTGGGCGCTGAACGTCGTGAAGGTGCCGGTGGCGCCGTTGCTGACCGAGACGGCGCGCCTCCACTACATCAGACGGCAGTGGAGGGATTTGACCTTCGCGCAGCGGGCCGATCCCTTCTACTCCATCGCGTCGCACGTACTGGTACGACGTGGTGGAGGCTGAGTACGAGGGCCGCCTCAACAGCTTCTTCCTCCTCGCCGGGATGCGCGAGCCACCGGCGGAATGGTTCGGCTCGCAGAGCGAGCGTGCCCGCGAGGACGCGGAAGCCGACGCGGTGCCCGATCTTCCGTTACCATCGGCACCGGCGCCGGCTCAGGAACCTGCCCCAGCGTCACCGGCACGGGAGCAGGAGGCGGACGACAGCGACAGGGACGGCGACTGGGGTGAGCCGGAGTGGGAGGGAATGCAGGCGGCCATCGAGGCCTCCCTCCGCCGCCGCTAGATCAAACCCCACTACGCTCGGCGACGGTGAGCCGGAGTGGGAGGGAATGCAGGCGTTCCTCAAGACCGGAGCCGCCGCGGGCGAAACCAGAAGCCTCAGCGACGGCGACGCAGATGAAACTTCCTCCCCACGAGCCGGATATCATCGTCGCCGAGACTAGCTTCCTTCTTGAGCGCCTCCCTCCTCCACCGCTAGATCTAGGGTCTAGGGTTTAGTTTAAATTTAGTTAAATTCTGTTTAAGTTTGTCAAATTTCGTTTAAATTTGTTAAATGTCCTTCAAATTCAATGAAATATCGCCGGTTCGTCCATATTCAAGTCTCTTTTTTTCTCAAAAACCTATTGGGAGCGACCGGTGTGGCGCGACGCTCTCAATAGGCGGCAACGCTTGCCGGCGCACCCAACAGCGCCTATCCGGCAACTTTGCCAGACGCTCTATTGGGCGCGCCGGTGGAGATGCTCTAAGCGGTACATGCCATGTACTGTGAAAAATAAGCAAGTGGCGCCTCTAGCCTTGAATTTTCACATCTTCCATACCAATACAGATGTTATGGAAAAAACACTGATGTGATCCAATCAAGTTTAGCAATAAGCCAACCATAATCCCTCCAATCCAGCTAGATACATTTGTAAAAGCCCACAACTATGTTATAATTCACACAATAAAAACATATGAATAGGAGCACATCAGCCCTCCTAGCTTCACCCAATACACCTAGTTGGGGGACTTTTCTTTCTCTAATCCTCTCGCTCTCGCGACAGGCGATAAGGGAGAAGACTCGAGTGCCACCGCTCTCCGCCGGCGGGCCTAGGGGTTCCTCCTTCCTCCGTCGGCCGCTCCGGCGGCGGGAGGGAGGGGGTGCCTCGCTGGTCTGTGCATGGCGTGTAGATAGGTTAGGGCTAGGTTTTCGCTCGTCCGTCGCTTCGGTTTCGACGGTGGTGATGGCGGTGGCGAATAAATTCCTCCAGATCCGCCCCCGACGCGGCTTCCTCGGCTCGTGCCGGTCATGGATCTGGGCGGTTAGGGTTCCAGGCGAGATTTTCATGGCGGTGGTGACGATCTCGTGGTGGATTTTGTTTCTCCTTCTCCATCGTCGCTTCGGCGATTGCTCCCTCGCCGTCGTGGAGATTTGGAGATCTTGTGCAGGAGCTGGTTGCAGAGGGGCCGTTGGTCTGCTGCGGCTAGTGGTGGCCGGGTTGGTGCCGTGGTCCGTGCCGGGTTTGTGGACTGAGGCAGGCGGAACTGGCGTTGCTCCTCGACTTCGTCGACGGGGAAGCCTGGTTCTGGAGGTTGTTGCTGTGCTCGGGGCTGATCCCCGACCCGCGTGCCACAGCGAAAGGTGGGCATCTTTGATGCTTCTTATCGTGGTTCATAAAGCCGTTTCGGCGATGGAGCTGCTTCAACTTCGGGCGAACTGGTTTCCGTCCTCTCTGCTGGTGATGCTCGTCGGCACCGGAGACGAGAGGCGGATCGGAGTTGGTACTGCAGGGACCTTCAGGGACTTCTTTGTTTTTCTTCTTTGTGGAAGGGTCTTTCTACATTGTGTACGGGTCTGCGTGTCTTTCTGGACCGTTCTGTTACGTGTGTACGTGTTCTGTACGTCTATGTGTCTTTGACTTAATATATACGTATACTTATCAAAAAAAATACACCTAGTTGTACCGGAAAGCACATGAACACATCTTGATCCTAGGAAATCATCAAGCAGCGAGGAGGCAAGGAGCAGGCAAAACCTGAAGAAGCGGAGCTAACCAGACCACCAGAAGCACAAACTACCAAAGCCAACGTGTAGAAACCATACTACTCTAGGCATGATATGTAGCTTCTATTCTTATCATAGCTAGAGGAGTAGAGAAAGCGGTAGGAGAGTACAAATTTGTTCTCATCAGATTTAGATAGAAAAGACAGGGATAAAAATAGAGGAAATCGCCAATCTCGTCACCGCGTCCTCCCACGTGTCATGCTTAATGGAGTTCCGGGGTCGCCAATCTCGCATGGGAGAGGGCTTAGGCAAGGAGACCCTCTCTCGCCGCTCCTCTTCGACCTCGTCATCGACATTGATGTGCAGCCCCTTGTTGACAAAGTGGCCTCCAAGCTTGTTCCTTGCCATGGCAAGAACACTGCAACGGCCGGAAAAGGCACCCTTATCAAGTCGGTGATTACTTCGCAAGTCATCTACCACTTGACTACTCTTGTGATCCCCCCGGGCATCTTACACTCGGTGAACAAGTTAGAGAGAGCCTTTTTTTGGGCGGCGGCGGAAAAAGTTTCCGGAGGGCAATGCAAGGTCAACTGGAAAATTGTTTGTAGGAGGCGGGCTGGGTATTTTGGACCTTGACAAGTTCGCTAGGGCGCTTCGTCTTCGGTGGCCGTGGCTCCAATGGAAAGACCCCACCAAGGCATGGATCGGCAAAGAAAACCCTTGCAACGAGGAGGACATGGATCTCTTCTATGCGGCCACCGCCATCACCATTGGAGACGGCCGCATCGCGAATTTTTGGCACTCCTCGTGGCTACATGGGCTAAAGCCGAAGTCGGTGGCCCCATCCATCTTTGCCCTCTCCAATAGGAAAAACTTCACCGTTAATAAGGGAATCACAGACGAGTTTTGGATCACCAGCATCAACATGGCCGAGGGCATCATCGCTGAACACATCACCGAGTTCATCAATCTTTGGACGAAAGTAAGCGAGTTCCATCTTGTGGAGGGCACGACCGACGACATCAAGTGGAAATTCACCAACTCCGGCTTGTACACGACGGCCTCCACCTACAAAGCGCAGTTCGAAGGCTAGACAAGATCCACTATGCCGGAGATGGTTTGGAAGAACTGGGCTCCTCCTAAATGCAAGCTTTTGTGCGTTTGGCATGAGTGAGTGATCTGGTCAAAGGAAATGGGCATGGGAGGTGTTTGTTTACAAGCTAATCCAAGGACCGGGCCGGGCTCCTTTTGTGTGACTGCAGCGTCTACTACCGAACGACTACTCCATCCACTCTTCGTCGTATTTGTACGGTCGACGGGTAAATAAAAAGACGGTAACGGCTCTGCATTTGCGTCTGTCGCAAGTGGATACACACACGACATACGACATGGCTACGTCTACGTAGACGTGACGTTGAAACTTGAACTGTGAGGCTTCGCCTTCTTCTACGCGCTGGCCTAGCGACGATGGGTACGTAGAGCACTAGTACAACCTGCACTCGTCTGAACGCCGTGGCTACGGTACATCTCGTCTCAAGTCTGAACAGGGCTGGAAGCTGGCATATTCCTCATCGAATTGAGAAAGGAGTAATTAAGAGCGTCTCCACCGGCGCGCGTCGGCACGAAATCGTCCCCAGCGACGCGTCCAATAGACCAAAAGTTGCCGGCACGTCCCAATACAGCGTCCGGCAAAACCCTGCTTCGCGTCTAAGTTCTAGAGACGCAACCGGGAGTGCCGGTAACCGCGGCAACGCGCGCCGAGTCCTGACGGCTGGGACGACGCGTCAGCCGCACAACAACCGGTCAGCGGATTTATTGTGGCAGATACGCCCGTTTTAATGACGCTGCGGCTCCCCAGGCGGGCGCAGACGACGCGACGCCTCGCGCAGGAGATGCGGCGCGAGGAGGATGAGTGGAACGCCTCTCAGACACGGCCTCCAAGACGAGATGCGCCTCTTCGAGCAAGGCAGCTCATCCCGGGCGTCTCCGCCGCCGGACGCATACCCGCTGCCGTCTTATCGGCCTACGTCTGGCGCGGCCGGCTCATCCCGGACGCCTACGCGAACGCTGTCCGAGGAGGAGGCGGAGGAACACCTCCGCAACAACATACCGGTGCCAGACGGCGTGCAGCTGCCCGAGGGGTGGGCGCGGAACGTCGTGAAGGTGCCGGTGGCGCCGCGGCTGACCGGGACGGCGCGCCTCCACTACATCAGGCGGCAGTGGAGGGATTTGCCCATCGCGCAGCGGGCCGATCCCTTCTACTCCACCGCGTCGCCCGTACTGGTACGACGTGGTGGAGGCTGAGTACGAGGGCCGCCTCAACAGCTTCTTCCTCCTCGCCGGGATGCGCGAGCCACCGGCGGAATGGTTCGGCTCGCAGAGCGAGCGTGCCCGCGAGGACGCGGAAGCCGACGCGGTGCCCGATCTTCCGTTACCATCGGCACCGGCGTCGGCGCCGGCGCCGGCTCAGGAACCTGCCCCAGCGTCACCGGCACAGGAGCAGGAGGCGGACGACAGCGACAGGGACGGCGACTGGGGTGCGTCGGAGTGGGAGGGAATGCAGGCGGCCATCGAGGCCTCCCTCCGCCGCCGCTAGATCAAACCCAACTACGTTCGGCGACGGTGAGCCGGAGTGGGAGGGAATGCAGACGTTCCTCAAGGCCGGAGCCGCCGCGGGCGAAACCAGAAGCCTCAGCGACGTCGACGCAGATGAAACTTCCTCCCCACGAGCCGGAGATCATCGTCGCCGGGACTAGCTTCCTTCTCGAGCGCCTCCCTCCTCCGCCGCTAGATCTAGGGTCTAGGGTTTAGTTTAAATTTAGTTAAATTATGTTTAAGTTTGTCAAATTTTGTTTAAATTTGTTAAATGTCCTTCAAATTAAATAAAATATCACCAGTTCGTCCATATTCAAGTCTCTCTTTTTTCTTCTCAAAAACCTATTGGGAGCGACCGGTGCGGCGCGACGCTCCCAATAGGCGGCAACGCTTGCCGGCGCGCCCAACAGCGCCTATCCGGCAACTTTGCCAGACGCTCTATTGGGCGCGCCGGTGGAGATGCTCTAAGCGGTACATGCCATGTACTGTGAAAAATAAGCAAGTGGCGCCTCTTGGATTAGACAACTTAGGGCATCTCCAGCCGCCCCCCAGAGCCCCCCCAAGAGGCCTTTTTTAGCGCCGCGGCGGCCAAAAAGCGCCGTTTTTGTACCACTCGCCCCCCCCCCCCCCCCAGAAGCCCAAATAGCGCCGTTTCGGCATTATTTTGCGCCGGCGCACCCAGGGGAAACCCAGCCCACTGGGTTCGGCTTGGGGGGGCGAAATGGCGGGAAAGGCGACGCGGGCCAGCGCTATCAGCTACGCGGGGGAAAATGGCGCGGAACAGAACCGCCCGTGAGCGGCGCGCCCTCATCCTCTCGGCTCCCGCGCTGGTCAAAGGCTGCCGGAGTTAATGGCGTGGCCAGCGGCCAGTGAGCGCGCCGGTCAAAAGGCTGCCGGAGTAATGGCGTGGCCGGCGCGCGTCGCTTCGACGTCCAATCGAAGGCCACGCGGCGCAATGGCGCAGTATGTCGCGCCACCACGCCTGGCCGCCGAGCTTTAAAATCCCCCACCCCTCGCCGGCCCTCCGCACACTCGCCTCTTCTCTGCTCTCCCTCCCTCGCCAGAGCCCTCCCTCGCCAGTGCCCAATGGCCGACGACGCTGCCGCCGCCAACGGATGGACCCGCCGCCACCTCCGCAAGGACGAGGCATGGGCGCTCTACCAGGCGGGGTACCCGTGCCCCCCTGACATGCGCGTCCCCGGCGCATCCGGCGGCCAGGGGGCGTGGCAACTGAGCGCGGGAGGCATCCCCGTGCCTCCCGTCCCCGTCGGCGTCGAGTTCGACTACGCCATCGCCGAGGTTCGCGAAGCCCTGACGGAGGAGCAGGCCGCGGACCCGCGCTGGAGGGTGGAGGGCAACGACGCCTTCTGGCAGGCCTATTTCCAGCGCCGGCACGACCAGGACGTCACCGACCGCGGCAACAACGGCCACGTGGAGGGCCGCCACAACTCCAAGGGGCGCAAGCGGTGGTGGGGCGGCCCAAACCGCCGCCTCCAGTTGGTCCTGGACTACATCGCCGCCGGCAACGAGCCCCGGCTGACCATGCCGCCGAGGATCGCGTCGTGGACGCCGCGTCCTCCTCCTCCGCCACTTCGTCTTCCTCCGGCGCTCGCTCGGCTCCAGGTACCCACGCCGCGCCCCCCCTCTGTGACCCCCCCCCGCCCACTCTCAACTCCGGCCGCCGCGCCCCAGTGCGCAGCGGCGCCCTGCGCATCGGCGAGCCTCGCGGCGGCTCCCAGCGCCGCGCGGCTTCTCCCCCTCGCTCCTTCTTGCAGCGCCTCGCCTCGTCAGGGCCAAGAAGGAGCCCAAGCAGGAGCCGGAGCAGGAGGTGGAGTGGCCCGGCCTGAAGGAGGCGGAGGAGGCCTCCTTCAACACAATCCAGCCGGCGACGGAGGAATTCGCCGCCGACTGGAGCCTCCGCCAGTTCACGGAGGCCGAGGTGGAGCGCCAGCGCCAAGCGCTCACCGAGCTGGAGCGCAGGCGCGCGGAGGAGCGCCAGCACGCCAATGCGGGCCGCCGCCGCCGCATTCCTCCTCCCGCGGCGCCGGAGATCCCCTACTTCGTGCTGGACCCGAGCGACAGCGACGAGGAGGACGACGCCTTCAGGCAGGCCCTGCTGCTGAGCAAGTTCCAGCGCGGCGACGGCGAAGGCCCAAGCCGGCCTCCCGGGGACGGTTCCGACGACGACGACGACGACGGCGACTACAGCAAGGCGATCCAAGCCAGCCTGGGCCTCAACTAGCCCTGTGTAGATCGCCGAATAAAATGTTTTTATGTTTTTAGTTTCGAATTCTGCCCTGTAATCGGCGATTTTTTC
The DNA here is from genome assembly GCA_947311845.1 of Poa pratensis. Classification (NCBI taxonomy): domain Eukaryota; kingdom Viridiplantae; phylum Streptophyta; class Magnoliopsida; order Poales; family Poaceae; genus Poa; species Poa pratensis. The sequence goes on along the minus strand of CAMZMU010000083.1, from coordinate 12,784,647 downwards.
GCCAAATATGAATGGAAATCGCCTGTTTATTTGTTCCGGCGTTTTTGAATTTTTGGGCCGAAACTTGGGTTGGGTTCGCGGCTGGAAAACACGCCCCCCAGGATCCAGATTAGCGCCGTTTCGCGCCGCGGCGGCCCAAAATAGCGCCGTTTTGGGCCCTGGGGAGGCACAACGGCTGGAGATGCCCTTACACATTGCCTCTAGCCTTGAATTTTCACATCTTCCATACCAATACAGATGTTATGCAAAAAAGAAACAGATGTGATCCAATCAAGTTTAGCAATAAGCCAACCATGAATCCCTCCAATCCAGCTAGATACCTTTGTAAAAGCCCACAACTATATTATAATTCACAAAAAAAAAGATGAATAGGAGCACATCAGCCCTCTAGCTTCACCCAATACACCTAGAAAGCACATGAACACATCTTGATCCTAGGAAATCATCAAGCAGCAAGGAGGCAGGAGCAGGCAAAACCTGAAGAAGCGGGGCTAACCAGACCACCAGAAGCACAAACTACCAAAGCCAACGTGTAGAAACCATACCACTCTAGGCAAGATATGTAGCTTCTATTCTTATCATATCTAGAGGAGTAGAGAAAGCGGTAGGAGAGAACAAATTTGTTCTCATCAGATTTAGATAGAAAAGACAGGGATAAAAATAGAGGAAATCGCCAATCTCGTCACCGCGTCCTCCCACGTCATGCTTAATGGAGTTCCGGGATCGCCAATCTCGCATGGGAGAGGGCTTAGGCAAGGAGACCCTCTCTCGCCGCTCCTCTTCGACCTCGTCATCGATCCCTTGCAACAACTTCTTGACTTGGCCACGACTAATGGAGACTTACACCGGCTGCGAGGTCGCGGTCCCATCGTCCGCACCTCTCTATATGCTGACGATGCGGCTATCTTCATGGCCCCAATCAAGGAAGACTTCAAAATTTTGGCGACTATCCTTGAAGGTTTTGGAGAAGTACGGGGCTGGTTACCAATGTGCTCAAAGCCAAGCAGTACCAATTCGGTGCTCCCTTTTGGATCTTGACGACATCATGCAACCCTTCCCGGTTCAGCGCTGCACCTTTCCCATAAAATACTTGGGCCTCCCTCTAACTCATAGGCGCCTCAAAGACATTGATGTGCAGCCCATTGTTGACAAAGTGGCCTCCAAGCTTGTTCCTTGGCATGGCAAGAACATTGCAACGGCCGAAAGAGGCACCCTTATCAAGTTGGTGATTACTTCGCAAGCCATCTACCACTTGACTTCTCTTGTGACCCCCCGGGCATCTTACACTCGGTGAACAAGTTAGAGAGAGCCTTTTTTTGGGCGGCGGCGGAAAAAGTTTCCGGAGGGCAATGCAAGGTCAACTGGAAAATTGTTTGTAGGAGGCGGGCTGGGTATTTTGGACCTTGACAAGTTCGCTAGGGCGCTTCGTCTTCGGTGGCCGTGGCTCCAATGGAAAGACCCCACCAAGGCATGGATCGGCAAAGAAAACCCTTGCAACGAGGAGGACATGGATCTCTTCTATGCGGCCACCGCCATCATCATTGGAGACGGCCGCATCGCGAATTTTTGGCACTTCTCGTGGCTACATGGGCTGAAGCCGATGTCGGTGGCCCCATCCATCTTTGCCCTCTCCAATAGGAAAACATTCACCGTTAATAAGGGAATCACGGACGAGTTTTGGATCACCAACATCAACATGGCCGAGGGCATCACTGCTGAACACATCACCGAGTTCGTCAATCTTTGGACGAAAGTAAGAGAGTTCCATCTTGTGGAGGGCACGACCGACGACATCAAGTGGAAATTCACCAACTCCGGCTTGTGCACGGCGGCCTTCGCCTACAAAGCGCAGTTCGAAGGCTTGACAAGATCCACTATGCCGGAGATGGTTTGGAAGAACTGGGCGCCTCCTAAATGCAAGCTTTTCGCTTGGCTTGTTCTCCAAAACCGGGTATGGACGGCCGACCGACTCCGCCGCCGTGGTTGGCCAAATTGAGGTCCTTGTCAACTATGCAAGAGAGAGGATGAATCTGCCACACACCTTCTCTTCAAATGCCGCTTCACCATCCGTGTTTGGAACATGGTGATTGCTTGGCTTGGGCTCTCGCGATCAACACGAGCCAATGGCACTCTTTTAGCTCAATGCAGGATTGGTGGAACTCCGTCATCTACACCAACGGCACCCGGCAAAATCCTTGGCAACCCTCATTATGCTCATATCTTGGGAGGTTTGGACTGAAAGGAATGCGCGCGTCTTCCGCCACGTTTCTACCATGCCAACGGTGATTTTTGCGCGGATCAAATCCGAGGCGGCCTTGTGGAGCGCCGCGGGAGCTAAGCACTTGGGATCCATCATGCCGGGAGAGTAGTTCTTTGTTCTGTTTTGCGAGCGTTTTCTTATGGCTCGTATGGGTTTGTGAGTCGAGCGTTCTTCTCGCTCGTTTTGGGGTTGTAAAACTTCTGTTAAACTCATTCTTATTTAATTAATAAGGCAAATCTTTTGCCTTCGTTTCAAAATAAATAAATAGAGGAAATAGATAGGAGCAGGGACATCAGCAACCTGCACATCAATCTACAACTTGATGAATTCCATGGGGTTGAGGTCACATAAAATCCTACTCTACACCTGGGAGCAGTTACAACACCACACCTGACTAGTTGTTCAAGAAATTACACCACAGTGCCATGCTAGAGAAATAGGACACAAATGTACACTAGATGAGCACTAGGAGCTGTACCAGCTCCAATACACAAGCACAACACAAACAAATGTGCATAACAACAGCCTATGCATCAGGATTACGTAACCATAATAATCCACAAAACAAGCAATAAAGCTCAGCAGCATCATAGATGACCAGAAAGATGCGATGCACGGTTTTTCGCCCGGTTTTCCGTTAATTAACACGGCAATTCTCTTCTTATTAATGAACATATTGGGGCAAAGATTTTGCTCCCGTTTTAAAAAAATGCGATGCAACATAATAAGTATCCCGAAACAGGTTATTTGTATTAATAGAAATTGGAGGGAAACCCCTTGGCTAAAAAACGTCATTCGTTATTGAAATGTGTATCAATTATATCAAAAGTAAAACAATGTAAACTTGGCTGAATTTACAAAGAAAATTATACTCCGGATGCATCTGGTCGCTGCTGAGCGGGCCAGGAATAGAATGACGAGGTTGGAGTTTTTTTTTTTTTTGAGTGGAACTACCTAAGCTTTATTAAACGTTGATCACAATGTTTACAGGGATATTCAGATCAGGTGGAGGATTAATAAACCAGACGTGACGTCCAGTGTCTAAAGAAGTAGCTAAACGAGCTAAGTTATGAGCCTCCTTGTTTGCTTCGCGGCGAACATGACTGAACACCGTTTGTCTGAACTTCAGCCTCTGATCACCAATCTCCTTCAGAATCATGCAGTGTTCTCCCATGGAAGGTTCTCCATTAATCGCATTAATCACTCCAAGGCAATCCGAAACAATAAAAAGCTGGCGCGCATGTATATCTTCTGCAAGTTTTAGTGCTTCCGCACAGGTTTGAGCTTCAAGAACTTCTGGGTTTACTATCCCTTCAAAAACAACAGCTGATGCACCTTGGAAACGCCCTTGATCATCACGGCAAACTACACCCACTGCTCCTCAGTGCTGCACTTTCGCCACAGCCCCCCATCAACATGAATTTTCACCATACCAGTGGGTGGTGGTTGCCATTCTATGCTTTCGTATGCAACCTGGACCGGACCTTGTCGAGCCAGGCCAGCTCTCTTCACTTCTCCGAGGTCTGAAATATACCGGCCGATGAACATATGCGTTGAGAGAGGTGACTGGAATTCGCCCTCATGTATTAGCTTCCTCCTAGCCCACCAAATGGCCCACAGAGTAACTAACACTTCAATAAACCTGTCCTGAGTTAGGGAGTTGCTTAGCGAGAATAGCCAGAGGCGTGGATCAGGGGTCTCATCACCATATATAGGCAGTGTCACATCGCCGTCCTTCATAGACCAAACTGCTTGTGCCATATTACAGTCCAGCAAAGAATGCCGCCAAGTGTCAACTGCTGCATTGCAGACCGGGCACAACGCCATTGTTGCCATATGTCTTTGCTCGCGTAGCTCCCCAGTCGGTAAGGAAGACCGAGCTAGCCGCCACGTGAAGATGCGTAGCTTCGAAGGGACCCGTACCTTCCATAGTTTCTTCCATCCTCGTTCTACCCGATCAGTATTCGAAGCAGCGGGTCGATTCTCCAAATAATCCTCCCGGCGCCTCTTAGTTTCCAGGATCATCTTGTAAGCCGAGCGAACAGAGAAGATGCCCCTTTTGTCATAGTGCCATGCCCAAAAGTCTGGTTGACGGTAATGACTAATCGGAATCTGCCTAACAGCCTCGACATCCATTGGCAGCATATGTACCTCAAGCGCTGCAACATTCCGTCCTGCTTGCAGTATCGATGAAAGCTGAGACTTTGGCTGGTGGATCATCGCTTATAGCACAAACTGGTCTCAGTTGGTGGTCTCGCGGAATCCAGTTTTGTGTCCAGAGTCCAGACGGCAGTAGTACGCCCATCACCAATACGACGGATCAGTCCCAGCTTTAGCATGTCTCTTCCCTCGCATAGAGACCTCCAAATCTGTGAGGGGTGAGAACCAAGCTCGGCAGATAATATATCCTTGTTCGGAAAATAAACCGACTTAAGGATTCGACGAGGCTGGAGCTGAGATGGTGAGGTGTTTTCACAGTCTCCATCTGCATGGGCCAGCGGGTGCTAGGCCGGACCAGGATGGATGGATGGAAGCAAGGCATATACCACTCGCCTAGCCGGAGAGCGACGTTGCTGGCTTGCTGCTGCGTCCTGCTCCTGCAGTCCTGACTCCTGCGTGTTCAATCTGGTCTCGTCAATACCGCGGCGATGATAAACCGTCTTTGAGTTTCTGGTATATAAATATGTTGTTTTCTGTGAAATATTTGGAATTCCCAATATATTCCTAGTACGCCATCATCATTAGCTTAGAGTACCTTTAGCGACCGGCCGAGACCGACTCTTGATCCAGGACGTTAAATTTGAGTCCTAGTATGCTTATCCTTAAGTTCCGACTAGCCAAAGCATGCACGCGATCGAGGTCGGCATTTCTGATAACCTTGTTCGAAACCCGCTGGAAACGAAGCCGGCTGGCATATCCCTGATCGAACTGAGATATGCTTAGGCCGTCCAAGTGGCATTTCTTGGATTTGGATGTGCGTGCCATGATATCCTCTACCTCTCCTTACCGTTCCACGATATATCACGTGACAAGTCCCAAATTAAAAACTGGAGTTGAGTTTCTCTTCGGCTTTCTTTTTAGAGTGAGTACGCGAATGCGTACCCTAATTTAATAGAAGGCAGCAAAGTTATTTACAAGAGTAGCTCCAAACTGCGAACAGAGAAGAGCAGAGAACACTCCGAAAAAACTCACCCAAGGCTACTACTCGCTAACTCGGGTAACTCCTACTCCCTCCGATTGCTCAGCTGCACCGGTTCCTCTCCTAGCCATCATCCATAGCCTCTGCTCGTCAAGGATCCTTGCCGCTAACTAAGTCACGCTGAACTGTTTCCTTGTGTCCCCAAAAACCCACGCATTGCGGTGCTTCCAAAGTGACCACAAGATCAGGAAGATGAGCGTGTCCAGGCTTCTTCTCTCCTGACTCGGAAGACTCTGTCGTGCCACCAGCCACCAAACCTGCAGGGTGCTAGTTTCCTCCGGTATGCTAGCTCGTACTCCGAGTTCCGTGAAGCATATGTGCCACACTTGTCGCGCATACGGGCACTGCATAAGAATGTGCTCCGCAGTCTCATCCCTCTGAAGACAGACCGCACATGGGTCTACAGTTTCTTGGAGACCATGCCTAACTCTTCGATCTGATGTCCAGATGCGGTGCAGCGCTGCAAGCCATGCGAACATCTTCGTCTTCAGGGTTGCTCTGCTTTTCCAAATCTCCTCAGCCAAGTTGAATCTTGTCAGCCCTTGACAAAGCCTGTCATAGGTGGACTTAGCTGTGTACGCCCCTGACCTAGACCATTGCCAGCTGAATTCGTCAGGTATCTCCTCCTGTCGGCTTACCGTCTCTACTGCCCGCCACAGGTCCAACCATTGCTGTCCAGCGAGAGGTAGCAAAGGCTCTCCAACATCCTCCATCCACCTGTTGTCTGTCATGCCCTCCGAAACTGTTCTAGAGTTCTTACTCCTCGTATTGACCAGCTCGAACACCAATGGCGCAATGTCCTTCGCCGATCGGTTGCCAATCCATCTGTCCCTCCAAAAAAGCACCTTACTCCCATCTCCTACCTTGATACTGACCAAGTTGTCGAACACTGATCTAGCTTCCTCATCCTTCAGCATTGGTAGCCCACTCCAAGCCCTAGAAGTATCTGTTCTCTGCAGCCATTGCCACCTCACTCGAAGTGCAAGGCTCTGAAGCTTCATGTCCTTTATTCCTAGCCCGCCAAACTCATATGGTTTACAAACATCCTTCCATGCCACAAGGCATTGGCCCCCTGACACTTCCTCTTCGCCAGCCCAAAGAAAAGCTCGCAGCACACTCCGAAACTCTGCCAGCAGCCATGCCGGGGCATTTGCCACAAGTAGATGGTGGATAGGCCTAGCTGAAAGGACCGATTTGATCAGCACCAGCCTACCTTCTCTCGCAATCAACCCTTTCATCCATGCTGGCATGAGGCGTGATGCAGTGTCAAGCATGGGTTGCCACTCCGCTTTGGTAAGGGGTCTAAGCGCTAACTGCATTCCCAAATACTTGATCGGGAATTCAGCTTTGGTAAGGGGTCTAAGAGCTAACTGCATTCCCAAATCTCTTCGGCTTTCATCTCAACCATCCCATTCTTCATCGAGCATCTGCTTGCTGCACGGCTGATCCTGCAAGATGGTCGGGTGTATTACTCTGCTGCTGATCTCCCCAAGTTTTAACCTGTCACACACTCGACGGTACAATTTGAGTTAACGCGGAACTCGCCACTGTTGTGTCTCAATATAAGAGTGCACGACACACAAAACGAACCAAATAATCTAGAAGACACAGCCATCAAATTTGTTCTCAAGGAAATCATATCGTTGTTGAATAAATCCGAAATTCTTTGAGTAGGGGCAGCGCGCCACGAGCCGCTGGCAGCTGAGCAGCGCCCCGCGCGACGCCCAGGTAGACGGTCCGTTCGCCGTCGACGAACGCCACCTGCAACACCGCGCTCGCCAGCGGCAGCGGCGAGGTCGAGGCCAGCTCGCCCATCAGGAGGCGGCACGAGGCTGCGGACGGCGGCGGAACCACGAACTATCTCGACAGCACGGCGGCGCAGCTCCGGCCGAGGCGATGGGGATTTTCTAAGGAGAGAGTAGTGGGGTAGGTGGGAGGAGGAGAGAGGCAATTTATCTGGCTGCCATGTGGGGTAGGACGTGGACCGGGGAGGACACACGAGGACGCAGCGGACGTCTCGTTCGGTCCGTTTCTGTCCATCCACGATGCAAACCTGACCCAAATTTGGGCCAGAAATGCGTCGGCCCAGACACAAAATGGACACGAAACAGACCAGCGGGCTAGATGCGTCGCATGGTGGGGGGCTGATTTTTGCCATCCGGACACAAACGGGCTGGATGCGTCGCATGGTTGGGGGCTGATTTTTGCCATCCAGACACAAACGGACTCGATGCGTCGCATGGTTGGAGTCATCCTGAGCTGTCTCTACAGTAAAACTCCTCCATCCAGTATTATGATATATGTTAATATTGCAGATTTGTCATGTTACTGCGCTTGTCTTGATGTTTTCTAGCACTTGAAAATTTCCAGAAACTTCAGACTCCCCCCTCCCCTCTCACACCAGCAATCAGGTTTCTCGCTAGCAAGTTATATTTCAAGGGCAACTATTCGGAGTGTCACATTTACATTTGCGCGCAGAATGCACAGTTGTGATGATTTGTGGGCTATATCAACAAAATGTACCCTTGGTGAATGATGATATCATAAATTCATAATACATCTCTCTTAAGAGCATACAAAATTTTGAGATGGCCAAACGCTTCAATTCTATAAAAAAAATGGTATTACAACAATATGTAGTCAGCACCAGTGGCATGTCTCCTATACTGCAACTTTAAGTTAATCAGATTAACAACAGTATGAATCATCCGATTACATGATTAATTATTCTGTGCATTCATCTTACACTTACATCTCTCTTGCTATAGCATGGCACTTCATACAGAAAGAACTAACAACAGTATTAATCATCTGATTACATGATTAATAATTCATCTTACACTTACATCTCTCTTGCTATAGCATGGCACTTCATACAGAAAGAACTAACAAGAACATTAACCGGTGAATTATCATGATTTTATTCTAATAACACGAGTAGGAAACAAAAAAACAGAGGTGCGCTTTTAGCCTGTTAATGTAAAATTTGGTCCAGTTGACCAATGGTGTTCGTGTATTGTCTCCTAAACATCCAACCTACTTTATCTGGATAAAATAAAGTAGTATTTCACAATGCTTGTATAATACCTGTTGTTTGGCCTGCTCAAATGCTTCAACCCATTTCCGAGCTTCACCAGGAGTCGCACATGCAATCTAGTAAAAGACAATAACAACAGATCTTTGGTTGCCATTTTAAAGAGAATTGTTTACAAACACACAAGAGTGTAATATGATGAGTACCTCTCCTTTATTCGTTTGATCCAATCTATTGTACAACCTCAACACATAAAAATCCTAGGTTTTCAAAACATAAATTGGTTAATTTTTCAAGTAAGCAAGAATATATATCATTGCAATTGAAGGGCGGATACAAAGTTACACTACTGCAGCATTACCCATGGTTGACCTTCTGGCGACCAAGCTCCTCCACCATAAGAGTGTGATTAACAAAACCCTTTCGGATAGGTTCCTAAAGAAGACGTTTATGACAAAATCGTCAACAAGTATGCCAAGAGAAACTTGAGAGATACAATTCTGCAAATGAAGAACCATTGTGGAGTAGCAAAAAGAGTGAAATGAGGACGTAAGCCCCCTAGGTCTTCCTCTTCCTTCTAAACTAATTTTAATGTCCAAATGTACCCATTTATCTTGCTACCTCATCCTTATGGAAACGTTCAAAACAACAGGCTAACTGACTAAGTGACTCTGTTTCCGGAGTAGGATCCTCGGCTCAAATTAAAGCCATGAAAAAATAGCTGGCAAATCAAAATTGGAACTAGCTCAATTCACGGAGTTACAAGCCTTTGCACAATTCTCCTCTGCTCTTGATAAAACAAGTCAGAATCAATTGGCAAGGGGTCGATGTTTAAGGGAATTGCTTAAACAATCTCAGGCAAACCCTCTCCCAGTCTAACTGACTCTGTAGACGTATGGCAGCGGCATAAATATAACTGAAATTACAGCTCCATGAGAATTCTGTTTCCCATAGACGATAAGACACAAGGACACACTGACCAGGATATTGGTGTCAAAATCCCCTCAAAACAACTTCTCAACTCTAAATTTCAACACAAACCCCTACAGGGTACAGATTTCACATGCACACAGCTCAGCGTATTCCTCTGGATTTTCTCTACTTCTGACAAGTTTGACCACGAAATCCTAAGCCGAAAAATAATTGCATGTTCAGCAGGACCAACTGAACCACAATTGCATAGAATTTACAAGCCAGAGTAACCCCTAAATGCACATTCTCAGTAGATACGACACATACCCACAAGCCACAGCCAAATGCGTGGACAACACATTTCCCTCTAACAAATTCAGTTTTCTAAGATTTCATGGACGTTTCAATTATTATCCGTGCAAACCACTACCTGGTGCCAGATCAAACCAGAACTTGTCCAACCAGGAACTGCAACGATAAAAATAACTCGCATAATTCAGCACTTAATCTAGCCACCCCCCCCCCCCCCAACAATTCTGAGTAGGTTAAACCCAGAACTCCCAGCGAAACAACGGCGCAGGCACAAAACTAACAAACAGCAAGGGTCCGGTGAATTGCAGCTTCGTCCACCCTGACAAACTGTAACCCAAAATCCCCGAATATCAAAAGCGACCACCACACAATTCAGAACCTAAATTTAGGCGGCGAGAGAAGGGCGGCGGAGAGAGAGAGGGGGAGGCTTACGAGTCCCGGGTTGTTGTGTGGGTCGAGCGAGGTGGCAGTACTCGAGGCCGATGGAGTTGACGCCAAGGTGGTAAACCCAGCCGGAGTACTCCGACACGCTCCTGCCACTCCCGCTGCCGCTGCCACTTCCACTGCTCTGGCTGCCAGCATCCGGTGAGCCCAGCTCCGAGTCCTTGTAAAATATGTTGTTGAATGATCAATAAAATGGGTGAAAATGGCAAATGTATCAATAAATCGCAATGGAGTCTCAGTTCATAGCCTCAATTTTTACTAAACAACGCATCAAACTTGTAGAAAAGGAATTGTATCTCACCATGGATAACGAGTAACAAGGAATAATATCTCACCATGCAAAAACTCTATTCAAAGTTGAAACAGGCAATAAGTCCTTGTGTTCTTAATGTAGGGATTCAATACCAGATGAGGTATTTTTACTTCCCAATTAAGATATAAGAACTGTAGAGCTCTGCTCAAGCCTTAGTGGACTCCTGAAGCGTGAGTGTGCCGTCCTTCCACCAGGTAGCAAGGGCGAAGCAACACTACAGCAGTTTGTAGCTTCAAACTGAACACAATTAAGGCAATACAGAGAACTGAATACAAAAAAATACGACAGCCCAATGACAGTAAACATTTTAAACAACATCTTGTGCCAACGGTTTAGAAATTAATGAGACAACAATGACCCATTTTTTCTGCAAGTAGAAAGATGAAGTTTGATTGCAAAATAATATATAAAACTTTCATTTGTGAAGAATCGTATTTCTACCTCACTGACATACAAACACAAGAAGTTTTACAGTGAAGCGAGACCATATATAGTGAACTTGTGCATTTTCTTTTAGTTCTTGGTTAAAATGATTGTCTTTGCTGACAACAAAATGAATCAGGGCATATAAATGTTTCCTCACTTTCATGAACACTTGCATCAAAACAAATAACATCAGTTGGATTACAAATCTAGAACAAGATAAGGACATGAAAGTGGCAGAAGCCAGGTCCACAAACCCTACTAATCGCCAGTCTAGGAGATGGGGGAGCCATAGAAGGGGGGGCAGAGGGACATGTACTCCAGCATGGCCATACATAACCATTTGACTAATATTCATCAGAAACGCTAAGAAAATCGATTTATCAAAAACAATCGGAACTGTTGTTTTGAGATTCCATTAACTGATTTTTCGGTCATTCACCAAACAAGATTCCGCTAACATTTCTCAAAAGGGGATAAAATATAAAAAAAACAAACTGAACTGAGCATACACAGACACTTCAACATATTGGACTTCTGGAATAGCTGAACTCACAAGAAGGTTCTAAATTGATAACTCATTCAAAGCAGCGCCGTAAACCTGAGTTTAGGAAATTCGATACCATTTAGTCTATGCAGCCTGGAACAGTCCTTAACATCAGAGTGTAGTCTATAAAGCATGAATCACATCTTAACACCATAATGTCCGCTAAGAGCATATTTACTGTGATGGTAGGTTGCTGCCACCACCACCCAATCCTGCTTTCTGTCCCAATTCCGCGAGTTGCTGAATAAATTCCACCCCGTTGAGAATCTCTGTTGCTCCATATATGACATGCTTGGAAGGCTGTGAGCGCTGCCCTAGCTCGATTAAGCTCCTGTATTCAATGTAATTTCCACCACCAATCATGAAAACAATAGCTTCTCTGAAGGGTCCTCTAAACTGCCCACCAGTTCCTGATCTAGGGGCCCGTGGGTCAAACAATAGGTAGTTATCTACCTCTGGGTTTGGTTTCCCTTCCATCAGGGCTTCAACTGTCCTAGTCAGAGCCAGCTGCCTGACATCCGATAAGAGATTCTTCACACCTGCCGTCACAGCACTAATGGACTGCCCATAAAGCTTCTCCGCCCAATCAACAATGTTGCTCCTGCTTGCTGTGCTTGATGCAGCAGCAAATTGCGTGTTCAACGACTTTATCCTCTTCACATACAGGAATGCAGACATATCTACTTCTGACTCCCGCAGCGCGGCCTCAACCTGCTCGAGTTCAGATGACGGTGGCGCCTCAAATGACAGCAGGTAGGTGACAGCCAGTCGGAGCTTATCCTCCTTGGTGCCCTTCCCTCCGAGGAGGCTCAGCAGCATGTTCCGATCCACAGTACCATTCACAAGCATATCATTCTCGCACTCATAGTATCCATCCAGAGACCTCTCCTTGATCTGCCCAAGCAATGCAGTTGCAATATTTGTGTGTTTATCGATCATCTTCTTCGTTCTGTCAGCTGTGGGAGCGAGTTGACCGCATTCATCAGGTGCTTGGTGTTGCCAATAAGATCTGTTCCATCAAACTCAACCCCATCCCTACCACCACCGGTACGCTGGTTCACCTCATCTACATCCTGCTTGTACTTGGCGAGCTGCGCTTCAATTTCCTCTGCCACTTTGGGGAATGGCGACCAGCCGTTTGCCACCCAAAATGGGTCAGAGTCATCCAAATCATACTTCTCCGTTGGCAACTTCAACTTGTTGAGCTTGAAGCTGAGCACGTCATGGACCAACGGGCGGTAGCTCCAATCGTGTTGTATCCCCACCGACAAGTCAAAATTCCTGTCGAACAGGCATAGGACCGGGCGCTGGAACGACGATGGGGACGCGCGGCCTCCGTGAAAAGGTTTGGCTTGGCTAGGAGGTGATCCCGAAGGCGTGCATCCAGCGCAGCGGCGACCATCTCGGCAGGCCCACCTCGGGCGCACCTGATAATGGGCACGGCGCCTAGCGTGGAGGCGACACAGAAGAGGCCGAGCGCAATGGCGTCGACGAGTGCAGTGATCTCCGCATCGGCGGCGGCAGGGTCGTTGAGGGCGACGTAGGCGCGCGGCTGGGCGAGCGAGAAGAGGCCGTCCTCGAGGCAGACGAAGTCGAGGTACTGGTCGGCGACACGCGCCATGCGGTGCGCCGAGCGAGACGCGGCGGTGGCGGAGGCGAGGCGCTCGAGGACGGGCCGGGGCACGGACGTGGAGAAGTTGACGTGGAACGAGGCGTAGAGCCCCGCGGCGGCGTCGGCGGCGATGCGGTCGGCGTTGGCGGGCGTGGGGCGGACGAGGTAGACCGCGGGCGCGTCGGCGACCTGCTGCCGCGACTTGTCGATGTTGAGGTGGAGGGTGACGCCGTGCTTGCGGAGGTCGCCCACGCGGAGCACCGGCGAGAGGAGGGAGATGCAAGGGCCGTCCATCACCAGGATCTTGTAGGCCTCCTCCTCCCCCTCGCCGTCCGGCGACGACTGCTGCTGGTTCAGGTGAAGCATCCGCGTGATCAAATCTGGATCAGAAACAACTGAGTTGTTATAGAGATCGACAGGGAGAAGAAGAAAGGCGGGCAGGTTGGATTCGAGCTTACCGAGCTGCTTCTTGCGGAGGCTGAGCGCCATGGCGGTGCTTCGGCGACCGTCGGGGCGGATCGGATCTGGGAGAGGAGAGGAGGGGGAGAAAAGATGTCGGGAACAGAGAACAACCAACAGCAGCAGTTGCTCTGTGACAAAGCCATCCAATCGTGGCCGTTCATCCTAGAGCAACTCCAAGGAAGAGACGCGCGAATAGGACGCGAAGGCCGGGTCGTCGAGGTACTCCTCCGGAAGTGCGGCGCGGCTGTGCTCGATCTCCAGGCCCGCGCACGGCCGCTCGCCGGAATCAATGCCACTGGGATCCGCTGTGGATTCACGTGCCAATAGTTCGGCGGTCCCCATACCACCACGGAACTGGTGGCGCGATGTTGAACGATGTCGGAGGAGCCGGAGCCAGGGCAGGGGCTCGGCGCGGAGGGGGAGCGCTGCATGGCGCAGATCTGCACGGGTCGGAGGAGGAGCCTGCCTCGTTGTCGTGCTTCTCCTTGTCGTTCCACCATAGCGGCATTGCGCCAGCTAGGGTTTGGTTGTTGGCGGCGGGGGAGCACGGTGGGGGCTGGGAGTGGGACTGGTGTGAACGGCCGTCGCTATCCACACGGCCGACTTAAAAAAGACTAGGGTCACTGCCAGGTGGGGCCAGGCGTGACCAGGCGTGGCGAGGGGAGGACATGAACGAACGCATGGTCGGTCCGTCTCCCATCCGCCTCGACGTAAAGCTGGCCCAAATTTGCTTCAAAGGTGGACACGGAACAGACGAAAAAAGGACCAAAGGCCGAAATGCGTCCCCATGTTGGGCCCTGATTTTGGCTGTGCCGACCCAAACGGACGAAATGGGTCGGCGCCTTGGAGTTGCTCTTAGGTTGCATGGTACTTTTTTTTCTTTGTCAAGGGAATGTCATCGATAAAAGAGTTACTCCATCCGTTCCTTACGCACAATACCTTCCCTTTCAATTCTGGCCACATACATTTTTTCCATACGCATCCCACTCGAGAGATAACAAAACACCAAACAAAAAGAAGCAAAGTTGTAAACGAACAAGCAGTCTCCATCGGCAAACTAGTAGGGTTTTAAGATGCAACAGCCACAACAGGGCTGCCTACACACCCACAGCACCAGGTGGTAGGAAACTTTGTACTCCCTCCATTCTAATAAGTAAGGCGCCCTCGTTTTACGTGTTTCTGACCAATAATTACTCCAAATATATAAACATTATAGGTATAAAATTAGCATCATTAGAAAGTGTTTTTCAATACGAATCCAACGGTACTAATTATGTAGAATATAATCAAGATATTCTTCCTCAAATTCTGGAGCATGCCACTCAGAGAGGATTGAATGAGAATGTATCTCCCACCAATCGAAGAGGAGTTGTCAACCCATCCATCAAGTTTTTTCTAGCCTTGTCACAAACAGGATCGAGATCAGAAACAGGAAGTCTGGAGCCACTTACAGGGACCCTCAAATACTTGATTGGCCAACTGCCTAACCGACATCCAAACATGTCAGCATACTCTACACCTTTCACTCCATCCTCCAACACCAACATGACTTCACTCTTCATGAAGTTGATTTTCAAGCCTGACATAGCTTCAAACATGTAAAGAATCAAGTGTATGGCCTGACTCATATCATCTTGGATTAGCAAGATAGTATCATCATCGTATTGCAGAATAGCAACAACTTTTGCAATCAAATGAGTCACCAAACCAGTGATTAGCCCACTGTCCTGAGATTGTCTAATCATTTTGGCCAAATTTTCAGCAGCCATATTAAAGAGGAAGGGCGAGAAGGGATCCCCTTGTCTCAGAAAAATCCTTACCCCTTGTATTATTTGTTTTCACACACAGAGTCCCATTTCTGACAATATCATCCACCCATTTGCACCATTTAGCACTGAAACCTTTCTCTTCAACCCACTTAAGTTTGGCTACATACATACCCAAATGGAGTGAATCTGGATAGGTAGTGTGCCTTATAAAATTGAATGGAGAGAGTATATTATGTAATATGGCAACGTGTAATCTGTACTTCTTTTAAAACAAAACCCCACTAAGGGGTCATTTAAGTTGTCTATCTTGATATGCAATATATCCAGATCACCTACTATTTTATCCATCCAATTGTCCATATAACCAAAAAAAAAATTGAACACATCGTACCTCTTATTCATTCATAATAAAAATTATATTATTAACCAAAAGAGGTACTATGTTTGGGGTGAATTGTTGTCAAATACACAACCATTTCATGTCATTTAAGTTTAGCCTCTCAAATACAATTGAATCTCTCATACTTTTGTCGGCAACTTCTTTTTTTGAAACGGGATTTTGTCGTCAACTTAATAATTCATGTGTGTTATAACTTTATTTACACAATGAAATTTCTAAACAGATTCCTGCCCCAACGCGTGGGGTATTGTACTAGTATAGAAGAAGAAATGAGGGGAAATCATTTTGCCTCCCAAGTTTAAGTGATCTCACATTATTGAAAACAATTAAAAGAAATATATTTATTATGGATGTTCTCAATGATATATTCTACAAGTGTGAAAATCTCGATGCAAAATACAACACTTTTTGAGCTACACAAAAATGACAAAAGTTCAAAATTTGAAACTACATTTTGTTCACTATTCTCGGATCTGTATATTTGTCATTTTTGTGTAGTTCAAAATGTAAAATATTTTTCATTGAGATTTTGTACGCTTGTAGGATATATCCTTTAGAACAAGCATGATTTTTTCCAGATATTTGTGAAACTATTAAATTTTTTTGTTGTGAAAATAGTGAGACCACTGGTGCTCGGGAACAGCAATCTCCACTCAAGAAATGAACCGAGGATGATCACCATCCCAACCATGGTCTCCGCGGAGATTTGGAACCTCGACGCCTACACGAACACGTTAATGTGTTCCCCTCTAAAGGTAAGGGTGATGCACCGCGAACTTTTCGAGGGAGGCCGGTTTCCAGCGTGATAATCAAGACATGGAGTCGATGCTATTTGAATCAGACACCCCGCTGGTCTGAGAGGGACCCGTCAGGGCTTGCAGCAACGATTGACTGATATTGGGCCAATTCGCTCGCTCCTAACTCGGTTTCGATCAAAACAAGTGGATTCGGAGTAACGGAGCCATGATGAACGGAAGTAGGGACAATTGAGACGGGAGATAAAAAGTAGATGTAAAGCTATGATTGATTGATTTCTTTGCTTAGGTTTACAATCGGACATCATCATGTGGGATGGTTGGACTTACCGTACACGTCACGGTCTTGAAGTAGTCTCGGCTGAGATAGTGGCAGGAGTCTGAGTGACTAAATTAGACCACAAAGTTAAAGCACAGTACTACTCACATTACCAGGCATCTCCCTTTCTCAATTGCGTTACTTATATAGAGAAGGGGTTTTTTTTTTTTTTGCAGGGCAGAGAAGGATGCTAATTGGGAGAAGCTTCTGCTGTTGAAAGTTCTCTCTGGGCTTACAGGCCCTGATTCCTGGGGTCGTCGAATACCTACGTTCGGCCGTCGTCACCAGCAAGGCGTGCCGAAAGGCCTTTCGCTGGGCTGGGCTGGGTTTGTGCAGGCCTGAATGACAACATACTGAAGGTATGGATTTGCGAAGATCTGCACCTGTGTTGCTTCAACAACTGACAACTGAAGGTATGGAATCAGCAGCTGCTATCTGTGGGCTTCAGAAAATGGTTTGCTAAAGATAATGCGAGATTGCCAGGATCGTCAATGTCAGTGCAGATTCCCAGCTCTAGTACCATGCATGCTTCAGAACCTGTATAGCTCATTTGCCCACTAGCTCCAGTGCTCCCGCCGCACACTCACTTTACTGACGCCTAACCGAACTAGTGCCGTACCTGCTGATCACCAACAACTGTCCGCGGACCTGATATAGCTCATTTGCCCACTAGCTCCAGTGCTCCAGGAGCAACTGATATGAATCGTTCAGTGCAAGAATGATAGATTTCCGACGACCTGACTGTCCATCAGACCATCAGACAAACGAAGAGGATCAGAGAGAGACAGAGGGATCGTCAGTCGTTCGACCCGAATCGATGATCGTTGCAGCCGAGCGCAAGATCGATCTGCCGCTGGACAAACGAAAAGAACAGCAGCGTGAGTTTGCAGCTTGTGCCACAGGCTGAATTTCGCAGCACATGCTCGACCGATCTCGTCTCCTTCCCCAGCCGCTGCACTGCACTGCAGAGCCACTGGAGCGAGCGAGTGAGCCGGCCAAGAACACGCAGCGGCCTGCATGCATTCAGGCAAGCAGGTGCAGGCACAGTGGCAGGGAAAAGGGCGGAGGAGATGGCAGCAAACATGGCCTTTTCTCCAGGTGGTCCGCTCCGCTTGTCGCCTCTGCTTCCGATGCATGGATCCATCGTCGACGACGACGTCCCGATCCTCTCTGACCGCCCGCCGGCCGGACAGCCGATCGGCCGCCGGCGGGGCCGCCCCATACGCATCGGTCGGCTGGGCGCACGTCGGTTGGACCGATCGTCGACAGCATGCGCGTGTCGTACTAGGTACTATGATCGATCATTGGGGGGATCACCATCACCGGCTATTGCAGCAGCTAGATCCTACAGTAGATAGCTAGCTGAATTATGTGCGATGCACTGCATTGCATTCCGTGGCATGGGCTCCCGGCCGGCAGACTAAAGCCTAGCCTTCTAGCACTGTGAGCAAGTCATGTACGTGTACTGTCCATGGCTGTGTAGGATTACTTACTGCTGGTCTGCTGGAATCTTTTTAGGTTCTTCCTGCTAGCTGCTGCTGGGCGAGAGAGGGACAGCACACAGCAGCGAGCCAAGGCAAGGGAGGAAGGAGCTCTGTAGATTATGTTTCTTGATCGGTGCACCCCTCACTATTCGTGATATTATACCAACACCCTTTCCCTTTGACAGACTAATTTTAATTAAACATTAGTTCAATTAAGGATTAGTTATATCGAGACGCATGTATGCGCAGTATGGCACGTGCAAGTTATAACTACTAGACTCGTATCTTGCTTTCCCCGGTGCCAACAACCAAACATTAGCGGATTAGCCAGTCGTCAATCATGAAAGTCCTTTGAATTCATAATATGCTCTCCTGACATGGGTAGACCTTACATGCATGCATGTGTGCACCTACGTCCGTAAATTCCAGGTAGCTAGATAATTATGATATCCTAAGTACGAAATACAAATGACTGAGTCAAGCCACCATGTACAGAATGCATGCCAACCTATGTATCTTTTTTTATGGTAAAAAATGTACTATCTTTTTTTTCACGGAGAAAGAAATTCACATTTTGCCGACCGTCTTTTGTCGGTAAAGGGCGTAATCAGGGCAAACCGGTTGTTGTCAGAAAGTTTACGTACTCAACGTCTAACTATGTAGTTGCCGGTAAACAGTACATTGCGCACAAATTATATACGGATAGTTTCCATATGGATATTGATAGTGACTATATGTTTTAACGACAACAAAAATGCTTACGAAGAGTTACATTTTCGCGTAAAGCCAGTGTAAACACCCACATAGATTGGAGGAATGGCAATGAATAGAAGGGATGGGATTGCATGACCTTCCTCGTCGTCTTGCAAGTGTACTTAATAATAGCATAATCATAACGATAATTTTCATGTTGACCCTGTTAGGCAGGGGCGGTTTCTACCTTTCGTCTAGCCCGGGCAGCCGCCTAGCTAGGCTTGTTGGACAGGTGACTCCTAATGTCCGCAATTTCTACGTTAATTTGTTTGGCGAAATGGCGTGTATAGTCGTGCTTTGTGTAAGCTTCAGAAAATTCTAGGGTCTGCGAGGGATGCACAAATTCCTATCCGCTGCTAATGAGATACGTCAGCAAATTCTTCCAGATTCTCCCCCTAGCCATCCATAAAAGTAAGGCCTCAATTTCCTTTTTCCGTCTCCAAATATTTAGAAATGCCCACATCGAACATGTGTCGGGGAAAGGGCTATCTCACGGCAAAATCGTGACAGTTATCATCTTCTGTCAGCAAATCTATTGCCGACAGGTTACATGTTGGGGAAACGGAGCTTTGCCCATGGAGGGCAGTTTGGGCATAAGCGGCCATGTTGCATGGTTAATCACACACTAGTATATTTTGAACGAGAATGTTTTCCACCTCTACAGCCAATGCAAAGAGTCGAGTGCTTTCCACCTCTACAGCCAATGCAAAGAGTCGAGTGCTCAGGAACATGCAGAGATCATGGGCCACGATCTACGCAG
The DNA here is from genome assembly GCA_947311845.1 of Poa pratensis. Taxonomy (NCBI): domain Eukaryota; kingdom Viridiplantae; phylum Streptophyta; class Magnoliopsida; order Poales; family Poaceae; genus Poa; species Poa pratensis. Next base: position 12,764,889 of record CAMZMU010000083.1, on the reverse strand, counting down.
TCCCTTGCACGACACGGTGGAAGGAAGGAGATCGTAGCTACATGCCAGAGTTCGATCGCCGCCAGAAAACGTATTCTATACGGGTATATACCTGTTCATGTTAGGGTTGGCGCTTAGTTAAATCGGTTATCCTCTATGGACCGATGGGTGGGATCCTTCCATCGAGGCTCGCACGAACTCGTATGTGCATGGGATCACGCCACCCCACATGGCCCACATGATTGGCGCACGAGGTGTCTCGAGAGAATGCATGCATATATGCTTCCAAGACACCATCGATCCGCCTTCCATCCCGATTGATCTTCTTTTTAACTTATTGGGCACAATCTATCCTGCAAAGATGTATGCACCCTGGTCGAAAATTTATTTACCGCTAGTGCGATTTGTGGGCCTGGTGATCCATCCATATCTAGCTAGAGGCAAAATTATTTTGTTACTACTGTATACTACTCCCTCCGTTCCAAACTAATTGAGTTGCATATATCTATATTTGGATGTAGCTAGACATGTTAGAGTATCTCCACTCGGGGCGCCCAAACGGCCGCCCAAAGCCCTTTCGGGCGTGTCGGACAGGTTTTCGCTCCCACTCGCGCCGCCCAAACGCGTTTTGGGTCCGGCGCGGCCCAGTTTTGTGTCCGGCACGCCCAGCCCACGCCCTCAACTTGGGAGGCTTCGGGCGGCTCCGGACGGAACGAAACGCGACGCCACGTCTGCCTCCGACGCGCGGGCCACGCCTGTCAGTGAGACGCGGACTATATGTCTCGTCGTTTTCTCGTCCGATTTATCCCTTGTCTTCCTCGTCGCCACAATTTGGAACGCCGCCGCCCGCCGGCTCCACCTCCCCCGACTCGACGTCGGCGCCGCCGTTGGCTTCTCCGTCCCCCCCTCGCCGCGCCTTCGGCTTCTGGCCCGCCGGCTATTCGACGACTCCAGTCGGCACCGACGACCTCTCCACGACCCGCCCTGCCCGCAAGGTGTTCGGCGGAATTACTTTTCGATAGAATTGATGCTAGCCGGCGACCGGGCCATTGATCAATCCCCTTTGTATTGTAGATGGACAGCGACGACAAGTTGATGGCCGCGATGCTGTTGGAAGAAGAAGCCGCCATCGCCGAGGAGGAAGATGAGAATTTAGCGATTCTCTCTTGTCTTCTACAACTTCAAGCCGACGAGGACGCCAATGCCGCACCAAAACGGAGAGGCTCATCGTTCGGAAGGAAGAAGAGCAAGCCGAGGCAGAGAATGGAAGGCCATTGCATGTTAGTCTCTGACTAATTTGTCGAGACTCCTGTCGCCACCGCCAAGAATTTTCGTCGGCGCTTTTGGATGAACCGTGGATTGTTCAACGAGATCGTTCAAGCTGTGAGGGAGTATGATCCATGGTTCAAGTTGAAGAAGGACGCCGTGGGAACTATTGGTTTCTCATCAATCCAGAAGTGCACAGCAGGAATGCTTGCATACGGAGCACCTACTGATTCTGTAGATGACTACCTACGGATGTCAGAGTCCACAATTATCAAGTCGATATACAGGTTCTGCAGGGCGGTGGTTGCTGTGTTTGGCCTACACTATTTGAGAGGACCAAATGAAGAAGAAACAGCTCGGATCCTGGAACAGAATGCAGCAAGAGGATTTCCTGTGATGCTTGGAAGCATAGACTGCATGCATTGGAGCTAGAAGAACTGTCCATTTGGTTGGCAAGGATTGTACAAAGGAGTCCACAAAGGATATTGCAGTGTGGTTCTTGAAGCTGTGGCCGATCATGAACTATGGATTTGGCACGCATTCTTCGGCATGGCAGGATCACACAACGACATCAATGTGTTGCAGCGCTCTCCTGTGTTCGCGAAGCTAGTTGAAGGCCATGCCCCACCTGTCAACTATGAGGTCAATGGCCACCAGTACAACAAAGGGTACTACCTAGCCGATGACATCTATCCAAGGTGGGCAACATTTGTGAAGAGCATCTCCAACCCTCGCGGCAACAAAGCTTGTCATTTTGAAGGTGAACAAGAGAGTGTCAGGAAGGATGTCGAGCGGACATTTGGAGTGTTGCAGCAAAGGTTTGCTATCGTTCGGTACCCTGCTCTGACATGGTCGAACGAGCAGATGTGGGAGGTGATGAACTGTTGTGTGATCATGCACAACATGATCATCGAGAGTGAGCGCGCTAATCCCGTGCAAGATCATATGCCATATGACTTTGAGGGTCCTCTCGCAGATGTTGATCATAACGTGCCGGCAGATTTCGCTGATTATCTCTCAATGCATTTGGAAATTCGTGATGAAAATACTCATCATGCACTCCAAACTGATCTAGTGGAGCATTTGTGGGCGCGACGGGGCATGGCAGCGGTAGACCAGGAAGAGCAAGACGTTTGAGCTTAGAATTGATGTTTTTTGATAACGTGGAACTTTATTTTATGTGTTTAAACTATTAAACATTTATGTATGTTTGATTTTTATTTAACAAAATATTGTAATTCAAATAAAAAACCCCTTTGGGAGGCCCCTTTGGGCGCCGCGACTGGGAACGACGGCGCCCAATGCCAGCGACTAGTCCGAACGGCGCCCAAAGGGCCTGTCTGGAAGGCGTTTGGGCGGCCATTTGGGCGTCGCGACTGGAGATGCTCATGTACATATATATCCAAATGTAGATATATGGAAGTCAATTAATTTGGAACGGAGGGAGTACTAGTTTTTTAGTGTGTCTTGGAAGCATCCATGCATCCTCTCATTTTACCAAATTTATTTACATCTAAATATAAAATGTTTTACGTTTTTTCTAAATTTATGTGTATCTACATGTATCTACACGTTTTAGTGTGTATGTTCACTCATTTCAGTCTCCATCTAGTTAATATGTGAAATACCTAAAACATTTTATATTTAAATACGGAGGGAGTACTATTGTACTACTATACACATTTCGCATGGATGACGCGTCACAGTTTTTACAACAGGGTTTGTACATGCACAGGCAGCACTTTTGACGGAAGGCAGCAGGCGCTGCTTCGATTAATATAGGGGAACCGGAATAAATGCCGGGAGAGTAGTGTTACAAGAAGTTACAGGGTAAAGCTATAAGAGTATAGCCATTTACTGACTGAAAATGTAAATCTAGACTAGAGCTCAAGCTCCTGTAGACCAATTGCTCGCCACTGTGCCAGCTCCAAGAGGATCGTATCAGCTAAATCAGAGCTAGCAACATGCACACTCCATCGTTGTAGCAATTTCTTGCCACTTCCACTTCCATTTTCAAGCATTTTGCCATAATAAGTAACGAGTCAACAACGATATATAACCACCGTGGCGGTCCAGACAAAATTTTAGATTGGTGCATGAAGACCACACAAATTCCTTATTGTGCCCACAGAAAATAGTTTTATTGTTTTCACAGCAAGGAAGGAAAAGTCACAAGGAAAAGCTCTACCTTGGCCATTTTCTACATGTATGGATTCTTCATTCTCCAATCTCGAGAACTCAGAAGAAGGTACAATTTTCTGCTATACTTGCAAATAAACTACAAAATGTCTCGAGTTTATATTCCTCTTGTTGGTGATGAATTGTATGAAAAATCACGTCCCATCACTATTGTTTGCATGCCACAGGACGTACGTGATTTTTTTGAAGTGTCACCGGGGGATGGAAGAATCCCTCCACCTGAATTTTTCATTTCTTTTTGCAGTGTGGCCACGAGACCGTATACATTGAGGTTTTACAAGGGGGGGGAGAGGACCAAGCAGGAAAAAATGTAGAAACCCACTACTAGTCCACTTTTTCACGGTGTTATGTGAACAAACAGCTGCTGCCAATCATCAGCTTCGTGTTGCAGCTCCGGCGGGAGCCTGGGCTTCCAAAGCGTGGCGTCATCACGGCAGCTCTTCAGCAGGAAGGGAGGCTAGGGAGAAGCCCTCTGAACACCACTCCGTTCCTGTGTTTCCACAGGTGCCAGAAGCAGAGAAGGACACAGGTGGCCGCAGTTTTCGGCTGCACGCCGCGCACGTGATGAAAAGTGGTCAGAAGAAATCCAAGATTGGGAATAATAAAAATGATTCAGGACCCTTCCAAACCCAACATGGCCCATGTGGCGTGGTGGGGCCACCTTTCGAACTCGTGAGGCGGGAGCTTCACTACCAGATCTGCTTGCTGCTCCTTCCACTGCAAGCCAGCCAGCCAGCCAGTGGCACTCCCCGTAATTCTCGCATAATTCTGGGAATGGGAAAGGGAATGGATGGAGTATGGGGCCTATGGGCTGTGTACGTGCGGGTTACTTTCCTCCCATTCCCATGCATGGTTGGCTTTTGATTGGGATAGGTAAAGAAGTTTTTTTTTTTTTTTTTTGAAAGGATCCACACTGCGAGTACATTAGAGATTACAAAGGAAAAAGCAGTACACGCAGAAGAACAAACCACCGAAGCTCAGCACAACAGCAGTGCAAAGAAACCAGCCCGCTGAACCGCCGCCACGCTTGACGCCAAGCTCCGTCGCCACAACGCCGGAGAGGAAGGCGCCAGGCCGCCGCCGACGCCGGAAAAGGAGCACCCCACTCATGCAGAGACCGCATAAGCCGCCCGCCGCAAGCGGCGGAACCGAAGCTCGTTGAAAGCACACGGCCATGGCGCCACCTCCCCGGAGCCACCCCTCGAACCAAACAAACCTGCACTGAGCACGAAGACGGCTTGCCGGAGACCACGCCAAGAGCACGCCTTGCTCGCACCTTCTCCCCTCGCCACCACGGCCGGCCGGAGATGGAGGAGACCAACATGTTGAAGCAGAGCACAGAGCCAGAAGAGCACCACCCCACGCCACCATGGCTAGCAGGAGGAACCTGACCACCGCGCCAAAGACCAGCGAAGACCTCCGAGATCCTGGAAAAGCTTCTCCTGTACAAGCTCCATGTCCTCGCGACGCCGCCGGAGAGCACGTCGCCGTGCCGGCGAGGACCAAGCACAAAATCCACGCCATGGAGGTCGCCGCCGAACCGACCGCCATGAAGGACACCTTAGAGCCCTGCACCTGCAAGAACAGAACCACCAGTGCAGCACTCCCAGGAAAGCTCGAAAGCTCCACAACGATGCCGGAACACACATCGCTGCGACGGCGGAGCCCAATCACAAAAGTCGCATCCAGACCGGCGTCGCCGCCACCCTGGCCATGAATCGACGCCTTGCTCCAAGATCCACCATCGGTCGCTGCCAAGCAAGCCACCGGAGCCAGATCATGAGCAAATTTATTCGCCGCCGCCACCATCACCGCCGGAGCCGAAACAGAGGACGGCCGAAAACCTAAACAGACTAGCTACTAAACCTAGCTGTACAAGAATCCACCCGGCGATTCAACCCCCTCCCCCACTCCGACGGCACCGAGGCCGACAGGAGGGAGGAGAACGGCGGAATCGCCGGCGGAACGAGCGTCGCCTTCCGGTCGCCTCTCTTTCTACTGTAGAAGGGGAGGGGAACGAAGCGAAGAGCACCTGTAGTTATCTCTCAGTTAGGTAAAGAAGTTTTATCATATATGCTTTCATTATAGTGTCCTTTAATTTGAAATTTTATAGGCTTCACTTTGTTATTTGTAGGCGTGTCTTGTGGTTTTCGTCCGAATCTTACAGCCCATCCTTTTACCAAACATCTACGTTGAGGCCTAGCTAGCTAGAATAGCAAGCAAAGGGATCAAGCTTATCCTGCCCACTATTTTCCCATTCCCATTCCCCTCCCTGTAAATTCCAAGCTTGCTCCGTACGAGCAGCAGCTAGCACCAATAGAGCAAAAAGGAAACTTAAAAGGCAATCCATGCATAGATGGTGGCATGGTGCCCACTCATAGCAGTCACCGTCAATGGATACAAAAGCATCCCATTAATTCTCGCGTGTAAGGATTTTCGAGATGGTTGGTCATGAGTCACATATGTTTTTTTATGCTGAAAATAAGGATTATTGTGATCTAAGATTGGAGTGAATTTCCACACAAGTGCTTATGAAGGTTTTCATCACATTATCGGATGTCTAAGTGGATCCCAAAGTTCCCTTTTTCGGTTTGAAATATCGGCTAGTAAAAAAAATCCACCATTATTTCTTTTGAGGAAAAAAGATAAAACAATTGTGAGATGATTCAGTTGAAGATTTCCACCCCCAAAATATTTCTCCTCTTTTCCAGTGAATCAAATGGGCATTTTTTTTGGTGTGTGAAGAGAATCAAAGGGGCCCTAAAAGCCATGGTGTTCATATTTTCAAATATCGAGTGCCACGAAGTATGGATCATGCATAAGTAGGTTACACATGTGGCATGAATCTGATTTCAGTTGTCCTTACCAACGGATCTCAACTAGTTTTTCGAATTTTACAGCTCGTTACATTTACGCATGTTGCATCCTCCGGGTCTAATTGTTTTCCTCGACAAATGCCACAAAGTGTTTCGACGTTTTCCTTTTGTGAAACCTTGTGCTTCATATCAAGGTTTACAGTTACGACACCAGAGCACCAAAATATCTTAAAATCCGTAACTGTTTCCGCCTCTATTTCATCGAATGTAATCATAAATTGAGCAATCTCCTTTAATTTAGTCCGAATGCGCTCTGAAATTTCCATGGTAAATAGTATATTTCAGGAACCCACCAAAATTCATTGAAAAAAATCTTGAACACTGCTTCATATCGTAGTAATCACTTAAATACTCCGTACTTTTTTTGTTTGAAAAGAGAAGCAGAGATGCCACTGCCGTCCTTGGCAAGCTAGCAACTCTCACCAATTGTGATGCAGATCAGCGAAGATCATCAACCCACACGGGGCCACGAGGATCAGAAGCCTGCCCCAGCCCTCTGACCCCATCCAACGTAGCAGACGACCAGACGTACCCAGAAACGCCAGCGCTGGTCCGGCCGCATCCACGCAAGAATCCATCTCCGTCGATCAGGTCCCCGTGTGCACGGCCGGCCGCACCGTCAGGCGTCAGTCCATCCATCACCGACGACGACCAGGCAGACCGGCGAAGGTGGTGGCGGGTGCAGCCGCGCTCTTGAAGAAAGAAAGAAGTGGCAGAACTGCTGACGGAAAGGGCGCTGGCCCTAGATTGTCCGTTTCCTCCTTGGTTGCTAGCACCGCCGGCCGCGCTTTTGGCTACCTTCCCAATTGCTGCTTCCGCTGTGAAAGCCCCGGCCGGCCTGCTTTTCCACCGCCTCATCATCCCTAGCTACGTCCATCTTTTTGGTTGTACCGCCCACTGTAGCACATTGAACCACAGCCGGCCGGCCAGGAGAGGAGACCCTAGGCCCTCCCTCACGTTCCTCGCGCCATTCCAGCTAGCTAGATCACTAGATACCTGCTTGCTTGCTTTCTTAACAGAAAGGCAATGTTCTCGCGGTGTTCATTTTGTCCGCCACACACATCTAGGATCTATATATAGACAAGGAATTTAACTTATGGTGATGGAATATGGCGGCGGCGTCATCCGAGGAATTCACTTTGTACATGGGAGAATATATATATATATATATATATTTTTTTTAAGGGAGTTCGTGTACAAGATCAGCAAGAAAACGAACAAACACACACGAACAGAGGCAAGAACCACACCACGCACGGCGAACACGGAGCCACCAAGCAGCACACCACCTTCGAGCACCAGCAGCACGCCGCCGGGGAAGAAGGAAGCGAGCTCACCTCGCACCGAAGCAACCGGCTCGAACAACCTTGTTGAGATGCCGCAGAAGCCATCTGACGCACGCGCCAGAATCTGAACGCTGAACGAGCATCGGCTTCGAGCCGCCGCCAGATCGCCGTCGCCGTCTCACGCCGGAGACGAAAACGAAGGCGCCACCCGTCTTCCACAGCACCAACCGCGACCACCGACGAGGGAGAGCATCCCGCCTGCAAACTCCCAAAGATCTTAAGCAAAAGCACCACCTTGCACCGAGGTGAAGGCTGCCGGACCCCAAGGACAAGAGCCAGCACCGCCATCACGGACGCCGGCTCGAGGGGAAGCACGCCGCGGCTCCGAGAAGCAGCGGACGCGCCAGAGACGGCAGATCTGCCCAGGGCCTCCACCGGAGCACCGAGGACAGATGAGAGGACCACCGCCACCAAAAGCCTCTCCGGCCACGCCGCCACCCCACAGCGCCGCCGGCTAGACTATGTACACGCCGGGATCCGTCGATTCCCCGTCCTCCCGCCGCCGGAGCGGCCGCGGAGGGCGAGAAATCGAGCGGATCGCCGGCGGCGAGCTGGTCGCACGGGAGTCGCCCAAAATCGCCTCCTGACACTGTAGATGGGGAAAGGAGGAGAGGACCGGGTGTTCTGCTTCATGGGAGAATATATATGCTCCCGCCACCGGTAAAAATATTTTGAAATGTCAAAAAATCCTACTTGCAGTAAGTTGGCACATACATTTCGACATTCTAGTTGTGCACGCCAAGTTTCACATAAAACCTACATTTCGTACTGCCTCTGATGAAGAAGACGCGGCAAATAAAACCCCGTAAAGCTTTTTTATGTCTTTTTACACACGACACTTCGGTTTTCCGTGAGACGATTTTCTGAGTATATAGAATACCGACATGTACGCGTGAGCTTTTTTGTTTTTAAATTTTAGACATTTCAATGGAATATACATCATACATGCCATTTTGATATGGCCATCTACTCAAATCCCAAATGACAATGCAATGGTGTCGCGTTATTAATTGTGCCATCTGACTAATTACACGCACAAATTTAATCTGTAGCAGTTGTTTGGTTTCACCACGGGAAAATGCATAAATATATATACGAATTGAGTGCATAGACACATTTTTTTTTCAAAAGGCGTCACCTCTTGATATAATGACTATAAAATTATAGTGTAGGAAAGCAATCCAACAATTTTTTGGAGGATTCATTTATTTGAACCAAATGGAATCTATAGAAAAAATTCTTTGAAAATCCTTTTAAGCAAAGAGGCTCTAGATCACATATGTCGTCATCCATTTCCCAAGGATGTTACTCGAATTTCTAACTACGTGAAACATCGTTATAGAATGGAATTATATCAGTGTGTTTGTGTTACCTTTTTGTAATAAATTTTTTGACACATGAAAAATATATCCTGTCGACAAATCGAAGACCCACCTGTAAGATACACAAACTCATGTAGCTAGTAAACAGCATCACTGGCTGTCAGCAATTAAGGATATAAATTCATGGCAAACTAGTAAAACCCCACAAAGTTGCAATTACGCCCTCATTAATGCTTTTCATTTCTTTCGCCTCCCTGTCACTCTCCTCCGTTCAGTCCCGCTATTTAACACTTGGCGCTACCGCCCCCAACCTCTCTCTTTCTCCTTCTTTTTTTACCCACTTCTTCTTCTTGCACCCACCCAGACCAAGAATTCGATCCAAATTCCCATTCCACCCACTGCTGTCGCGAATTGTCACCGCCGATTCGGCCGACAGCAATGGCCTCTTTCGCCGACGAGGCCCTGCCGTCGCTGCCTCCGATCAAGACGGCGCCTTTGGCGCCCGGTGATGCCGCCTCGGCCGCTCCGTCCCCGGCGACATCGACAACGACGCAGGAGTCGGCAACAGCGGAGGACACGACGAAGGCGGAGGCGACGGCGGTGGCGGTGACGGAGGATCCGGAGGAGCCTTCGACGCCCACGTCGGAGGAGAGCAGGCTCCGGACGCCCACGGTGTGCCCTCCGGCGCCGCGCAAGCCGCCGGTGCCTCGGATGCCGGCTGTCAAGCGGAAGTCGCGGCCTACTCTTACGACGACGACGACGACGTCCCGGGTGTGCCTCACCGTGCCGCGGGACCTCTCCGCCGTGTTCCGGTCGATGCCCATGCCTCCTCCGGAGAAGCGGATCCGGGCGTCATGATGCTGCTGCCGCGATCTGCCCCCAGCCGGCCGGCGGGCCTCTCGATCGGTTCGGTCGATTAATTTCTTGGATAATTCTTCAAGTTCTTGGCTTTTCTTTTCCTCTTCTTCTTCCTTGGGCTCACGGCCATGGTATAAATTATGATCCCATATATAAATAAGATGTCGTTGTTCTTAATTATTATATGTCCTTAGTTGTCCCATTGCTTCGATCGTGCCAAGGACAATTCGCAGCTGTATAATTCAGGACGTCGTTAATTTACTGGACAGAAGTCGTTAAACGCAAAGAAAAGAGTTTGTAAGAAAATTCAGTGATCTTTGTAGTAATTATGATAGCTCTCTGAATTGTAATTATCTCCCAGTTCCTCCGTGTTCTCTCTGCCAATGCCGTATCTGCCAACGATTTGGCCAATTTAGCCGAAATCCTCGTGCTAATCGCCGTTCAGCACACGGCGAATGTGGCCGGCCGGCGGCCTGCGCGTGACGAACGAGACAAAACAACTAATCAATTTGGGTAGATCGATCCACCAATCTTGCTTCAACTAATAAATTTGGGCGCCCCTGTCTGTCTGGTAATTCAGGGCTATTCCAGGGAGATTTTGGGTGGCGTCTGTACTTCTGGTGGAGCTGCTGTCCGGCCCAATGCTGGTGAGAGAACCGACACAGAGAATCTTCTATGTTCATCAGGACATGACATAGTTTCCTCCCCTCTCCTTTATCTCCATGGCTAAATTGTTTTCTTTCCTCTGATGTGTCTACAAAACTGAATTTGTCTCTACTGTAACAGCCTACAGGTGTACACTCCAAAATCCTCTATCTGAATTTGTCTCTACTGTAACAGCCTACATGTACGCAACAAACTGCACATTTGAACTGTTGTATCACAACCGAAAGCAGAGGCAAAAAGACTCCAAACCAGTTGTAAGAACCGACATTCATGTCATGTATGCAGGATTACACAGGGTCATTCCTCCAAAGTTTGCTCTCAGGGTTAATTTGTCTCCAGCTACGTTGGCTTGGCTAGCACTTCACCTCTGGCTTTACTACAAGCCATAGATAGAAGCAGTGATGCTCATACATACTGCCACCTGTCAGCCAGACCACAGTTTAAGGGTAGCAGCCATGAAAAGTAAGCTCCAAAAACACATTCAGTTTACTGAATTTTGTTAACCAAAAACTAAGCTCAAATTGCAGTTTGCATGAACAGAATAAAAGGTTGCTTCTTGGATTTTCTGCTAGGACCAAAGCTAATATCGATTAATTCTGCAGTTACTCACATTTCAGTTCACCAAACCAAAACATCTCTCTCTCTCTAGAACTAGAAGAACAGGAAAAGGATCTGAGAAATAGAGAGATAAAGTTAAATTGGTGCGTCACATGGGTTGTTAGTTACTTGCAGTTACGGAACAGGTCGCAGTGCGCTTTTCTCTATCCTAGGAAGGAAGGAAGGAGGAGATGAGCCTGACGCCGTTCTGTTATACTCCCTCCGTTTCTAAATATAAGATGTTTTAGGTGTTTTTTTTTTGTGAGAACCAGGGCGGGGAGTTCCCGCATTGCATTATAGGAGAAGAGAATTGGTCCAGTTAATTAGGGAAACCGGACCCAAAAACCATACAATGCACGGTTAATTTACAGAAACCGGCAGAAAGAGTTAGGTGTTTCACATGTTGACTAGATGCGAAATGAAATGAGTGAACATACACACTAAAACGTGTATAGATACATGTGAATCTGAAAAAGAGTTAAAACATCTTATATTTAGGAACGGAGGGAGTACTACATCACCACCTGCTCAGCTGCACTGCACCTACTCCGTTTTCCAAGGATGATTTTTCACTTCTCTACTCAAACAAGGAATGTCGTTAATTAGTTTTTACCGCCAGTTGGTGATATGATATACCGGCGGTAATAGTACAATAATCGTCAGCAGGTACGTCGTGACAGCACGTTGGGCACACACTTGATTTTAGAATCGGTTAAACAGGTAGGTGGTGAAGTCAAATGGGGGCCCAAGAACATGCAAGTTGCAAGATTTCTTTGGATTTTGAGGGTAAATAATGAATAATCTTTCTTTTCTTTTCCTCTCTACCCCAGAATGGGAAAGCCGTTGTTTACCTCTCTCTAGCTACATATATATATTAATTTCTTACGTTTCTTGTGGTAGTAATGCATGCACGTCCAGGCAAACACTCTGCGATCGTGGTGCAATTAACAGCAGCGTTAATTAGCTTATTATTCTGCCCTTGTGTTTTGACTGTTGATATGTATGAGTGGCCGTTGATGCATTGCCGGCCAGTTAAGTTTAGTAGTACCTGCGATGTCTCTTCTCGATCTTGATGTACATGCTGTCAGTTCTGGCTTGCTGCCTGCATCAAGAGGCATGTTGCGTGATGCAGATAACATTTTTTTACCAAGATTCTTTTGACAATTTAATTGCAGAGCTCTGAAACTAACTGTATATCTCTGTATCCATATTTTTAAAAGGGATTTGATATCCCTAAGTCGTACCAGTACGATCGGCTCGACGTCGATCTATCCCAACAGAAGCTCTATAAAAATATATATGGATGCAGCTTGTCAGCAGCTCGTCTCCACCCAGTTGGATTGATGGGTCGATTCCCTAATTTAATACTACCAACCAAAATAAATATGAGCGGGTAAGAACAGTACCAGTGGGTGGATGATAATGGTGGCGACATTTTTCACCTTCTTTTGGTGGAATCTGAGCACAGTTCTGGATGAGGTGTTACCAGTTTTGGATCTGCATTTCCTCTCAGTAAACAATTTTTTCTTAATACTTTTTAGAGAGATGAGATAGATGAGAGAGATATGAGAAGAGTGATCACTGATAACCTATTGGTTTCGTACATCCAATTGCGTGCAGCTAGCAGCAATCAATTGAACAGTAAATCCACACCATAAACATTTGGGTGGGTTAATTAGACAGCTATGGTAGATCCAAACTTTGCTGGCCACTTTACTCAACAACACCAACCATACTTATGTTTCTAACAGTACCACTGCGACTAAACTCACTATAGCCGCTTTAAGCTTTAGTAACCGACTTCCTTCCTAGATAAGCCGGTAGCTGGCGGCCGGTGGCGTCTTTCCTTAAATTGACACACGGTTTCTACCTTTCTTCTTTTGCTAATACTCTATATATTTTTCTCATTTCTAGCCTGAAACAGAACGTTGTCTATTTTTTGCACCATCAGGGTCAACGTTTTGTATTACTAGAACTGCACATTTCTTCGATGCAATGTGTTGTGGCCATCTATCTGGTGCCAAAATGCCAGCAGGGCTCCAGGTGGTACAATCAGTTGCAACTCTGTCATTGCATTTTTTTTTATTTCAATTCCACAGAGAGTGAAATGGACCTCCAAACGGCACTAGACTAGACTGAGCTGCAATTGCTTCTGAACCACATTTCGTCAGAGTCCCCTCAGAACTCCAGGAGAGGATATACTGTCGTCGTTGCCATAATCATCATCATCATAGACTGGGGCTTTTATTCTGTATATGAATTACGAGGAGTCGTCCATGATCACAGGTTCGAACTTTGTTTTTTGACCTTCACAGGTTCGAACCTTGATGTGCAAGCAACTGTTCCTTTGAAGGCTTTTTGACCACTGGTAGGTAATAGGGCCTTTTGGGCAGAGGGAGACAAACATAGGATGCCAAGGCCATCAGTCCAACTCCAACAGACTCCGGACTACATGTCCTGTTGCTATTCACTAAAAAAAAAGACATGTCCTGTTGCTAGATAATTATTAAGCACATGTCATCTTCTTCCTCCTCCTATCCCGTGTCTCTGGTCTTGTAGAGGGCCGGGTCCCCATCACCTCAAGTGAAAGAGATTCAATGTTGCATCTTTTCTGATGTATGTACACACAAAGCTGGATCTACCTATATGCAGAAAAACCATGTCAATACAAAAGGCAGACATATCAGTGTTCACCATGAAAATGGTTGCAGCTAGTGTGTGTTTTTTTAGGCAAAACAGTGGCATCACAGTCTGCATATGAAACAGTGGCATCTAAAGACAATGAAAGGGCAAGGAGATAAGGAGAAGAAATTATGCAGATGCTAGCCATGCCACACGCACTGTTTTGAATTCCAATACTAACTAGCTGCAGCTGAGCTACACCAATCCATTCCATGCATAAGCTTTCAGATACCAGTATGTGCCACAACTGCAGATCAGTTCACTATGCAACATGGCTTCCAGCCTTCAGTGACTTACGAGGAAGGCTTAGGTTTCACCATTTTGAGTCACATAGATAAAAGGATCCTGATCTGGATGTGGGCAATAATATGAGTCATCTGCTGTCAACCAGGACTGTGCTGCCACAGGGGCCTCTTCGCCATCTTCAATAGCGAGGAGTTCATCGTCATTCGAAGTCAGTTCAGAAAATGGCGCGTCTATGCTCTCCCAGTTCAGGTCATCTCGGCAAAGAAGGCTGGGCTCTTCACTGACCCATTCATCCAAAACATCGATGTTGTCCAGGCTAATAGGGTCGATGGCATCTCTGCACTTGCGTAAATTCCTGCAAATATAGTGGGTGCGAGTAAGTGAAGTAACTATGGGAGTGTTTATACAGCATGCAAGTACAATCAATTATACCTTTCTCGAAGCTTCAGATTGTATTGAACAAAAACGACGTCGGTTAGCCTTGATCGTTCAAGCCTGTTTAGCTTTGTGGAATGAAGATACTCGAAAACATCCCAATTCCTTTCGCAGCCTGTTGCACTACAGCATTGGCTAAGGACCCGTATTGCAAGACTTTGGAGTCTAAAGTTCCATTGCCAAAGTTCTCCCACCATGCAACTAACAAACAAAGATGTAAATCGTGAGAATAAGTATGTAGAAGGCAGATACCAACCTAAGGAACATGGACTCTTGTCATAACATGGAAAACACCATTACCTGGATTAAGTTTCTCTCGTTGACGAATTGCTATTGGAAGGCCAAAGTCACCAGTTGATTTCTTGTACTCCTCAAGCTGGAGAAATACCTTGTCTTGGGTCATCATCACGGACCAAACTAGTGATTGTCTTATAAGCCCCCTAGACACAATGCTTTGCATTTTAAAAGAGGGACTGAAGTAAATACTGGGATTGAAAAAACATCCTGCTGCATGCAATGGACTGTGAAGTTGCTTCTCCAACCTAGCATCAATTACTCTAACATAAGGCCCATATAGACATGCATTGTGCATCATTCTTCTCCTTATTGATCCTTTGCCTTTTCCATCGCATCATACAGGTAACCCATTGAAGGTTTTTCATTACTATCCACCAAGCGTAGTACACGCAGCAGTGGCTCAGTGACTTTCGCTACATGTTTGCATTGGGCCCAAAAATCGACATCTTTCAAAATAATAGCTGCAATCTCTTTCCCGACACCACCTTTAGAGTAAGTTGATTTCACCCATTTGTTACTGCTAACCATTTGACGTAGTTCTTTCTCAAATTTAAGAATGCACTGGAGACTGAGAAAATGTGTAGCATATCTTGTAATGGATGGACGACACAGATCTTGACCATTTGTGAAATCCTTCCTCATCAACGACAAAACCCATGCATGATTATATATGAACTTTGTTATCTTCCTTGCTTTACTTAAAGTTTCATCGATCATAGGGAAATATCTAGGATCTGCAAAATTCTCCAACATCAAATCAATGCAACGTGCAGCACATGGAGACCAAACAAAAGTGCCGTATCTTTCTTCCAGAAGATTAACAGCAACCTTGTATGTTGCATCTATGTCAGTGATAAACTGAACAATGTTTTCTGGTCCAACTTCTCTAACAACCTGATCAAAGATCGCAACCAAAGATGCTTCTTCTGTTGATGTATCGACAGATTTCAAAAACATGGTACCACGTGGACAGCGCACAAGAAAATTTGTTATATTACCCTTTCCATGATCTGTCTGTCTGTCAACAATGACTGAGCAGCCATACACACTCCATTCTCTCTTCAAATCATTAATGTATTCACGAATGTCATCAGAAACATGTTTCAACAATGGGCCACGCAGGTCATGATACGATGGTCCCTTGAAGGTCAGTCCAGCAGATGCTATGGCGTGTACCATTGGCTGATAGAAAGGAGATTTAGCCGCACTAAAGGGTATATTAACATCGTGCCACCATCTTGCCATAGCAATTCTAGCATTGTGTAACAGATCATTTGGAGCATCTAAGCCATCCCTGCTATCTTGAACCATGTCTTCTGGAGCTACCGTCCATCACTGTTTGGTTCTGAACCTATAACAGCTTCTGGAGAAAAGCATCCTGATCTTTGCTTCCTTGACGGTCTAAATTGACTTGCAGAGCCTCCTTCCATCGTCAAATTAGCATCGAAGAATCGTCAAAACGCGAATTCATAGTCTCATACCGTGTTCTGTTCCTTCTTTCCTCCTTTATTCGCAGCTCATCAACTAATTCCATCATCTGACGCTGGACATCTTTGGGCACCTTCCTGCAAGATTCAACTTGGCCTGGAACTCCAGCAAGATGATATTTAAGGCGTGTAATGCCGCCACCACTAATCTTCTTCCACAATGAAGACAAATTATAGCATTCCTTGAATCAGAATCTGCCTTTGCATGACTCCAAGCATTGTGTAACAGATCATCTGGAGCATCTAAACCATCCCTGCCATCTTGAACCGTGTCTTCTGGAGCTACCAAGCCAGCACTGTTTGGTTCTGAACCTGTAACAGCTTCTGGAGAAAGGCACCTGATCTTCGCTTCCTTGACGGTCTAAATTGACCTGCAGAGCCTCCTTCCATCGTCAAATCAGCATCCGAAGAATCGTCAAAACGTGAATTCTGGCCAACTCTAGTTTCATGTCGTGTTTTGTTCCTTCTTTCCTCCTTTATTCGCAGCTCAGCAACTAATCCCAGCATCTGATGCCTGACATCTTTGGGCACCTTCCTGCAAGATTCAACTTGGCCTGGAACTCCAGCAAGATGATATTTCAGGCGCGTAATGCCGCCGCCACCAATCTTCTTCCCACAATGACGACAAATTATGCCACTCCTTGAATCGGCATCTGCCTTCGCATGACTCCAAGCAGGATTTTTCGAGGAACTGGAGGTGATGCCATGTAGGTGCCTCCAGTTGACGGGGCACCACGTCTCGGTTCCTATACACAGAGTTAAAGCAAAATCAGTCAGACATGTTGCAAGAACTATCACTGGATAGTATTATATCACTGCACATTTGCTAAAATGACTAACCATACAAGCAAAGTATAAAGCTATAAAATCACAAGAGTAAAAAACTAAACCTTTTGGCAGTACATTCAGTGCAGCAGAATATTAAGTGCACATCAGCAAAAAAACATGCTCATCTTGTTCATTGTGCACAGTCCTGTCTTAGTACATTCCTGTTAAGCTTGAAATAAAAAACATCCAAGAAAATGTACTTCTACATTTCGCCTTGTTTGTACAGCTAAACAGTGCAATTTTCGCAATAACCATGGATTGACGGCTTCCCCTAGATTAAGCTAGAAAATAACCAATCTGCTGATTCCAGCGGTTGTCTGTAACTAGGATCAATCACCAGCTACGCAGAAACTATTACACACAGCCACAGCATCAACACCTCACAAGGTACTCCGGTGGTAACCGGTGATCCGGACCGTGTCGTGATCGAAAACCGCCCGGTTTCAGTCAGCTCAACTGAACCCGCGTTATCCCTTCTCACGAAACGAAAATGAACTGGCAAGTAGTGCACTGAAGACAGTCGGAGACTCGGAGTGGAGAGAACGGGGACGGACCCACCTGTCGTCGACCAGCTGGTGGAGGTCGAGGCCGAAGCCGAGCTCGAGCTCGAGCTCGCCGCCGCCCGCCTTGGGGGTGCGCTCCTGAAGGCGCAAGGTTTGCAGGGCACTTCGGCGAGCTCGGAGACTGGGGAGGCCGGGAGGAGTCTGGGTGGCGTCGGTCTGGGGGCTAACGCAGGTGTGGGCGGCGGCTACCGGCGCGCATCGGCGAGGTTTCCATGGATTCCGGCGGTTACCGGTGGGGATGGTTTCCGTTAGGGTTTGGCTGGGATGAATTGCGCGATGCACGATGAAATGTAACTGGAATGGTGGGCCAGTTCAACGTGGACTGATGGAGTGTGAAAGGCCCAATACAGAGGTCGAGCCTCGTCTATAAATCGACTGTGAAAAAGGAGCTTCGAAAAAACAATACACTACAAAAACTTAAAGAAGAGGACATTGCAAGTCTGCAAGACAACTCCATGCTCTGTTAGATGGCCCCTCCAACTCCAATGAACTTTTAGTTGATGGCTTATATAACTACGTAACAAAACATCGGTGCAGAACTGCAGATGCCGGGGGTTATCCTCCTTTTCGAAGAAAAAAAAGTTAACACACAAGCCTATATGACTACTACAGTACTTAACGAACACAAATTAATACAAGCTGTAAGCGTGTTTGTGACCGTGCGTGAGGGCATCCACGCACGCGTGTTTGCGACCATGAGACATCTATTTTTTTTGAAATCTAAAACGTTATTACAATCGGGAATTGAGTAGAACTTGATGCCCGACTAGCAGCAAAAGCCTTCTCAGAATATTTCCATCGGGACCCTCTAATAGACCCGCAAAAGCTCAATGGGTCCAGATTCAAAAATCATCCACAAACGGCACCCTCAAGTGTCCAGGCTGAGCCATTTTCTGTCTGGCACCCCCAAGTGGCTCGCCAAATTTTGGGGCCTTTTCGGGGTGCTGGACATTGCTTGGGCATGCCCTCCGACCGCCGTGGCCCACCCGTCATAGACACACAACGATGCGCTTGTGGTAATTAGTTTGTACAGGAGGTCGTTCCACCAGCGTTAATGGCGAGGCGACGAGACGACGCCACGTCTGCCAGCACGCGTCGCCGTGTCCGTTCCCGCGACGCGTCGTAATAATGTCGCGCCCGTTTCCATGGTGGGCGCAGAACGAAGCGACACGTCGAGCCGCGTCGTCCACGTGGTGGCGTCGCAGCGGCTCCGCCAAGCGGCGGCTGAACACGCCTCGTCGGCATCAATGCAAGCCAGACAAACCGGTGCTCGACGTTAATGCGAGCCACCCAACCCCCTCCTCCGGTCGTCTTTAAAACGCCGCGCAGAGCGCCTCTTCTCTCCCCCACACTGTCTGCCTCTCCTTATCCCTCTCCCAAACCAAGAGATTCACCACCCAGTATGGTGGGTAGCCGCGGGGAGTCGGGGGAACACAAGTGTCGCCTTCGCCATGACTACCTCACCACGGAACATGCGCGTCGCTGCAACGAGCGCTGCGGCGAGCAACTGGAGCAACGCCGCCAACTGCACGAGGAGCAACAGATTGCCAAGGCGTGGCAGCGTGAAATGTGGCGCGAGGAGGCAGCCAACGCGCCTCCATATATGTTGTTGGTGGAGAACGCGCGACTCTACAACCGCCACAACATCCCGTTGCAGGACGACGTTACCTACCAGAGGGGTGGGTTACGAACGTCGTCAACGTGCCGGTGGCGTCGCGGCTCAGCGGGCAGGAGCGCATCGAATACATCAAGCGGGGTGGAGGGAGATGTCGTGGGAGCAGCGGGTCGACCCCAAGTGGCGTCGTACTTGCACGCCGAGGTGGACGCGGAGTACAAGGCGTGTCGCGTCAGATTATTCCTCCCTACCGGCATGCAGGAGACACCACCGGAGTGGTTCACGTAGGACGACGAGTGTGCCCACTCTGACAACGAGAACGACGAGCTGCCCGATCTCCCCTTACCACGAAATTGGCACAACAACGTCACCAACACCGGACAAAGGGCGCACAATGAAGCCGGAGAGACTTCCCTCCGTCGCACATCACGAGGGTAAATCAAACCCCATCACACATGCCGCCGACGGGGTGAAATCTGAGAAGGCGCCCGTAGTGACTTCGTCAATCTCAATACTCAACCTGCCGACTCAGTCTTTCGGAGATGCTCATAGGGTAGAGTGTTCGTGCGTGCGTTCATGGGGTGAGTGTGTGCGCGTGTATATGAGAGCCTGCGTTGTACTGTGTTTCGCAAAAAATAAATAAATCGAGAAGCCTCAGCGGTGAAGCGCGCTACTCTGTCAGTACTGAAATAAACCAATCATGCAGCGCATGGAGGAGATATTTTCTCGCGAGGTACGTCTTCGTCCAAATGCAGCACTCCTACCCTCCCTGGTCTTATCCCACCATGCAGCACAGCAAGAAGATCGATCCAGATGGATATGTTTTGTTTTGTTGTTGTGTACCTTCGTTTAGACGAATCTCACCTCGATCTCGTCAAGTTTTAGTCAAGCTCGTGAGCCTATTCACTGTTTGTTGATTAAAATGTTTGAACAGTACCAATTTCTGGTCAACAAACAGCAATAATAATTGCAGTACGTTTCCTGCACTATTTTCCTTGCGTACGTGGACATATTTGTCTCGTTTCATCGATATCTCCTGGCGCATTTCTCAGCTCTAGCATGTGGTGTTGCCGTGCGGAGACCGTGGCTGCGCATATGGCGCAAAACAGGATGAGGTTCTTCAGGATGAAAACCCATATAAATCCTCGCCAAGCCAGTACACTCTCACCAGATAAACACTTAGAAAGCCAGCTCCAGCAATGGCAGCTGCAGCACCACATGCCCGCATTCCCATCATCACCCTCCTTCTAGTGCTAGCACTCTCGTCCATCTCCGCCTTTTCTTCTCCCAGTCCTGCTCCGGCCAACGGCAGCGACATGGACCTGGCCGCGCTTTTGGCTTTCAAAGCCCAGCTCGCCGACCCTCTCCGTCTCCTCGCCAACAACTGGACCGGGACGTCTTTCTGCCACTGGGTAGGCGTCTCGTGTAACCACCGCCGGTTGCGCGTCACGGCTCTATCTTTCTCTGCAACTCCTCTTTCTGGATATTTGGTTCCTCAGCTCGGTAACCTCTCCTTTCTCTCTGCCCTTAATATTACCAATGCTAATCTCACGGGTACAATCCCTCCCGAGCTTGGCAGACTCGGCCGGCTTAAGTACCTTTGGCTTAAAGGAAATGACCTTTCAAATGCCATTCCTCCTGCCCTAGGGAATCTCACAAGCCTTGTGTTTTTTAGCCTAACTTCCAACCAACTCACTGGCCAAATCCCTCCGTATTTATTGAACCATATGCGGAGACTTGAGACAATTTCTCTAGGCGGAAATTACTTAAGCGGCCCAATACCACCCTATCTATTCAATAGCACACCTTCCTTAAGGGAAATCTTTTTTTACACCAATAGTTTCTCAGGCCAGATCCCTGGTGAGATGGTTTTCTATCTACCCAACCTTGAGAATATCAATCTAAACGATAATCACTTAAGCGGGAAAATACCGCCATATATGTTCAATAACACGCCATCCATGCAGTACATCGACTTTGGATACAACATACTCTCAGGTCCCATACCACATGCCATTGCCTCTCTATCCAAGCTCAACGGCTTGGGCCTGGCAAACAACCACTTATCCGGACTAGTGCCACAATCTATATACAACATGTCCATGCTACAATACATGATATTCTCAAGCAACAACCTTACTGGAACGATTCCAGATAACCAAAGTTTCAACCTCCCAATGTTGCATGGTCTTCTCCTCTCTGAAAATAAATTTAGTGGCCAGATTCCTTGGAGGAGGCTCGGATCATGTCAGTACCTCGAAGAATTGATTTTGGGTGGAAACAACCTTGTTGGCTCTATCCCACCTTCCTTAAGCAATCTCACCGTTCTTACGGCTTTAGAGCTCTCAGGCTGCAACCTCAAGGGAGACATACCACTAGAGTTAGGACTAATGCAAAAACTCTCCTATCTACATCTTGGATTCAATCAACTTACTGGCGCAATTCAAGCTTCCCTCGGAAATTTAACCAACTTGTCTTACCTAGCTTTAGAAGTAAATAAATTATCCGGCTCGGTACCACCAACGCTTGGGAACATTGCAGCTTTGGAGACTCTTCTCCTACAAAATAACAATTTGGAGGGAAACATGGACTTCTTGTCTGCTCTCTCCAATTGCAGAAACCTCCAACTCATTAACGTAGGGGTCAATTCTTTCACAGGTTCCCTCCCTGATAGTATGGGAAACTTCACTTCGCAATTAGACACCTTCACAGCAGGTTACAACAAGTTAACAGGTGGACTTCCAGCATCAATTTCAAACATAAGCAGCCTTGAATGGTTAGATCTTCAAAACAACCTACTCACCAAGCCGATCCCAAAATCCATCGCCACGATTAAAAATCTTGCGTGGCTTGATCTCTCTAGCAATGACATTTTAGGCATTATCCCAACAGAAATGGGCATGCTTGGGGGTCTACAACGACTATTTCTCCAAAGAAACAAGTTATTTGGCTCCATACCAAGCAGCTTTGGTAATCTTAGTAGGTTAGAGAAAATTGACTTGTCTAATAATCAATTAAGTTCAATGATACCTACAAGTTTATTCTGCCTTGATATGCTTTTTGAACTAAATCTTTCTTACAATTCTTTTGATGGCCCACTACCGGCAAACATTTCAGGGCTAATACAAACATACCAAATGGACTTATCTTCCAATTTCTTGATAGAAAGCATCCCAAAATCAATCGGACAACTTAAGATGCTAACCTACCTAAATTTATCGCACAACTCGTTTGGAGGCCCCATGCAAGACCCATTTCAGATGCTAACTAATTTAGCATCATTAGACCTCTCCTTCAACAACATCTCCGGTACCATTCCTATGTTTGTTGCAAACTTTACCGCTTTGACTACCTTGAACCTCTCCTTCAACATGTTGGAAGGCCAAATACCTGAGGGGGGTGTTTTCTCAAACCTCTCGTTGCAATCTTTGATCGGGAATCCTGGACTATGTGGCGCTCCACGCCTAGGATTTTTACCATGTGTTAACAAATCTCATTCAAGTCATATACACTTTCTAAAAATTCTACTCCCACTTGCCACTGTAGCTTTTGGCAGTATTGCTATTTTCTTATGCCTATGGACCAGAAAGAACCCTAATAATAAGGAGGACATACAAATTTATTTTGACTCAAGCGATGGCATAGGCCATCGTATTGTCTCCCACCGTGAGCTTGTTCGTGCCACAAATAATTTTGATCAAGATAACATTTTGGGATCTGGAAGCTTTGGAAATGTCTTCAAGGGCGAGTTGAGTGGTTTGGTGGTCGCGATAAAAGTTCTTGACATGCAGCTGGAGCAGGCCATGAGAAGCTTCGACACCGAGTGTCGGGTGCTTCGCATGGCGCGGCATCGCAACCTTATTCGCATAATCACCACATGCTCGAACCTAGATTTCAGAGCACTTGTGCTTCAATACATGCCAAATGGTAGTTTAGAGAAACTACTACACCAGTCTCGGAGCACAGCTCACCTGGGGTTCCTTGAGAGGCTTGGCATCATGCTCGATGTGTCGATGGCAATGGAGTATCTACACCATGAACACTTTGAGGTGATTTTGCACTGTGACTTGAAGCCGAGCAATGTGTTATTTGATGAGGACATGACTGCG
Source organism: Poa pratensis (assembly GCA_947311845.1). Classification (NCBI taxonomy): domain Eukaryota; kingdom Viridiplantae; phylum Streptophyta; class Magnoliopsida; order Poales; family Poaceae; genus Poa; species Poa pratensis. The sequence continues at coordinate 12,741,518 of CAMZMU010000083.1, read as the reverse complement.
CATGTGGCTGACTTCGGCATTGCGAAGTTGCTTCTAGGCGATGACAACTCTATGATTTGTGCAAGCATGCCTGGAACGGTTGGCTACATGGCACCAGGTATTCAACTAGCAAACTACTATGTAATTATGGTGTACCATACATGCTTGCTCTGACATTTGTTCATGTGTTCCTTGTATAGAGTATGGGACTCTTGGAAAAGCATCACGGAAGAGCGACATGTTCAGCTACGGGATCATGCTTCTTGAAGTCTTCACGGGTAGAAGACCCACGGATGCTATGTTTGGGGGAGAACTAACACTTAGGCAGTGGGTACACCATGCATTCCCCACTGAGCTTATCCATGTCGTCGATGATCAGCTACTTCAAGGCCTGGCCTCTTCTTGCAGCTACAACATGGGTGATGGATTCCTTGCGCCGATATTCGAGCTAGGATTGCTCTGCTCCAGTGACTTGCCCGACCAAAGGATGACGATGATCGACGTGGTCGTGTGGTTAAATAATATCAAAGAACGGTACAAAAAATGGATGGCAACGACATCGCGTGGTGTAGCATAGTGATCGAACTCCGTTGCTCGTATGAAATTATGTTCATGGACGGCATTGAGAGGGCGGCCATTTCCAGTGAGCAGCAACTACAAGCTAGATATATCGACACTAGGCCTGTATTTTGAATAAGGTTTTGTTCCCTCCCATGCTTGTTTGCTCTGTGTGACAGGTTGTTGGGTTTGCTACTAATCAACATGGTTTACTTACTTTTAGTGGTATAATCATTTTTTTACTTACTTTCAGTGATATAATATGTAAGATATCATAAGGAATATATGCCTTATGTTACCTTTCAATAGAAGAAGTCAGAGCCCTTTGTCTTTTAACTTACTAGAGGATACCTCACACATTGCAGCGGGACCTTTTGGAAGAAATTATTTGACATAGAAAATGTATGTTATAAGATCAGATAATGCAACCTAAAAAACAAATAGCATATATATAATGCTCAAAGACTATAGGAATTGCACACCTATGGATATATTGTTGTCAATATCATGGTTTAGCTGTGTAGAAGTAATATTGTAGGAATATTGCCCCGTTTGAGAATAACATTTTAATTTATCTAGGAGCTAGGACCCCACATGTTGCCGAGTTTAAGTAGTGCATAATCTCCAAATTTCAGTGTACAAAATTGCTAAACTCAGCAATAACCATGTCCTTTAGTAGAAACAAACATGATACAGGATCGATCCGACGAAATGTTATATTGTTCGTTTATATTGTTTGTCACAAACGTATCGTACCTAAAGTATAGTAAATTTTAGCGAAAACCTAAAATGGAGCCCAGACTAAATGGTGCCTGTTTAAAAAAAAATTGAAATCTACATTTTTACATGTAATTTGCTTCTTATACACTAATACTGCGCCAACTCCAGCTGCAAAAGAAAAGGCCGGATCTCTTATCTTACGTTACAAATAGTTTGATTTGTCGTCTTCAATTTTTTTGCTAAACTGGCAGGATTCCATCAAACTTAGCACGGAAGACTTGGGCAAAATCAAAAGAGTGTGTTAACTTCAACAGCTAACATACATATATTGTCGAACATCATACAAAATTTCCCATTTCTTGTATGAAATGGTAAAGGAGAGCATAATCATAGAAGAATCTCTCAGCAGGTAGGCCACAACAGAATGCTCGAGCAGAGGCCCTTGGTCGGCTGGTTGTCCTTCATGATGGTGGCAGCCAAGTCCCTGGTTTAAAGCTGGCGCCAGTACCTGTCGGCTCGGAAGACCTGAAACAGAACGAAAATGGGTTCAAATCAACGGAATCAAATGAAGATAAGAGCAGTTTGTTTTATTCTCTTTTAGCTCCCAGATTAGCCAGAGTTGGTTTATGAGTGGATAGGCTTCAGCTCTACCCTCAACCTTGATAGATCTACTTTATTTACATACGATTGAACAATATCCCATAGATCATTAATTGCAGAACTGCACTGAGTGATTGGAGCCAGATACAAAACAGAAGGCAGGCATCGTTCTCTAAAGAAAAGGCGCAATAGCATACGCGAGGCAATGATTGGCATTATAGACTGGAAGAAAATAGCTAGCGAATAAACGAAAACGTAAAATAGAGCCCGAGCTACATAGAGCCCATTTTATTTTGAAAATTCGAAATCTACATTTTTAAGTTTCCAAAAATCGCAAAAAAATCCCGGATGTAGATATTGTCGAGATCTACAATCGTACCTATTTTCAACTCCAAATTCGTTGTATTTTGTGCTGCACAAAAAAGACAAACGGGTGGATCTGGATGGTGAAAAATACACAGTTTCAAAAATTTGAAATCCCCCCAATTTGTCTTTTTTGTATAGCCCAAAATACAACGAATTTGGAGTTGAAAATTTGCAGGATTGTAGATCTCAGCAATATCTACATCCGGGAATTTTTTCGCGATTTTTGGAAACTTAAAAATGTCGATTCGAATTTTGAAAAAAAGGCCTCCATGTAGCTCGGGTTCCAAAAATCCACACCCGCGAATAATTGACATCTCAACACAAATAATACGTACTAACATTTAGAGAACAAATGTTGTATTGGAACATACCTGTCATTATCTGTTGTGCCATCTTCTATATCAGTCCGGCCATTAGGTTTAGACTCAGGTCCTAAAAAGCACGACATAAATGTTATCACACATGTTTGAGCTGCACTTTAAAACATAATCCTAATTCATAACAGATACAGGATACGACCAAGACTATGTTACCTTTCTTTTGATCTACAGAAGTACCAGGGAACTGCTGCGTAAAACTTCTCAGATTTGGAGATTCGGTTTTCCCTATATTCGGAAGAACATCAATAGCAAGCGTATAAAACAAAATAAAATGCAACATGACAGTATTGATTCTCATCCTTTAGTAGGAGTAACAAAATAGGGCAAACTCTTTGGGAAAAGTTAATGGTTCAAGTATAATGATTTGCTATTTGCGTACAAGGTTTGTCAGTAAAGAACGATGTCAAGTATTACTTTCCCTGCCATCGAGTCTCTGAGGAATAAGGCTGGAAACTAGGCAGTGCAAATAACTACAGAATTGGTCCGAAAGGTGTTGGTGGAACAGGACAAATAGCGATCAAAGTTTTCACGCACTAAACCGTCAATTGAAGGAATTCCAAAGGGACATACAAATGCTGATAAAAAACTGAATATAAGGAGTAACATAAAGAACGTACCAATTTTCTTGACTAGTCGGACACCAGCCTTTTTTTCCTGTTCTTCTTTTTTCTTGAGAACTTGATTGAACACAGGTTAAATGTATGAGCGGAGCAAATTCATGAACCAAAAACACACGTAGAATTATATTTAAGAGGACCTTGACGAGACAAAACATATGAATAAAATATTCTATTTGCAGTGCAACTACAGTAAAAAAGCTTCACAGGGGCAGAAGGCAACTTGTACAATGGTACATAAGCATACATTTGTAACAGTTTTGAAAAAAGGAAACAGAAAGTCAGACTACACACTGATTGGTCACCACTCCAACGTGTTTTCTTTATGACAGGGTGAATGTAGATATACAGGTCACACCTGGACTCCTGGAGTGACATCCAATGTTGAGAAAATCGTTAATCGGTAACTGATTGGTCAGCTAATCGGTGACCCTACGAGAAGCGATTGACCTCCGATTAAAGGTTGACTCGGCCAATGTTTTAGCAGTGGTGACATCCATGTAACTGATAGCGTCTAAACAGAGCAAGAGAAAGGAGGTGGGGACAAGGATGGCACCAACAGGACCAGGGGCAGGAATGTGTACTTGGGTTGGAGCGAGTCTTTCAAGTAGGGTATGGAAAGGAGACTGGCTGCACGGTGCTACAAGTGTCAATAAGATGAATAACAGAAAACTATAGGATAAAACTGAGAGGTTCTAATCTCCATCTCCCTTTCTGTTCTTTTCCCCTGATCCCCAATTTATGCCGGTGTTCCACTATCTGTTGTGTTTCTTATGTCAATACCAAGGACATAACAAAGTGAAGCTATCCTTATTAAGTTGGTTCATGCTATAATAAACTAAGTTTCAAATGCACATCATTATGGAAGGGGGCAACAAAATTGCTAGTGACTCCTTTGCAGTCAATTAAACATTCAAGGAACTGAAGTCTCTGTATTGGCATTCCAGTTAAGTGGTGGAGTGCTTGTAGCGATCAAAATTTTCAAGTGATTTTGCTTAATCCCTAACGTTGTCATAGACTCTTGCCACCAAAATTATTATTACACAGTTAACAATAGACTGCAACAACAATAAGGTAGTAACAACCATAAGGTAGACTGCAACAACAATAGCTAACGCATATCTATGAGTGTGAACCCAACAAACAATAGGCATTATTCATGAGAGCATACATAAATAAATTTTGCATTGTGTTTCACAGTCATCAAACATCTTTGATTCACTCTAACGCATATCTTGCTGTGCCTTTTGTAGCATACCCGCACATTGCAATGATGACATGAGATAATTCAACAACTTACGCAAAACATAAAAGCTCCAAGTAATAAACATGTACGCTGCTCAATGGCATACTCCTACTTGAAAAAACATGTTGAAAGCTATTGTGCTTGCCCATACAGTACCAGTTTTAATAAGCAATACACACAATGGGCACTAAATGAATCTTAAGATCAAATGCATAAGAGAGGTTAGGAGTTGGAATCACCAGATACATACGTTCAACATTTTGCCTGACACGCTCTCGCCTTGCCTCCAGTTCAGTCAGTTCCTGTATCGATGTAGCAACACATCAGTACCGGGTGCAATGAACACACTGCTTCCCTTACCTACTACTGTATAAAGAAGTAAACAATGTATGCACAATTTTCAGAAAACCATGTGAGGATAGGCATGGTCTTACTCCTTACCTCTGGTGTCGGAGCTTTCTTCCTCTGTCCATTCAACCAGCAAATCCACTCAACTACAAGCACACCACAACTATGAGATCATGTCTACGCATCATTTCACCAATAAATCCAAGTATATCGGCTATTCGGCTCAAAGTCACAATTGAAGCCTCAAATCATACATGCCTGCAAGAACATTTGTCAGTACCATCCAAAATGGGTAAACTACCTATCCTCACAGGCCAAACAAGCAACAGGATCCGTAACCTGGAACGGTGGTCGGGTCCCGGTCGCCCTTGAACTCCACCCACCGCTTCTCCTTCACTGTTCACCCCATCACGAAGCAGAAGAAGCACCGTTACATCAGGAACTCACGAGTTGTAGTTGCGAAGGGAGGAAGAGGAACAGAGGGACAAGAGGAATGGATGGGAAGGGACGGGCACGTACTGGCGCCGTCGACCTCCTCGACGAGCGAGAAGTAGTTGTTGCCGGCCCTGTCGACGCCCACCTGCGTCCGCGACCGGAACATCCCCAGCATCCGCGCCATCAGCCGCTTCGCCATCGCTCCGCCGCCGCCCGTTGGACGCTCGCCGGAAGCGCTTCCCGCGACGCCGCCTGAGAGAGAGCTTTCTCCTATGGCCGCCGGGTGCTCGGCCGCGCCGCCGCCTGTTAGAGGAAAGGAGCGATCAAGTTTAGGGTGGGATTGGAGGATTTGGGGATCGGGAGAAGAGACGCGGGGAAGGGGAAGTGGGTTCGGCATATCAGGGGCACAGCAGCGCGAGGCCTACAGAATGCGGGGTTTGAGCCGTGGAGGTCGAGATACAACTTACCCCGCGTCGACCTGCAGCGCCGCCGCTCGACGGAGTTGGGACCGCCGGGGCCTGCCTGAGGGGACTCGCTGTTGCCGGCTGGGTGTCGCGTAGCCAAGGGAGAACGCCAGGGTCGAGTTCAGGTCCGACCGGAGCAGATGCAGAACGACCGGGATTCGGCGGGCCATTTCCCCTTTCTTTCGGGTATAAACGAAGTAGGAAAACATGTTGAGTTTTTTTTTTTGAGAAACACACTACAAACGCAGACGCCCACATACACGTGTACACACTCACCCCTATGAACGCACACACGCATACCCCACCCCTATAATCACCTCCGAAAGACTGAGCCGGCGGTTGAGTATTGAGATTGATCAAGTCACCACGAGCGTCTCGCTGTCGATGTGAACGTCGCCTCACACTGAAGAAAATTCCGCCTGTAACCGTCGTAGACGCTCAATTGATCAACCGAGGAACAAGCAATCACATCACCGATGACGACACCGAGATTTGTTAACGCAGTTCAGCGAACTCGCTTACATCTGCGGGGCATGACTACGGACGCTCCTCCCCATTGAAACCGCAACCCTGGCCGCTCTAGGCGCCGGCACAAGCCGCCGGCTCCCCTGCGTGCCTGTTGCTGTCAAGTCATCATGGGTTACATCGTGTGGTGCTCCCCTCATTATATGGGAGGCCCAGGCTACAAGAGTTCGACTCGAACACTACTCGTATTCTATCCACACCTAATACAACTCCAAGTCCAAACCTAACCCAACACGTACACAATATTTGACACAAACAGAACAAACTCCACCTTGGCGAATATTGTCCACCCCCTTGAATTCGTCAATGCGTCAAACCTCCATGTACTCCGGACTTGAGTTGTCTCCATGAGCTCCACTGCTACTCCCAGACTCCACGTGACTCCACCTGCAACTGTAGTCCCTTCTTCTCGTTCAACACTATCACACACCGACCACTGATCTGCATGAAAATGCTTCCAACTTGAAGGAATTTCACCGTCGCCTTTTAGTCACCTTGAGTCAAATTCACAGTCGTCTCATCCTGGATAGTCTTCTACATGTCCCACAGCTATAGCACTCCGCCTCCTTCTGTATCTAGTCGTCCGCACTTTGCCATGTGCACTGAACATCACAGAATATATGGCCATGTACACTCAAAGCTTCCGACATTTCAGACTTTTCAACACTTTCTCAGATTCCACATGGCTGACTCATGTCTATCACCTGATGTCAATCTCCATAGACCCAGTCACCAACTTGAATCCGATACTCGCCAACACTGCTTCAACACCCCTGCAATCATGTCCGACCACATGTCTGACCACCTGTGCCCTGGTCTGTCGCCGTGTCCCGTGCTTACCGCACGTCTCGCCGCTATTACCGCGTCGAGCATTCGCAATCTTGGCCAAGATCTACTGGGTCGCGCACCCACACCATCTCAGTCCCCACTGCAGACAACCATCAGTCATACCCGACCGATGTCGAGTTCCACGTATCTCTCAAACCCTGACGTCCAGTCCGACCAACGTGCTTCTCGCCTTCCCGCTGACTAGGCTCCGATTCTCCGGTACCTTACACCGCAGCCCCTCCATCAGCCGAGTGAAATCTCCGCCAGAGACTTTAGCTCCACCTTCAACATGACTCCTTGGTAGATGATCAAGCCACTCCACGCCCCGTCGACCTCAAGATCTCCTGTGTACACCATCTTGAATCAACCCCACGTCATCGCATGTCAAAGCACGCATAACCATGCGCCACGTGTTTCCATGCCACTGAATACGGACACCATCAGCCCTCACGCTCCTACGTCGTTGTCGCCGATCTTCACCGTCTTCTGTCCTACCGACCTCCGTCGATCTGTCAGACTGTCCAGTCCGACCCAGCCGAACGTATTCGACTGCACGACATGTTCCAGACTCCACGAGCCTTATACACACGTCGCCCCGTCGCCGCATCCAATCCATCTTGATCAACTTAACCCCATGCTACATCATCGAGCGTCGCCCATACAACGCTTGGATCAAAATAACATTGACCAAACCTGCAAAATTTTTTTGTCGATCTTCCCGTGGACCTGCGACTCTGCGTCTGCATCCTCAGTATCGTGCCACACACCATCAGCTTTTATCGAGCAAAACAACAAACTAGTACCTTGGTGCCTTGTACGTACACGTAGCAGAGGATTGCAACTTGCAAAAGTTTGACCAGTCAAAACTCACCATGCACCAGCATCATCCTCACCCTCCCGTGCCACCTCCAAAGGCTCCTAGATAATTCCTCTAATTTTTCCTTGCTCCCGATGGCTAACCGCACATACCATGCGTGACGCATATTTTTATTCTTAAACAAATCTCATATGCTGGCTTTCCTTTAGTCCTTGGTCCAGCGACCGAGCGACATATGCATGCAGCCATGCGGCCATGCCAAGCCACGCACGAAAAGTAGCCCCTCGTTCCGCACGCAATCCACGCACAGATCCCTTGGCTGCTTTGGCTGCCAGCTGCGCCGCAAGCCCACGACAACTCACGTCTGGAGACCCTCGACCGCACGACCACGCGCCGCTCACGCAGCTACCCGCGTGGCCACGATTCGTGTCCCCCGCTGCCTTGTCGCGCACGCTCCTTCGCTTAATCTGATCGATCGAATCTCGCCGTCTGACGTGCGATCGATCTCGCCAAGTACCTCATCTGATCAGCCTGCTGTGCTCTTCCCGATTGCTTCCATGGATATACGACATCTTCCGATCGCTTCCGATTTGCCTCTGTCGCCTTCGACGACTTCGACGCGTTCGACCTCGATCACGACGCCCAACCTTGCTCTGATACCAATTGTAACCTTTACCGAGGAACAAGCAATCACAGCACCGATGACGACACCGAGATTTGTTAACGCAGTTCGGCGAACTCGCCTACATCTGCGGGGCATGACTACGGACGCTCCTCCCCATTGATACCGCAACCCTGGCCGCTCTAGGCGCCGGCACAAGCCGCCGGCTCCCCCTGCGTGCCTGTTGCTGTCAAGTTATCATGGGTTACATCGTGTGGTGCTCCCCTCATTATATGGGAGGCCCAGGCTACAAGAGTTCGACTCGAACACTACTTGTATTCTATCCACACTTAATACAACTCCAAGTCCAAACCTAACCCAACACGTACACAATATTTGACACAAACACAACACCGCCTAGATGGGCAGGGGCGGATCCAGTGGGGGTGCCATGGCACCCCCTAAAATATGCGGATTTGTTAATTTAGTACTCCACTTAGTCTAATTTTCTGTGTATTATATGCTTTAAAAAACTCATACATGATATATATACAATTAATATCGAGTTTGACACCCCCAATCATTTTCCCCTACATCCGCCACTGTGGATGAGAAACAACAATGTCAAACCTGAGGTTTAAACTCTAGTGGACTGGGGGTACAACCACTTTCCTAACCATCCTACCACAGGTAGTTTCTCAAACATGTTGAGTTTGGAAACGAAACGAGAACCTATTCGGATTTGGATCATAGAACTTCACCAACAAATAGTGTATGTCTGAGCTCTTTGGATCACGGTATAAGTTGAGAAGGAGACATATAATTTTATAAGAAACAATGTAAATCTTGCTCGATTTATAAGAAACTAACAATCTTTACACTGTATAACATTCACTGGACTCTACTAATAATTTTGTTAAAGATCCCGCAACCTTGTTCTTTTCTGTCTCTCAAACATAGAACTCTATGGGGGTGTTTGTTTGGATTGTAGCTCGTTGTGCTGCTGTGCATGGAACACGTATCTGTCACAATATTAAATAGAACAAATAATTGATAGGATATAAATTTGTCCAAAATACATATCCGTACCATTACACAAATAAGATATCGCCCATAATAAATATAGATTTATCCAAACTACATGTCAGTGACGGTACACATAATAACTAGCTAGCATGAATCAATCATCTTCTTCTCGCAAGTCGCATTGAACACTGCGGTAACAATGCTTTCACGCCTTGCTTTCATGGCATTGATGTTGGTTCCACTCGGGATAGTATCACCGACTAATGTTGTTGACTGTCTTTGGAAATTAGGAACGTAATTCACATCTTTATCACATCGATCAAACTGTTTGTCACCTTAGAGTCTGTAATGAAATTGTAAAGCGCTATTCAAGCAAGGATAATTCTTTTATGTGTATCCAGACCGTATGAAGGAATATACTTCAATATGCACCACTTGTTTTTCAAGATACCAAAAACACGCTCGATAGCATTCAGAAGCGATGAGTGTAGATTGGAAAAGTTCTTCCCTTTGTGTTGGTCGCCCTTCTCAGCGAAAATCTGGTATATGGTATGAGTGGTTCTTAAAATAAGATAGGGATCCCTTTCTATTTGGATAACCAGAATCGACAAGGTAGTATATGTCTGCGCAAAAAGAAAATGTGAATAATCAAAACCAAACAAACAACAATGTATTTGCACATGGAGACAAAGAAGACGGATAAAAAACCTCGGATGACATATCGGATTATGTTCATCGTGTGGGGAGTTAATGGATGCATTTAGGTTTGAACTCAGCTAGCAAACTGCAAATGTTTTTGTTTGAGCCCAAGTCTCGCTTTGGTGGATAGCAAGACCATCCTCTGATTTGTTGATTATACTGGTTGCAAATTTTTGTTCCAATATCCATGTGTACATGGATATGCAATTTAATCTTCACAAAAAGTATAATCTATTATTAAAATCCTGCCATATATTGTACAATTTACTTCAGAGACGATATAAACACATCCCGCCATAATATTCATGAGACATGGTATACTTGGTTCAAAAACCACATATATTACTAAAGCTGGAGCACACATGTTCTTACATCTGTTCTGGAGCTAGCCCCACAAACAGTTTGGCGAAACAAAACAGACAAGCTCCGTTAAACCAGTAATTGCACTAAGCAAATGTAGAAATTGTTGGAGATATGCCATAAAGCCAATTAATAAAGATATTTTATTTGTCATATGTCAATTGTTCATAATACATTTTTATACCATGTTATAACTGTATTAAGCGGAAACTTTAATACATGTGTGGTATGTAAACAATCAGGTCCCTAATAGCCTCTTTACTAGTCCATTGAGATCAACAGATGATCAAGGTTTCCTGATCATGGACTTGGACGTCAATTGATAATGGAGTCACATCATTAGGTGAATGATGTGGTGGACGCACACCCAATATATGTAGGACGTGGTATTCATGCATTCGACTGTGAGATCATATTTAATTGCTATTTCTGGAAGGTACATTGATTGCATCAAACGTCACTCCTTATATAGGGTGACAATAAAGGTGTCCCCTCTCGGGTATCCGAAAGAAATATGTTGAGTCATATGATCAAGAGCGGGATTTGCCAATCCACATAGCAGGATAGATACTCTGGGCCCACTCGGCGAGATTATATCAATGAGCTTGCAAGCATGTGACTAGGTCACGAGGATGTAATATAGCAGACGAGTAAAGATAGTACTGTCAATGACGAGATCAAGCTAGGTATCAGGATACCGTAGAATGAGTCTCGGACAAACTAAGTATCCCCAGACAAAAGGTTTGAGACTTGGCGTCTAAGGTTCAAACGACAAAGATATTCGTGAACGCACAGGGGCTATCATGGGTATCCAGACTCCGCTGTTAGTCATTGATCGGAGAACGGGTCTCGATCATGTCTGGAGTGATCCCGAACCGTAGGGTGGCACACTTAAGGATAGACGACGTTTTAAATAAGATTGGATATCGAAGAGAAAATAGAGAAGGGTTCCGGAATGGTTCCGGGACATATCCGACGGAGTTCGGGGAGGCCGACAAAATGGTTTTCTGATCCGGAATAAATTAGATAATATGTATTTAATATTAATTAGTGTAATTAATAGTTAAATACATTTTATTTTATTTATTTTCAGAATTATTAAAGGCTGCACACCTAAATGGGTCTTGACCAAAGGGAAAAGGCCCATATGGGGGAACTCCCCCATGGTGCGAATTGGGAGGGGGCAACCCTAGGTGCGAAATAGGGCCCACCTAGGACCGGCGCACCACTTGATGCGGCTGGCCATGTGGGACTGTTCCTACATGGCCAAGCCACCAAGGGTGACACCCCTCCCATCCCCTTTATAAAGGGTTGCCCCCATGCCTTGGAAAATTGCACCATCCTCTCTCTTTCTCTCATTCGTTTAAGTTGCGGCTCCGCAATTGGGGCTGCGCACGGCTTGAGAGAGTTCTCTCCACCATACGCACACCGCCGTGCTGCTGGGTCCAAGTCTCCTGCTTCCGCTGCTTTGCTAGATCGGAGCCTGGAGGTCGTCGTCTATACCGTACGTGTGTAGAGCCACGAGGTGCTACGCGTGTGGCACTTGGAGGAGTTCGTCTTCACGACCTTGAGGTCGGCTACGTCGGCTTCATCGACAACGCTTGTGCGGGAGCGTAATCCCCGCTTTTTGGTCTACAAGGGTATGTATATCGATCTCCTCCGTTACTCTATATCTGCATAGTAATAGATCCTGGCTAGTTTAAGGTTATCGTTGTTAGGAATTTTTTTGTTTTCTGCCTACGATCCCGTTCAGAAATTTTACATGCGTACTAAATGGTATCGAGGACACAGCTTGCACGGCTAACTTGTCGCTTAAAATGTTCTGATGACTTGCCTTCACATCCATGCATCCAATGAATTGCCTGAAGAGAGGACAATCGTGCATCAGAAAGATAGTGACTCAAGCAGAGGGTGCACATATGCTAGGATAACTGATTACATACAGGTTATCATCTTTGTTTGGAACACGGAATCAATCTATATATAAAAGCTCTGCTCTTCAGCGCTCTGTGGATGTGTCCACCTGTTCTGCTACTGTAGAAGTTAATTGCACATCTACAGTACCTCCCCATCTACAGTGTTTGCTCTTTCATCTGCCTTTCGTTCGTTCATCAACGGCCGGGAGTTGTTTGCGTCGCTGTGTTCTTTCGGGAGGGTGTTGTCGTCCTGCCACGTGTGCCGTGTCTGCTTTCTTCTCTTTACTTCTACACCTCGGTCTCTCCATTTTCGCTTCGTGTGTGTCGTGGGTCTTTCGTTCTCTTTTCTCTCCCTACTCGGTTTATGCGTTCTTGCTTGCTTTTTCCCTTCTCTGTTTCGGGCTCTGTCTCGGACAGTTCGATGAGGGTCTGATCAATGAATCTTCCTGTGAGTTCCTCTTTTCCTTCGCTCTAATTTCGTTTTCCATCTGTTTTTTGATTCTACTATGGTATCGCCGGCTTTGTTGTGGTTTCTCTCCCTGACGTGGGAGTGCCACGGCAAATCCCAGGGTCGAGATACCCCAGGTTTCGTATAGAGGGAGAAGTTAGCGCGCTGGTAGTTTCGTCGGCTGACAAGCAAGGCGATTTACCCAGGTTCAGGCCCCCGGAGGGAACACCCTACTTCCTGCTTGTCTGATCTGTATATATTGTATGATGACATGGTGGCCGCAATGGCGATGGTGGTGGTGAGACGTGGTCTCGCTATGGCTATGCGTGTATGTTTTGTCCCGTATCTATATATCCTATGGGGGTGCCCCTGCCTGACTTTATAAAGGGAGCCAGGTAGGGTTTACAAGAGTCCTAGTAGACTACGACTTGGAGTCCTTGGCTTGTCCTTCAAGTAATAGCTGGTCCGTCAGGTGGGCCTTCGTCTGGGCCGCACCAGGTATACCAAAAGTGGGGGACCCGAAGGTACTGCTGTCTGCTAATGTGTCGCTCTGTCCATGCCTGGCTGTCGTGTTTGCTCTTTCAAACCGGCATGTCGTGTTTGCTCTTTCCAACCGATTCGTTTCTTTATGTAGTTGCTCAAGCTGAACTCCGTCCTTGTGGTCGTTTGTCTGTTTCGTCGTCTGTAAGAGGGATTCGCCGTCGCCGTGGATTGGATGATGTATCATCTGATTCCCCTGTTCCTCGGCGTCGTCGTGTCTCTTCGTCCGTTGGTCCTGCTTTCAGTGATGATGCTTCTGGTAATTTTCCTGCTATGGATGGATTAGATGGTCGTGGTGTTGGTCCATCAGCGTTCGCTCAAGATGATATATGCAGGCGGCACGATATTTGGCTTGGCAAGCGTCCCATGGGTATTTTCTTGCGCATTTTTCCCCCATGCTCTTACTGCATTGTTAGTGGATATTAGTATGGCTTAAATATGGGTTATAGGCTATTTGGTGCATGTTTGTCTTGGATTCTATGAATTTAGGTTTTTCCAATCATGTATTAATGTGATATAATCTATATGATGCTTGATTTTGTTTGCATTAATTTTGCCTATGCTTAAAAAAAAAATTACACACTCTTTTTTTTGTTCCTTAAAAACTTAGATGAAATATGGCGGTATAACTGACGGTTCATTTTCTGAGCAATTGTCGTACGAAGTTTATTTATATAGATTGGAGCTTCTAATCTGTAATCATAGAGAAATCCCGTACTAGTACCAGACCATTACCATTACTAAGATCTAGTTAATACTGTCGTGAATCTAAATTGAATTAATATCATCATTTTCTACTAAACTTTTATGCTTCGCGCTCTTGTAGCATGCTACGATTTTAACAAGTAAATTTTCAGTTAGTTATTTGACATAGTTAACCACATTATAAAGTTACTAAATATTATATTATTTTAAGTGATGATTGTTATACAATTGTAACGTATATTGATGAAAAAACACTTGCTTTGCGCTCTATTTAAAAATGTATTTTGTAACATTATTTCCTTCATAAATTTTATTTTTACAATTGCATGAACTAAATTATTCTACATATTTATGGTAGATATTTTAAATCATATGGTCTAGCAGATATCTTAACCTATGTTTAAGTATATGAGCAGTGAAGAGATGGGAACATACATGTAGAAAATTCCAGAGCATAAATTGAACTGTTAGAAATATGCATTATTAGTTTTTCTGGTTAAACATATCTTGCGAGTTATCAAGGATTAAATATAAGTTCAGAATATGAGTATGCTCTTTACTTGACATTGAAATAAAATCACTAATTGTAATCATCAGCTAATAAAAATATGCCGTAAACAAGTGCTCCTGCCAATTTTTCTAAAAATCCATGTGCAAAACTAACTGTGAATCTAGTTAATATTTTTTAGTAAACCTTGTATATGACTTGTATCAGCCTAACTAAATTGTTGGCATCCATTAGGTTGTTTTTTACTACACATGTGGTACACACTATTAATCTAGTGGACTTGCTCCTACAAATTGAGTCTTTTATTCTTTTAGATATTTAATTAATCACTAGTACAGAACGACACATCAGAAACGGGCCAAAAACCCCATCGGCAACAGAAAAAGGGTCCGTGTCCCCGCTCCCGTGGCTGATGTAAAGGCCTTCATCGGTAACGGAGGCAAAAAAAAACCGTTTCCGATGAGGTCTCCATTTGGCAACGGTTGTGCGCATACCTCCGTTTATTTAGTTTTCCTTCATCAGATGCGGAGTTTTCCATGTACCTGTTTGCACTGAGCTTTTCTCATATTTCGGTTATATGCCATAATACATGAAAGGCTGATTGCACAATGCACTAAAACGTTATTCAATTCATAACATAGAACAATGTCATCATTACATTGGTATACAATAATATCACCGTTTACAATTTGACTGCAATCATATCTAGCACACATTGACATAATGTAATATCACCTATTACACTTTGACTACAATCATGAACTCTAAACCTATAAGCAACTATCCTAACAAGATGGAAGGCTGGCTTAATTAAGCCATCCTTCCATCTTTGACTTGGAGCTCACCTTCTATGAGCTCTCGGTCGTCGTTGTACCCACTCGAAGACCAGTATCCCCGAAATTTCCTTGCCTTAAGGTTTCTGGTTCTCGGAATGGTACGTTGGTACTTTTATGCAGTGTTGCCGAAATAAACTCCTGCGCGAAAGAAGAAAAAAAGATTAGCGAAATATACAAAATACATCTGGATATAAAAGAACATCGGTGGCTATTTTCCAGCAACTGCTCTGTTCGGTTGCCATTTTCAAGCAACTGCTAAGATCGGCGACAAATATCCAGGAACTGCTCTGTTCAGTTGCCATTGTCTCTACTTTGTGGCAGACAGTTCACATTCCTTCTGTCTCTTCTTCCTCGTTCCACCCCAATCCCCCACCAGCCATGGACGACCGCAACAGAATAACAAAGACATCTACCGTCAAGGCCCGCGGCACCACCGTTCTGGAGGTGGTGTACACGAACGAGGAGCATACCGTGGAGTGGATCCTCGACAAGTACGAGGAATGGCTAGCAGAGGAGAAGCATCGGTTCGTCGGCCTTGACATCGAGTACACCCGTAATCGTCGGGACATGGCTGTCCTGCAACTCGCCATGCGCCAACATGTCCTCGTGTTCCACTGGTGCAAGTCTAAGAAGAATTGTCCAGCGTTGGGCAAATTCTTTCAACGCAAGAATATCACCTTCGCAAGCGTGGACATCACCAATGACTGTAAGGTGCTTTCTTGTGCCGGCTTCCACATTCCACCGGAGTACTACGTGGACATCCAACTCGTATACAAAATCAAGGGTGAAGACGAGAGGGACGGAATGGGTGATCTAGCGGCAGACCTCATCGACACATCATACTCCAACATGAAGAAGGAGTTCCCATCCAATCAGCACAATTTCTGGGAGTGGATGCCGTTGTACAAAGTTAACCTCGACTACGTAGCAATAGATGGGTACGTGACATACGAGTTGTATTGCAAGATCCTAACCTTGAAGAACAGGCTATGTCCAACATGGCGGGAAATGCTCTGCCCTAGGTGCAAGAATGGTGAGGGATCAACGAACAACAAGCGCAGTAAGACGGATGAGGATGATGGGTGGTGAATAGCAATAGGCCTGGGATATCGGTGTTGAACTAGTTTGTACAGTTGGTGCTTGAACAATAAGTGTTTGTAATTATCAGAACATGTGTGTGTGTGAATTTGCACTAGGCATTGAATGTGTATGTTCAACTATTTGTAATAATATGTACACATGTTTGTGAGTGAATTTGTTTATGTGATGAAATGCTCATATGTAGAACCTAGTTCATCGGCATCACAGAAAGATTTTTACCTTTCACCCGACATGTTTGGGAGAGGAGGTGCAGGGTTCCTCCTTCTCCTTCGTCGACATCCACCTCCTCCTCCTTCTCTAGATTCGACGCCACCTACGGATTGACCACCTCCTCCAGATCGGCCACTTCCTCCTCCAGATGGGTTTCTGCTGGTAGATCCGCCGGAGGTGCTGGAACACCACCTCATGAATGACCTCCTCCACATCGGCCTGGCTCAGAAGACGCCGGCCATCACCGGAGGAGGAGGGCGCCAGATGGTGGCTCTGTCGCATCACTTGCGGACGCATGACCGCCTCTAGATCGACCTTCCCCTCACGAAGGGCTGCCGCTAGATCGGTGCTGCCGCTAGAGCCGCGACCCCGATGGTCGGATCTAGAAGCGCCGGCAGAGGAATCCATTAGAGTGAGGAGAGTTAAAAACTACAGTGTGCGGCTAGGGTTGGAAGACAGGAAGAGAGACAGTGAGAGAGTGACAATGAGACTGATGACTTGTTAGGGCCGGCAGTACATTTATAAGCACCACATTGGCAACGGTCATTTTTTTAACCGTTTCCATTGCTTTTATACCAGGGAGAGAGTAGACTTACTAAAAGGTACTCTAAATTTCATATGAACGCAGAGACCACTTAGGAAACGGTAATGAACCACATAGGATACATATATTAATAATAAAGATGACGAAACTACATACAGACTTGATATTAGTAATTGTTGGATGTATGCCCAAAAGGCAATGTATTTATACATCTGATTCAATAATTATGATTTGTATTCTCTATGCTATAACTGTAGTGATTTCTGAATACGTGATTCAGAGGAAAGCACACTCGCACGTGTAGAGAATATGAACACGTAAAATAACCCTAGTTCTTTTACAGACTAATTTGTTGATTGCTGATGGCTCCCAAGTGCAGGAGATCAATTGTAGTACCTTTCAATTAGAAAAGGTTGTCGAACCCACGAGGAGCTGAAGGTATTGGTTAGTAAGATTGATAAATAAAACAATAAAAGATGCAGTGTTTTTGGTATTTTCAGTTGTATAATTGCAAGCAGATAACAGATAGTAGCAAGTGAAAGCTCTCAAAGAGAGAAAGCCCAATCCTCTTATGTGGCAAAGGACAAGCTCAAGTGATGTGTAACTTATATGTGGCAAACGTTCCCGAGGGCGGCATGGATGATGCTAGGCATAGAGATTTATTAAACAACACGTTGAATATCTTGTCAAGTTTTAATCCTCTTTGGACGGAGCCATAATTAGGTATAGCTAAATAAATAAACTACAACCCCTTATGATGGATCATGTGGCCAAGCAAATGACTGCACAAGAATTATTAAGACCTAAAGTCCCACCATAGCATTACACTCTAAGGTCCCCGATACTAATACCCTCATAATATAACTTCATGACTCGGTCTCAGGTTTACGTGTCCTCCCAAGTCTCCATCAATTCATTACACTACGGTGTTCTCCTATGAGCCCATATAGGTGAAGTGTTGTGCAGTCGACGTTCGCACAACACCATCATAGAATCACATAAAAGATAAACTCTTGACAAAATACCAACACATGTCATATATAAATCAATGCCAATTCATCCTATGCCCTCAGGAACATACGGGAACTACTCACAACGTGCGAACATGATCATAATCAGTGGCATAAGTGGTACAACACAATCTGAAATTATAACTTCACCACCAAATAATGACAAGTACTCAATCACAAACATGAATAGTAGCACAAGACAAGTATCTAGGGTATAGCAACTCTCAAACTGCGAGGGGAACGGAGTGGATCACGGTGATGATGATGGTGATGGTGCTGGTCTTGATGGGGGTGATGATGTAGAGGCCTCCTCCCACGCCAAGGAGGAGAGGTGATGACGATGACGATGATTTCCCCCTTCTCCGGAGTTCCGGAGCAGCAGGATCTGACCCCCCTCGGAAGGGATCAGGAGTTTCGCCGCCGCCGCGACCTCGGATGGACTTGGAAAAATTAGGGCGTTACTTTTCGGGCGAGACGAAGGCGTTGCTAAAAAGCCCCAGGCGAGGAGGTGCCCGAGGCACCTTTTGGTGGGTCCCACGCGGCCAGGTACATGGGCCGCGTGGGCCACCCCCATTTGGCCCTCGTGGCTCTCCTCTCTTCGGTCTTCTTCCCTCTGCCTTTCTCCCGATGAAAAACTGACGCAGTATTTTTCCTTTTATTATTTGAGGTCCTGTAGCTCCTGAAACATTAAAGACAAGAAAAAGGAGGTTTTCTGCCTCCCAGAAATTAAATACCAAAAATAGGGACTTTGTATGAAAGTCCCCAAAATCATCTAAAACATGTAGAAACAATCATATAATCATGCAAATAACATTCTAGTATGATACTAAAAGTTATATAAATGATGATATAAAATGCACGTATCAACTCCCCCAAGCTTAAACCTTTACTCGTCCTCGAGTAAGTAAGGACATAGATCATTACATGCATCAATGGACTTATGGTTGATAAATAAATACGGGCATTGTATCATCATCATATTCAATTGCAAGATAAGATTAATGATCTAAAACTCATACATATGAGGGCAACATAAGTAGAACTCTAGCAATCACCCCTTACTTTTGAAAGCAAATAACCATTGTATGTTGGACAATCGAATCATATTGTTTTTCACATGCTTTTGCTCTTCATGGCAAGCATTATAATCTTTTATACTTTGCTGAAATTCAAAGACAAGATAAACTCTCATTGGATAACAAGTTCAAAAGAAGACAAATGAAAAGACAGATAGATATAAAAATTGTTATCACTCTTGCTTGACTAGTAACTAGTGCAAACTTTAGTCATGGATATCTCAATCAAGTTCCCATGCTCTACACAACCCTTTTCTTACACTTTCCATGGCTAGCTGAAATTTCAGGTGCCTTCCTTTCATTCACATTCAAGAGCATAAGTATTGAAATATCCATGATCATTAATTTGCTCAAAAGATACTAGGTTGTAACAAGAGTGTTTTATATCCTTTTCATTAAGTCTTCTCAACTTCTTATCCTACAAGACTATATCTTAACCTCAAACTATTAATTCACAAGTCTTTTTACTTCTTCTATATTGAGATAATTCTATAATTGTCCAACATACTCAAGTTAATTAATTTCAAGGCAAGATGTGATTGAAATTCTAAATATGCCACGCTCATTTGCATGAGTGTTACCCATAAATCCCAAACAAGAGAATCATGGATGACACCATACTTTAATATTCATTGATAAACCATAGATAGGGATACATGATAATGCTCCATGAGCTCACACACGCCTAAGAGATATTGATAACTAAACGATAAAAGCAAACACACCATGACTAGATAGATATGATAATAGTGAGATAAAGACTAGGTGGAACTCCCCCAAGCTTGACGTTTCAAGGTCTTTCTTTGCTGCAGCTCCTCCTTCTCATATTCTTCTCCCACTCAGCCATCTTCCATGGAAAGGCTTCCATCACGGAAAGATGTAGGTGGATCATTATACCTGAGGGTGGCAGCTGCTGCAATCTTCTTGAAGCGTTCTTCATATTCACAGTTCTGGTTCTCATCCCACATGAAGCATTGGAACTTTCCCACTTGTCGATGACGTCCTTGTACTATCTTCCAGATCTTCAAGCCTTTTCTTGTACTCTTCAACCTTCTTTCCAGCTCCAGGTTCATGAAGTGGTGAGCATCAAGGCTGCGGTAAACCACAGTGCCATACCTGAAGGTCTTGTCCTCCAACTCATCCAGCCTTGCCTCTACCGTGCCGGTGGCCTTGGGAGCCTTCACCTCCTCCACGAGCATCACGCCCTCCTTGAAGCACACGGTCTTCGGTGGTGTCATCACGGAGTTGAGGTAGCGGTTCACAACACCCTCCTTGGGAGAGCTCTCCCCCTCTTGGTTGGATCCGGAGCAAGACATGGCTAAAACCTGACAGGCAGAAACAACAGAAACAAAGATCGCTCGAGAACGCTCGGTGCGAGATTAGATCGGCAGAGGGGTATATATTGAGGGTTTTTAGGTCAAGACGAAGCGTCGGGATCGAAAACGAGACGAAAAGGACTCCGAGGTGGAAAAGGGATAGCCCCACGCGGCCAGGTACTGGGCCGCGTGGGCCCCTCTCTTTCTCCCTCGGGTCTCCGTTTCGTCCAGTTTTCTTGTCCCATACGATGATTTCCATAAAAATTGACCTCCGTAAAATTTTATGCAATTCCGAGAAACTTTCCAACACAAAAGTTACCTTCTATTGATTTAGGGTTTCTGAACTGCACGGTTTCTCTCAATTACCTCTTCCGGTGTTTGTAAATTCAACTCCTCCACCCTTCCGATGAAGCTCTTTCCTGCAATATAAGGTTTAAGGCGTTGTCCATTGACTACATGAGGTTTACCTTTCATGTCACCGTGAAGACGGATAGCTCCTGAACGGTACACCTCCTGTATCACTAATGGTCCCTGCCACTTTGAAGCTAGCTTCCCTGCAGAAAACTTGAAACGAGAGTTGTACAATAAAACTTGATCACCTACTTTGAATTCCTTTTTCTTAATTTTCTTGTCATGCCAAATCTTAACTTTTTCTTTAAACATCCTGGCACTTTCATAAGCTTCATTTCTCCATTCGTCAAGTAGGTTTAGGTCAAGAATTCTCTTTTCTCCCGCAGTTTTAAAATCAAAGTTCAGTTGTTTAATAGCCCATCTAGCTTTATGTTCTAGTTCAACAGGTAAGTGACAAGCTTTTCCATAAACCATTTTATAAGGAGACATTCCCATAGGATTTTTAAAAGCAGTTCTATAAGCCCACAAAGCATCATTAATCTTAATTGGCCAATCAGATCTAGACTTATTCACTGTCTTTTCCAAAATGAGTTTAATTTCCCTATTGCTTAATTCAACTTGCCCACTTGTTTGAGGATGATAAGGAGATGCAATTCTATGGTTAACATCATATTTTGCCAAAGTTTTTCTAAGAACACCATGCAAGAAATGAGAACCACCATCAGTAATTAAGAACCTAGGAACACCAAACCTGGGGAAAATGATGTCCTTGAGCATCTTCATTGCTGTGGCATGATCTGCACTTTTGGTTGGAATTGCTTCCACCCACTTTGTAACATAGTCAACTGCAACCAAAATGTGAGTATGCTTTGTCTTTGATTCTGGGAAAGGACCCATAAAGTCAAAACCCCACACATCAAATGGTTCAAGTGGCAATGAATAATTCATAGGCATTTCATTCCTCCTACCAATGTTTCCTACTCTTTGACATTTATCACAAGATTTAACATATTCAGCACAGTCCTTAAATAAAGTAGGCCAATAGAAACCAGATTGTAATACCTTTGCTCCTGTGCGATCTCCTGCATGATGCCCTCCATAGGGACTGTCATGACAATCTCTTATAATAGCCTGTTGTTCATGCTCAGGTACACAACGTCTAATAATACCATCCACACTTTTCTTATAGAGGAAAGGATCATCCCAAAAATAATGTCTAAGATCATAAAAGAATTTCTTTCTTTGTTGAGAAGTGAAGTGTGGAGGCAAAACTTTACCAACAATAAAATTTGCATAGTTGGCAAACCAAGGAGATGCAACTTTAGCACTAGAAACATTAACAATTGCAAGTTGTTCATTAACAAAGCTATCATTAATAGGAATAGGATCATCAGGTATGCTTTCCATCCTAGAGAGATGATCAGCAACTTGATTATCCTCCCCTTTCCTATCAACAATGTGTAAATCAAATTCTTGCAATAGAAGTACCCATCTTATTAGTCTAGGCTTAGCATCTTTCTTATTCATCAAGTATTTAATAGCAGAATGATCAGTATGTATTGTGACTTTTGAATCAGTAATATAAGGTCTAAACTTGTCACAAGCAAACAGTACTGCTAAAAATTCTTTCTCAGTTGTAGCATAATTCTTTTGAGCAGCATCAAGTGTTCTACTAGCATAATAAATAACATTCAGTTTCTTATCAACACGTTGGCCCAAAACAGCCCCAACTGCATAATCACTAGCATCACACATAATTTCAAAAGGCAAGTTCCAATCAGGAGGTTGAATAATGGGAGCAGTGATTAAAGCATTCTTCAAAATATTAAAGGACTCAATGCAATCATCATTAAAAGAGAAAGGAACATCCTTTTGCAGAAGATTGGTTAGAGGTTTTGATATTTTGGAGAAATCCTTAATGAACCTACGGTAAAAACCTGCATGCCCAAGAAAACTTCTTATACCTTTGAGGTCCCTTGGATATGGTAGTTTTTCAATAGCTTCAATCTTTGCTGGATCAACTTCTATTCCTTCTCCAGAAATCTTATGCCCAAGAACTATACCCTCAGTAACCATGAAGTGACACTTCTCCCAATTAAGAACCAAGTGTTGGTCTTCACAACGCTGTAAAACTTTGTTAAGGTTGAACAAGCAATTATCGAAGGAAGTACCATACACAGAAAAATCATCCATAAAAACCTCCATTATCTTTTCAATATAATCAGCAAATATAGCATTCATGCATCTTTGAAAAGTAGCAGGAGCATTACATAAACCGAATGGCATTCTCCTGTAAGCAAAAGTACCATATGGGCAAGTAAAAGTGGTCTTTTCTTGATCATCCTTATGGACAGGAATTTGCGAGAAACCTGAATAACCATCTAGATAGCAAAAGTGAGAGTGTTTAGATAACCTTTCTAGCATTTGATCAATAAATGGCAATGGATAATGATCTTTTCGAGTTGCTTTATTCAATTTTCTGAAATCAATAACCATCCTATAACCAACTACAGTACGTTGAGCCACAAGTTCATCCTTTTCATTTGGAACAACAGTCATTCCACCCTTTTTAGGAACACAATGAACAGGACTAACCCACTTACTGTCAGCTATAGGATAAATGATACCAGCTTCAATAAGTCTTATTACCTCTTTCTTACCACTTCTTTCATTTTTGGATGGAGGCGGCGTTGAAAATCAACAACAGGTTTTGCATCTTCCTCCAGATTAATTTTATGCATACATAGAGCGGGGCTTATACCTTTAAGATCATCAAGAGAGTGGTCGGTGAGCTTTTAGCACATCAAGTAATTTCTCTTCCTCTTCAGCTGAAAGGTTAGCACTAATAATGACAGGATATATGCTCTTCTCATCCAAATATGCATATTTCAGATTTGCAGGCAAAGGTTTCAATTCAAAACTAGGATCCCCTTTAGGTGGTGGTAGCACTCCTAAATTATCAGGTGGGATATGCAATTGTAATTGTGGTGGTTGTTGCCATAATATTTGTTCCAAAGCCTCTTTTTCCTCATCATTAAATGGTTCATCTTGATTAAGCATATAACGTTCTACAACATCAGTTGAAGCTACAGCTATATGAGCAAGAGTTTCAATTAAATTATTAGGAATTGGCTCTTTCTCAACATGTTTATCAGCAAATTTGGAAAAGTTAAATTCAAGTTTCTCACCAGCACATTTAATAAACACTTTCTCTTTAGGCAAATTAATTTCAGCACCAACAGTATGTAAGAAAGGTCTACCAAAAATGATAGGACAAAATGAATCTTGAGGACAACCAAGCACAATAAAATCAGCAGGGTATTTTATTTTGCCAATCAATACTTCAACATCTCTAACAATTCCAAATGGACTAATATAATCTTTATTAGCAAGTTGAATTGTCATACCTGTCTCTTCCATAACAATGGGATCAATATCAGGCTTGATCTCAAGATAAAGAGAATATGGAATGACACTAATACTTGCTCCAATATCACATAGACCATGATAACTTGAAGTCCCAATAGAGCATGATATAACAGGTTTCCCAACTTTGGCCGAATTACCTTTGATGACTTTGGTAGCATCTTCACATAGATAAACATCCACTGGGTCTTCTTCATTTAGTTGCTTGATAACAGAAATTTGAGTGTTGACTTCCACCTGTTCATAAGGCTGAGAACATCTTTTGTTACTCTTGTTAGTAACAGCTTTAAGTAAATTCTCCTTAACTTGGTTTGGAAATGGAGGTGGTTCAACATACTCCTCAATTGTCACAGATGACATTGGTTCAACCTGTTTAATAACTTTAGGAACAACAATAGATTGTTTAACAGGTTCAACATAAACTTCAAATCCACTTTTTGGAACACAGATATGATCAGCAAAACCTTTAGCTATTTCAATTATAACATAAGGATCAAGACCAAAAGTATCACTCAGATTTTTAAACAGAATAGAAGTAGAGAAATTCTCTACACATGAATATTCATAATCAAAATATGGCTCATTACCTTTATCAAGATCCCAGTGGCTAGTATTTTCAGAAATAGTCTCCAATAAATTCCATGCTTCTTCTTCAGTGTTATTAGTAAAACTTCCACCAGATGAATTATCCAGAATCTCCTTGTGCTTCATAGGTAGTCTCACATAAAAGTTTATCAATATAAGTTTCCTTGTAAGATCATGACATGGATTCTTGCGAAGGAGTTCCTTTAACCTCCCCCAAGCTTGAGTAATACTCTCTCCCAGATGTGGCCAGAAATTGAATATATAGCAGCGGTTATCATAAGCTTCTTTAGGAGTAAAATATTTAAGAAAGAAAACCTTCCTCAAGATACTCCATTCATTCTGGACCTCTTCATCCAAGACCTGTACCAATCACGAGCATTACCAGATAAAGACAAATACAATAGCTTCCTTTTTACCTGATCCTCTGAAATACCAGGTAGTCTGAATAAGCCACATATGTCCTCAATTATTTCCATGTGCTCGCGTGCCGACTTAGTTCCATCTCCTGTAAATGGATTTTTCATAACTCTTTTAACATGACCATGGGAATTTTAAATCCCACTTCAGGCACCTCAGACACAGTAGTTTCAACCACCTTTGCAGCGAGGCACGATTCATAAATGCCATAGTAACAATGAGATAAACAGCTTTCAAGTTTCCTTACCAAACTTCTTACCAATAGCGCTACGCTCCCCGGCAACGGCGCCAGAAAAGTATCTTGATGGCTCCCAAGTGCAGGAGATCAATTGTAGTACCTTTCAATTAGAAAAGGTTGTCGAACCCACGAGGAGCTGAAGGTATTGGTTAGTAAGATTGATAAATAAAACAATAAAAGATGCAGTGTTTTTGGTATTTTCAGTTGTATAATTGCAAGCAGATAACAGATAGTAGCAAGTGAAAGCTCTCAAAGAGAGAAAGCCCAATCCTCTTATGTGGCAAAGGACAAGCTCAAGTGATGTGTAACTTATATGTGGCAAACGTTCCCGAGGGCGGCATGGATGATGCTAGGCATAGAGATTTATTAAACAACACGTTGAATATCTTGTCAAGTTTTAATCCTCTTTGGACGGAGCCATAATTAGGTATAGCTAAATAAATAAACTACAACCCCTTATGATGGATCATGTGGCCAAGCAAATGACTGCACAAGAATTATTAAGACCTAAAGTCCCACCATAGCATTACACTCTAAGGTCCCCGATACTAATACCCTCATAATATAACTTCATGACTCGGTCTCAGGTTTACGTGTCCTCCCAAGTCTCCATCAATTCATTACACTACGGTGTTCTCCTATGAGCCCATATAGGTGAAGTGTTGTGCAGTCGACGTTCGCACAACACCATCATAGAATCACATAAAAGATAAACTCTTGACAAAATACCAACACATGTCATATATAAATCAATGCCAATTCATCCTATGCCCTCAGGAACATACGGGAACTACTCACAACGTGCGAACATGATCATAATCAGTGGCATAAGTGGTACAACACAATCTGAAATTATAACTTCACCACCAAATAATGACAAGTACTCAATCACAAACATGAATAGTAGCACAAGACAAGTATCTAGGGTATAGCAACTCTCAAACTGCGAGGGGAACGGAGTGGATCACGGTGATGATGATGGTGATGGTGCTGGTCTTGATGGGGGTGATGATGTAGAGGCCTCCTCCCACGCCAAGGAGGAGAGGTGATGACGATGACGATGATTTCCCCCTTCTCCGGAGTTCCGGAGCAGCAGGATCTGACCCCCCTCGGAAGGGATCAGGAGTTTCGCCGCCGCCGCGACCTCGGATGGACTTGGAAAAATTAGGGCGTTACTTTTCGGGCAAGACGAAGGCGTTGCTAAAAAGCCCCAGGCGAGGAGGTGCCCGAGGCACCTTTTGGTGGGTCCCACGCGGCCAGGTACATGGGCGCGTGGGCCACCCCCATTTGGCCCTCGTGGCTCTCCTCTCTTCGGTCTTCTTCCCTCTGCCTTTCTCCGATGAAAAACTGACGCAGTATTTTTCCTTTTATTATTTGAGGTCCTGTAGCTCCTGAAACATTAAAGACAAGAAAAAGGAGGTTTTCTGCCTCCCAGAAATTAAATACCAAAAATAGGGACTTTGTATGAAAGTCCCCAAAATCATCTAAAACATGTAGAAACAATCATATAATCATGCAAATAACATTCTAGTATGATACTAAAAGTTATATAAATGATGATATAAAATGCACGTATCAATTGCTTGATGACACTGCTTTCCTAGTCATGGACATTGTTTATGTCAGCATCAATGAGTGGCATATTATTGGATAATAATATGGCCGGGTAACCCAAGTTTTGGTATGCTAAGAGATTCCATTAAAATGTCTTTTTGTCCTTAACTTTATCACAGTAAGGTTATTATATAACTTGTCCTGTAACCATGAGGTTATTAGGGTTATACATACTAGAAGAGTTACTTTGGTACTGTCAACACTATGGCCATACCTGGGTAGTAAAACGGCAGTCACTGGGTGATTCCAAGGTGTGTGTATATCCTAATGTTCTGAGATGGGAAATTACTCCTCGGTGATTAAAGAGATACGCCCTGGGCCCTCTCGGTATTAAAAGGTATCCAATATGTTCTGCAGACAATGCGCGGTGAAGTTACACCGTGTGGGATATCATAATACGAAAATGACTAAAGGGAACTTGCCGGTTAACGAGATAGACAAAGATGTAATGAATCAATGATTGATTCATGGTGACATCCACAGATCTATATCTCGGGCGAAGTTTTGGTATCGCGAGTAATGAGAATGATATATTAAATAACCAATAGGTTCAACAGAGTGTCTTCGCATAACGGTAGTAGTTATTCACATCGTCCCAGGATTTGGCCCTGGCCGGTGATTGGATGGGAACATCCAATTATAGCTACACGTTATCGAGCCTGTAGGGTGGACACGCTTAAACTAGGATTGGTTAGTTGTGTATTATGGTTGGTCTGGAACATGGAGAGAGTATCACCGACATAGTGTCTGTGTGATAGATATGGTTTAATCGGAGAGATTGTTTTGTGATAGAAGTTGCTATCACGGTCGGATTTATTCCGAGGGTATATATATGAAGGAAATATTTTTCCGGAGTATTTTGTCGGCGGACACTGGGTGTCCCAGATCATGTAAAAGTGTTTTATATGATAGGAAATTAATTCAGTGAAATACTCTGTAAAAGGAAATATTCAAATGAGAATTAATTAGACAAAATATTATTTAATTAAATATTCATTTATTTAATTGATAAATAATTATTGGAAAAAATATATGAATAAAATTGGAGCTCACCATGGGGGCTACCAAGATGGGCCCTAGGGCCCACCAAGGTAGCCGCACCACCATATGGTGGTGGTGGGCCAAGGTGCCGAAAGGGGGGAGAGGCTCCCCCCAGCCGAAACCCTAATGGGCCATGCGGCCCATGGGGGGGAGGCGGCGGCGGTGGTGGCCGAGGCGGCCGGCCTGGGTGGGCCCCACCCGCCTAGGTCGGTGCGGCCTAGGGTGGGCCCCACCCGACGGTGGCGGTAGGAGAGGCGGTGGGGGAGGGGAGTTGGGTCCAACTCCAACTCCTCCCTCCCAAACCGAATTGGGCAAGGGGAGCTTTCCCCTTGTCCAAACTGACTTGGACTAGGGGAAAGTTTTCCCCTTGCCCAAGTCTCTCTACCCCTTGGTCCATCTATATAAACCCCACCCCCTCCTATTTGGAGGATACACAAGACAAGATACAAGTTGACACAATTGACTCTCAAGTTTAGATCCCTTCTAGTTGGATTAGAGGAACCTCTAATTAGAGGCAACCTATCCGATTAGACTAGATCTAATCTCTCTCTCTCTTTCTCATGTGTTGAGATCTCCACCTTCATATACACCAGTAGTGCTTCAAGCTTGGACGGCGAAGCCCTGCTGAACCTTTCCCGGCGTATGCGTGCAAGCTCTCGGAGGGTGATCTGTTGTTCTCGACGGTTGACCCTCACTCTGCTGGATCAAGGTGACAAGACAAGGAGGAGAAGGCGTTGGAATCTCTCTACCAGGCTTGGTTGAGGAGACGGCGACTGGCTACATCGACTACGTCATCAACACTTCTTCCGCAACTTCGGTGTTGGAAACGTATTTCATCTAGATCTTTGGATCTTCGTATTCGCATGTATCTTCATAGTAGATCTTGGCAGTTGTTGCGTAGCTATACGGAAATTTTTAATTTACCGTACACGCAACCCAATAGTAATGAAGTAAATGATTACATATATGCTACTACTAGCTAATGCTACTACTAGCTGCTGCTGATGATGACTCGGGCTCGTCGTCGCTGTACACCAGGACCTCCCTCTGGCATAAAGTA
The DNA here is from genome assembly GCA_947311845.1 of Poa pratensis. Classification (NCBI taxonomy): domain Eukaryota; kingdom Viridiplantae; phylum Streptophyta; class Magnoliopsida; order Poales; family Poaceae; genus Poa; species Poa pratensis. The sequence continues at coordinate 12,712,007 of CAMZMU010000083.1, read as the reverse complement.
CCGTCGAAGATCTTGATGAAGAACCCGTTGTCGCCGTCGAACTCGATGCACAAAAAGTGTCCCTTCTCAAGCTTGTATGCTTGGGCGAAAGACTTCCATCCCTGGCCGAGGTACAAATTTCCCCGGCACTCACGGCCGTCTTCACCGCCCAGCTGCTGTTCTCGCAGTCCTCCATCTTCAGATGCATGGTACTTGGCACCATGCCTTGGAGCTTCTCCGCGAACGCCCTCGGGAGCCTCAGGCAACTCTCGATGCCCTTGTACAGGATAACCAAGAACTTGAAGCCGCGCAGCTCCGAGGACATGTCTTCAGAGGACGGTGAGGGCGACACCGACGGTGGGGCATTGCCGCTGTGCCCCCTACCCCGGCCGCGCCCTTGTCCATGGCCGCGACTGCTGCTGGTACCTCTCGCCGGGGACATGTCTTCAGAGGACGGTGAGGGCGACACCGACGACATGGCATTGCCGCTGCGCCCCCTACCACGGCCGCGCCCTCGTCCACGGCCGCGACCGCTGCTGGTACCTCTCGCCATGGATTTGGACGGAGGGGATCTTGCGAAGTTTGAAAAATGGGAGGCGATGGACTGGGGCTTCAAAGAGACCGCTGCTGGTACCTCTCGCCATTTATACTCGCGGGTCTGCTCTGCCCACCTCCCCATCTGCCCCTTCGCTAGACTCCACGTGTCAACATTTTTAACGGTTGGAAAATTCTATCCGTTACCATAGAGGCATATATTGGAAACGGACAATTTTATTAACCGTTGTCAATATAATAAGTGACGGAGATTGGACAGGCTCCGTTGCCAATGTGGGCGGGCCAGCCGCGGCCCAGGTCAGGCTTGTATGCACTAGCCGCGCGGAAAGCGCGATTCTCCGTCGCCTAACTCGTGCCGTTTCCATAGAGGGGTATCCGATGTGTCGTTCTGTACTAGTGAATAGTAGCACGGTGATTACCAGTACACTCTATTATTGGGGCCCTCATTTTTTCTAGAACCGGGGCCGTTACTCTGTTTGACTAGGATGGCAATGGGTACCTATTACCTACGTATGTTGCGGGTAAAAACCCTATTTGACTGAATCATCGACATATGAATGCAAATCTGTTCTGCGACTAACTCTATTAGACTTGCTCAACGATTGGCGCATTACACCAAGAAGTGGTGTGCAGGTCACCATAGAGGGTTCATACATGGAGAGATAATTGGATTAGTCGTGATTCATGTCTCAAACATGTAGAAGGAATATATCGTGATTGCAATGGGTTTAAGAACTGATACTTCCATGTATTGTGTGATAGACGCGGAGTTGGTTTTCATGGTTTTTATCATCATGCGGCGGTCTTCCATTACCCGCGTCTGACGGTGGCCGCGCGGGGCGGCTAACTTCCGGCGGCGGTGCGGCTCAGGAGGCGATGGTCCGGCTCGTCCGGGGGGTGGCGTCTTGGCGGCGGCGCCGTCTGCAGCGGGGCAGCGTAGTGGTGAGCTCCGAAGTGCATCGAGGCAGCGGCGGCCGGGCCCTTCGGCCCAGATCTGGGCCCGGCAGGCCCCATCTAGGTTCGGGCGGGCCGCCTAGCTCCGTGGTGCTTTCGTGGGGGCTTTACGGACCTGCTGGGTCCGGCCGGACCTGACGGGGACTGGTTTGCTCTGCTGCCTCGTCCGGTCGACTACCGTCCTCGGCGGTGGAGGTTGTTCCCTCCCGCGCGGCCGTGGTTCTGTTGACCCCGGTTCATATTTCTCCTCACGCTCGGCTCGCAGACCTCATGACGACTACTTTGGTGAGACGGCGTTGGTGGCTTCGGACTCGTTTTGGCGCATGCTGGTGGACGGATTGTCTGATGGTGTCGAGGCTCGTCCTCACGGGGCTCCTGTGCTATGGATCGCCTGGGGTTGTGGATAGGGTTTTCGGGAGAAAGCCTTGTCGGTTCGTCCGACACCGACGCGGTGCCGCCGCCGGGTGGCACCTTTCCTTCCTGAAGGGCGCCGTGGCTACCCTTCATCTGCTTCCCTATGTGCCGGGGGAAACCCTAGGACCAATTGTTGGTCCGGGCAGCAGCATACGTTTCCTTGTTGAAGGTGTTGCTTGGTACTCGGTGATTCGATGCTAGAAGTGTGGTGGTACTTCGTCGGAGAGGGCGCAGCGGTTCCGGGTCACCGTCGCTTAGTCAATCCGCCTAGGTCTCCTTCTTGCTTTTTCTTTTTTGTTTTCTTTGGGTGTATGTTTGCTGTCGCCCCAGCATGCATGACTGTTAGTTGTATCAGGTGGTTGCTATATTTATATAGCGGGGCTCCGGCCTATTTCGTCTATTTTGTACGTAAATATTTGTGGCTTGGCATGTATGAGAAGCGGGTTACTTCTTAGCACGAAGTGCATTCAAGTTAGTTGTTCAAAAGAAATGATGACCGGATCGGGTCAATCCAGTGGAGGACCATACCATGTGGGGGATATAATTTTTTGAATGTCATTTGGTGTGCTAATATTCACCAAATGTTAAGATATTTTCTTGGACAGTGCACACAAACGGTCTTGAAGTTCAACAAAATAGATTTAAAAACTTTGGATGTTCTTCCTATGTAGTGAAGGTGAGGATGTGTTTCATGCTATGATACTTGTAGTAAAACGTGTGATATTCACATACAACTTCATGAAGTTTGGAGGCTGTTGAAGGAGGGACATTTTTATTTTGTTAATTTCAGGACGAATTACCTACTGTAAGTTGCTCATGCTCTTTTGTAGAGCATGCCATCTTCATAGTAATTTGATCTTTGGGTTAGGGAAAGTTACTGTGGTGGCGTCATCTATCTTTCTGCAAACAATTATGCTTGGCATGTTCTGTTGCTGTCCCCAAAGGAAAATCTCTTGTAAGCTCTCAAAGGGACCATTGGGTGCACAATAAGTGCAAACATGTTTGCCCCATCCCTCTCCTCGAAAAAATTAATGTTGATGCAGGCTTTGATTTGCACCTATCCTGTGAAACTATGGGTGTGATGGTATATAATTCGAAAGTTAAGATTATTTGTTCATTGTCTTGTATGATTTTGTATGTACTTATATTGAGTAAGTTGAACTACATGCATGTGTGCAAAGGTCTTAATGATGTTGGAGATTGACATGCTGATCGTGATTGAAACATAAATTTTGTTTGCTGTCCAATTTGCATGGTTATATTTGTCTATCTTGTTTGAGGAAGGAACCTAGGGTGGCTCATGCAATTGCTATGTTTGTAGAATGTTAGGAGTGCGGTTTTCTGGGCGCGGTTCCCTGATGTAATTTTTTTTTTGAAACTCAACATACCTTTTCCATTAAACATGAACGGCAGAATCACCGTACAGAGCCCTGCTTACAACATCAGGGACATGGTCGTACCACACCATGTGGTTGTTTTGCACCCCAGCTAACCCAATTGCCGCGAGAGTATGTGCAGGCTTATTACAAGCTCGTGGTACATACACCACTTGGTACTCAAGAAAAGAATTAACGCACACATCTTTGAACTGATTTATCAAAGCGCCAACCTGAGACATGTCATACTTTGTTGATGTCACCGCACTCTGAAGGTTTATGCTATCAGTAGCAAATTTTGGCCGTTCAATGCCCATGCTTTTTTTTTGTACAAGGGGTGGGGTCAAAAGACCCCGTTGCTGCATTTTATAACACCACGTGGCAGGTACATTTTACAGAAAAGCCCTTTACAACTTTTACCCTGAAAGACCACATATTCGAAGAAAGGGCCTTCAAATTTACAAAAAGCACCCTAGGGCTAAAAGATAAAAAGCAATCAAGCCCTCGAGCACCTCTGCCACATCTCGCCGGCGATCTCCAGGCGCCGACGCCGAGATCATCAGGGCACAAGTCGCTCGGTCTCCCTCTTCCGACGAGCAAACGCAGCCACCAGCAGGCTAGCCACCACCGGGACGAACCACTTGGTAGTGGCGAGCCGCCGAGCGCTGGCGCTGCGTCGAGTTGGCCTCCGTCGTGGAGGTTGAAGTTCGGCCACCATCATGGCCATAGATCGCGGCGGCAATAAAATCCACCGCGTGAGGAGCTCCAGGTTGCAGCAGAAGCCACTCTGCCGATGTTGACGAAGAATAGCAGCATCTTATCCCCTCCTCGCCTCCACGGCCGGCCAGGGGAATACAACACCGCATCTTCTCACCATCTGCAAAGTGGGAGATACAGCAAGCGAAATTATTGAAGCAACTTCGTCCATCTTCAAACCTGCAGGAAATCCACCGTGGATTCAGTCCACAGAAGAGAAGCAGACGGGATCCCGCGTCGCTGCGAGTCGCAGGAGTCCAGCTGCGGAGGAAGAAGGAAGCTCCAAGACCAAGAAACCGGCAGCACCCTTCCTTTCGCTGTCTATCACCACGACCACAGCCAGAAAGAAAGGGGATCAGCAGATCTCGAGGCCTCCGAGCCCAAGAAACGAGCTTTATTGAGAGGGTTGCCGAGGAAGCGCCGTCGCCCACCATCTCCAACCTCCGGAGCCTGGCGAGCCACACCCCCACCTCCGCCGTGCGCCAGGAGCAGCTCGAAAGCTCCGACGACAGAAACCCTAACGGCATAAAGCCGAGACGGCACAAGGGCACACAACAGAAAAGAAACAAGAACCTAAAAACAACAGAGAAAACCCGGACTCCTCTCTCGCACCATCTCCGAGCGGCACGGCCGCCGGATCTGGGGGAGAGAGGAGCCGGAGACCCACAGGAGACTCTCAAAGAGAAAAGGGGAGGAGAGAGAAAGCGAGGTTCAATGCCCATGCTAGCAGCTTGCTTCGCAGCTTGAATCATCGCAACAGCTTCAGAATGCAAAGCATCAATGCTACGCTGGACTGTTCCTGCTGCAGCGAAGACCAAATCCCCATCGCAGTCACGGCCCACAACACCCCACCCCCCCATGCCTCCTTCAGCCAGGAAAGCACCCCCTGATGTAAATTTTAATTTCGTGAGCTCTTAAAGGGAGCTTTGGCGTGCAGACCATGTTTGGTCCATCCTCTCTAGAAAAAGTCTCTGAAACTATTGGTGTGGTGGTACATAACTCGAAAAAGGGCAAGATTATGATTACATTTTTGGGTATGAGTCTGTGTGTACTTTTGTTGAGCAAGTTGAACTACATTTTTTTTTTTTGAACACCACCTTTGTATTCATACCACAGAGAGAATTACAGGAAACCAGAGGTACAAATACAAATACAGAACCAACAGCACCTTCCATCCGCCGACGCCGTCGCCGGAGGGGAAGACGCCAGGCCGCCCGCCAGCCCAAGACAGGGAGCACCTCCACCTTAGAAGAAGACCGCATATGCCGTCCGCCGTCAGACGCCGGAACTGAGCTCGTTGAAAGAGCACGGCCATGGCGCTTCCCGTCCTCGATCCAGAAGCAGACTCCGAAGAACCCGCTGAACTGCACCGACGCCGCGAACCTCCACCCTGAGGAACACACACGGCACCACTCCCGCTCCCCCCCTCGCCACCACGGCCGGCCGGGAAGCCGGAGATGCGCACCGCCTGCTCCAGCTCCAGAACAACCCCCAGAAGCTCCACGGAGAGGGCGGAGCACTCCTCACCGCCGCGAAGACGGAGACGGGGGACAAAAGGCCCAAAGCCAGGCCATCACCTTCGCCGTGACGACCTCGCCGAAGCCACGAAACCCCGCCAGATCCGTAGATCGACGAGCACCACACGGCCACAGCACGCCAGCACCGCCACAGAGAACGACGCCGGGGAGGAAGACGAGCTGCAGCACCATTATTCCACGACCATGACGCCGGCTCCACCCCACCGCCGCCACCGGGAAGACCTAAACTACACCTATCTACACGCACGAACGAGATCCGGAGCTTTCCCCCACCTCGTGACGAACTACATGCACGCATGTGTGTAAGGTCTTCGTTTAGCATTGGCGATTCCTCTGCCCATCGTGATTCAAACATGTGTATTTTGTTTCACAGCCTCCGTTTGGATGGCTAAACCCGCTAATTAATTATCTTGTTTGAGGAAGGAAGCATACACTATTTTTAAGACCTCGAAATAACATGGATGAAACTTGGCGGCTCATGTAATTGTTGTTGAATATAAATATAATGCCTAGTCTCTTTCCATCAGTTCGGACGTTTGGTCTAGATGGCTAGTGCAGCAATTCTATATGGTATCAGAGCCAAGAGGTCTCGAGTTCGAGACCCCGCTCACGCGGATTAAAAAAAAAAAAAAAAAAAAGATCCTGCGACCTGCTCCTATCCCACGATAAGGACTAAAATAGCCTAGACGTGAGGAGGAATGTTGAATATAAATATATTGCCTAACCCTTTCCATCAGCTCGGACTTTGGTGATAGTTGGCTAGTGCAGCAATTCTATATGGTATCAGAGCCACGAGGTCTCGAGTTCGAGACCCTGCTCACGCAGTATTAAAAAACAAGGAAAAAAATCATGCGGCCTGCACCGCTCCCACGTTAAGGACTAAAATAGCCTAGACGTGAGGGGGAGTGTTGAATATAAATATATTGCATTAGCCCTTTCCATCAGTTCGGACTTTTGGTCTAGATGGTTAGTGCAGCAATTCTATAATTGTTATGTTTTGTAAGAATGTAAGGAGTGCGGTCGTGTTGGTCTCATGCCCGCTAGACAGTGACCCGTCTAGGGAGACCATCAGGTGCCCAGCCACCCCCCCCCCCCCCCCCCCCCCCCCGGCCTATGGCAGTGTAAAACATGAGGAATATCCCTTATAATTCAGTCTAATTTAGATACGATTTTTAGACAAAATTATCTGTGTTGGCCCCCTTAATGATGATTTACCATTTTTGCCCCCTTCGGTGTTGAATCCTGGCTCCGTCCCTGCTGCTAGAACTTGCCCAAAAACGATGGTAATAAGAATATAAAAATATTACTATACTTGGTGCTTTGCTTGGAATTACACATTTACCAGATTCAAAATCTGATTTGGGTTAATAATGTAAAGGGTGATTGAAATTTATCAAAAGAATCATGAAACGGGTAGAATGAAATCTTGGTCGCTGACGGGTGGGCCCGTTCACGCGAGGCGACACGCACACTAGCCCGGCCCTGAGGTCGTGACAGGTGACACCTCTCTTCTCTCTCTTCACTAAGTACTAATCTGCCTCTTCTTATTAAGCTATAACCGAACCAGAGATTCAGAACAAAGCATTGCGAAGATGTTCAGGCTCAGCTGAAAAGCTTCTGCAATTCAAGTTTCATGAGTTCTACCTAAAGGATCATATAACTTGCAACTAGTATTGAATAATTAAAGTACGATGTTCATGGATGCATGGCTTGCTTTGCTGTCTATCTTGCTATGTTCGGACTCCGCCATAGATTCCGACGGCACTGTTCCCACCAGCTTAAAACTCTTGTTGCTCTTGCTCGCAGCGACATCCTCGCAGCAGCAGCCATGTCGCTTTCCAAGCATGGACGGCACCTGCAAACCTCATCCTGCAGCACTGGAGACGAGCCAGCAGCAGCCTCTTCTCCCTTGAGAAGCGCCGACGCCTTATTCGCCTTGATCGTGTCCAGAGCCGCCATGGCGGCGCGGTTCCGTGTGACGACGTGGTTCTTGCTATAGGTTGCGCTCCCGACTGTCTCTCCCTCGACGACGACCTTCACGGTGTGGCTCCAGGCCCAGTCTTTCTTCTCGATCGTCGGCGCCGAGAGCCCCATGCCTTGGCACAGCTCGTCGAGCTCTCTCATGGGATTCTTCAGCCACGGGAGCATCTCCGGACCGATCAGCGGGTCCGCCAGCCGCAGGAACGCCTGCCAGAGCCGCTCGTGGTCGGAGCCGGAGTCGAGGAAGACAGCACCCATCAGCGACTCCACCAAGTCGGCGAGCTGCTTGGGCGCGGTCACCTGCCCGTTGGAGTGGACCGGGTAGGAGGCGGCCTCCTCCGCGAACTTGCTCACGCGCAGCGCGAAGAAGGGCATCTCGTGGCGGAGGAACCGGTGCAAGCCCCGCGCAACGGCGGCCAGGGCCGGCTTAAACATTTTGAGGGCCCATGTGCGAATGTTATCAATGGGCCTATTAAATTGGGCCTCTCATCTTTTCTATTATATTGCTATGTACACTTTACTAAATATGGGCCCTAAATTTGGCTGGGCCCTGGGCCGTCGCACTTCTCGCCCTGCCATATAAGCCGGCCCTGACGGCGGCGCGGGCCAGCTTCTCCGTGCCGACGTTGACGTCATGGAGGCGGGACAGCGGGCCGGGACGCAGCCCCGGGTGCGCGTGGTACAGGTGCCGCGCCACCGCAGCGCTGATTGCGCGGTCGCCCAGGAACTCGAGCCGCTCGTACGTCTCGCCGGCGCCGCGGAACGAGGCGTGCGTCAGCGCCGCCTCGAGCAGGGATTTGTCGGCGAACGTGTACCCCAGCACGGCCTCCACGGCCGATACTTCGTCGAAGGCCGAATATTCATCCCTCCATGCGCTATAGCGCATGGGCAAAATCCGTCGGTAGCAATCATGGGCGATGCTCCCTCTTCTAGATCTTCCGCCACCCCGGCGGGAGCCGGCGCTTCAATGAGTTCGCCTGCCGCGACGACGTCACCATCGACGCCGGGGATAATACTGCTGCTGGGCGATGCCTCCTCCTCTTGCGCCGGCGTGTCAGCGTGGTTGCCGTTACCGGCCGCGGCGTCAACATTGTCCGTGTGTTTGGTAGCCGCGTCGGTCTCGATGCTCGGCGCGGCATCGTCCTCGATCTCATCTGTCGTCCTGGCGTCCCCGTGATCGTCGACGCTCGGCGCCGCCAAGGATGCCGTGGTGTGATCGTCAACCTGCATCTCATCGCGATCTTTTGGCGTCACGGCGGCAGAGTCGTCCGAGGTGACCATGACCGACGCCGCCGAGTCTGCTTGCATGGTTGCTCGACAGGGTTTGTCTCGTAGTGCCTCAGCGGGCGGCGGCTGTAAAGTTGTCGTCGTGTAGGGATACTTTGGCCTAGGGTTTAAAGACCACGCCGTCCAAACGTGTTAAGGTAAGGTTCGCGTAGCGTCTTAGCTAGCTGTACGCCTCTTCCCTATCTTTTTTTTCGATGTGTTCGTCTTTCATCTGATGGACGCGGAAGCTTCAATTCGCCATCTTTACCTTTTCCTCGTGTCCAAATTCAGTGTTTAAATATTTGAGAAAAATCGGTAAAAAAATTCTAGGCATAGATGATGTTGAACCCCTATTCAAATAATAATAATAGTAATAATAATACATAACTCTACCGGTGTGCAAAATCTCAATGTAAAATAGGCTGAGCAAAAAGTTACAAATATGTGGATCTAAATCGGGGAAGCGGTGCACATATTTAAAAACTTATAATTTTGTCAGATTTGTCACTTTTGTGTAGTCAAGAATATGACATTTTAAAAAAATGCACACGGGTGAGATCGAATTTTTTATGTAAGTTAGAAATACCGATTTTGAAGTTTCGAAAAAAAAGGGCTACATTGACATTGTGCTCCATTTGCACGTTCCATGTGACGAGACACAATCGATATGTTTTGTCTTGTGGGATAAGTTTTGAGTGTGTGTGCCATTTTTACACTTATTTCTCTCTAGAGAATCAGGTTTTGGGAATGAGGAATATCTTTGACCATATTGATATATCCATATTCCCAAAAAGAGGTAATTACACGGCGCATGCATCAGCTTGATACACATTTTGTATCTGTACACAAACTTGCAGCAGCCAAAGAACTCATTCACGAATTGGTCCCGCATGCGCAACTTGGTCCGAATCGGGGCATGACGAGCCACAGGGGTAGGCAAAGTATCGCACGCACTAAGAGGAGCCTGCGACATTGTGGCATGTATGGTTTGTGTTTAGGTATCTGAACTTTTCGCAATCACGATAAAACAAGACCATGTCCTTGACTTCCAATGTTCTACAAGAGTGGTGCGACAGTGGATCTACACGAAATTTTTCATCGAACTGGATGCTGACAATCATCAGTTCATCCGAGATGATCCTTGACATTGACAACCCGACAAACTCACACCAATTCATATTCGATCACACTTTCATCTCTTCTTCCGCCTCAAAGTGGGGGCTTTTGTGTCACAATGATCAGATTTTCTTGGATGAATTTTACGTTATCTTGGACGATTTTGAATATATCTTGGGGTGATGTGATGATCAAACTTTACAACATTCGTAAGGGCTGACCCATATAGGCTTGGCAAACAGGTCGATCGTTTCGGTTTCCGGCGGTATGAGGGACCCAAAAACTGTAGTGTACTAATAATGACGAGTGGAGATTTCGTGCTCCCGAGCTCTCGTGAATCTGGTGTATTAAAAAAGTATCCAATATATTTACGAGTTTCAAACGAATATGAAAAAACACACGAATGCAGCCAATCGTGTATTCCACAAACGTGAAAAAAAGTTAACTTCAAATACTTTGTATTCAGAGTTACACAAAAATTACAAAAGTGTGGATTTGAGTATGCCTATCTTCAATTCTCTAAATTTATCATATTTTTCATTTTTATATAGTTCAGAATACATAGTATTTGAAGTTGTGTTTTTTTTGTAGAATACACCATTGGCTACATCGGGATTTTTTTCCAGAATTGTTTGAAACTCGTAAATATTTTTTTTGATTTTTTTTAAAACACTAGGATCACTGGTGCTCAAGAGCCAAAAACACTTCCGAATAATGACCATATATTATCTAGTAGAGACTATCGGATATCCAAAAGTGAAGTCTTATCTCGTGGAAGCAAGTAAAACTACCAAAAAAAAGATAAATAATCATATTTGACGATAGTAACTCGCAAGACATTTGACTAAATTGGAAAATAACCATACTAATACTTCTATAGATATGCTTAAAAAGTCATACACTAAGAAGACACCATTATGATATTCTTGGACCATGTGTATTATATATCTCTAGCATCTAAATGTACACACTATATTGTTTATGCAGTTGCCCAAATAAATTTAATCACAAAGAAAGCTATTTACACCATAGATGATATCAAAATTTATCAGAATTCCAGTGTATTTTCAATAATAGACATTATAATTTCATGACAAATAACACTATGATTAGTGTTTGGTTTACTATGTAAAATAGGCAATATAAAATATTACTCAGTAAGATTGTAGAACTAAAAATAAGTTCTGAACAAGCATTAAAGTTCAATATAAATAAAATAAACGAGTAAATTGATTCTTTTCCTTCTAGAAAATGACAAAAAATATTATCATCGAGTAAAAGACTTTTGGTGATTTAAGCAATAAACTAAAAACTAAATAAAAATAATTTTCAAATAAAAATATTATGAAGATTATTAAAGTGCTTTTCATTGATTTTTAATTAATTAATTATATAGTTAGATTACATGACATATTAAATCCTTATAAAATAAATTGAAGTAATCATTAAATCGTTTTGAATGATTATTAAGAGTTTAATTCGAAGGAAAATATTATATGATGATTAAATATTTTAAACCAAAATTTGTTTAATTAAAAGTAATATTTGAGATATTATGAACCAATTAAGCATATGGTGTTTATTTGAAGTAAATCCTTTATTGTGATTTTTCTAAATAAGTAAATAATTAAAATCGAGGGGAGATCAAATCACCTTTAAAACATGAGGTTTATTTCGAATAAATGCTTACTTGCTCAACGACGGGCGCATTACACCAAGAAATGGTGTGTAGGGTCACCGCAGAAGGGATTCATGTCTCAAGCGAGCATGCAGAAGGAATAGATAGCGACATGAATGGGTTTACGAATTAATACTTCCATGTTTTGTGAGATAAAAAGCGGATTTGATTTGCATGGTTTTTATCATCATGATGTTGAGGCCGTTCTAAACATATGAATCCTCTATTTTGTGCGTAAATGTTTTGTGGCTTGGCATGTAGGAAAATCAGTTGCTTTTTGCTTGAAGTGCATTAAAGTTAGTTGTTCAAAAGAAATTACGATGATGACGGGGTCAATCCAATGGAGCACGATACCATGTGGGGGTATAATTTTTTGAACGTAATTTTGTGTGCTAATATTCCACAAAAGTTTATGATCTTTTCTTGGATAGTGTACACAAACGGTCTTGACGTTCAACAAAATAGATTTAAAAACTTTGGATGTTCTACCTTTGTTGTGAAGGTGGGGATGTGTTTCATGCTCTTTATATTGGTGGTAAGACGTGTTATATTCACATACAACTTCATGAAGTTTGGAGGCCCTTGAAGGAATTTTTTATTTTGTTAATTCCAAGACAAATTACCTACTATACCTCCTTGATTTTGTAGACATAATTATGTGATATAAGTTGCTCTTGCTCTTTTGTAGAGCATGCCATCTTCGTAGTAATGTGATCTTTGGGTAAGAGAAAGTTACTGCGGTGGCATCATCTATCTTTATGCAAACAATTATCCTTGGCATGTTATGTTGGTGGCTCCTAAGGAAAATCTCTCGCGAGCTCTCAAAGGGACGATTCGGGAGCACAGTAAGTGCAAACATGTTTGCCCCACCTCTCTCTCAAAAAAATTAATGTTGATGCAGGATTTGATTTGTACCTATCTTCTCAAACTATGGGTGTGGTGGTATGTAATTCAAAAGGTAAGATTATCAGTTCATTGTCATATATGCTTTTGTGTGTACTTATATTGAGTACGTGAACTACATGCATGTGTGCGAGGTTTTAATGCCATTGGAGATTCACATGTCGGTCGTGGTTGAAACATAAATTTTGTTTGCTATCCCCTTTGCATGGATTGATTTGTCCATCTTGTTTGAGGAAGCATGGGAATAATGATACAACGTTATGACCTCAAGATTAACCGAGATGAAACCTAGGACAACTCATTTAACTGCCTTGTTTTGTACAATGTTAGGAGTGCGGTTGTGTTGGCGGGGTTCCCTCATGTAAATTTATCATGAGCTATTAAAGGGGAGCTTTGCCTAGGGTAAGGGCAAAACATGTTTGGTCCATCCTCTATAGAAAAAGTTAACGCCGATGTAAATGCAAGCTTTGATTTACACGTATATTCTGGAACTATTGGTGTGGTGATACCTGATTCAGAAAAGGTAAAAGATTATGACTACATTTTTAGGTATGATTTTGTGGGTACTTCTAAAGTAAGTTGAATTACATGCATGTGTATAAGGTCTTCGTTTAGCATTGGCGATTCCTATGTCCATCGTGATTCAAACATGTGTTTTGTGTTTCACAGCCTCCCTTTGGGTTGATAAACCCACCTATCTTGTTTGAGGAAGGAAGCATACACTATTTATTTTTATTTTTTGACCGGGACCATACACTATTTTCAAGACCTCAAAATTAACCGGGATGAAACTTGAGCGGATCATGTAGTTGTTATGTTTTGTAAGAATGCAAGGACTGCGGTTGTGTTGGTCTCATGTGTGTAGAACTAGCCCAAAACGATTTTTTTTTTTGAGGAAGGATCCAATTCATATAAAAAGGAAGCTCAGCACTTTACAAACAGGTCCCCAAAGAAACAGAAAATTACAAGGAAACCCAGGAAAGTGCAGAAAGCACCCTAAGCCACCAGGAAGAAACTCAATTGGATCCTCAGCCGCTCCCAAAGCTCCTAGTCGCCGACGACGACGCCGTACCACCGTCCGCAGGGAAGAAGGCACACCCACACGTTGTAGAAGGCCGCAAGAACCATCCGCCGCACAGCACCGGAATCTGGTCTCGTTGAACGAACACGGCCGCAGCGCCATCTCCCCACCTCCACCCAACATCCAGCCGCGACGGCGGCGACCAGGACCACCAGCACCATCACCTCACCACCTCCAGAGCCCGCACCCCTCACCACCACGGCAGGTCGAAGCAGAACCACCAGAGGACACCACCGGTACCACCTGCAACAAAAGCGGAACACCCACCACCTCCAGCCTCTCCCCTCGCCGCCACGGCCGGCCAGAGAGACAAAGGAGAAGGAGAGCACCCGAACAAGCTTCACGGCCTCCCCGGCGACGAGGCCGGAACAGAGAAAGGAGGGGAAGCACCACGCCCTGCACACCGACGCCATCGCCTCCGTCTTCGACAGCGCCGCCCGGGCACGCACACCTAATCTACACGCACGAGAAGAACCCGAGCTCCCCCCACCTCACGGCGCCGGAACGGCGGCCGGAGGCAGAGGGGAGCGCAGGACTCGCCGGCGAGAAGCTGGACGCGACGAGTCGCCTTTCTCTCCGCCTCTGACTACTGTAGCCGAGAGGATAAGGCACCCCAGCGCCGAAGTGTTTGTCGCGGATTAGCCCAAAACGATTATATAAGAATATCAACTAATTTAGTTTATTTGGTGCATTGCTTGAAATTACACATTTTCCAGATTCAAGATTGGATTAGGTTAATAATGTAAATGTAAAAGGGGATTGAAATTTATCGAAAGAATCATGAAACGGGTAGAATGAAATCTTGGTCGCTGAACCGTGGGGCCGGTCACGCGAGGCGACACACACACTGGCCCAGCCTGAGAGGACCGAGGCCATGACACGACGACACCTCTCTCTGAGAGGTGAGAGCTCCGGCTCCGACGGCCGCGGGTGGCGCGGCCTCCCTGGAGCATTCCCTCTCCCTCGCCATCTCCATCTTGACCGTTTCCATCTTATCCCTCCCACTCCCATTCCCAGCGCCTCGCCGATCCACCCGCGCCAACGTACGTCCCTCCCACCACGAGATTGATCGGCCGGCGGGCGGTGGAGGCGCGATCGCACCAATGGAGCCCGACGACGAGGCGCTCAAGGAGCTGGCTGCCGCCTCCTCGCGGCCGCCGCAGCGGCGGGGCATCTCCTACAGCCAGCCGCTCTCCCGCGGGGACGCCTCGTCCGCGCGCCGCGCCGCGCTCCGCAACCATAGCCTCGACGACGAGCACATCCTCCCGGCCTCCCACTCCCTCTCCTACGCCCACCAAGACCCCTCCGCCGGCCTCCCCTCCTCCGGCGCCGTCCCCTCCGGCGGCGGCTACTACCCGCCCCACCAGCAGCAGCACCACCACCACCCCAGCGCCTCCTACTCCGCCGGCCCCAGCTCCCGCCGCTCCGTCGGCGGCGCCAGCGACGGCTCCATGACGCTCGAGCGCGCCATGTCCGAGTACGGCGGCGGCCACGGCACCCTCCCGGAGTTCGTCGGCGCGGGGGCGGCAAGGGCATCTTCCGCGTGCCGCTCCGCGCCGCCATGCACCCGCTCCGCCCGCCCCCGCTCGAGGTGCGGCCCCACCCGCTCCGCGAGACGCAGGCGGGCTCATTCCTCCGCACCCTCGCCGCCGAGCCGCAGCGCCGCCAGCTCTGGGCGGGCGCCGAGTCCGGGATCAGGGTCTGGGCGCTCGACGAGGTCTTCGCCGGCTGGGGCGCCGGCGCGCGCCGCGGCGACGAGGAGAGCGCGCCCTTCCGCGAGGGCGTGCCCGCGCCGCCCGCGCTCTGCGTCGCAATGGACAGGGCCAACGGCCTGCTGTGGACGGGCCACAAGGACGGCAGGATCCGCTCCTGGCGCATGGACCTCGAGACCGCCGCCACCGCGCCCGCGCCTCCGCCTCCTGGTTCTGGTGAGAGCGCGTCCGCCCACGGCGGATCCAACAGCGCGCCCGTCTTCAGGGAGGCCCTCACGTGGCAGGCCTACGGCCGGACGCCCGTGCTCTCCATGGCCGTCACCTCATACGGTGAGCATGCCATCTATCTATGATCTCGTATGCTATTGCACATTGCATCTCTGTTGCTACATTTGCACATTAAGATTCGATCATCGCAAATGTGCATGTCAGGTGAGATATGGTCGGGCTCAGAGGGTGGAGTCATAAAGGCATGGCCATACGACGCCATTGCCAAGTCCCTCTCCTGTCACCGGAAGAGAGGCACATGGCTGCTTTGTTGGTCGAGAGAGCATACATTGACCTCAGGAACCATTGCACAGTTGGCAACGTGTGCTCTCTCCCTGCATCTGATGTGAAATACATGCTTGCCGATCATTCCCGGGCGAAAGTTTGGACTGTGACAGCATGACATTTGCTCTCTGGTATGCCTTCAGAAATGTCGATGAAATGTTGTGCTCAGATTACTGTCTTTGCAGGTAGTTTAGTCGCTTTAGCTTACGATTCTGCTGAAATGTGTGCAACAGGGATGCTCGTACAAGGGAGCTGCTGAAAGTATTCGGAATGGATGGCCAAGTTGAGTCGGCTCGGCTAGAGACACCGGTCATGCCAGAGCAACCTATGGAGGAAGTAGAGGTCAAAGTGAAGCCATCGAAGAAGGATAAGTCCCAAGGGGGTTCTCTGAACTTCTTCCAGAAATCTAGGAATGCCTTGATGGGAGCAGCCGACGCGGTGCGCAGGGTCGCAACAAAGGGGACATTTGTTGAAGATAACCGGAGAACAGGAGCAGTGGCTCAAGCAAATGATGGGGCAATTTGGTCTGGATGCACAAACGGTTCCATTTTCCAGTGGGACGGAAACGGGAACCGTATCCAAGAATTCCAGTATCATACTTCTTCCGTGCAGTGTATAAAGGCACTAGGAGATAGGGTGTGGGTGGGCTATGCCAGTGGTACTGTTCAAGTCATGGATGTTGAAGGTAACCTTCTTGCAGGATGGACCGGACATAGCTGTCCAGTCATAAGGATGGCGCTCGGTGGTTCTTACATCTACACGCTGGCACATCATGGCGGTATCCGGGGATGGCCACTGACTTCCCCTGGACCTCTTGATGATATCTTGCGAACTGAATTGGCTAACAGAGAATTATCATACACTAGAATGGAAAAGATAAACATAATGGTTGGAAGCTGGAATGTTGCACAGGGAAAAGCAACTGCTGAGGCACTTAGATCATGGTTGGGTAGTGTATCATCTGATGTTGGGTTAGTTGTAGTTGGATTACAAGAGGTCGAGATGGGTGCAGGCTTTCTTGCAATTTCTGCGGCCAAAGAAACTGTAAGATACTTGATCCCGATTTCAGTCATTTATTGTTTTGTTGGTCAATCAATCTGTCATGCAAAGCCTGCATCTAAGTATCTACTGGTGTAGCTAACAACAGTAAGAAAGTTCCTGCTTTAGGATTATTACTTTTGAAGTATACAACTCAAGCTGCCAATTTGCACTATCTTAAGACGTTTTGGCAGCTTGAGTTGGACACTCATTATTACATTTGCAGATTTGATTTATGGTATTCATCACATGAGATAAATCAAAATGTCATTTGCATCATGTATTTTTGTTGGTGCTAACTTATTTTGATTTCTTCTACCTTCTGTTGAAAGATGCAAATCATGATTGTCGCGATTGCTCCTATTATTGTGATTTCATTTTGTTTATGTATCACATTTTGTTCATGATTTTAGGTAGGACTTGAGGGAAGTGCCAACGGTCAATGGTGGATAGACAATATAGGCAAAGCACTTGATGAGGGGACATCGTTCCACCGAGTTGGTTCTAGGCAGTTGGCTGCATTGCTTATTGCTGCATGGTATGGGCTTGTCATGAATTAGTTTCTCAGAATTACACTATAAATTTCTCTTGCCGCATAACGATAACATGTTTTCGTTCTCATGTGATATACATAACATGGAAAATATTAACTTTTCAAGGGTAAGAAAGAGTCTTAAGCCATATGTTGGTGATGTTGAGGCTGCAGCAGTTCCATGTGGTCTTGGACGCGCTATCGGCAATAAGGTACATGATGGTATAGATGTTACAGGCATTTATTGTTCCTCATTGGAGCTCCCGTTTCCTACCCCAATAACAAGTTTCTAAACATGGATAATGAAAGTTTGGAGTGACTGTAGGTCAGTACTTTAGTACTCATTAGAAATATCCGAGGATCTTTTCTGGTATATATTATGTAGGAACATGAAATTCCAGTGATGATTTCATAACCAAGCCTCTGAATAGTAAGAAACGCTTTCATGTAGGAGCACATTCCAGTCATTGATCACTGCTCCGATTTATATTTTGTTGCATGTGTCTAAGTCATGCTCCCCAATTATTTTCCTTGTGTCATGACAAGAGATTCTTCTGCAGGGTGGTGTAGGGTTAAGAATAAGAGTCTATGATCGTAAAATGTGTTTTGTGAGCAATCATTTTGCCGCACATCTGGAAGCTGTTAACAGGCGCAATGCTGACTTCGATCATGTTTACCGGACAATGGCTTTCAACAAGCCTCATGGATCCACAGGTTCCCTTCTCACTTTTCCTATTATAAGTGCCACACGTTTTCGCATTGAACTTTAGGTATTACTTATATATTACATAATGTTGTTTGGTGCTGTCTGTAACCATGCATTTTTTGTTGCAGGGTCTGCTACATCTGTCCAATTGCACAGAACAGTGAATGTATGTGTTATCTAACCTTCAAATTATCCATATTGATGAATTCTGCTGATGTCCAGATATTGTGGTAATGTCAGGTTAATGGAAATCCGGTTGACGAGGTCAGGCCTGACTTGGCAGATGCTGATATGGTTGTCTTTCTTGGTGATTTCAACTACCGGCTTTATGGTATCTCATATGATGAAGCAAGGGACATGGTTTCCCAAAGAAGCTTTGATTGGCTAAGAGAGAAGGATCAGCTTCGAGCAGAAATGAAAGCTGGAAAAGTATTTCAAGGAATGCGTGAAGGTCTGATCAAATTTCCTCCGACTTATAAATTCCAAAAGGGCGCACCAGGTCTTGGAGGTATGTGTATTTTGATTCTAGAAGCATTTGATCAATTACTCTCTGTTCAACAGGTGAAGTATCTTGCCACTGCATCTGCATCACATAGAATTATCTATTTCTTAATCACGTTGCAATTTATTAGGGCATAGTAAATAGAATCATAGTTCTGAATCTTGATAAACTGCCTTGTAGGGTATGATTCGGGTGAGAAGAAGCGGATACCTGCTTGGTGTGATAGAGTATTATATCGTGACAGTCGTGCTGTATCAGTAGCTGAATGCTCACTAGAGTGCCCTGTGGTTGCTTCAATTACATCGTGAGATACTGCAACACTTTTTTTCTCTCCTTATAATAGTTCATCGTGCCTTTCTCTCATATGGATCTTGTTTTCCATCTCTTTTGATAGGTATGTAGCTTGCATGGATGTCATAGAGAGTGACCATAAACCTGTGAGGTGCACATTTAGCGTTGACATTGCACGAGTAGATGAGTTAACAAGGAGACAGGAGTATGGAGAAATAATCGAATCAAATGAAGAAGTGAAGTCTATGCTTGAGGAGTCTTGTTATGTCCCAGACACCACAGTTAGCACTGATGAAATTATATTGGAAAATCAAGAGAATATTGTCTTCCAAATTACCAACAATTGTGAAACAAGCAAAGCAGCTTTCGAAATCCTATGTGAAGGCCAGTCGACCAAAAAGGAAGATGGAACTAAGTCTGAGATTCTTCCAAGAGCATCATTTGGCTTTCCACTCTGGCTTGAGGTATGACTGATTTATCTATACTTGCATACAGTTGAAATCTAAACCCATTTTGTATGTTGTGATTTTTGTATTTTGGTCTCATGCTTATTTCACGTGCCAACTTCTCTTTCAAACAATAAACAAACATACCACACACTACTTCGTTATAAAGCTTCACCCAGAAGCTGTTGTTGTTAAAGCTTCAGTCTAAATGTAGGTTCTCGCATCAACTTATAGGGACCATATGATCCATTGATTTTTTTCGTCCATAAACTTCTTAACAAATATATAAAACAAATCGTCCATCCTGTTTCCATATCTATAAATACTTCAATACTGAATAACTGCCCAAGTGTGACCGAACAAACATGACACACAATAGTTCTGAAGTTATGTTAACAGGAAACAGTTAGTCTAAATTATTTGGCAGTTTCGGTTTTTCTTTGCCTTTATGCTCAATACGAATAATTAATGGGAACTTTCTATGTCATGCAGGTCCAACCAGCAGTCGGTCTAATTAAACCAGGAGAAACCATGGAGATTACAGTCCATCATGAAGACTTCTACACACAAGAAGAATTTGTCGACGGTATACCACAAAACTGGTGGTGTGAAGACACCAGGGACAAGGAAGCTGTTCTTACGGTAAACATAACGGTAGCACCTCAACTGAAACCAAGACGCACAAGATCGATATCCGACATCGCTGCCCAGTAACATCAGCCCCCGCCTACTATAAACCCACCTGTGTCAGTCGCTCCACCAAGCAATGTCATGTCCAGTGAAGCGCCGTCTAAGCGTTCTTCCAAGAAGAGCCAGGCGAATCGTCAACAACAGGACTACGCACAGTTTGGAAGCTCAGAGGTACATGATTTGTGCCGCATGCGTTGCCCCTGAGGCCTTTAGAAAGGAGTACTATCAATATTGCAGTTTCTGTCTAGGAGATGTGGGTCAGAAAAGTCTTAGATGTCACACATAAACCAGGAAGGGATGGAGTTGCTCCAGTTCTGTACATATGCTTACTTACATCTACCAGCTGTCATTCTTATGTAGCCTAAACAAGGAGTCTAGAGTCATCTCAATGCTAAATAATTTGATTTTTTCCTCCTTGTTTCTTAAAAGTGTTGTTTAGAGTGCTGAATCCCCCCTTGATTCTTAAGAGGGTTCTTTAGCGAGTGGAATTCAGGGAGAGTTATCTTGTGAATGAAAAAACAGTGATCAATGTATGTTTCATAGAACACCTTAGGCATATTCTTTCCTTACTTCAAAGTGCTAATGATCTTGTAATTATGACTATTATTTATTAATAAGAGATCAATTTATTGTTCTCTTTAATCATTCAGAATATATGTTTTTTTTTCTTTTCGTATACCCATGATGTTTTATGCTGGTGATCACCTTCACGGAGTGTTACTGGTTTCCAAATTCGATCCAGCGTAGCGACAGCAACACACCTGTTCAGATGAAATGTGCTTCATTCTGATGCTGAAGATAGTCAAATTTGAAACAATATATTGTGCCTCTTTTGCCCAGAGAACAAAATTAGCATCCCAATCCACAACTCGGAAGTGATGAAAGGAACTACCTAAACATTTGTCCCATGGGGGAGTGTCCAAGGATGAAAATGGAATGAGCAACTACACTGTCTATTCAGCTAAAAGGGGAATTAATAAGTGAAACGTTGATATGAAGAAAGTGCTTGCAAAGGAACCAGGGCCGTGTCTGGGCGGTAAGTGTGACGGCCCAGGGCACAACCCAGTCAGAGGCCCATATATGTGCATATATATGTGAAATAGGAGTATACACTCCTGCCACCAAAAAAACATAGCGAAATGTCAAAAAATGTTGAACCAAAATTTGATGCACAAATCTTGACATTCTATGTCTGCATGACAAGTTTCGTGGAAGACAAACAATTTTTGTGGCATGCGTAAAAAGACAAAAAAAAAGTCTTGTGAAAAAAATTAGCATCGAATTTTCGCTTTTACACATGGCACAAAAATTGTCTGTTTTCCGTGAAATAACTTT
The DNA here is from genome assembly GCA_947311845.1 of Poa pratensis. Taxonomy (NCBI): domain Eukaryota; kingdom Viridiplantae; phylum Streptophyta; class Magnoliopsida; order Poales; family Poaceae; genus Poa; species Poa pratensis. The sequence continues at coordinate 12,690,607 of CAMZMU010000083.1, read as the reverse complement.
GTGAGCATATAGAATGTCGATGTATGCGCAAAAATGTAGTCAGAACTTTTAATATTTCGAAATGTGTTTTAAATGCATATCAACAAAAAAGTTCTAAAGTATTGTGGGTGCTTCTTTCAGTTTAACTATGAGGTCTTCCTAACAATTTGTTGGTAGTTGTATCCAGTCTTTGTTTTATGGAGCATATGAGCTCAAAAGTCGTTTGGAGTAGATAAGCATCAACATGTTAGTTTTATATGTCGAGTAAATTTGCACAAGAAAATTTATTCAGTCGAAAGCGTCGTGCTGATGAAGCATTAGGTTAAATAAGCCAATTAAACCCCCCCCCCCCCCCCCCCCCCCCCCCCCCCCACCCCAATCGCACACTGAATAATGAACTGTGTGTGACGCGTAATCACTTGTCGTAAAATATAGTGCCAAAGCCAGAACATCGCAAACGATGTGCTTATGTCAAACGTGTGCATTGTTAAGAAATGTCAATAAATTGTCAATAATTAGGAGAGGTGCACCAGCAACGAGCAGAAGCAAAGGTTATTAGATACCCAAGTAAAGCCCGGTCAGAACCACACGTTGCAAGTTTCCATGCACGTGCCTCGTCCGTGATAACTTCTTTAGATTTGTGTGGTATCTCTCTCAAAAAACCTTCTCATTTAATTAATTTTTTCTTGCATGCTTCATGTAAATTGGACCACTATTTACATACCTTTTTTGCGAAAATGTCAACCGATCTATTAATCATCATCAACGGTATAAATAATCCCAAAAGTAACAAAAATTACAAATAGGTTTTAAGACCACCTAGCGACGACTACAAGCATTGAATCGAGCCGAAGGCGCGCCGTCGTCCTCACCCCTCCCTCATCGAAACCGGGCAAAGCTTGTCGTGGTAGAGATTGTGTAGTAGACAGACGGGAAAGTCGTCATGCTAAGTCCCCGAAGGACCAACGCACCAGAGCAGCAACCATTGTTAATGATGACAACCGTGGATCGGAAGAGTTAGACCTACAACCACACGAACCAACGCGAAATTGGACCGGATCCACGGAGATCCGCCGGACACACAACTCCACACACCATCTATCGGCACTAGGCGCACCAACAGAGTGAGGATAGGACGAGGTGAAGAGAACCTTATTTTGTCGTCAGGATTTCACCGCCACCACACCATTCCGAATAAGACACTGAAAGAGGAACGGAAACCTTCCCGCCAACGAGGCCGTGAGGGGCCGCGGTCTGGCACACCTCCGAGGCAGAGAGAGGACCCACAACTTCACCGGTGAGAGGGACGAAGACCTAGATCACTTTTGGATCGCCTCTACCCTTCGCTGGAGCCGTATTGCATCGGTCTACTTATATATAACAAGATTCACGCTGCAACTTGCGGGTAATGTGCGGGTGCATGGCCCTATATGGAGAAACACTACGTTCATTTGCTTACTATAACTGAAACTCTATGTTGACTAGCTTTAACTTGTACAAATAGGAGGTTTCATCATGTAGCAGTATTTTGACTGACGGGTTCATATACACCATTTATGAAAAAATCGTTTTAAAGGAATTTTGATATGTCAAAAAAATCTTAAAAAATCTTCACGAGTACATCTCCACATTCTATGTGTGTATAAAGGGCAATTTTGACCAATGTGACCTTTTCATAAAACTTGAGCCTTAAATGAACTTTTTTCAAAAGAAAATCTATATCTAACCCTTTTGGCTACCGCCAAACCTACGTGGTACCGCCGGGTCATCTAGCGGTAGCCTTGTACATGGTACCGCACGGGCGGTAGGATTAGCCGTGGTACTGTCGGGATGACAACGGCGGTATCAACCCTAACTATACCGCCAATATGTTGAGCGGTACTAAAAAGGGTTAGATCTGGTTAAAAATATAAAAGCAGTTCATTTCGTGCTGAAGTTTTGCATAAGGGTTAGATTTGGTCGATTTGCCTGTATAAAGTTGTTTCAAAAACCGGCATTCCTGTGCCCTATGTCAAAAGGACAAAATTCGGTGATAAAAATAAGGCTTTGCATGAGACTTTTTTTTTTTTGTCTTTTTACAGATAACAGAAAAAATATCGGCTTCTCACGGAACTTGACGTGGGGACATAGAATGTGGAGATGTATGCGTGAAGTTTGAAATGTGTTTTTTTCGGTAAAGAGACCATTTGTACCTAAGAGCCAAAGTGAATTTCTCGTTTCATCCAAACTTGCGAAGAAACAGTAACAAGTATAGCATGGGCCACAAGCCACATCATCTACCCCACTTCTTGGAGCACACCAGTTTTCTTGTGGCAAATTTGCTATAAAATTGCACCCCTAACAGTCAAATGCCATACTTTTTGGCAAGGCGAAATGGACCATAAACCCATTCAGCCCCTAGTTGGCTAGTTCCATCTTATAGATGAGCAATGTTTAATAATTCTCAGTACATAAGTCCTACTTAACGGTTACGGGTCAGCATCGTAGGGAGAGCAGCTACTTTGCTGCGATGGAATAAGCAGGATTGGCTTCCCATGCTTCTTGAACTCAAAGACTGCAGGAAAGAGAGCACTCGACAAATGCACATTGCCCATCAGATCCAGTCGCGTCAAGTTACCTATGACAAGCTCACCGGTTATTGCATAATCTCTTTGGTACATGCCATTAGAGGCCTACATTAAACATAGTTAAAGAAAACATAAGGACGTATATATATATTCCTTACATGTTGTTTGCTTCAATGCACTACAAATTACTTCCAACGAGTCAGGAGGCAAAAGATTAGATCCTGCATTGACTGAGATAAGGTTTGGCGCTTGCAGTATCAATCTGGAAATGAAGTGTGCAGTTTTGATCCCACCGCGGTTCTTGCTGCAAAATAAAAATATCAAGCGACTAAGGAAACTGGCACATCAAGCATGCATCATTGTCACACAGGCAGCGTTTATGTCTACCTGATGTTGATGTGGGAAAGATGTAATTTCTTTGGCAATGCTTCCTCAAGTATTTGGAAGCCTAGGGGTCCTAGGCCAATATCTTCAACATTTAGCTCCCTTACATGTGAACCCAGGAATTTCACTAACGTAGCTGACACAGAACTGCAAATCCATCTCAGTTCAAAATGTCACACAAACTATAAACAATAGAAACTCTGCACGGTGCGGAAAGACATACCTCCCAAGATGATTATCTGCTATAGAGAGCATATCAAGTGGTTTATTAACAGATGTGAGGCATTCGAGAAGCTTAGTCGCACCAATACAGGACAAATCGCAGTTCTCTGCTCTTAATTTCCAAAGCGGATTCTCCCTTCGCAGAGCCCGCTCAAAGAAAGGAATAAGAAATCTGCAATTTTTATATGCAACTCCTGAGTGCTTACTGATAGAGCATAAAACAAGAAGAAACCATGTTGAAGTTGAATCACAGGCATGAAGAACTATTATGCACTCATGATTGATGCAAATCTAGAAAAAGATAAGAACAAACAGGTAGTGAGGTAGTATAATTCTACTGTCTGCAATAAGAATCATACACTTTTATCATGTGCAATGTTGACAAATGATAACTACCTGATACCCTCATCAGTGATTGGATTGTCACTTATATCTAAACTTCTCAAATTAGACATCTTTGCTAGAATATTACATAGATCCTCCATGTCACCCTCCTGCAAATTGTTGCCCCTGACATGATAAGTATTATATTATGTTTAGGTACGCAGGCCATGCCAACTTCAAAAGAGAAGTGGTGACAAAGGTTTCTAATTATGGCAACTTGGCTGGTCATGAAAGGGAATACCTTAGGTTAAGAACAGTCAAGGAGTTCAATGATGTATTTGACTCTAGTGCTGATAAGAAACTTGTAGAACTTCTGTCTACAGTTGAAAGCCAGCCAGAAATCTGTAAAAAATTGTTATTTGCAGTTCGAAAGATAAATATCAAAGAAGGAAAAGTTATTGTGTGAACCCACATTGTTTTCTGATATTTCAAGCATTTGTAAACCGCAAGAAGATTCGAGGAGAGTACGAATAACCATTTTAGCAAATGATGGCTGCATCTTAGCATCGTAAAGTGATAGCAACTGCAGCGACCTGAACAATAGTAAGAATAAAACAATGTTGATGTGCACCCAATCATTTTGGCAAATGATCAATAACGAAGTAGCAACATTATACCATGTAGACATGAAGCATAACCAGTTATCTGGATATAGTAATCTTAAAATCCCAAGAAAAAACAATTATTGTTACAATGTTTTTTTTGTAGCATTCTAGTCTGTTCAACTACTCTCTGTTTACGATGAGTTAACTGACATACATCCTTCAAAGGAAAAATGAAATTGTCCACACGTGTGACATGATCCTCTGAATAAAATAATATTTTCTGGTTTACTATGTAAAACACGTAAAAGTTCAACATTACTGGATCTGGTACCTTTTTGGTTTCCGACCCATGGTCATGTCCCTAATATTTAACAGGACCTTAAACAGCAAAATTAGCAGTGTCCATTCCACGCAGCCATCAAATGGTGTAAATCTTCTAGTGTTAGGAGAGAGCATTTACTTCAATAATTTATTTGAAGCATAAACTAACAAATACAACATGGCAACAATAGTCGAATAATTTCTCTGTTACATTTGGTAAGTAAAATTTTTATTTTGAAGTTAAGGATAATGGCATCATCTCATAGTCATAAACTGATTTTTTTTCACAATATTTTGCATTTTCTCTAAATTATTTGAGATGTTGCCGTGAGTAGGAATAATCTGCAGAACTTTCGCTATTGTTAACTTTTATTTTTTTCTCCTACTATTGATTGTCGGTGCACATTAGTCCGACCAGATTCTAGATGATCTGCCAAAAGCTCCAACATTTTAACTCTTTCAACACCCCTTCATCATATTCTGGGTCTGCTCCTGCATATTCTTGTGACAAATGCATATACTCTACAAGACTGGATACATCTCTCCTGTCTAAATTAGATAATGAAATCATGGCATCAGATAGCTGAACAAGATTACCTGGCATCAAATTAAAGTGCCATTGTATAGAATAAATTTAAATACAACATTTGCTAATAAAAGAACAATGAAGAACAAAAGGTTGAATTATTCTGGCTATTTCCCAACATCTGTTAAAAATAAAACTAAGGAAGAATAAAAAGGCATACAACTTACTTTGCATACGAAATGAAATTTAATAGACCAGCAGAGATGGTTAGAGACTTGCTTTCACCAACGCGAGATGATTTAATTCTAAGGCGCTGGATCTTATGATTTTGGGACCCCAGTTGGCAAAGACTATTGCAGACTTTATCCATGACTGCAGGAGAAAGCTGGCAGTGGATAAATTCAAGAGATAACAGTGTCTTTGCATGGCAACTCAAAAGTAGGCATACACCATTGACCTGTCGGTGGAAATTAAGAAGGGGCTTAGAAAAGTAGAGATATTTCTCACTCGTTATCAGCTAGCAAAACATAGCAAATCAACAATACGGGCCATCGTGCAGAAAAGTATACTACAATAAGCGTGTAGCTTATCTTCCACATTACTTTTTTTCCTAGTTAATTTCTTCTTTGGCATGCTTCTTAAACTAGGTTGCCTCAACCTTAATTTTCCTTACTTCTGTTGTGGTACAGAGATATGTAACTTTACGGGACATGGACTTGAACTATTGAACATAATGTTCGTTTTAAGTGAGTTGCAGCAAATGATCATGAGGCTCTGCACGTTTGCTTCCTTAAGCTATTGTATGCAACGACAAATGGAATAACACCAGCATAATATTACCTCAGGCTCTGATATGATTCTTACGAACACCAAAGTTTCTAGCCTGCTAGACTGCAACATGTCCTGAGAAACAAAAGATACCAGCAATCAACTATAAATGTCTTAAGTCTGAACTTTACATAACGGATTTACATTTTTCATGCCATGCATCTGCAAATAAATATAACATGAAGGACAACTTATTATGGAATTTTAGTGCACATTCATTGTCATATGGATGATGGAGATGTCACATATAACAATATGTATCAGCAATACAAATGCAAAATTAAAACAACACTTGCTAAAAACCATAGATCATTATCATAGACAGTGGAAAGGAGCAAGGTACTGCTTGAGCACTTACACATATTTCAGCTGTGCAAAGCACATTTTGAAGTCTCAAGCACCTGAAAATGAGAAGAAAAAATATAATAAGAATTATCATTGATCTCAACAGCCATTAATGACAAGTATGAGTTTTGAAATTGAAAATAAATCACTAGCAAAGTAGAACAAAGCAGTTATCCATGATAAGGTTAAAAACGAGTTAAACAGGAACATGGTATGACCAACTAATGCCATATGATCCCACCTTGCATAGGATCCAATTCTGGTCCAATGATATGATAGTCTTGAATACTCCCGAGCAATGTCCTCACTGAGGTAAACAGAACTCATGATTTTAGCTGCATAGATCATTGTTAGACTTGAAGGTAATCTCAATCGCTACAACTGGTGCAGTTACAACTAACTAGAAGCATAACATGGAGCTTTCTTGGCCATAAAACAAATCAGCCCATACTTGTAAGATAGTTGTTCACTGTATAAGTAATAACCAAATAATGTTCAGCATAACAAATAATGAAGGAGGCATAACGGGTTTTCTATATTCACCTGACATACTTATTTCATGAATACTCCCACGAAACAAAGGAAGCAACGCAGCCTCTGTAGCTTCATCCAGGCACCTGTCGAAGAAGTGGCGAAGTCAGTCCAGACTGGATTAATTAACGGTCAACACAGCTTGTAATGGTTTGATAACACACTCTTGCAAATGCTTTTCCCAGTACTGTTGCTGCCAATCTTCAGTAACCAAGTTATCATGTCCAGTGTTATCACGTAAGGGCCAGCGAGATTTGAACAATGCCTGCCAAGCGGTGCTGAAGTCTTCACACCTGCGAGCATCAGCACAACGCACGTGTTAAATATCTAAGGTGTATTCTGTTGGCCAATGTCTTTTGACAAATACGATAACTGACTTAATGGTGTGCAGATGAGTGTAACCTTGAACGTTTTGTCCCACGACTATTGCCGTCGGGCCCTCCAGATCGAACAGCAAGGGAAGTAGAAGAGCAGCATCTAGGATGGGAAATCAGAAATGCAAAGTGTAAGAAACTAGTAAAAGAAGATAGTCTACAACTCTACATCCGTGGTCCATGGGAGGAGGGAGAGGGGAACAGAGGAGGATACCGGGCATGGGCGGCGTGATGGAGCGATTCGAGAGCGAACGGCGGCAGACAAGATGCCAGCTGGTGGAGAAGCTCCCAGGGCAGCGCCTCCGCGACCTGCTCCGGCGTCAGGTGGCCATCCTCGGCCTCGTGCTCCTGGGCCAACCCATCGAAATGACCAGATCGACCCGCGCCTGCTGCGTCGGCGGTGAGATGGGATGCTACCGTCTGTAAGCACAGCGACAGCAAACTGGGCGCCGCCGCCGTCGTGCCGACATCCGCCATGTCCGTCCCCTGTTCGGCTCTGCAAGTTGGGCGTGGCAGCGGCGGCGAGGGTGGTGATGGAGGCCCAACAGCAGAACACGACCGAAAACTCGGTGTCGTACCAGGCCGAATCAAAAGAGTTCTCGCGAGATGCTCTTAGCCCAACTCGAGCGCGGGACGTATTTCATCCAGAATTGCTTATTAACACGCGTGCCAGGACTCGCACACTAGCGTAGCGGGTCCCACCCACTTTCTCCCTCCCGACGGCGACGGCGAGGACGAATCTTATCGCGGGGTGCGTGGGGTGGGAAATCGAATGGATCGCCGGCGGCTGCAGTCGTTTTCCTCCTCCGACGAGATCTCCGGCGGCGGAATATTCTGGGGAATATCCGTGCGAGGCTGCGGGCCTTCGCACATGTGAAGACTAGACACCCCCTCTATTTCATCCGCCCGCATCCTTTTTCCATGTCCGTGTTAGCTGAGGCAAGGTCAATAGACCAACACATTGTATTCGCATTTCTATCCGCTTTCGTGTCCGCACGGATCCATTTTATGCGTCTGCGTCTCATGGATTGAGGCGGATACTCCGTGCGTCCGCTCCATGTCCAGGCCTAGGCCAGAGACGGAGCCATTGTCCGTGCAGGTAATCCGGCAGGCTACGCCTACCATATGTCATCCCCACCGTGGAACGAGCACGACAGCGATAGCCCCGAGTTTTTGGCGGCGATCGCTGACTCGGTGGCGACGCTCGAGAGAGACTCCCCGGGCCTCATGGGGACCATCGCTTCCACGCAGATGGCGGCCTCCTTCTCTTCTGGCGGCGCTTCCACCAGCCGTGCGCCGCGTCAAGACGACGCCTCCACCAGCCGTGTCGCCTCCTCCTCCACCGTCGTATTCCTCGACGAAACGTGTGGTGGGACGAGGACGAGTAGGCCTAGGGTTAGGGCTAGGCTAGGTGGGCGTGGTCAAATTTCAGTCAAACTTTTGTAAAATATAATCAAAATATGAATGAAATTTGAAACTTTTTGTTTATTTGCATTTAAGATTTTTTTTGTTTGGGGGCGTCGATGGGGGCAGCACCCATATTATGGTGGACACATGTCCGCCACCCCCGAATAGGACCCAATTAGGGATGCTGGACAAGATTTTGACGGCTACCGGTGGAGATGCTCTTATCCTATCCTACGTGCACGTCCATGCTTAAACAGATGTTGTCTTAGAACACGTGCAGACCAACATGGACAAAATTGACCTACTGATGCACAAAATAAACCTGTTTTAGAATCAATTCAGATTTACTCCACCTATTCCATTTGCACCGTGTAGTTAGAATTTACTAGTTAGTGGGCACGTGCAACGCACGTCTGCACAATGGAACACAATTTTTTGAATCCTTTCATCTTATGAGTTTACTTATCTACAGTTTTTATTTGTATCTACCATAATTTGAAGTCAAAATGCTATAATTTAGCCTAAAGATGCCCATATTTTATTGAATCAAGTTCATCTCCTAAATTATATACCTGCAGTAACTCATATGCAATGATGACCCTAATGAAATCACACAGGTGGCACATGCCTCTTACATGTCTTTGAAGTCAAACCAATTGCTACATAACATAATATTCAGAGCGAAAAACATAGAACTTATTTCCCAAGTTGGATCCATGTAGACTCCATATTTTGTGCATTGTATTGAACCTCCAACAAATTTACTGGTCAATCAGCGGTGCATTTATAAAAAAAGTGCAATACAGCCGACATTTAGGAAGCAATGTGAAAGGAAACAAAATTAGCGTACTGCTCAATCAGCATGACTTTATCCAAAAAGAAAAACTGGACTTTGGTGTGACTCAAACAAAGATGCAATTTAGGCCACAGACCTTCTTACAGTTATATAAACATATCTAGGCTTATGTTGAACCACACATGTGGAAGCAAATGTCTACATACTTGGTCAAAGAGATTGAAACTGGTGGTGTAAACACTTAACTTAAAAGACTGAAAAAAATGTGCAGTCGATGTACCATTTATTTTTCAAGTGTTTTCATCAAAATTAACTAAAACTGGCGGTGTAAAACATTGGACATAAAAGACTGAAAAACATGTGCAGATCTTCAGGTTTCTAGCCTGCACCACGGTCCACCCACACAGACCGTCCTTAACTGGGGGATCGTCGCTCTGTACACCGCCCGTCCAGGAGAAGGCATGGCAGGTCTGGGTGTGTTGTTCAAGGACTGGCTCGTCGGTGGTTACAGTGTGATGGATTTAGGGTCAGGCAACTTGGGACGCCCACAGTTGGAGGCTCACCACCACAGCTGTTGAAGATCCTCGGTGACGGACTCCGGCGGAACCAGTATGATGACCCTCCGTTGTGCCTCGATGACGTTCTGTACTGGCGGCTGCAGCTTGAGGACCAGGCCGACATTGTGGTGTTTGATACAAGCGAGGAGAGGTTTCATCGTTGGATCTTCCGTCAGTGAAGGTTGGCAAGAGGTTTGTCAACGTCAAGTCCTCTTTCAGATTGATGGAAGCCTCGCCATTGCTACCACCGATCCATGCTCGTTTTCCTGCACTCGAAGCCCTCGGCGCGATAGTTGACACTCTCATGGAGGGTTGCTTCAGCAGGACAGTCCTTGTCCTAACTCCTACGTCGGCACTCTCTACAGGTGCAACCCATGCACTGCGCGGTGGTCGCGGCTACCGCTGGTTCACCTGCGCCGGAGGATCGTCGGGATCTACACCATTATTTCCCTTGACGAGTTAAACCAATATAATTTATACTAAACTCTTATACTTGATATAACTTACTTTTAGTATATTACATTCTTGATAAGTGTATCTTTCTAAGGTGTAGTTGGCATGGTCAACTAGATACTAACTCCGTGCCTCAAAACAAGGTTTATACTTTTTTAGTCAAAAGTTAATGTACTATAATTTAAGAAATCTTATGAATAAAAATGCAAATAATTACAATATTTAGTGAACATGCTATGAAAATATATTATTGATTTGGTATTCTAAATAGTCATGCGCTTGCCTATATGATTAGTCCAAGTTAATCTACGTTGAATTTTGACTATATTTATACGACTTCTTTTGAGTAACGAGGGAGTATAAAATTTTACTAGTACTACTAAATTTTTTGACAACTAAGTGTAGTCTTCTTTGTACAGTAATGTACATTAAAAATACACTTGACTTGTGCTGAATTTAAATATATTTTGAAAAAAAAACGAAGTTACATTTTCGCCTATATGGACATAGGCTAAAAATGGTTAATTTGTACTCCACCTTATTTTGCAATTTCATTGGTATTTAATTATCTTAAGTATTTTGGGAGATATTTCTACTTAGTATAGTCTAACAAATATCTTAATGGCAGTTTCGAGTTTACCAGTACATCAACAAATTTATAGAAACGTTATAGTATAAGTTGAACCATAAACTTGAGGTAAATACTACTTTATGATATCTTTCTTATGGGTTATTAATCAAATTGATGGTTTAAGTTTGATTACACAAACTAGGACGTCATGCAATTGCGGGCAGGGAGTATCAGACTTGTAACTGTGTATATTTGGTTCCTCAATTATGTATTGTGGATGAACTTTTAATTATACATAAGAACGTGAATAATTAAGGATTACTAATGATAGAGACAAGATAACAGTTAAGCAATATAGGAAAAATGTACATCAAGCAAAAGTAAGGCTAATATAGAACCTTTTCTAGCACTGAAGTTTTTTCCATCCAGAGTTTGCAAGTGCACATAGTACTCCACCAGTCTACATCTAGCAGAAAACAACGTATGTATTGTTCACCGATCTAGATTTTAGTATGTTAGCACCTGAACACAACCTTATGCTTCATCCAGTTTCATTTTTCCACTTATAGTGTCTCTAATAATTTACATGTCGCGTTTACATAGTCTGCAGCAAGAGATGTTAAATTTTTGTATTTCACAGTGGTATATGCTGCAAAAATTGGCTGCCATTCGTGTTGAACCTAGCATTTCATGTCAAGGAATGCATAATAAAGCATTACTCCAAGATACGACACATTGATAAGAGGAAACCTATAAAATAGACAAGAGTAGGGCACTGGTTGAGCAAGTGAATGTGCATCTGACATGTCCAAATTTTTGAGTTTCAGTATCAAGAAACATAAGGGCGTCCACATGGAAGCGGTAAGTCTTTATAATCCACTGTGTAGTGATATCGTTGAATACAGGGGAATTTATCCCAACACACATGGTAGCAACAACACAGCAACTGATAAAGCTCCCTGAATGAAGTGGTATCAGTCATTCTGGAGACTGTAACTCTAGTATCTGGACAGAAGAATCTATAACCAATGTCAGCGTCCAAGACATTATCCAGACAATAACCATTCTAACCTGAGGAAACAGTGAAACTTGCTTTCTGCAGTTCTACCACGTGGAAAACTGGATTTCAGGGTGAACCAATACTTCAGTCCTAGCTAACTGGCAGAAACACTAAAACTGCTATATCTCGAATTTCTCTCAACCAACAAGGGGTTCACAAAATAGAAAGGGATCATCATCCCTTCCAAATCCCCACCAGATACAAAATCCGGGACGAACTGTGATTGTTTCGAAGAGGCGGATCTGCGGCGCTCTCGGTCGTTTGAGTACTGGTGCGTCGACTGCTGCTGCCCCTGCAACTGCGTCCACATATGGGTATATCACCCGATTATCCGTTGCAGCCATAGATGCAAAGCAAGATGCAGTTAGGCACGGCGAGCTACAATACAAGGCAGGAAAAGGTGGCAGGAAATGGCCTGTTTTCGCTGCCAAGGCAGGACATGGGTGATGCGACCGGCGATGCGGCCGAACCTCCTATAGCGGCAAGGTCCGAGCCTTTTGCCCCTTCGAGTGAGCTGCTTGGGCACCATTCGGCTCGGACGGTGGTGCAGCAGGTGGCTACATCTCCGTCTCCGCCGTCGATCTTCGGGTAATCTTCAGTCGCGAGAGCTTCGTGCTCTACCGTGGGCTCTCCATGCACCACAGGAGGTGGGGCTGGATCGAACGCGCCGCGACTGCTGCTTGTTGCTCTCCGGGTACCCCAGGAGGGGGTGCTGGATCGAGTGTTGCAGGGTGATACGTCTCAAACGTATCTATAATTTTTGATGTTCCATGCTTGTTTTATACCAATTGCTACATGTTTTGCATCTACTTTATATCACTTTTATACATTTTTTGGGACTAACCTATTAACAAGATGCCGAAGTGCCAGTTCCTGTTTTCTGCTGTTTTTGTATTCCAGAAAAGCTAGTCTGGAAATATTCTCGGAATTGGACGAAACTACACGGGGGTGCCTATTTTTCCAGAACACGCCTGACGGAGCGAAGGAGCAGCAGAGGAGGGCCACCAGGAGGCCACACGCACCTAGGGCGCGGGCCCCCCTTCTGCCGCGCCCTAGGGTGGTGTGGGCCCCTCGGGGGTCCGCAGCCGCCGCCCTTTCGCCTACTTATTCCCCCCGACGCGAAAACCCTAAGTACCTGAGCAAATATCCACGAAAAGATCCAGAGACGCCGCCGTCGTCAACCCTAGCTCGGGAGGGTTCAGAACCTCTTCCCGGCACCCTGCCGGAGAGGGGAATCGTCACCGGAGGCTTCTACATCGCCATGCCTGCCTCCGGAGTGATGCGTGAGTAGTTCATCCTTGGACTACGGGTCCATAGCAGTAGCTAGATGGTTGTCTCTCCACTTTGTGCCATCATGTTTAGATCTTGTGAGCTGCCCTACATGATCAAGATCATATTATTGTAATGCTACATGTTGTGTTTGCTGGGATCCGATGAATATTGAATATTATGTCAAGTTGATTATCAATCTATCTTATATGTTATTTAAGATCTTGCATGCTTTCCGTTACTCGTAGATGCTTTGGCCAAGTAGATGCTTGTAACTCCAAGAGAGAGTATTTATGCTAGATAGTGGGTTCATGTCTCCGTTTAACCTGGGACAGTGACAGAAAGTTCTAAGGTTGTGGATGTGCTGTTGCCACTAGGGATAACCTAACGATGCTATGTCCACGGGCATATGTGTTTGTTTACATTACGCACTTTACTTAATGCAATTATCCGTTGCTTGCAACTTAATACCAACGGGGGACTCGGATGACAACCCGGCGGTGGATTATTAGTCATAGATGCTGTTGGATAACGTCTATGTATTATGTCGTAATGCCCAATTAAATATCATAGTAGTCAACATGTCATGTATATGCATTGTCATGCGCTCACTATTCGTCAATTGCCCAGCTGTAATTTGTTCACCCAACATGTTAGTTATCTTTTATGGAGAGACACCACTAGTGAACTGTGGACCCCGGTCCATTCTTTTACACTGATTAAACAACCACAAACTGCAAACTGTTCCTTTTTCATTCTCTGCAATTTAATACTCATTTTCCACACCATACGTTTAATCCTTTGTTTTCAGCAAGCCAGTGAGATTGACAACCTCACTGTTTCGTTGGGGCAAAGTAGTTTGATTGTGTTGTGTGCAGATTCCACGTCAACAGTCCAGACTCCCTCGACAGCTATTTTTCTGGCGCCGTTGACAACCTTCTGAAGAGTTGCTGCTCCTACTGGTTCGATAACCTTGGTTTCTTTCTGAGGGAAAACTTGCTGCTGACTACATCATACCTTCCTCTTGGGGTCTCCCAACGAACGTGTGTTTCACGTCATCAAGCTATTTTTCTGGCGCCGTTGCCGGGGAGACAGCAGTCTTCTGCAAGGGGAGTTTCACGCTTCCAATCTCTTTACTTTGTTTTTGTCTTGCTTAGTTTATTTTATTTTATCTTGTTTGCTTTCAATTATCAAAAACACAAAAAAATTAGTTACTTGCATTTAGTTTATTTTCAGTTTTGTTTTCTGTTAGTCATCATGTCTAGCCCTGTTCCAGTAGTAATGTCACCTGAAGAAGAGATCTTCACTTTCAAGCAAGGGAGTGAGGAGAGTTTTAAAGATGCTTGGTCTAGAATTTGAGTCCTATGCTAAAACTGAACCTAAAATGACTTTAAGCCTGCTTCTTAGTAGCTTTTATTTTGGTCTTGTTCTTTGCTACAGATATGCTTTAGATGCTGTGGTAGGAGGAGATTTCCTTCGTTATGATGGGGATCAAGCTTTTAATGCTATAAAAAAATTGATTACAATTTCTAGCCCCCAATCACTAAAATTGATTTGGCTTTGACAAGCATAAGTGATAGACTTAACGCTCTTGAAACGAACATATCTGGTCTAAAAGAAGGGTATAATCAGATTCGTGAACATTATGATAATGTGCCAGTAAATTTTGAACCATCGGGATGGATTCCCTCAGTAAAAGTTGTTATAAATGGTGAAACTTTTCATTCTCGCTGTGATATTATGTCTGAATTCTGTTTAATGCCCAAGAATATTTTGATTCCTTAAATCTTTGGGAGCTTTCCAAATGCGAAGATTGTATAACTTTGGGTGATAATACTATTAAATTACCAAGGGGAAACTCTTAGGGATAACAATATCTATTGATTATCTTGTCATTGAATGTGCAGGAGTAGGACAAATTACGCTTGGAAGATCTCTGTTGAAACGCTTTGGAGCAATAATAGATGTGGGCCAAGGCACTATGAATTTCGCCTCTTCACCTATGTGTAACCAAGTATTTCCTAAAGATAAGGTAAAGGTAAGAGAGCTAAGCGTAAGAATGTTGATGCTTCTTCACTTGGTAATACTTGATGCATGCTTTGTGCCTAGCTAAAAGGCGTTAAAGAAAAGCGCTTATGGGAGGCAACCCATTTTATTTTTCTGCAATTTTTCTTTTATTGAGTCAAGGAGTTGTTTACTTCTGTAGCAACTCCTTTGTATCTTTATTTTCTCGCATTGTTGTGCCAAGAGTAGCCTCTAATGTTAAGATGATGCTTAATTTTGATTGCTGCGCAGAAACAGATTTTTGCTGTTCACTGTACGAAATTCCTAAAATCACCAGATTGTTAATTAAATCTGAAATTTTTGTGCGTAATCTTTATGAATGTCTGAAACTTTCATTAGTTCAGAGTTTTCGATCTGAGCGTCGTAAGTGCCTCGAAAAAATTCGTCTTTGCGGACTGTTCTGTTTTAGACAGATTATGCCTTTTTATTTTGCATTCTCTCTTTTACTAGTGTTGAGTGAAATTCTTTTTTGGGTGGAAGAGCTTCACATAACATCAGTGGCTGTAGCTAATGTTTAAAGTAACAAATCATATTGCGTCTTTATAGAACATGTGAATTTTTGATTATGCACTAACCCTCTAATGAGATCTACTTTGAGTTTGGTGTGACGGAAGTTTTCAAGGGTCAAGAGAGAAGGATGATATAATAGGATCAAGAAGAGTGAAGAGCTTAAGCTTGGGGAGGCTCCCATGGATCTCCCCAGCATATTTCAAGAAGACTCAAGCGTCTAAGCTTGGGGATGCCCAAGGCATCCCCTTCTTCATCGTCAAAATTATCAGGTCATCTCTAGTGAAACTATATTTTAATTCTTTCACATCATATGTGCTTTTCTTGGAGCGTCTGTGTGCTTTTATTTTCAGTATTGCATTTTATTTTCAATAAAGCTTGACTGGACCCTAGCATTCTTGATTGGGAGAGAGACACGCTCCGCTTTTTCATGAGAATACTCCTATTCTTCACTTATATTTGTTGAGTATTCATATCTAGCGCTGTTCAGCTTTTAGCTCTTGTTTTCATGTATCTCTTGTCAGAGCTATTAGCTTTCTTTTGTAGAAAGTACTCTCTTGCTTCACTTATATTTGTTTGGAGAGTTGATGAAATAAATTGATTGGTGTTTGGTTGGTTCAGAAAATGTTGCATGTGGTAATTGGTATAAGGAAAAACTTGCTTAATCTTGTAGATCACTAAAATGGATAACTTGATGCTTGTCAATTGTTTTGAGTTAACAAGTAGATCATGATTAAATTGTGCATCACATGAGTTAAGCCTATTAGTGAAGAACTACCGTAAAGCTTGTTGAAAATTTGGTTTGCATCGGTGGTATCTCTAAGGTCTAGATATTTTCTAATAACAGGGTTTGGTTAACAAGGAAGACGGTATGAAGTCTTATAACGTTTGCAATATGTTTGTCATATAAAACTTGGTGTACGGGTTGATATTCTTGTTTGCTTACATAACCTTGCTAGCCTAAACTCTGTACTGAGAGGGAATGCTTCTCGTGCATCCAAATCCTTGAGCCAAAATCCATGCCATTTGTGTCCACCATAACTACCTATATGTGGTATTTCCTTGCCACTCCAAGTAAATTTTTCATGTGCTACCTTTAAATTATTCAAAATGTTATTATTCCCTTTTTGTGTCAATGTTTACTAGCTCATGAGGAATTAGTGTGGTTATTCTTTATTCTATTTGTCGATGGACTTTTACACCTGGACTAGTGGCATATACATCCGCTTATCCAATAACTTGCAAAAAGAGCTGGCAACGGGGTGCCCAGTCCCAATTAATTACAACTTTAACCAATTAATTCTCTTCACACTTTTGCCCTGATTCATCAGTAAGCAATGACAAACAGTGAAATACCTGAATGTGTGTAAACCAAAGAGAAAGAGGGATGATCTGCCTTGCTGGTAGAAATAACGTCCTTCATGGGAGCCGCTCTTAAAAGTCCGTTCGACAGGTAGAATACTGTTCTCACCCGCTACCATTCGTTGACAATTAACAAACACCTCTCAAAAATAGATACTCCTCCATGGTATGTGATTGATGGAAGGCACCCGAGGATTCGGTTAGCCATGGCTTGTGTTAGCAAGGTTGGGAGGAGTATCAAATATTTTATGCAATCTCTATATGCTTTCAAAAACCTAAAAGCTCTAGCACATGATTTAATCCCTGCTTCCCTCTGCGAAGGGCCTTTCTTTTACTTTTATGTTGAGTCAGTTTTCCTATTCTTTCTGTCTTCCACAAGCAAACACTAGTGTCAACTTTGTTACAACATGCGTTATATGCAATGTATTGGACTTGTTATACTACTTTGTGTTGACAATATCCATGAGATAAATATGTTGAAAGTTGAAGCAAATGCTGAAACTAAATTCTTCCTTTGTGTTGATTAAATACCTTTTATTAGAAACTATTGCTTTATGAGTTAACACTTATGCAAAACTGTTTGATGCTTGTCTCGAAAGTACTATTCATGAAAACGTTTAGCTTGTGTGATTCATTGTTTACTCATTATCTATTTGGTAGCAAATTATAGACCATTGACTTGGATCACTTCATTCATTTACATGTGCCTTGCAATATTATATGATCAAGATTATGATAGTAGCATGTCACCTCAAAAATTATTTTGTTTTTATCGTTTACCTACTCGAGGACGAGTAGGAACTAAGCTTGGGGATGCTGATACGTCTCAAACGTATCTATAATTTTTGATGTTCCATGCTTGTTTTATACCAATTGCTACATGTTTTGCATCTACTTTATATCACTTTTATACATTTTTTGGGACTAACCTATTAACAAGATGCCGAAGTGCCAGTTCCTGTTTTCTGCTGTTTTTGTATTCCAGAAAAGCTAGTCTGGAAATATTCTCGGAATTGGACGAAACTACACGGGGGTGCCTATTTTTCCAGAACACGCCTGACGGAGCGAAGGAGCAGCAGAGGAGGGCCACCAGGAGGCCACACGCACCTAGGGCGCGGGCCCCCCTCTGCCGCGCCCTAGGGTGGTGTGGGCCCCTCGGGGGTCCGCAGCCGCCGCCCTTTCGCCTACTTATTCCCCCCGACGCGAAAACCCTAAGTACCTGAGCAAATATCCACGAAAAGATCCAGAGACGCCGCCGTCGTCAACCCTAGCTCGGGAGGGTTCAGAACCTCTTCCCGGCACCCTGCCGGAGAGGGGAATCGTCACCGGAGGCTTCTACATCGCCATGCCTGCCTCCGGAGTGATGCGTGAGTAGTTCATCCTTGGACTACGGGTCCATAGCAGTAGCTAGATGGTTGTCTCTCCACTTTGTGCCATCATGTTTAGATCTTGTGAGCTGCCCTACATGATCAAGATCATATTATTGTAATGCTACATGTTGTGTTTGCTGGGATCCGATGAATATTGAATATTATGTCAAGTTGATTATCAATCTATCTTATATGTTATTTAAGATCTTGCATGCTTTCCGTTACTCGTAGATGCTTTGGCCAAGTAGATGCTTGTAACTCCAAGAGAGAGTATTTATGCTAGATAGTGGGTTCATGTCTCCGTTTAACCTGGGACAGTGACAGAAAGTTCTAAGGTTGTGGATGTGCTGTTGCCACTAGGGATAACCTAACGATGCTATGTCCACGGGCATATGTGTTTGTTTACATTACGCACTTTACTTAATGCAATTATCCGTTGCTTGCAACTTAATACCAACGGGGGACTCGGATGACAACCCGGCGGTGGATTATTAGTCATAGATGCTGTTGGATAACGGTCTATGTATTATGTCGTAATGCCCAATTAAATATCATAGTAGTCAACATGTCATGTATATGCATTGTCATGCGCTCACTATTCGTCAATTGCCCAGCTGTAATTTGTTCACCCAACATGTTAGTTATCTTTTATGGAGAGACACCACTAGTGAACTGTGGACCCCGGTCCATTCTTTTACACTGATTAAACAACCACAAACTGCAAACTGTTCCTTTTTCATTCTCTGCAATTTAATACTCATTTTCCACACCATACGTTTAATCCTTTGTTTTCAGCAAGCCAGTGAGATTGACAACCTCACTGTTTCGTTGGGGCAAAGTAGTTTGATTGTGTTGTGTGCAGATTCCACGTCAACAGTCCAGACTCCCTCGACAGCTATTTTTCTGGCGCCGTTGACAACCTTCTGAAGAGTTGCTGCTCCTACTGGTTCGATAACCTTGGTTTCTTTCTGAGGGAAAACTTGCTGCTGACTACATCATACCTTCCTCTTGGGGTCTCCCAACGAACGTGTGTTTCACGTCATCACAGGGCGGGCGAGCTTCGGGGCACCGGTATACATCACGTCGATGCCAACCTTTCCAATCAACCAACTAGAGCATCATCGACTTTGGTGGTATTCTAGACGTCGAGGCCCAGGGAGTTCGTTTCAGTGGACACATCCGTGTGCAACACAATGCCGATGACACGCAGATGGGAAGGGCTATGGCATTGGCGGATCGGCGTGACGGCGTGCAAGGTACTAACAAAACTCCTTCTTCCATTTTGTCTTTTTCTGATTAACAAATTGCGGATAGAGCACCTAAGTTGGGGGTGTCGCTAGGGTTGATAGATAAACAAGTTATTGACTCGGCCACTTTGATTAAGAAGGCAGAATTAGAGCGTTCAGTTTGTATTTTGCAAAATAATATGAAAGAAAAATACGATGACCAGCCACATAGTTTGATTCTTAATAATGCCTCAGTTCTAACAGAAGATCTTGAGGAGGACGATATTAATAGGGCATTGGAGGATCAGATGGATCTTTCAGTCCTACCTGAAAAGGTCAAGAGGACCAGGACAAGGAAAGATTACTCTTGTTCGAATAAGCGTCGAAGTGCTAGAATTAAAATACAAAAGAAAAGAAAAAATGCATAATTTAAAAGGAATGTTCTGGAATAGTGAGGGTTTTCGTGATCCGGGAAAACACTTGTTCGTTCAAGAATAAATTCGTGAGAAAAAATTAGATTTTCTAGCCTTGTCCGAGACCGGAAGATCTAATTTTGCCACTCCTTTTTTAAATCATCTAGCGGCTGGGCAAGATTTCAATTGGTTTTGTTTACCGCCTAGAGGTAGGTATGGGGGCATGCTTCTAGGGGTAAATGCAGCAACCCTTCAGGTCACAAATGTTGATGTTGGGGATTTTTGTGTTAAACTTTTCTTAAAGACAAGGAGTGATGGCTTTCAGTGGGTTTTAGTGTCGGTCTATGGGGCTGCCCAAGATGAACACAAGCCCCAGTTCTTGTCAGAGTTAGTTCGTTTATGTGAAAATGAACCACTACCGATGATGGTGGGTGCGGATTTTAATATAATACGAAAACCTGAAGAAAAGAACAATGATAATTATAACCCAAGATGGCCAATGATGTTTAATGCTATTATTGAGAGCCTAGAGCTCAAAGAGCTTGAACTCTCGGGCAGACAATACACTTGGGAAAATAGGAGAGAAACTCCTACCTTTGAAAAAATGGATCGGGTTCTTGCTACTACCGAGTGGGAACAGAAATTCCCTTTGGTGACGGTGCAGGCCTTAACCAGATTGGGATCCGATCATACTCCCATATTGGTTGATTCAGGGGTTCATGCTCATGTAGGAAATATGGCACGATTCTCGTTTGAACTTTCATGGCTTCGATTGGAAGGTTTCTATGAGATGGTAGCACGCGAATGGTCTTCTTTTGCTAGAGGAAATATACCTATTGAGGTGTGGCAAAATAAAATAAAACATCTACGCCATTTCCTTAAAGGATGGGCCAAGAATCAAAGTGGGAAATATAAAAAAGAAAAAGAAAGGTTGTTGAAAATTATATATGAGCTTGATATTAAAGCTGAAAGCAATCCGCTATCTGTGACGAAACGAGATACCCAAAGGGATGCAAATGATAGGCTCTGTTGTCTTCGGCGTGACGAGGAGACTAAATGGGCACAAAGGGCGAAAGTAAAACATGTTCAGGAAGGTGGAAACAACACAAAATATTTTCACCTTATCGCTAATGGTAAACATAGGAAGAAGAAATTTTTCCAACTAGAGCAAGATGAAGGAACTATTGTAGGGCAGGAGAATTTAAAAACTTATATTTCGGAATACTATAAAAAGTTGTTTGGGGACTCTTCACCCAATGACATTACAATGGACGAACATGTAACTCATGATATTCCGCAATTATCACAAGAGGAGAATAACATTCTTACAGCTGATTTCTTAGTGAAAGAAGTGTACGAGGCTATTTCTCAAATGGAGTTGAACAAAGCACCAAGACCAGATGGTTTCCCTGCTGTGTTCTATAAAAACTTCTGAGAGGTTATTAGGGATGATTTAATGGCTTTATTTGTTCAGTTAAAACAAGGAAACTTGTCTTTGTTTAAATTGAACTTTGGGGTTATTACCCTGTTAGCCAAAAAAGATAATGCGGTTCAGATTCAACAATATCGACCAATATTCCTTCTCTTCAAAATCTTCACGAAATTAGGTACTAATCGTATTACTGAAATTGCACAAAAAAAATCAGGCCGACGCAGTCGGCGTTTATGCCTGGACGACACATTTTGGAGGGGGTGGTTGTCTTGCATGAAACAATCCATGAACTTCAGAGGAAGAAAATGGACGGGGTTATTTTTAAAATTGACTTTGAGAAAGCTTACGATAAAGTTAAATGGCCTTTCCTCCAACAAGCTTTGTGTATGAAAGGTTTTGCGCAAGAATGGTGCAATTGGATTATGCAGTTTGTTCAGGGGGGAAGTGATACGTCTCCAACGTATCCATAATTTCTGCTGTTCCATGCTTATATTATACCATTTGCTACATGTTTTATGTACACTTCATATCACTTTTATGCATTTTCTGGGACTAACCTATTAACAAGATGCCACAGTGCCAGTTCCCTGTTTTCTGCTGTTTTTGGTTTCAGAAAGTTACTTCTGGAAATATTCTCGGAATTGCACGAAACAAAAGGCCAAGTCCCTATTTTTCCAGCACGTACACGGAGTCCGAAGGAGAGACGAAGGAGAGCCACGAGGTGGCCAAACCACAGGCTCGCGCGGCAGTGGGCCCAGCCGCGCCACCTGGTGGTTTGGGCCCCTCGGGGTCCGCCGACATCGCCCCTTCGCCTATTTATTCCCCGAGGCGTGAAAACCCTAAAACACCGAGCCTTTCATCCAGAACATATTCGCTGCCGCCGCCGTCGTCAACCCTAACTCGGGGGGGTTTCTGAAGCTCTTCCCGGCACCCTGCCGGAGAGGGGAATCATCACCGGAGGGCTCTACATCGCCATGCCCGCCTCCGGAGTGATGCGTGAGTAGTTCATCCTTGGACTATGGGTCCATAGCAGTAGCTAGATGGTAGTCTTCTCCACTTGTGCCATCATGTTTAGATCTTGTGAGCTGCCTATCATGATCAAGATCATCTTATTGTAATGCTACATGTTGTGTTTGCTGGGATCTGACTTATATTGATACCTATGTGGAGCTGAATATTATATTATCATGTCTATGTCATTTGTGATCTTGCATGCTCTCCGTTACTTGTTGAAGCCTTGGCCAAGTGAATACTTGTGACTCCAAGAGGGGGTATTTATGCATGATAGTTGGGTTCAACCTCTATTTAACCTGGGATAGTGACAGCAAGTTCTAAGGTTGTAGATGTGTTGTTGCCACTAGGGGTAAAACAGCAATGCTTTATTCAAGGATGAATGTATTGTTTACATTACGCACATTACTTAATGCAATTGTCTGTTGCTTGCAACTTAATACTGGAAGGGGTACGGATGTTAACCGGAAAGTGGACTATTTAGGCATAGATGCATGCTGGATAGCGGTCTATGTACTTTGTCGTAATGCCCAAATGAATCTCATAGTAGACACCACAGCTCACACATGCATGTTATATGCACTTATCAATTGTCAATTGCCCAGCTGTAATTTGTTTACCCAGCATGTTAGTTATCTTATTGGAGAGACACCACTAGTGAACTGTGGACCCCGGTCCATTCTTTTACATCTGAAATACAATCTACTGCAATCATTGTTCTCTACTGTTTTATGCAAACAAACATCATTTTCCATACGATACGTTTAACCCTTTGTTTTCAGCAAGCCGGTGAGATTGACAACCTCACTGTTAAGTTGGGGCAAAGTAATTTGATTGTGTTGTGCAGGTTCCACGTTGGCACCGGAATCTCTGGTGTTGCGCCGCACTACACTCCTTCACCAACACCTTCGAAGCAACCTCGTTTTCCTACTGGTTCGATTAAACCTTGGTTTCATACTGAGGGAAAACTTGCTGCTGCACTCATCATACCTTCCTCTTGGGGTTCCCAACTGACGTGTGACGTACAAGCATTGTTTCTGGCACTGTTGCCGGGGAGATATTCCCTCGTCAACTTAGAGCTAGCAGGAAGCGTCGGTATCCGGGTAAATGATGACATCGGTCATTATTTCCAAACGAAAAAAGGGCTCCATCAGGGTGATCCTTTGTCTCCAATGTTGTTTAATATAGTTGCTGATATGTTAGCCATTCTTATCGCAAGGGCGAAGGTAGATGGTCAGATTGGTGGTCTTATCCCTCATCTTGTAGAGGGTGGCTTATCAATCTTACAATATGCAGATGATACTATATTATTCATGGAACATGATATAGAAAAAGCGGTTAATATGAAACTTGTACTCAGCATTTTTGAACAACTATCGGGGCTTAAAATTAATTTTCACAAGAGTGAATTTTTTTGTTTTGGGAAGGCAAAAGAGGTGGAAGAACAATACAAGCAAATCTTTGGATGCGAGTCTGGTTCTCTACCTTTCAAATATCTCGGGGTTCCGATTCATTATAGGAAACTTCGGAACTCTGAATGGTGTGCAGATGAAAGCCGTTTCGAAGGAAAACTGGGATGTTGGAAGGGTAAGATGTTGTCCTATGGGGATCACCTTGTCCATGTCAATTCGGTTTTAACAAGCCTACCGATGCTCATGTTGTCTTTTCTCGAGATACCGAAGGGGGTACGAAAAAGACTAGACTTTTATAGGTCTCGATTTTTTTGGTAGAGTGATGAAAACAAACGTAAATATAGATTAACTAAATGGAACATCATATGTCGACCAAAGGATCAGGGGGGTCTTAGGGTTGAGGTTCTCGAACTGAAGAACAAATGTTTACTCAGGAAGTGGCTGTTTAAACTTTTAAATGAAGAAGGGGTTTGGCAGGAGTTGCTGCAAAACAAATATCTTCATAGTAAAACTTTAGCTCAAGTTGAAGCACAACCAACAGATTCTCCATTTTTGAAAGGACTCATGAGAGTTAAAGAAGATTTCTTTAGTAGAGGATCTTTTAGAATTGGTAATGGGGAAACAACAAGGTTCTGGGAGGACACTTGGCTGGGTAATTCTCTGCTAAAAAACCAATATCCATTATTATACAACATTGTGCAGCAACAAAATGTTTCAGTTCATGATGTGTTTCACAATGCGCCTCCTTTGAACCTAGGTTTCCGAAGGGCTCTTGTAGGCAATAAATGGGATATGTGGTCTCATCTATGCATTAGATTAATGGATATTACGTTGACTGATGTTCCAGATACGTTTCACTGGAAATTGACACATAACGGTCTTTTTACGGTCAAATCTATGTATGAAGATTTGATGAATGGTCATACTAGATTTTTACAAATGTATCTTTGGAAGTTGAAAATACCACTGAAAATTAAAATCTTTATGTGGTTTCTTCATAAAAAAGTCTTACTGACAAAAGATAACCTTGCAAAAAGGAATTGGCAAGGCGCCACTCATTGTTCCTTTTGTGGGAACAAGGAAAGTATTGAGCATTTATTTATCTCCTGCCCTTTTGCAAAACTTGTATGGCGTATTGTTTTTTGTACTTACAATATACCTCCTCCTACCAATGTCACTAATATGTTTGGGAATTGGTTGAATGGGATGGATAAAAAGACCAAGGATAGGATTCGTATTGGCGTCTCAGCTATTTGTTGGTCTATTTGGAATTGTAGGAACAATCTTGTTCTTAACAGAAAGGATACTTTTCATGTCTTACAGGTTATTCATATGGCGGTGCACTGGATCCAGATATGGGCTTTCCTGCTTCATTCGGACCAGCAGGACCTTATGGTGGCTGGGTGCACGAGACTCCTACTGGTGGCACATGATTTTTTCTCCCGACATACATACGTGGCAACATATTAGGCGACTTTCGTAGTTGTGTTTTATTTTGTCAGTGGCGGTTGAGACATGGCTCAATCTTTGATGTTTGGTGAGATGTAACTCGAATAATATACGCTCAAACTTTGTAATAATCGGTTGTGTACATCACTCGATGCAGAGGCTGGGATTAATAAAATTCCCTTTTCTAAAAAAAACTACTGCAGCCATAACAGGGTAGTAAAAACCCTACAAAAGCAGGTACTAGAAAAGAATGCAGAGCAGTATAGAAACATGAAGCCCGCTCCCTGATCCCCAACAGAAGGTTACATTTCCTCAAAAAAGAAAAAAGGGTATCTGGAACAAGTTTCATTGTCTATGTACATAGTGCATGTTTTGAACTAGTTTCAGATCATCTACTGCTTTTTTAATGCATCTCACTAGTTTCAGATGATCCGCAATATTCTTCAGGTAAACCGCCAACTCTCAACCGTAGGCACATAGTCTGAAATATCTGTACCAATATTAAACTAAGGGCACACTTGGATGGTCTCTACAGATTACAGAGCAGGAAATATTTTAGCCTGACTTATTGCCTAATATACCCTGATCCAAGCGGGGCCTAAGCCAACAAAATTAAGCTAA
Source organism: Poa pratensis (assembly GCA_947311845.1). Classification (NCBI taxonomy): domain Eukaryota; kingdom Viridiplantae; phylum Streptophyta; class Magnoliopsida; order Poales; family Poaceae; genus Poa; species Poa pratensis. The sequence goes on along the minus strand of CAMZMU010000083.1, from coordinate 12,664,621 downwards.
CACATGATACTACTAGGCATATATTTACTACAATTTCTTCAAACAAGTCAAGAGAAGTATCACAATTTTTATTTCTGCTATTCTATACCATTCTTCAGACCTCTAAATTCTCCAAGGAAACATAATAGTGCATTTTACATTATTTTGTATACTTTTGTGCATTTAAAAAAATCACTCGGAGTAAAACCGAGATGAAGAAGAAGAAAAAGGGCATAGGGGAGTATTATCAGCAGTTTCGAAATTCTGATATGCAAAAGGCATCAGCAGACACTGCCCGCAACAAATTCTAAAATACACAACAAGCTGATAAATGAGTACTAGGCATATCATCTCTAATGTTTATTCAGATAAGTCCAGAGAACTACTGCATTCAGTTACTTTTGCTTATCTATAGGATTCCTTAAAGAAAGATAGCAATGCATTTTACATATATTCTTTTGTACTTTGGTGCATTTTAAAAAATCACTAAGGCTAAACAGGGTAGTAAAATCCATAAAATAGCAGGTAGTAGGTAGAAAGTAGAGACATCCTACAATTTTAATCTGCTCAAATTGCCAAACTAGGAAGCTACTGTAAACAAAACGAGAATTATGCTTTTACCTTGGCAGTGTCCGCATGGGGGGAAACCCATGCCGTGGGTGTTGAAGATATGCCCTAGAGACAATAATATTTAGTATTATTTTATCTCCAAGTTTATTATTAAATGTTTATATCTTTATGCTACAACTGTATTGGACACTTGAATGGCGAATGCAAAATTATTCAAGAGGAAAACCTCCAATGCACGTGTTGAGATACGAACAGAGTAAAAGTGTTCCTGGTCTTGTCTCTAAGACTAGACTATCTTGTTATTAGATGATCATGTTTTCTTGATCATGGACTTTGTATAAGTTACATAACTATAGGAGTTTATTATCGGAATGATAATAGTACTGAACCGACCCATCCTATGATCTTGCTATGAGACAAATCATCAAACATGAAGAATAGCAATTTATCATACAGAGTTTTCATTAGTTATATTCCTATACCTTAAGAACATCTAGTGACCGCTTATTTGACACTCACACTTTGATAGTCATCATACGTCCGGCCGTAACTGGGAATAATAACGGTGGCTATTAGGTTTGAACTAGAATAAGTATTGGAACGGAGATTGTTCAAGAATGGTACTTACTCCTCCACATGATGGAGAGATACATCCTCTAGGCCATCTCAGTATTATCATGTCACCCCAATCGTCTGGCCAGACACAGTGTGATTTATCACAGGACATGAGAATACGGAATGAGAAAAGAGAATGATATCGGGAACGAGTTTGGTATGTGTTATGATCAAATGGTCTTGATCACACTAGAGGACATTGTCTCAACCTCGTGATATCATTGGTATTGTGTACGTAAGGGGATTAGCGTAATGAGAAACATAAAGAGGTTTTGTCATTCACTCGTGAATACATGGGAGCCAGTACGGACGTCTAGGTCCCAATGCTGGTTATTGTCTGGTAAGCTCCCGGGCATGTCTATGTGTTAACGAACCTTTCGGGTCACACACTTAAGCTGTGAGTCAATCTTTTATTGAGAGAATAAAGTTGTGATTTTAGTGGTAATGAGATAGTGTCGGAGTAGCTCCGATGTCACAGGAACTTGTTCCAGCGAAGGTATAGAGAAAGAGAAGGCAGACATTCCATGTCTCGGAATAATAGGAATTGTTTCTATTATTGTCGGATTAATTCAAAGGGTTTATATAAGAGGGAAATATTTATCCGGAGTATTTTGTTAGCGGACACTAGGTCTCCCGGATCATCTCTACTATATAATATGTCTTCAGGTGATGGTCCGTTTTTCTGATTCCGATTTTACCCCTATAGGTTTTGGAATATTACATTATGTGCCACCGCTAAGTAAAATAGACGATTCGTGATGACCGATGGTACGTATATGTTCCCGCACGTATCAAGTCGGAACGGCCGTCCGATTCAGACTCCAACACGACGTGCACGGCCTCGGGCGTATCCAAGTCGGAACGGCCATCCGATCCAGACTCCAACACGATGTGCACTGCCTCGGGCGATGTCCGGCACGAGGGCCGGTCGTGCAGGTGCTGCTCACCTGCGTGCGCTTGCCAACCGCGGCCACGTCTGCTCATGCAGCAGGCGGCACCAAGGGGAGCTCCTGTAGCGCGTTCTTGAAAATAAGCACGCGTTGCAGTCCGAGTGTCCGATTAGTGTAAGAATTAGGTTATCTTATGTTAGTTACGACACAAATAAAAGCTGCTACATATAATTGATACCCATAAATCAATAAGGCGCCGTGTGCAATCAAATCGTGTCTTTCGCCTCGCGTGTGCTTTGGGGAGAAGCAAGTTGCCGGAAGCAGTTTGATCTGTACATCAAGCTAGATAGGCTATCTAGCTTGAAAATAGTCATAGCCAAGCTAGCCAGGTAGCCAGACGTGCATGTCCACCTGATCGATCAACCAGGCTGCTTGCCAAATACTGTAGCTTCTATGTGCGCATCTCCGGCGACCTGAAGTAATTTGTACGTGGGATCCAAATATGTTTCTTCTTTTAATCAACGATATGCATGGATGACCAATGAAGAAAAACAAAAGGATTAAAAAACAACGTGAAATTTATCAAGAAATCAAAACAATTAAAGATTCAACCCAACTAGGAAAAAAATGGACACCAGGTAGGAAGAAATATGCAGATCTAGAACCTGAACAGAAGAGAGGAAAATGCGCGCGAGAAACACAGAAGTATGCAAATATGTAGCCAAAACAAAACAAATCTAGAAAAGAACAAATTATACCTAACCGCAAGTTTAAACGCAACAAACCATGTAAATTGTCAATTGAGATAAAGAACACTCCACGTATCGGAACAGAAGAGGAAGTTAGTGCATCTATGATGCATTAATGTATACGAAGAGGTCATATGAGATAAATTTATATCAAGTTTTCACAAAGATAAAAATGTATGAACATATATTTTTAACTATCGAGTTATTTTTACTGCTGTGTGAACTTGATGCTCATCTGGATAAATTCTTTTTATTCTACGTAGATCACTTAACTTTGGGGTAAAATATGGTTTGTGCCAGTCAAAAATTGTATTTTCACCACCGTAGCAGCGCACGGGCTGAATTTAGAGTTTCCGAGGGGCTACAATGAAAACGAGTAGGGTATTTATAGTATTTATACCCCGTAGCAACGCACGGGTTTTGTGCTAGTATAAATAGGTTTATATGATAAGAAATTAATTCCGGGAATTTTCTGTAAAATGAAATATTCAATTGGGAATAATTACACAAAATAAATAATTAATATTAATATTAATTATTAATTTATTATTAATTAAGTATTCTAAAAAATATTAAATAAAAGTTTTTATTTGGACCCACCAAAGGGGGCTACCAAGTGGGCCCATGCGGCCCAAAAGGCAGCCGCACCCCCAAGTGGGGCGGGTGGGCCAAACCGAGTGGGGGGAGGACTCCCCCCTTGGCCGAAACCCTTGTGGGCTTGGCCCACTAGGTGGAGGCGGTTTGGGAGGAGGAGTCCTCCTCCCAATCTGACTTGGGGAGGGAAGCCGAGTTGGAGGAGGACTCCTCCTCCTCCTAGGGCTGGCGCACCACTTGGGGGAGGCTTTGCCTCCTCCCCCAAGTCTCCCTACCCCTTGGCCTGCTATATAAACCCCCCAACCCCCATGGATTGAAACACACAATTATCTCCCAGGTTTTGAGGTGTCCTCTACCGGAGTTGTCTCTCTCTAATTAGATCTCATGCATTGAGAATAAGATTTCTCTGGTCTCATATAGATCTAATCAAGTTGATTAGATCTACCACCTAAACTACGCCGCAAGACAGTCTCTCTTCGTCGGCGCCATGTGTTGTAGGCGGCAGAGTGCTGACGGACTGGTGCGGTGTACGTGTGGATACTGTTAGAGCGGGTTGTGCAAGCAGTTCCTCGACGACAAGAATCGGCAACAATCTCACCTCCCGGCGTGGACGTGAGATTCTTCATCAGGCTTCACCAACATCTACTTCGACAAACACAAGATCTTCCGCAACGGTGTTTATAAGTATTCTGGATCTAGCATTATGGGGTGCTGGATATCTTCATAGTATAGATCTTGGGATGTTGCGTAGCATCGTAATCGAAATTTTAATTTACCGTACATGCAACCCAGCAGTGGGTGCCTTCTCAGTCAAGTTACTCACAATGTCTTCTGGGAATGGAATGGCACACACAACTTGGGTGTCAAGCTGTATTTCCAGAATCCGGAAACGTCGGCTATCATCGTCATGTCTTCAACATATAGACTGTTCTCATGACGCCCAGCAAATTTCTCAACTGAGGGCAAAACGACAGCTTGATTAGACCCAAGGTAGACAAAGTGCTGGACAATGTTGTTGACAGGAATGAAACCATACACATGGTCATCGTACACCTGCAACTGAAAAACCTTTGCTCTCACGGTGCTCTGATCATTCGACGATCTCAGCAAGCAAAAGATTTAAAGTTGGTCTTCACATCCAAAAATGTGGCATCTATTATTTGTCCATACCTGATACTCACCATCACCAGCATCAAGTGCAATCTCGACCATTTCTTTGTCAACCTGCCTCACACCTTCATCCAATATGACATGTGACTCATTCTTCGCTCCAACAAAAGTCATTGTGTCGCTAAAATTTACTGACAAGATTCATGGGTATATCTCCGCTCCTGGGTAGGGAGCCCAAGAGAGCTCAATCTCTTCATTCAAATCCTCTTCCACGCCACTTTAATTTTCACTGAATTATTGTAGGAACAACAACCTCATGTTGGTGGCTTGCTCAACTTCCGTGATAACCAGTATAGGGGATCTTTCACGATGAAAACTCCCTTTGGAACAATATGACCCGGAACTTCCTATAGGACTTCCTCCTGACCACACATTGGGCAATGCAGATACGTTATGTTAGGATCTTCCTGCTGCATCGCCATTAAGCCATTGGCAGCTCCCCAATACAAAAAGGACTCAAGTGGTGGAGGGAAAAGCAAGTCAACTACTTTTAACACTGGATATCCACCTTCTCCAGCATCAATTATCTTTAGAAAATATATCTTTGATGAAGAAGGACACAAGAGAATTAGCTACGGTCCAAACAACTCAAACGAACCCCATGGCGAGTTAAACTAATATAATCTATACTAAACTCTTATACTTGATATAACTTGTTGTTATTATATTACAGTCTTAATAAGTGTATCCTTCTAATGTGTAGTTGGCAACTAGATACTAACTTTGTACCTCAAAACAAGGTTTATATTTTTAATCAAAAGTTAACGTACTATAATTTTTAACCAATCTTATGAATAAAAATGAAAAAAATTACAAAATTTAGCAAACATGCTATGAAAATATATTATATGGTGGGTCTATTGATATTGATTTGGTATTCCAAATGTTTATGAGTTTGTCTATATGATTAGTCCAACTTAATCTACGTTTAAATTTATACGGCTTCTTTTGAGTAACAGAGGGGGTATAAAAATTTACTAGTACTAAGTGTAGTCTTCTTTGTACTGTAATGTACATTAAAATACACTTAACTTGTGCTTAATTTAAATATATTTTGTAAAAATCGAAGTTACATTTTCTCCTTTATAGGCATAGGCTAAAAATGGTAAATTGTACTCCACCTTATTTTGCGGTTGCATTAATATTTAGTTATTTTAGTATTTTGGGAGATATATCTATTGAGTGTAGTATAACAAATATCTTAATGGTGGTTTCGAGTTTATCATTTTATCAGCAAATTTATAGAAACTTCAATGGGATAAATTGAACCATAAACTTGACTCTCTACCTTTTTCGTAATTAATTTTGTATTACAAGTTACATTATGTTAAATAATAATCCGACAACACATGCATTCTATGTACTTGATATTCGAGTATCAACATTTAAACTAAGCACCCACGATCATAAAAATATTAAGAATTCTACAACTTTTGCATACACATAATTTTATTATCCGCGTGCTTGATCTATTTCTGGGATCAGTGCCTCTTCTGCCAGGTGAAGCGCCTAGATTTGTTGCCGATGCAGGGCTGCGCGAGGATCGCCTTCCGGAGGTTGTGTTGCCCTCAGGTATGTGGCCACCGACATGAGAGCTCCGGAGGTTGTTTTGGGGATGGGTATCCCGTCAGCGTCTTCTGTCATAAACGACGACTCGAGGTTGCGGATGGTCGCAGCCTCTCGGCGTCTGTCATCAGGTTGAGGCGCGGTCTGGAGCGCCTGTTGTCTTGCGTGACAGTAGGTCCGGAGGAGGAGAAGGAGTAGGCTGCTCGGCGAGCACTCGACGCGTCGGCGAGTTCTTTACGTCTGGCTAGATCAGCTTTCTCGCGCAACAGCTTCTCGTTTTCCTTCCATACGAGGTACTGGTATGCCATCATATCCTCTCGGGTCGCCTCCGCAGGGGGGAAGGTGCATTCTTGAACATGTTTCATGGCCTGGACTCCCATCTCTCGAGTGATTACCAGGGTTGTTACTTTGTCCGGCATGGTGACTTCCATTGGAAACACAGGTTCCTCGCGGCGGGGGCTGCCTCCGGGGTCTCTGTTTGGAGTTGCATCCACCATGAAGACTTGGACAGGGTAAGACTGTGCGGTCGAGTTCGCGTTGCTGCTGCTGCTCTCGCCGTTGGAGCTATCCTCGGAGCCGAAGATGGAGGCGACGTGGTAGACGCTGCAATCGACACAGAACTCGTCCGGCATGGCTTGGCTTGATGTGGCAGTCGATGGTGTCGCAGGTGTCAGAGTCGAAGGAGACGCGGCCGATGGAGCGGCGTGTATCGTGGTCGGTGTAGACGCGATCTCCGCAGAAGACGCGTGCGGAGCTGTCGAGGCGGATGCGATCTCCGCAATCGAAGGTGACACGAGTGTAGTCGAAGCAGATGCGATCTCCGTAGTCGATGAAGGCGCGAGTCCCGCGGTCGGGGCAGATAGAAGACGCGTGCGGAGCAGTCGAGGCGGATGCGATCTCCGCAGTCGAAGGTGACACGGGTGTAGTCGAAGCAGATGCGATCTCCGTAGTTGATGAAGGCGCGAGTCCCGCGGTCGGGGCAGATGCGATCTTCGCGGCCGATGGTGCGAGTCCCGCGGTCGATGCAGATGCGATCTCCGCGGTCGAAGGCGACGCAAGTGTAGTCGGAGGAGATGCGATCTTCGTAGTCGATGAAGGCGCGAGTCCCGCGGTCGGAGCAGATGCGATCTCCGCGGTCGAAGGCGACGCAGGTGTAGTCGGAGGAGATGCGATCTTCGTAGTCGATGAAGGCGCGAGTCCCGCGGTCGGAGCAGATGCGATCTCCGCGGTCGAAGGCGACGCAGGTGTAGTCGGAGGAGATGCGATCTCCGTAGTCGATGAAGGCGCGAGTCCGCGGTCGGAGCAGATGCGATCTCTGCGGTCGAAGGCGACGCAGGTGTAGTCGGAGGAGATGCGATTTCCGTAGTCGATGAAGGCACGAGTCCCACGGTCGGAGCAGATGCGATCTCCGCGGTCGATGAAGGCACGAGTTCCGCGGTCGGAACAGATGCGCGGTCGGAGAGACGATAGTTCCCCAACGATTCACATAAACATGCATACTGCCAAAAGTGAAATTCATACCCGAGTAGAGATCGGCGTACACCGAGCGTTGGGTTGGTGGGTGGGGCTTGAACTCGAAGGAGCCGAAACGGATCGACCTCGCGATTGCTGACAGGTCGCCGGTTGTTGTTGCGGATGGTACCGGTGCAACCATGATTCCAGCACTTGTCTTTCCCACAGACGGCGCCAGTTGACGTGGGGTTACCACGGCAAGTCCCATGGTCGAGTACCCCAGGTTGATTGAGAGGAGAAAGATGGAAGTGCTGGTAGCTACCACGGCTGACAAGTAAGGCGATTACCCAGGTTCAGGCTCCCGGAGGATAACACCCTACTTCCTGCTTGTATGATATTAATTATATGGAGGTGTTACAATGACGATCCCGGCGAGATATCGATCTTGCTAGGGTTTTGGTGATGACATATGAGCGTGGCCCAGATCGGCGGCCCTCCCAGCCTTTATATTGGAGGCTGGGTATCGGGAGTTCGCAACCGACTAGGTTTATAGGTAAGGTAAGTTTCTACCGACCTATACTACGCCTTCCTTGGGGCGCACTATGTCTTCTTTGGGCCCCCTTCGTGAGCCTTGAATGTTGTCTTCTAGTAGGCCACCCGTCGGGCCCTAATACTTGCGTGCACCAGGTATCTTCATGGTGGGGCACCCGATAGGTAGGCCCATGTCAGCAACAGTCATCGAGCTTCGCTGACGTGTACGCCATCCACGGTCCGACAGCGTCTCTCCCCATCAGCAAAGCAAACTAGAAACGATCTATGCTCTTCCTTTAGTGGCAAAGCGAAGCCACTGATCATGGCATCATGCTACCAAAAATCTCTAGCAGCTCCGCGATCCCGTAATGAAACTCTGGGCCATCTGTCTCGGGAGGGAGACTGAACAAATCTTAACGACAGTTGAAAGACAAACTGTAGCTGCAGGCGAAGCCACGCCGGCCGCGGGTGCATGGCAAATCAATTGACTCGAGTGCCTTGTCGATAGCATGCTCTGGGAATTAGCAGAGGTGACAATGTGACATACATAATCCACGAGCTCGAGCAATGTTGGGGTGTGTTTGGTTTAGGGGATATGGATAGGGGATGAGGGCACCCCCAACCACCTGGTTAGGGATAGCCAATTTTTTTGTTTGGTTGAGGGTGGGGGATGAACCACTTTTTTGTTTGGTAAATGAGAGGATGAGACGTGGTTGGGGGCATTGCTCTGCCTCGTCAACGCCTGGTCCATTCCAATCGCCACCACCACCGCCGCCCCTCGCCGCCACATACACAACAGACCAATCACCATCCCATTCCAATGGCCACTTCAAGGTCGTCACAACCAGCGCGCCAGACCACGATGGGAGCGGAGGCAGAGCGCGACCGGACCAGGGGCCCGTGGAGCCCGGAGGAGGATGAGGCGCTGCGGGCGCTGGTGGAGCGGCACGGGGCGCGCAACTGGACGGCTATCGGGCGCGGCGTCCCCGGGCGGAGCGGAGGCAGAGCGCGACCGGACCAGGGGCCCGTGGAGCCCGGAGGAGGATGAGGCGCTGCGGGCACTGGTGGAGCGGCACGGGGCGCGCAACTGGACGGCTATCGGGCGCGGCGTCCCCGGGCGGTTGGGCAAGTCGTGCCGCCTCCGGTGGTGCAACCAGCTGTCGCCGCAGGTGGAGCGCCGGCCCTTCACGGCCGACGAGGACGCCGCCATCGCGCGCGCGCACGCCAGGCTCGGAAACCGATGGGCCGCACCGACAAGGCCGTCAAGAACCACTGGAACTGCTCCCTCAAGCGCAGGCTCGCCGCTGTCGAGGACGAGCTTGAGCGGCCGGTGGCGCGGGCCGTTCCGCACCGCGCATGGTCGTTGTCCAAGGTCGAGCCGCCACGCTTGTGTCACCCGATTTGGCGAGCGAGGAGCGAGAAGCCCGCTGCCGACCATGGATTGGAGGGGAGAAGAAGATGGCTACCCGCCGCCGCCGTCTCGGATTCGTTCCGATGAGGTCCCGGCGCCGCCTCGATTCTTGGTCGCCGTCGCCTCTGGTTCGCGAGATGGGAAGTGAGGAGAGACGAGGGGCGGTGCGAGGAGCTCAGCCAGCGGTGGTTAGCGATATCCCACCGATTTGGAGGGACGAGCTCAGCCACCGTTTAGCAGGAATATTCCTGAAATCTGGATACCCCTGCCATCCCCACCCTCCCAACCAAACATATGACAACCACTAAAAAAAAGTGGATCCCGCTACCACTTGGAGGATACTCCCTCAACCAAACACACCCTTGATGTCCTTCTCTTTCACATCCTTTGTCGTGGTTGCGCATGGGCAGAGGAGGAGCGACGAGGAATGAGTGGAGGAGAAAACGCCTGAAACGATAAGGTACTGTCAGGGCAAGAGCGTCTTTTGTAAGTAAGAAGGACAAATTCGATTTTCCAAGAGAGAAACAATTGCGGGTGAATTGGGCTGCAGCAGGAGGACGCAGCCATGGCGGCAGCGGGGAAGCCGATCCTCTACAGCAAATGGTTCAGCTCCTGCTCCCACCGGGTCCGGATCGCCCTCAACCTCAAAGGTACGTCTAGCAACTACTACCAACTAGTCTCGCTTCCCGCATGGGTTGCAGGATCTCAAACTCTGAGGATTATGGATGCTTGATTCGATCTCAAAGCTGTAGCACAACTTTGTCAGTTAGGAGCTTTTTCTTGACTAGTTGTGTGATTCAGAGAAAATAGCTCCGGAATTTTGGAGGACCGAAGTTTATAAATTTTCTTTAAATGTTAGTACCATCATAACCATAATTTACACCATTTTTACCTGTGTTGAAGGTGTGGATTTCGAATACAGGGCGACCGACCCCATGACAGATCCAGGTATGCAGCTCCTACTTCTCTGCTCTTTATTACTACAGCCGAGTGTCTACAGTTTGTGATCGCAAATTATGATACTAGCAGCTGTAACCAACGTTGGCTGTAACATGGGTCTACAGGCTATCGTCATTAATGTCATCATAATCATAATGTCTCCAGTGATTTTTTATGACGACCACTGTCCACCAACCGATAGATTCCTCTTCTTATATTGTTGTACATGGTTGCACGCCTGATCGATTTATTTTTGAAGTGAAATTACATTGCTAGCTCCGCTACTGCAACCATGTGTGGAGAATGTAATAGCTATCATTGTCTAGTTATCTAATGAGATTTGCCTCCTAAAATTTCTTCCTTTTGCTACTTGCTATCATTCACCATGGCAAAGAATATTTGCTTCAGTCTGTGAGGCGAATTTGGTTCCCTGTAGGCTCTCATGTCTCCATGAAATTGTACGCCTGACACAATACATACAAAGCTTTTGAAATAGTCATATTGGAGAAGTTAAGGAACCATATAGAAGCTTTTGATACGCGATAGCAGTTTGCCGGTGTTAGTATGTTCTTAGGTTTATGAATGGAAAGTTTGATACCTGTTTCCTGGATCCAAGTAGGTAACTGTTTGATTATGTTGTTACTATTTTTCTTTAGAAGTAGCATTTTGTCACCATGCTAAAAAGCTTTTGCGTCATGATGTTATTTCACAGTTCTTGTTTCTTTGCAGATTATCACAAAATCAATCCTGTTAACTTCGTTCCAGCATTAGTAGATGGTGATTTGGTTGTTTCTGACTCTTTCGCAATCATATTGGTAAGCTTAAGCTCTAACTCTTCACGGCATCCGTTGAGCTTATAAAATTAACTCTTAAAACGTGTGTGCAGTGATATGTTAGCAATTGATGGATTTGTTTTATATTGAGCAGTATATGGAAGACAAGTATCCTCAGCATCCTCTCTTATCCCAAGATCTAAAGGACAAAGCTCTTAATTTGCAGGTACTCGTCTGCCTAAAGTTATATTGGCACGATGATGTTGTATTTGTTTACACATTTATGGTCAGAATACCATTAGTACGAACACTTTGAAGTGCAGAAACAAGTTTTAGATCTATATACTGGATAAAACTTGTTATGAGTTAAAAATCTTAGGGCAGGTGGAAATGCAAACTGATGATATCGAAAACATATTTTGTGCAGTTACTATTGTTGATTATTCGTTTTAATTTACACTCATATAGCATGTTTGTTCCTTGATGCAGATTGCAAGCATAGTGTGTTCAAGCATCCAGCCTCTTCAGAGCCACGCAGTCATCGTATGTACTGATAAATCTTAAGTATTTTCAGGCCAAATGTTAAACTTTCATTTTAGTTATAGTGTGATAATATGCACATAAGCTTAGCTTTTACATGATTTTTTTGTAGGGTTCTTATCTTGGCACAATGGACGCCAACGAGAGCCTTCAGATGGTTCGGCATTATATTGACAAAGGCTTCGGAGGTGCGATTTCTGCCAGTTTGCAGGATAGTTACCTTACTAGGATGTATCATCCTTTCAGCGACATAACATAGAAAAACTTACTATTTTCGTGTTCTTTCTTCTGTCTCATTATATACAGCATCGGTTTTGGTCTGAAGTCTGAACTTACCATTAATAATTTTGTTGCAGCTATTGAAAAACTATTGGACGGATGTGACAGTAAATATGCCACCGGAGTTGAAGTCCAAATGGTTTGTGCTCCCAAGTTCGAATGCGGGCTTTGTTCTTTGATTCATTCTTCTTTTCCTACGTTGCTACTTACAAATTCCTGTCAACTCTGTTAGTGTAACATTAACTAAGTTTTATAAGTGAATAACATCAACTAAATACGTGTTATATATGTTGTGGCCATTTTCAGGGAGATGTGTTTCTAGCACCCCAGATCCACGCTGGCGTGACACGCTTCCAAATCGATATGGTATGCAACGTTTCATAATGTTACTTAAGAGAAATAGAGGACATGCAAATAAGCAATGTTCTTGCACTGATTATTCGGAAACCATTGTGTATAAGCTTCTATTGATATTTCCTCTGGCAGTCAAAGTACCCTATTTTGGCAAGGCTTCAGGAAGCTTACAATGAACATCCTGCATTTCAAGCAGCACTGCCTCAAAATCAACCAGATGCACCTAAATCCCAGGAAGCTTACAATGAACATCCTGTATTTCAAGCAGCACTGCTTCAAATCAACCAGATGCACCTCCATCTCAGTAATCAGGATTTTGATCGAGCTATGTACGACCGATCTCTGATTATCAGTAACCGTTTGTAATAGGTTTTCAGCATTAGGCCGTACTAGCATCCTACATATAAATTCAAAGTTTGATGTTCAGTGTAAGAAAAGTAGTATAGACACACCCATGTATGATCTTGACGCTGTTGTTGAAGTGAATATATGTAGTTTGTGATATGTGTAAAATCAAGAAGGAAGACCAGACAAGCATGGTATGGTTAATAAAAAAGACATATCTTGGCCTTATCTTCTCCTTTTTTTCTTATCTTTGCCTCCTCTATAAATCTACAATCGAATCATACACCTCTTTGTCCAGGGTGACTTCACCTCTGCAAATCAGGAGAGTCTGGTGCATATATGTTGTGGTGTCTACACCCTCGTGTCCCTATATTATATCTCTAATATGTAGATGTCGATTCAGATTTGACAAATCATTTGGTGAAACTACGAAGTACGGTAAACTTCATAGTTTAAGCCTTAAGCCACTGCCAGCTAATGAACATCAAAATTAGTAATCAGAGGTTTAGAGCAACTCATTCCCTTGAGCAAAGGATCTAGTTCGCCTCCTCAAATTTATCTCTTTCCTAAAAAATATTAATCCACGTCTCGAACCTCTTAAGTTCTTATGAGTAGTCGACGTAACAACAAAACAGTAGTCGAATGGACTGCGACATTCCTGACGAAAACAATAAGAGACAGCTGTTCAGCCGACAGTAATACTCAGCTAGCAATAAGGCGCCGGGTCCGGATGGTTTTCCTGCTGAGTTCTACCAGCAATTCTGGGAAACCATAAAGGCTGACCTGCTTGAGTTATTCAGATGCTTGCATGCCGGACAACTGGAGTTGTTTCGCCTTAACTTTGGGAAATCGTTTTGTTACCTAAGATTCAGGAGGCCGAGAGGATACAACAGTATCGGTCTATATGTCTCCTGAATGTTAGTTTCAAAATCTTTACGAAAGTGGCAACCATTAGGTTAAATTCTGTGGCTGATCATGTGGTTAAACCTACCCAAACAACATTTATGCAAGGGAGGAATATACTTGATGGGATCGTCGTCCTACACGAAACCGTTCATGAGATGCACACAAAAAATTTAATGGGGTGATATTCAAAATAGACTTTGAAAAAGCCTATGATAAGGTTAAGTGGACGTTCCTCCAACAGACTCTGAGAATGAAAGGTTTCTCGGATGAGTGGTGTGCTTTAATTCACAATTTTGTTTCGGGGGTAGTGTGGCTGTCAAAGTCAATGATGCATCGGCCATTACTTTCAAACAAAAAAGGGATTAAGGCAAGGTGATCCCCTATCGCCTATACTATTTAATATAGTGGCTGATATGTTGGCAATCATGATTGAACGAGCAAAAGAAGATGGCCAAATTGAATGGGTAGTCCCACATCTTGTCGATGGGGGATTATCTATTCTTCAATATGCGACGATACAATTCTCTTTATAAAGTAGCGAATCTGAAATTAATATTATCAGCATTCGAGCAATTACCTGGGTTGAAGATCAATTTCCACAAGAGTGAATTGTTTTGCTTCGGAGATGCCCAGGACGCAGCTGCTCAATATGCCGAAATATTTGGTTGTGAGCAAGGTCAATTTCCTATTATGTATTTGGGAATTCCAATACATTATAGGAAGCTGACTAATGCGGAATGGAAACACGTAGAGGAACGTCTACAAGCGAGGCTGTCTAGTTGGAAAGGAAAATTACTATCGCTTGGCGGGAGGTTGGTTCTCATTAATTCAGTACTAACTAATATGGTATTGTACATGATATCCTTCTTCCAGCTACCAAAAGGGTCTTACATAGATTGGATTACTTCCGATCAAGATTCTTTTGGCAAGGAGATAGTGAGAAAAAATATCGACTGGCTAAATGGAATGTTGTTTGCCGACCAAAAGACTACAGGTTAAGAATTCAGCTCTCCTCGGTAAGTGGCTTTTTAAGCTACTAACCAAAGATGGGGTTTGGCAAACGCTACTTAAAAGAAAATATATTGGCACGAAGCGGTATCACAGGTATATTGGAAATCTGGTGATTCTCACTTCTGGGCCGGTCGGATGGCGACAAAGAAACATTTCTTCCGCTTCGGAGTATTTAAAATTAAGGATGGATCGGAGATTAGATTCTGGGAGGACAGATGGTTAGGTAATACCACCCTCCGGGATCAGTACCCGACCCTATACAATATTGTTCGTCACAAGGGTGATACCATAGCCACGGTTATGCAGTCTTCACCACCCAATGTGACGTTCAGGCGAGATCTAATTGAGCCGAGACTAACGTCTTGGAATGCCTTGCTGGCACGGTTGACTTCTGTTCAACTTACACAAGGTCCCGATGAGTTCCGCTGGAATTTATGTGGGAATGGAAAATTCTCGGTGGATTCCATGTATAGGGCGTTAGTCCATTCCGATGTGCTAGTCGATGATAATAAAAAAATATGGCAAATGAAGATTCCGCTTAAACTTAAAGTGTTTGCTTGGTATCTTCGTAGGGGTGTCATTTTAACAAAAGATAACCTTGTTAAGCGAAACTGGCATGGAAGTACTGAGTGTGTGTTTTGTCCACAATAGGAGACAATAAAACACTTATTTTTCGAATGTAGTTTTGCGCGTTCTATTTGGTCATCTATCCAGATAGCTTCTAACTTATATCCACCCAAGTCTGTTGCAAATGTATTTGGCAACTGGCTACATGGGATTGATAAAAAGTTTAGAACTGTTATTAGGGTGGGAGCGATAGCCGTTATATGGTCGCTTTGGCTGTGTAGAAATGACAAGGTTTTCAATGATAAAGATTTTTCTTGTTTGCAGGTACTCTACCGGTGTACAAGTATTCTCCGTTCGTGGTCCACATTATAACGGGCGGGGCATCGAGGCCTCTTTACGGAGGCATGTACACAACTGGAAGAGGTGGCGAGGGATATTTTTATCCGACATGGATGGTCGCTTGATCGTCGGATTGGTCCTCCATAGGCATTGGCGTTCATCATATGCATTGGCGTTTTACTTACTCATGATTGTAATTCGTCTAGTGCTATATTTTTTTTTCATTCTGTGGGACTACGGCTGTGTGCATGTCTATGCAGAGGTCAGGTGTAATGCTTAAAACTCTTTAAGTAATAAACCCCTTTATAAAAAAAAAGACAAATTTCAGAAAACAGCAAAACGTGACCAAGAGTTGATCCTAGGCTTGTAGTCGACGTAAAAGTTTCCAATTTCCAGAATGGCATGGTCAGTCCTAATCCTGATTGTATGGAGAAACACGCACGCCACGCATATATATGTGCATGAGAGTATTAACCTGGATACAAATACAAATTACAAAAGCAGTATAATCTAGACCATCCTAGCGTTATATCCATCGCGGATGACTTGCACGAGCGTAGCAGCAGCTAGCGCCTCAATGCTGACGTTCAACGTCGAGCCTGTAGCTTGGCATACTAGAGACAGAAATTTTAGTTGTATATCAAACAGAAAATCAGGATCACGTACGGAGCAGGACGAGCAGAAGGCGCAGGACGAGCAGAACCGCTGATGGGTCACCCATGTTGATGAAGAGCTTGCTGATATCGGGGAATAAATCATCGTTGTAGAAGTAGTCGATGTTAGTAGTCGCATGAGTGCGTTCCCCCAAAAAGTTGATCGCCTCTCGACCATACCTCTCAGAGGCCTACTGTCCCTCCTCGCGGTGACCGGGGAGTAATCACACGTCCGAGTCAGTAACAGACCACGATTCAAAAGAAGCAATTAGCGCGTGCACTAATGATTTGATTAATTACTCATTAGTTTTCCTGGCAACATGCATAGGCATATATGAGCTCGGTTCGGCTCATTTCTGAAACACGACGCACACATGCTTCGTGTCGAGGCGAGAGCGAGGCGGGCAGCGGAGGGAGAGCGCGCCTGTAGGTTCCTCTTCTCAAACTCATACAAATGATATAAGAGCTGGTGCAACTCCCTCCCAACTGTAAACGTGAGACTAAACTTTAGTCCCACATCTGCCATGCATGGATGGGCCAATGAGAATTTCAGAATTTGTAGTTGGGCTATGGACTAAGGACCAAGTACAAATCCCAACAGAGATCATGAGTGGAGAGATGTGAACTAAGTTGAAAAACGGTCACGGCTCCCGCTAGTTCACCTACATCGTGCAATCGTCGGTACATACAGTACCACTTCTCCTCCAGGAGAAGCCACCGCGGTGTTGCTACTGCCAGCTGGAGTTGGCGCTGTGCTTCACCAGACACATTGGGATGGCCATACTCGTAGGATCCAGGCTGGAGCTCGGCATCATCCTTAGAGATGACCTCCACCAGAATCTCTATGACAACCCTCCGGTCTATATCGACAGTATCTCTACTGGTGGCCTCAACATGGGCCAGGACAATATAATTTACACTAAACTATTGTACTTCCATATAACTTATTATTATTGTATTATAGTCTTAATAAGTGTAGGTTTTCAATATATAGTTTGCACAGTTAACTAAATACTATTTGAGTACCTCACAACTAATAAAAAAATCTACGTAATGTGATTTGAATAATCTTATATGTAAAATGTAAACATTTACAAGATTTAGTAAACATACTATGAAAATATATTATATGGAAAGTATATTTATGTTGATTTGGTGTTCTTAATGTTCCTATATTTGTGTATATGATTTGTCAAATTTATTTTACGTTATTTTTTATTAAATTTATACGCCTTCTTTGAGAAACATAGAGACTATAAACTTTTAATAATATTAAGTGTAACCTTCTTTGTGCTATAACGTACATTAAAAATACACTTAACTTGTGTAGAATTCAAATATAATTCTGTACCAAAAACTATGTTATATTTTTTTCTATATAGAAATAGGCTAATAATGATAAAATTGTACGCCTACTTATTTTTGCAGTTGCATTAAGATTTAATTGTCTTCAATATTTCAGGAGATATACTTATTGAATAGTTTAATAAATATCTTATTAACAGTTTCGAGTGTATCATTACGTCAAACAATTTATAGAAATTTTAAAGTATAAGTTGAACCGTAAGCTTGAGTCTGTACATTTTTTCGTGGTCAGTTCAAGTATAAGCATTTTAACTAACCACCAATGATCATAAGAAATATTATGAATTTCACAACATCCTCTTACATACAATTGATTGGTTAGGCTCATTGAAATGCATTTGCTATCGTGTAGTGTACAAAACTTGTCATGAAATTTTCTCAAATAAAAAATTGTCCATTATATTAAAATAGAAAACTTAGTTATCATAACTTTCATTACAACGAGTAGGACTCCCACCTAGAGAGAGAGAGAGAGAGGCTAACAACATAATTTCACTCGCCACCACTGACCATATTTGTTTAACGGATGCCATATTCTCTTTAAAAGTTTGGTCAAACCTTAAGTAGCTTGACTTTTGATAAAATTTATAGGCCTTATGTTGAGTAACAAAGGTGGTAAGTGATACACGGTTTATGGTAAGAACTCCCTCCTATGAAACAACTAAATCTTGATATAGACGTTAATACTTTCTTGGACATGATAGATAATTGTACAGTTCATGAGAATAGTTTACTATTTGGGGTCCCTCATGCTCTCGGGGCTCGGGACGGTTGCCCTGTTTGCCCGTGGACGGCTATGTTTGAAACCTTTCTTTCGGACAGTGAAGACGATGTAGATGAGTGTGGTGAAGTATTCTTCGATTTCAGTAGAGGCACGAAAAGACCATGAAGCTGTTCTACCAGGTTCTGAATTCGACACCATTTACAATAACAAGGGGAGCATGCACGTCTCTTCGCGCAGGAATTGTTGGTCTTGTGTCAAGAGATGTCTTGGCATTTGGGCACCCCGTGCGGCAGAAAATCATTGTAGTCTCCGACCCATTTGTTCCGGTATAATAATGAGTGAATCACGCGTTTTGATTAGGGGTGGGCAAATCTGAAACCGTAGAAACCAGTTAAAACCGGTAGGTGGGAGCTAGTTCATTTTCCTTCACAAACTCAATCATAAATTTAGATGTAGTACAAAAAATCGTACTAGCCCAAACCGGCCAAACCGCTCACACCGTTTTTGCCCACCCTTAGTTTTGATCACTGAAGTTTCAACTATGAGCCCGTCGGTCACTTGCTTTGTTTTTGAGTATAAACATGTCAAAATCTCGACGCCGGAGCACCGGGCGCTGATGTGGCTTGCTGACTGGACATTTGACCAAAGACTTGACTTTCTTTTGTTCTTTCAATATCATTGCTATGTAATCCCACGGGCCGACCCGTAGAGAACGGCCCATATGGCCAGCTCTACATCGGTGCACGGTCTAGCGTGCTGTGTATCACTTGAACCCTCAAAAAAAAAAAAAAAAAAAAACTTGATCCTCCTCTATTCTCAAAAAAAAAAAAACTTGATCCTCCTCTTAACTCTCAAAAAAAAAAAAAACTTGATCCTCCTCTTCCTCTCTCCATCCGTCCCCATGGCGCCCAAGGTTTTAATGGTAAGAACCCACCGCCGCCGCCGCCGCCGCCGCTCACCCTGCTGCGGCGCGCGGCACCGTCGCTTATGGATGCCGCAGTATCCCCCACTCTCCAAACCTTCTCACGCTCGAATCGCCGTCGCTGCAGGTGGCGGAGAAGCCCAGCATCGCGCTCTCCATCGCCTCCGCCCTCTCCGGCGGCCGCGTAAGTCTCCCTCCCTCTCTCCCGCGTCAAATCCTCTCATGGCAGGGACGAGCCCTAACGGCCATTTTTCGGTTCACTGAAGCCTGGTAGATATTAGCTCGTTTGGTCGGTCGCGCCCCAGGTTTCCCCTCTAGGAAATGGCTTGTCCCTGTAACGGCTCGGTCTTGGATGTAGTCGAGGTCATCGTCTCTGAACAGTATCTCTAGCCTCTAGGAGAGTCAGGGCATGCTAGAGAGCTGATAGGACTGGTTGCACTGACATGGATAATTATGCTCCTTAATGCTCCCATTGCAAATTGAAACAAAATTTAGTGCCAATTTTACTGTTTGGTGATCAAGTCATCGCTTCCAGGATGAAGCGCTATACACATTTTCCGTGTAGCTGCTACCACGCTGCATATGTGGGCTATATCATGGTGGCTTGAAAGCAAATAGTTACCATTCAGTGTTGTATTATTGTAACATTTCACTCTCACTGCACATCTCAAAATTGTCAGCATTTCTGCAGATGTCTACGCGCAAGGGAAGTACCGATGTTCACGAGTTTGATGGGATGTTTCAGGGCTCCCAGGCATTTTTCAGAGTGACATCAGTCATTGGGCATGTCTTCAGGTCCTGCATTTTTTCTTCAGATCTTTCAAGAGCTTTCCTCACAATTGCATCACTTGATACACTAGATCTAGCCCATGCCAGTTATGAACTATGCAGTGCATTTGAATTCACGTGCAGACGCGAACTACACAGTGCCTTTGAATTCACGTGCATACGCTTTCTTCATATCAGTCTTGGTACTTATAGGCATGACCACATGGTGGACCACTGCATATATGCAAAGTTGATACCTTAAACATAATATATAAGTAAATTTTGCACTTTAGCTGAATGAATATTTCAGCTGCTCACTCTAATTCTAAGTTTGGACAATAAGTTCTTTTCTGTGCATTTTTTTACTTGATGTCTCTTTTGCAGTGTTGATTTTCCACCTGCATATCAGAACTGGGAAGGGACTGATCCGATGGACCTTTTTAATGCTCCTGTCCTGAGATCTGAGTCCAACCCAAAGGTAATGCATTCCTCTATAACTCTGATTAACGGTACAACTCACAGCAGGACCCAGCAGTAATCAAGCTAAGTGAATTATGTAAGAACAACTTCAAGTAGTTCTGCATTTAAATTGCAGGTTCACACATGATTTCTACTCTACCAGTAGATGGTACTGTGGTAGATCTACTACCCAGTTTAGCTGACTCTTGGGCATCCTATTAATATTTTTCTCTAGGAGTGTTTACTTGCCTTTTTGATGTAGTCTCTACTTTCTAGAAATTAAACCAACAAGTTCCCTGTCATACCACAAACGAACTCCAAATTCTAGTACTTAAATAAATTCGTTAAGGAACATATAAAGGAATGATAATGAAATACTTAGATGTCTCTTCTTAAGCTTTATGGTAGTACATACACAACACCACCATCAGTAGTCTCATTTCCATATCTGAATACAAAACTGATTTATGTATCTCTTGAAGCTCATATCCAGAGGCATCTTGCCCAGGAAGCTCGAGGCTGCACCTACTTGATACTTTGGCTTGACTGCGATCGAGAAGGAGAAAACATATGCTTTGAAGGTATAATTTCCTTCTGTACTAGAATTTTGGGTGCTGTACAAAGAGCTCTACATGAAGTTTGTTTTTGTACGATCTGAACTCTATAGAAATAGACAGTAGTAGTAAGTTCAAACACCTTGACTAAGAAACATAGAATGTCAGATGGCAAAATTCTCAGCTGGACTCAGTTAACTGCTGGATTATTTAGATTACTATGAATGTCCTGAAGCTGTGCATGATTTATCTTTCCCCAAGGAACATCTACAATTCTGTGTAACCCTTTGAAATTTTCTGTACACGAGATTTTACCTTTCCCTTAGTAATGTAGTTGATATGATAGCGTTTTATGCATTACTTTCGCCTACACAAATTGCTCAATTCTCTCTTGGTCTGAGCAATGTATTAACAGCGCTAATCGTATGTTCCAGTAATTAATTGCACCGGTATTCCTGAAAATGAGGTTGGCAGAAGAATATTTCGAGCTAAATTTTCATCTGTTACCGAGAAAGACATATCAAATGCTATGGATAATCTTGTCTTGCCAAACAAAGATGAGGCACTGTCGGTGGATGCTCGACAAGAAATAGACTTGAAGGTAGGAGTAGCGTTTACTCGATTTCAGACCCGATATTTTCAAGGGAAATACGGGAATCTCGACGCAAGAGTCATTTCGTGAGTTCTCTATCTCCCTTTAGCTATAGAACTTTGTTAAGCAATTGCATATTAAATTAATTTTCTGACAAGAAAAACCATCTACATTCTTAAAATACCCATTGCAGGTTTGGTATCTAAAATCTGTAATGTCAATGTTTATCATCTTTTCTGGGAAGTTCATTTTGTTCAAGAGCTTAAACTTCGTAGCCACCTTCTCAAATATTCTGCTTTTGATACTTTCCATAAATTTGATAGTCCAAGTAATCTAAGTATGCCCTTGACTGGTGTTTTCATGCTGGAGAGTACATGTTTATGCTTTTTGTGTTTGAGTGATTCATCTAGATTTAAAGGGAGAAATTTGAATTGCAAATACTATTCACTTTTCTGTTGCTAAAGGCTTTTGATGCATTCCTGTTTTAAGAATCTCCTGCAAAATTTGGTCTCATGATTTAGTTTTTCTTCTAAATTAGGTATGGTCCTTGTCAAACGCCTACACTTGGATTCTGTGTACAACGCTATCAGCAAATTAACACATTCAAACCAGAGAAATTCTGGTCTTTGAGAACTCACATTATCAAAGATGGTGATGAAATACAGCTAGAATGGGACAGGAAGAAACTTTTTGATTTTGATGTAAGATCCCATACCTAAGTGATTTGACTTTATCCTTCCAAGTATTCTCAGTGTGTTCGTCATTCAATTTGGCAGGTTACTGTAATGTTCCAAAAGATAGTAGCCATTGATGGAGCTCTAAAAATAACCGATATATCAGTGAAGGAAGAGTGCAAAGCCCGCCCATCTGGTCTTAATACAGTGAATTTGCTTAAGGTACCATAGTTCTAAGACTACCAGCATTTACCTTGTTTAAGTTACAACTTAACTGGACTATGCTGTTTGTATGGATTGCCATTTCACTTTGCTGCCTACAAAGTTCACATTGTGTTTACCTGTAAATGGTGCATTGCACACTTCTGTTTGTTATTCCAATTGTATATTAATGTATATGGTTACAAAATTTTGTACAGTATGATGACCTTAAATGTAATCTAGTACCAGGATTATGTCTTTGGATATGACCTGAGTTATATTAATCATAATGTGGACCAGGACATCCATTTGAGTATAAAAAGGACTTCTAGTATATGCTTAGATAGAGTTTCTTCCAATAATTGAATGAGTTTCATGTTTTAGTACTGAATATTGCTCTTATCCCAGGTTGCATCAAGTGCGCTAGGTATTGGACCCCAGACAGCCATGCACTTGGCCGAGCGACTTTACATTCAAGGATACATCAGGTTTCAGAAATGGGTCACCCTTTTCTTAGGAAAATGTTAGTTTATTTGAAGTCGGCATGAGCTATCCATATGGGTCTATTCATAAGTTGCATGGAATTATTTTAAATCACACTCACATTTCTAAGCTTTTGGATCAACGTCCGACCATCTTCATCACTATGTTATTCCATAGATAACCTCCAAACTAAAAATTACCTAGAGGTGCACACTTTCCAAGCATGCAATTTTAGGCTAAACTGTGTACACCAAATAAGTAGTATGGTTAACAACAACAACAACAACAAAGCCTTTTTTCCCAAACAAGTTGGGGTAGGCTAGAGTTGAAACCCATAAGATCTCGAAACCAGGTCATGGTTCTGGCACATGGATAGCTAACTTCCACGCAGCCCTATCCATGGCTAGTTCTTTGGTGATATTCCAATCCTTCAGATCTCTCTTAACAGACTCCTCCCATGTCAAGTTTGGCCTACCACGACCCCTCTTAACATTCTCATCCCGCTTTATCCGTCCGGTATGCAAAGGCGCTTCCGGAGGCCTACGTTCTATATGACCAAACCATCTTAGACGGTGTTGGACAACCTTCCAAATAAGTAGTATGGTTAACTCACAAATGTATTTAGCATGTGGTCTAACTTATCCTTGTTGTACAAATAGAGAGTACAGATGCCATATTCTCCTTTGAAGTTTACCTGCAACACTAGACGATTTTCTCTGAACTGATGTAGACATGGACCCCATGACCTTATTCACTGGTCAAGAATTGAAGTGTTGGTTTGGTAAATTGTGGTCTGATAGATACAAAATTACTTGAAGATTAAATTGTTAAATTTTATCATATTAGTCAGGCATGTTTGTCCATTGTTCCTGCATGAACTTTCTTCATATATCGAGTTCATAGGCTGACATAGTCTTATTTTATTTTAGGCATCATTCAAGGGTCACCTTGCACTACTCTCTATGATGCCTTATGTAGTGTACATGGGAATATGGGATAATGTATTAAATTTCATCTGGAAATTTTGTAAATCTGTAGTTAACTTGTTGTAGTTATGACTTGTGACGTATGAGTGTACATTGTCATCTGACTTACAAACATTTTTTTTACTAGAACTGAAAATTGCATTCATAGGTGGTGATGTATAGTTGATGATAATAATTGTTTTTCCAGTATACTGCTGAAGTTCTAATCATTATCTTTGTACAGTTACCCACGTACAGAGAGCACTGCCTATCCCGCTTCATTTGATTTTAGAAGTGTACTTTCTGCACTAGCACATAATCCTTTGTGGTCCAATAACGTCCGAACGTTAATGGATGCTGGTTTTGTTAAGCCTCGTCAAGGTCATGATGTTGGGGACCATCCCCCAATTACTCCAATGAGATTAGCACCAGAAGAAGCTTTGGAAACTGATGCATGGAGGCTGTACCAGTACATATGCCAGCATTTTATTGGCACTGTCAGTCCTGATTGTAGATATACAAGGTAGTGTACGATATTTGTATTCTGCATTTGATTGCTAACTTACATGTATTATTGTCCCATTGGCCATCACATGCATTCTAAATTTATGTCCTATTCCTTTGTAATGCGAACATGCCAATCCAGCTCTTGTAATATGGATTTTTGATGAAACTATTTGTAGATCAACATCTTCCTTCTGGAAAAAATGGTTGCAGGACTGCGGTTGAGTTCACTTCAGGTGGAGAGATTTTCCGGTGTGTTGGTCATCGAGTCACGTCCAAAGGATTTACATCGATTATGCCATGGCTGGCTGTGGGTGAGAATATTCTTCCAACATTTAAAAAGGGGGACACAATTAGTATTCATAAGGTTGACATATACGAGGTAAGGCTTATGACTTAGAGTTTGCTCACATCACCTTAGTTTGTGTTCTTTTATGTGGGATTACTGACAAATATTGATATACTTCTCTAAGGGAACCACCACAGCTCCTGATTACCTTAGTGAGAGTGAATTGATCTCTCTCATGGAGAAGAATGGCATAGGGACAGACGCATCAATTCCTGTGCATATAAACAACATTTCTGAGCGTAATTATGTCCAGGTTAGTTGAGGCTTTCTATCCTGACAGTCTTGACATCTTATGTAGTAAACTTTTACGCCCGCATGTCTGCTTAAATATGTAAATGTACGAATGCCTAAATGCAGCTACTTATCTTCGTTGAAGGTAAATTCTGGAAGAAGATTAGTACCAACAGCCCTGGGAACTACCCTGATAAGAGGATATCAGTGTATTGATGCCGATCTCTGCCTGCCAGATATCCGAAGCTTTATTGAGCAACAGATTACTCTAATTGCAAAAGGAAAAGCTGATCATCTTCAAGTAGTTCAGCATGTCCTTCAACAGTTTATGAGAAAGTACTCTTATTTTGTGAAGAAGGTGGTATATTGTCTATTTGTGTCAATAATCTGTGGACTTTGATGTCTAGTTAATTGCATTCTTATATATTTCCCTTTAGCGTGCTTACATAAAATTCCAAAAGGTATATGTTTAGTCACCTTGGTGGCTTTTTAAGATTTTTCCAAAGCCGCATCAAGTATAAACCCTCGAAACATTACCATGGTTTCTTGCATTTAGCTGATGTAGTTAAACAGTTTCGAACTTTAAGCTTGAAGAAGTTTTATATGTGGTGTGTTGTTAGATGAGACAGCAGGTCACTTGCGACCGTAAAGATTGGCAATTGACAATTTGCCACTCATTGACAAATTGCAAAAGGGAACGAGCAACGTCCCTGTGTTAGATTTGCTTATTTTATGATATACATTTGCATTTCGAAATCAGTAATGAACAACTCATTAAAGCCATACCTAAAAATTGTTGGCAGCTTTTAGTTAAAGCACAAGCACAAGGTATGATGTGTCGTTATTATAATTTGGTAGTATTCCTAATAAATGCTTTTAAATTACACCCATCTTCATAATTGACTGTTGAACTTTTCCTTGTGCATGATGGCAATGATTGACATGGATATTTTTCTAGTTTATTCCGTGATTGCAGATATCATTTTCTTCTAGTTGCTTATTATGAACTATGTTGCTTGCAGATTGAAAACATGGATGCTTTATTCGAAGCACAATTTTCACCTCTGGCAGACTCTGGGCGTCTATTGAGCAAGTGCGGGAAATGTGGTCGGTATATGAAATATATTTCCACTCAGCCAATGAGAATGTATTGTGCAACTTGTGAGGAGGTTTATTATCTTCCACAGAATGGTTCCATTAAGGTGGTTACTCTACTGAATTATCTTTCCCTGTTTTTGGGTAATTATGTATTTACTATTTTACTCTTAAGCATAAGACCACACTATTACAGAATCATGCCAAGAACACATTATTTGACAGAATGATGCAATTCATGGGCCTTCATAGATATTTTGTTGTCAGTCAATTTTAGACGGGTTGACAGAATCATGCAATTCATGTTTGCAGTTTTCAGTTTGCCTTGATTCATTGCCATATTTTTCTTTTGCTTGCTTTGTATATTCCATTCTATAGCATTCGTTTTTGCTTTCATTTCACGCTGAACATTGTTTTTACCATGTTTCATGTTGAACATAGCTACTGCATTGATTTTTGTGCTATTATCAGTGATCAATTATAAAAGCGCATGATCTTTTTTGCTTTGTTCTGCCAAGTGTCAGTTTCACATATACTCGGTGATTACTAATATTTACCCTTTCCAGCTTTACAAAGAAATCATTTGCCCCCTTGATGGTTTTGAGCTGCTTCTCTTCTCCATGGTGGGCCCTGATGCAAAATCTTTTCCACTATGCCCCTGCTGCTACAATAGTCCTCCATTCGAAGGCATCGACAAGCTTTTTGGTGCGCTCAAGCTTGATGACACCGGCAAGGTCGGGAAAGGGGCTGGCATGCCGTGCTTCCTATGCCCGCACCCGACATGCAAACAATCAATGATCACCCAAGGAGTTTGTGCTTGTCCAGAGTGTACCGGTATCCTCATTCTCGATCCAGTCAGCGCTCCGAAATGGCGGCTTCTCTGCAACACGTGCAACTGCGTTGTGCTACTCCCGCACGCCGCTCACAGAATCGCCACCACAGATAAGAAGTGCCCGACGTGCGAGTCAACTATCATCGAAGTCGACTTCAACAAGAAAGCTACCCCTCTCGAGGATGGGGCTACTTTGCATGAGGGCTGTATCTTGTGTGATGAGCTGTTACATTCACTCGTTGAGATGAAGCATGGGAAGTCGTTTTTCATGCGCAGAGGCAGAGGGAGAGGTAGGGGTAGAGGCAGACGGGGTAGGGGAAGACGGGGGAACTCGAGAAATGATGATCCTAAGATGAGCTTCAGAGATTTCTGATGTTTTGGTGTGTCTTTGACCTGTAACTCTACTCTGTTTAATACTAGTTCGAAACTTCTCGGTTTTACATATCCATATAGTGTTTTCTTATGTTGATTCTACAAAGATCATGTGTAAATTGTGCATAGTCCGTTTTATGGAAGAAATGCAGAGGCGGCAGTTTTATTCTGATCAGGTGTTTTCCAGAAAAGGGATGCATCCTGTGGTGTTCATCGTTTATTGGTTAGAAGTAGAAACGAAATTCATACTGCAGAAATTTGTTTTCGACATTTGCACACTGTCATGCTCATGGGCATAAGACTTTGGTACAAAACGACGAATACTAAATATTGGAGTTGAGAAGTTGAGTTATCTGTTCAAGTTTCACAAGAACAAGGCAAATATTTAACAGACATTATGGATCATGTATTTCTTATTGTGTATACAGGAAATAAGAACATCATTCCTAGATGATAATATGATCCATTGGATTAGTTTCATCCGCGTCTTAATGACCTTTCATTTGGAAATGAGTATTTCTACATAAAGTTTTGGCCCTTTATTTAATTTTGCGGGAGGTAGTAGCAGACTTCAATAGTCACCATTAGAGGGCATGCTCTCTTATTTTGACATTATAACCTTGTGATATCCTAAATCATGCTTTTTTTAATGGATACCTTTAAATTATGCTTATGCAAGAATGGTCTCAACTTCAGCCGCTCTAGATTCCTTTGATCAGTCATCAGTTGCTGGCTACTTTTTTTTGTACTCGTATCGCTTGCAGAATATTGTCAGTTCAAAACCGCAAGTCGCTGTTCCTGTCAGGTTGATTTTGTCAGGTTGATTTCAAGATTTATATTTACCTTAACTGAACAAAAAGCCTTCCCTGCACCAAATCAATTTTCGTTGCTTTTTTCTTTGATTCGTGGTCGTCTTGTGCCTAGGTTAACCAATTTTATGAAGGTGGAAAGAAGATTTTGCCCATTTATTCGTGGTCATTATTTTTATCTATTTGTCAATTATGTCCCGTTCGTACAAGGTTCTTCTTTCTCATTTTGTTTCCACTTCTGTTTTCTGTTTTTTTTTTCAAAACAGCCAGACATATTCGTCACCCGCCAAGAGAATACTCGAGAGTAGTATTTCACAACTCACAAGGTTACAAAAGAGCAAACACAGCTACATGCGAACACGCAGAAGCACGTTTAACCACAAACTAAAGACGTACTACACACCTAATTAACTAAGCTGGGGCTATATATGGAGTATATACATTCTCCATGTTACTTTTAGAACAACATTCATCTCCATACGATACGTGTGCACATTAGATCCGAGTCTCAAGCAGTGTCGCCGGACTCCTCCTTGCCAAGGAAAACATCAGTCAGGACAGTCCTGGACTGCAGTGATGCCCTCAGAATTTCCAAACCCTGCAGTGCATGGTCACAGTGCGAAGAGAAAGTAATAACCTGTTAAATTAAGAAAGTAACACACGCACAAAGAGAGAAAAATCAAGTCCATACATATCCAACGGATGCAAGTGTACCTCTGTGTAGCCGATCTGCACGGTCTTCTCCTGGACCGCGCCCAGGTCAAGGGCGGCGAAGGTTCTGAGCAGCACGACGCTGGACGACATGGGCTCGACGGCGAGGCTATCCTTCACCATGTACGTCACGACTGCCTGCACCAACCCTCCGCCGGTGGGTGCTGCGCCATCGCCTTTGGGGGAGGAACATACTGGCACGGCACCGCCATCTTCTCGCAGATAAAAGAGGTTTTAGTGTTTGCGTGGGGTGAACAGCCCTCACGTCTTTCCACTATATATAAGGATCAGAGTACATGTGTACAATACACGTATAAACAGATTTATACAAAGGCTAGACTACTTAACACACCCCCTCAATCTAAACCTCTACTAACTAGGTTGAGATTGGTCTTAAACCGGTTAGCATCTGTCTAGTGGCTGGTTTAGTGAACACATCAGTCAGCTGATCATTAGTGGAAATAAATCTGACATCCAATAGACCTGCTGCTACCCGTTCACGCACAAAATGGAAGTCTATCTCAATGTGCTTCGTACGAGCATGGAAGACTGGATTCGCCGTCAGATATGTAGCCCCAAGGTTATCACACCACAGTATGGGAGGACGCTGCTG
The DNA here is from genome assembly GCA_947311845.1 of Poa pratensis. Taxonomy (NCBI): domain Eukaryota; kingdom Viridiplantae; phylum Streptophyta; class Magnoliopsida; order Poales; family Poaceae; genus Poa; species Poa pratensis. The sequence goes on along the minus strand of CAMZMU010000083.1, from coordinate 12,635,165 downwards.
AGTTACACCAAACTCTTTAAGAAGAGAATCAACCCATATCGCTTCAGCAACCCCATTTGCCAAGGCTTTGTACTCAGCCTCGGTGCTAGATCTCGAGACTGTTGGCTGTTTCTTAGAACTCCAAGAAATGATGTTCGGTCCAACAAACATAGCAAAGCCACTCGTGGAGCGACGATCATCCACACAGCCAGCAAAATCTGCATCAGTAAAAATGCTAATGACTGATGATGAGGATCTCCGAATCTACAAGGATGTATCGGCCTTCGACGCAGAAAAACCGAGCTGATAAAGAAGCTGACTCAAACGAGCATACCAGGCGCGTGGTGACTGCTTCAGACCATAGATAGACCGATGGAGCTTGCACACATGCGAGGGATATCGGGCATCCTCAAAACCGGGCGGCGGCTACATATAGACATCTTCAGTCAAAAACCCATGAAGGAATGCATTGCTAACATCCACCTGCCGAAGACTCCAACCGCGAGAAACTGCAAGTGAGAGCACAAGACGAACAGTCGCAGGTTTCACAACCGGACTGAATGTATCACCATAGTCGATCCCATGCTGCTGGGTGAAACCGCGCGCTACCAAACGAGCCTTGTGTTTATCAATGCTGCCATCAGGACGATGCTTGGTTTTAAAAATCCATTTACTGCCAACGACATTGACGCCAGGGGGCCGCGGAACCAATGTCCATGTCCCGGTCTGAGTGAGTGCAGCAAACTCATCCGCCATATCCGCACACCAGGCAGGCTCCTGCAATGCTTCCCGATGAGATACTGGTGCAGCAAAGAACGCCCGTCGACGTGAATCATAACGGACTGTCCCATCAGTATAAACCTTCTCCTTCCGGGTGTTGTCGCGCGCACGTGTTACCATGGCGTGCGTAGGATCATTGACTCCAGACGGAGGAGCAGCTGAAGGTGCCGCGGCCGATGGATCGGCAGAGGGCGGCACGAGCTGCCCCTGTTGCACCGGCGACGCCTGGGCGACGGGAGCCACGCTGGAGACAGCGGGAACTGGGCCGGCCCCGGACGGAGATGGGCCGGGTGCGGGCGATGCAGAGGCCGCACGAAGCGGCGAGTCGTGCATGGCCACACCATGCACGTCGATCGGCGATGCTGGCGGGACGTCGATCGGCGACGCTGGCGGGGCGTCGCTAGCACGGTTGGGCATCGAAGATTCCTGAGGAAAAAGAGCATCTGACACAGGAGTATTAGTGGATAAAAACGTCAGGTCATAATTTCGCATCGGTGTATTCGTAACCGGTTCATTAGAAGGGAAAGTAATGGACTGTTCTAAGGTGGACACATCAACAGAGACTCCGGGTGTAGCAAAGGGGAACACTGTTTCATCGAAGACTACGTCACGAGAAATATAGATACGCCCCGTGGATTTATCCAAGCACTTATACCCCTTGTGCATCGGGCTATACCTGAGGAAGACACACATCTTAGAACGAAAATCTAACTTGTGGGAGTTATATTTGCGAAGACTGGGCCAACACGCGCACCCAAAGATGCGAAGAGAGGAATAGTTTGGCTGGACCTGGAGAAGTCGAAAAGGAGGCGTTTCATTTTTAAGCACAGGTGTAGGCATACGGTTGATAAGATAGCACGCCGTAAGGAACGCTTCATCCCAATAATGTAGGGGGAGTGAAGAATGAGCGAGCAAGGCAAGACCTGTTTCAACCAGGTGACGGTGTTTACGCTCAGCAATACCGTTCTGTTGGGATGTGTGTGGGCAGGACACACGGTGTGAGATCCCCGTGCGCTGGAAATACTGGTGGAGACGATGATACTCACCACCCCAGTCAGATTGGGCAGCCTTTATTTTGGCGTTCAAGAGGCGCTCAACATGGCCTGGAAAGCATAAAAAATCTGCTCAACATCAGACTTTTTTTAAGGAGATAAATCTAGCAAAAACGAGAATAGTCATCCACAAAGCTAACATAGTATTTGTACCCCCCCCCCCCCCCCCCGAAGAAGCACGTGCTGGACCCCAAACATCAGTATGTATTAACTCAAGAGGCATAGTAGTGACATGAGATGACAAAGAATAAGGTAACTGATGACTTTTGGCACGCTGACATGCATCACACACGAGGGATAAATTGTCTGACGACGAACAAGAAAGCTCATTTGTTCTAACAATAGATTGCACTACATTATTTGCTGGATGACCGAGACGCTGATGCCACTGCGATGGAGTGACCTTGACACTAGCGGAGGCGTGACGACTGGAGGTGAACGACGCTTTGGAAAACGGAATAGGGTAGAGCCCTCCACGACTTCTACCTTGAAGGACGATTCTCCTCGTGGCCTTGTCCTTAACAAAGAAAGCATGACGGTGAAATTCAACGAACACATCATTATCGGAAACAAGACGAAAAACGGAAAGGAGATGTTTGCTAATATGGGAAACATGAAGAACATTTTTTAGATGAAGTGATGAACCGGCTAGATTCGAATAACCAATATGCGAAATTGACAAACCTGAACCATTAGCCACTTGCACTTGATCCTTGCCACCATATCGCTCATAGAACTGAAGGCGCTCGAGTTCACTTGTCAGGTGATCCGTGGCGCCGGTGTCCAGATGCCAGTGACGGTTCTCGCCACCACTCGTCGAAGCCGAGTTGCCGGAGCGCTGGTTGTTGGAGCGGTAGTCCTCCGCTGCACGGCGACAGTCGGGAGCGAGATGCCCCCAATATCCGCAGTAGCCACAGCGTGGGCGCCAACGCTGGCGACCTCCTCCTCCATTGCGGCCACCGCCACCACCGTTGCAGCCACCGCCGCCGTTACTGCCGTTACGGCTGTCGCCACCGTAGGTGTTGCCGCCTCCATAGGCGTTGCTGCCCCCCGTAGGGGTTGTTGCTGCCTCCATAGGCGTTGCCACCACCGCCACCCTGATAGCCGCCGCCATAGGGGTTTCCGCCACCGTAGGGGTTGCTGCCACCGAGGGGGCGATATCCGCCGTTGCCGCCCGGAGGGGAAAGCACCTGGTTGTACTCAGGCACGCGAGAGCGATGGCCGGTGGAAGGTGCAGGGCGCGAGACGGCATTGGCTGACGAGGTCCATCCCTCGGCTTGTGCTTGCTGCGCCTGAAGTGCCTCGAAGGAGAGGATGTGCGCGTAGAAGTCGGTGTAAGTCACGGACTGGTTGCCAACAGTGAGCGATGCCGCGATGGAGTTGAACGCGGAGCCGAGCCCGGTGATGATGTGGTCGACGAGTTCGTCGTTGGAGATAGGAGATCCGGCGGCGGCCATGGTGTCTGCAAGTGATTTCATCATGTGCATATATTCCGCTGCGGGCTTGTCCTCCTTCCGCAGGGTTTGGAGTTGACGTCGGATGTGCCGGACGTTCGCGCGGCTGTGGGCGCCGAACATGTCATGAACTGATGTCCATGCCTCGGCGGCAGTCTTGCAGCCGATCAGCTGGCACGCGATGGTTGGCTCCATGGCGCCGAGAAGAAATCCCAGGACCTTCTGGTCCTGAGTCCACCAGTGATGATAGGCGGCGTTGGGGACGGTCACCGCCTTATCGCCTTCTCCCGTGGTGATCTCCTTCGCCGGCGCAACCTTGGTCGCATCAAGGTGGCCGTGGAGACCGGCGCCGAAGAGGTTGGGCAGGAGGAGGCCCTTCCACAGCATGAAGTTGCCGTGGTCGAGTCGGACGGGGATGGAGAGCGAGATCGAGGCGGGAGTGGATGTGGAAGAAGAGGAGGCGAGGGCGCCGACATCCGTCGGCGTGAGAACGACGACATCGCGATGCCGCGATCGAGTGCTCGCGGCGGCGCGGAAGGAGGACGCCGATCGGATCGCGCGCGCAGTCGCGGAGAGGGGCTCGCGGCGGCGCGTGGCTCTGATACCAAGATAAAAGAGGTTTTAGGGTTTGCGTGGGGTGAACAGCCCTCACGTCTTTCCACTATATATAAATAAGGATCAGAGTACATGTGTACAATACACGTATAAACAGATTTATACAAAGGCTAGACTACTTAACACTCGCCGCAAGGATAGTCATCCTTGCACGGGCACGGCATGCCGATCGCGTCCGTCACCATGCGGGGCTCGCACCACTTGGTCTTGAAGAACTTCCTCTGCTGCGCGGGCGTCGTCACGTACCGGGATTTCGCTCGCATCACCACGCCGCAGTCAGGGCACTTGACGCCGGCCACGTCCGTCAGGTAGTTGCCGCGGCAGTCCCACCCACATTCGAAAAAGAACACCCCCGGCTCCGGCAAGCCAAGGAGGGAGCAGGCGCCGGCGCCGACGGCAGGCGAGGGCGCAAGGAGCACGTCCTTGGACACGCCGGGCGCAACGTAGGCGGCGTCGAGCGTCTCGACGCTGGTGTAGATGTCGCCGACGCTGCCGAAAATGGAGGCATCCTTGCGGAGCAGCTTCACAGCGGCGCCCAGGGGCAGGGCGAGCAGAGAGAAGAGGAAATCGACCACCTCCTTGCTCGCCTCCGCGAACAGCACGCGCTGCGCCTTGGTGTCCACCACGAGCTTCATGCTCAGCTTCTTCGTGGTGGTGGGTGCCATTTCGATGGATTTCTTGGTCTTGGCTATAAACTGTCGGCCTCAGTAGCCTTGCCTCGTTGAGGTCGATGGGTTTTATCGTGCATGCGATGCCAGCAGAGCGCGCGGGCAAGGTTACACGTGTGTGTGCCGCACACGTGGAGCCGTTGGTTCCAGGTGGCGGGAGAAACCTGACATCGAACTGCCTAGAGTGAACGTAGTTGTAGCTCCGCGCGCGGTGAATATTTGGGCTAACGATCGTACTTTTTTCTTTGGACGAATTTATCCTGTTATTTGGAGGATTCTATTGCTTAAATTTTCTCTATATAACTTGTTTGGTTAGTAAGATTAGATGTTGAATATTTTGTATGCAGTTCTATAGATTTTTTTCTTGGTTTCAATGGCAATTGTTGTATGCACCTAATCAATAAGTATCCAAACAAAAAAATTTATTTTTCTCGTGGCGCATCCAAACGAATATCTATATACATTATTGTGTTTTTAGTTCTTGTAGAACCGAACATGCCCTGACATTCAATTCTTACATTTCTAATATTTCCGCATTTCAAAATCTACGAACTTAAGATGCCCCGGATCAATTTGTGGCCTGACACGACGAAGCGCTTTGAATAGTCACTAAAGTTGTGTCGTTTCAGTTGGAGGATTTAAATTCTTTATAAAAAATGGTGCCCTAAATTTTTATAGTGCAAATCATGTAGAGAGAGGAAAAACAAAAATGTTGCAATTCACACATGGTACCTGTTGTTTACTACTCTCTCCGTTTGGACTGATAAGATGTTTTAGATCTTTCAATGTGAATAATATGTGGACTGAAAATAGTGGACATACACACATAAACGCGTCAATATATACTCCCTCCAATCCATAATTACTGTCGTGACATTGGTTAGTACTTTGTACTAGTTATAGTTTCTGCGACACTTTTATTGGACCGGAGGTAGTATTTGATTCTCAAAACTCTAGAATACCTATAGTTCGGAACTGAGAGAGTATATTACCCAAATGGAAAAGGAATAACTAACCTAGACCTATAATAGCACGAGAGCAAATGACCCTACGTGGCTGAAGTCATCGAACAGCCTGCCTGAGCAAGCACTCATCCTCAAGCGTTCCGATGGCGTTGCGTCGTTGCGGCCGATGGCGCCATCGACAAAGTCGTCGATGACATAGCGCGGTGGCTCGGACTCGTCCGCATAGATGGCGGTCGGAGGTGGGGAAGACAAAGTCGCGCAGCTCAATTCCGAGCTTCCCGACAAGCACGGATTAAAGGGTAAGGGACAGGACGTGGCATAAGCAGATATATTTTGAGAATTATTTTATCTTTTAATTGGACTGACCGGTGGGCCCCACTGTCACGTAACGGGCGGTCTCTATGTTGTCACCCTGTCACCACGTAACTATTAGTAGTAGGGATGTGGAAAGCGACATGGTTGGATAAGTGGATGGCACAAATTTGGTGGGAAACACAAAATTTGTGCTACCCCACTAATCTCACTAATTCCACTTTTACATCTTGATTAGTACTCCCTCTGTTTCTAAATACAGTATGTTTTAGTTGTTTCACATATTGCCTAGGTACAGATCCAAATGAGTGAACATCACATTAAAACATGTTTAAATATGTTTAGATACAATTTAAATGTGAAAAAAGATAAACCATTTTATATTTAGAAACGAAGCGAGTAGCGCTGGGCACACGCAAGAGGGCCTGGTCTCAGAGGCAGGAAACCGGCCCGAGGGAGATGAAAAATGAGGAGAAGCATACGCGAGGTTCTCCGAAACAAAAACAAAAAAGCCCGTGTAAAACTGGAAGCGCAAGGCCTTGCCCATACTCAGCCACGGGTCAGACTAGTCACAATGAGGGTATCATAGGTGGTATCATGCATGCCATGTTGGCAAAAAGATGACGTGGCACTGCAATTAATGATGAGAGAGGTGATAGTGCTATCATAGGTAGATACCGTAACATAACGGATTACAATGCAATATGAGTCTACAACCTAATAAATACAGTATTATATGATATCACACATTGTAGAGATAGTAACATAGACTAGTATCAAGTATATGATACTACTATTATATGATACTACCCATTGTGACTAGTCTCAACCTTGACCCGGCCAGCCGGTTGCTGCTTCTTCCAGTTCCATGTATCCCTCCTCCTGTCCTCCATTGGCAGATGAATCTTTTTCATCGGGAGCCTAACCCAGTTGCGTCACGGGTGCGTGATCTAACCGCCATCGGTCTGCAGGGCGTACGATGTGATCCATATGCATGAAACTGGCAAATGTCGGCGAGGCCCGAACAGCGCACGACGTTCCGGCGAGCGATCGCCGTGGTTCGCGGGTCAACTCGTTGCGCGGAGCACGTAGCGTTCGTTCGAACCCTGGCTACTTTCGGAGCCATTTTTAAAAGAAGAAGAAAAGAAGGCTACAGTTTGGACTTTTGTAATTAATGCATGTATCTGCCTGCAGGGGCTACCTACGCTAGCTCTGTCGTCACCGGGGCGTCGATCGATCCCGGCCGGACTTGAGTGATTGGGCCTCACGTTCTAGTCATGTGGCCAAGAACAAGCTAGCTAGTCAATGGTGCATCTGGTCCGTGGATAGGGTGGTGGCGTCCATCTAAACATAACACACGATCGATCTCATTGGTTGCCCAATGATTCGTACTAGTTCTGACCAGGGGGTAACTTATATCTAAGGTTAAAAGCGCGCGGGTGCTCTGTCATTCGATTAGAAGAAAGCCAAAGACTACGCTATCTCACCGCAAATAATTAAGCCCCACCATATTACTTAGCGACAGGGCCACATTCGAGAAGATCATCCTGTTGTTCTTCTTCCAAATGCCTCGGATAATGTATATGTGATGCTTCCACTAGCGGTGTGCTTCTCCTTCAAAGAGAAAATTTGCAATGTAGGCTTGCCACCACTCGTCGAAATCCACGGTCCCCGGCCGTTGTGGTAGCCGTCGGCACCGAAAGGTTGCACGCTGCAAGCACCTCATCTCGAACCTTGTTGAGAACTACACCAACTGCAAAAGTGTTGCACCCCTAAGATCCATTAAGATGACACGATTTCATTTGTTCAGATGTGTGTATGTATATTCCAATGGTTTTACGGTGTGGAAAGTGAGCATCATTTGTCAAAGATTCATCACGTCGAGATGTGTCGCTCTGCTCTCTCTTCGATAAACCACATCGAGTTGTTATTCGGCATGTGTGTACCCTTATCCCTCTTCGGTCAGATCTAGCTGGGTTCGACCATGACCAGGTCAGTGTGTGACGAGGCGTCTCATGTGAGTCTTTTTTGCCACATCATATCTTACCTATGGGCTCACAGTCGATTGCTGCCAATTGAGCTAAAAGTCTAAAACACAAGACTTGAGTAGGTTGTGATTCATCTGCCCATGGTTTTCGCACAAAAGGTTAAAAAAAAGTTATGCTTTTCTGATATTTCCATACCCCTAATCATGATTCATTGATAGTATTTACCTAAAAAAAAAGTGTAAGCATGCACGACAAGAAGAAGTGGAGCTACCTCTCTTGGTTTCCTTACATTTATATTTAAGAATGCATTGAAATGTAGCTCCAGCATAACTTATTAGGACCTTTGTTAGGAGGGCTCATATTATAATTCTTTACTTAATACATTGCCTTTTTGTGGTGGATTAATTAATATGGTTGACAAGTTGATTAACGAGGAATGTATTGTGGGATGCATGTGACGCATATGCTTACCATTTGCGTATCTAACTTCCTTTTCACATTCCAAAATATGAGTTCTCGCCACATTACGTGTCTGCCAGTACGTTCGATCAGTTATAGTTTTCTTAACCGTTGAGAACACTTGAGATCACATGTCAACTTTCAGATAGTCATACAACAATCTTCCAAAATACATTATTGCACCTACCCTCTCGTTGGCTATATAACCACCAGTTTGGGCTTCTCCTCACACCACTCCCTGCTTCCAACAGCAAAACCCCTAGACTCTAGCTAGTCACCTCGCCGCCGGCCGCGCACCGAGCAAGAAATGGCCTCCCCGACGACGCAGCAGCGCCGGCGCCGCGCCATTCTCCAACTGGCAGCCCTGCTGCTCCTGTCCTCGCCGGCAGCAATGGTGGCGGCCGCCGGCGCCTGCGATAGCGAGATGTTCCCTGCGGGCAAGAGCTACCAGACGTGTGTCGACCTTCCGACCCTCGGCGCCACACTGCACTGGACCTACGACGCGGCGGCCTCGTCGCTCTCCCTGGCCTTCGCCGCCAAGCCGGCCGCAACCGCCGGCTGGGTGGCGTGGGGGATCAACCCCACCGGCACCGAAATGAAGGGCGCGCAGACGCTCATCGCCTTCAAGGACAGCGGCGGCGCCTACGTCGTGAACACGTACAACCTCACCGGGTACCGCCCGCTCGGCGCAGCGTCCACGCCGATCGCGTTCGAGGCAACCGAGCTCGCCGCCGACGAGAACGCCGACGGAAGGTGCGGCTCTACGGCAAGCTGCAGCTTCCCAAGGGCATGGACACAGTGAATCACATCTGGCAGGTGGGGTCCGCGGTGATCAGCGGCGCGCCGGCGAAGCACGCGTTCAGACAGGAGAACCTCGAGGCGAAGGGCAGCCTCGCGCTCGCCGGCGCCGGCGCGCCGGAGTCCGCGCCCGCTCCGGTGGCCCGTCGCCCGTCGACGCTGTTGGCATGGAGACGCAGAAGGCGTCGTCGCCCGCGCCGTCCGGCGGGAAGCCGTCCCCGTCGGCGGCAACGGCCACCGCGTACGCCTCTGCTCCGGTGCTGATCGTTCTTCTGGCGTTGGCCGGTTTCTTGGCGATTGTATGATCTCGGTGAGCCCCTGAGAAGAGATTTGTTGGACGCATCGGACGTAGGATCGAGCTAGTTTGATTTCCTGAACACAGACGATACATATCTCTTTTTTTGTCTAGTTGAAAATAAAAGTGATTGTCAAAAGAGTGTTGTGTACTGTACTGTTTTGTGAGAGAAGGCTTGCAAGACGAGTTTGGTCAAATTAAACTTTGAGTTGCATTTAGTCATAAGCAAAGTGAATATTCCGGTTCATGTGATCGAGGTCGCTTGCTAGATCGTTGACTATTTAGGTAACAGTCGCACGTGATGAACTGATGATCCAATCAGGTAACCACGGACGGCATGTGCTGGAGCCTGTAGTTTACAACTCCCACGCAAATTATGTACTTACGTAGTTTTACAACAGCTCGTATGTGGGGCGGTGATCGCATCAATTAGAGAATGAAGTAACGTGATCTATCTAAGCTAGTACTGTAGCATTTTTGCCCTGCACTGTGTTGCTCTCCACACATCCCCTGAATAAATATCTCCATTTATCCTCGCTTGACGAACGACACCGCGTGAACCAAACCCAGAGCCACCAATGGGATGCCTCTGCCGTTTTGCGAGGGCATTGCTTTGCTTTGACATTGAGCTATTTTATTTTTCTATTTTCCTTCCTTTATTTTTCAAGGATAAGTCATATCAAGGTTCATAGAAGAAAGGCCAAGCCGCCAAAGTTACATTGCGTGCTAGCACAGACGCCAGCTCGCACCCACGCTGTAAAGCAGGTACAACTCAACGCCAACTACTCGCGACACCTCCACCGCTCCGCCTCTAGTAGGCAACCTCTAAACAACCTAGCTGTTCTCCACACCTCGGCTTCCTCCTCAATCTTCTGAAGCACCGCTCTCAGGGAAGGGGAAGCATTGTTGAAGACGATGTCATTCCGGTGACTCCACAGTGTCCAACAAACCAGTGCCATGGCTGTCCAGAAGTCGCGCACGTCCCGCCTTGGTCCTCGGCGTGAAGACACCCACTCCACCAAAGATCCTTGAAGCTCGGGAATCCAAGCCTCCAGACGCCACCTGTGAAGACAAGTCACCCAAACCTCGCGAGCCAGAACGCAACCAACTAGAAGATGGTCTATGGTCTCCCCCACTTGATTGCAGAAAGGGCACGACTCCGGGCGTGGCAAACCGCGTCTAGCCAGGCGGTCAACAGTCCAACAACGGTCTCTAAGGGCAAGCCACATGAAAACCTTGAGGTTGGAGGGTGCCCTATTTCGCCAGATCTGTCGCGCCCCGGCATCTCGGTGGACCCACCGAACAAGGCCGCGTAGCAACAGCGTGAAGTGTAAGCCCCGCTCGCGTCCCAAAATCCACCTGAAGCTGTCATCTTGCCCAGGTTGGAGCTCCACTTCCTTCCTTTATAATTTTAATAATTTAGTTGGGTGTATTCTCGATGTTCCGACTTGCTCCTGATATCTTCGAGTTGTTGCAGAGGTCGGTACTTTAATATCTTTTAAATATTAATATATTGCTCTTTATCCTAAAAAGATGGCTTGTTTTGACATTACATGGAGAAGATAAAACGAACAAGTTTTACATGACGATTATGATGCATGGACGCTGCACACAAATGCCGGACGCTGCACACAATAGCCCTAGCTAGGGAGCGACACCACATATGCATGCATGAACTAGCAAAACATGACTATAATGAAATCATCAATATTCTCTGCAAATACAAATTTGAAAATGTCTTAACTCTACCGTGAGCGATTAACTATCAGTGTTTATTGTTGGCTATATTTCGAAGAGTCAAACTAGATGTCATTCTAGTATGTTTCGACGATTTTTTCCTCCACCAAAGTTACCATCCGAAGATTTATGAAGTTCTTATTGTATTTGTAGTAAAGTTAACATGTGGTAACTTGTTATGAAATACCGGAAAAAACTTCCTGAAAACATGTCCATATGTGATCTAGCTACATGAAGTATCTTTCCTGAGAGGACGGTGCCATCCACTCGCACGGAGCCCAGGCACAAAAATGCTTAGAGGGGGATGAAGACGGCTTTTACATGTTTTACATTTCATTTCACAAGTTTTAATCTATGCTTATAAATAAAGTGAGACTAAAGATGAAACAAGCTATATAATGTAATAAGGTACTTGAAGTACAAAGGGCAACACAAAATATATGGAAAATATCAAGGCATGCAGAGACGAAGGTTTATCTGATACTCAATTCCTTACGGGGAAGCTAGTCATTGTTGATGAGGTGCGTGTTATCACAAAAGATCCCCCCTATGGAAGGTGATTTTCTTGTCCTTGAGCCTAATACACAAAGTAGGAGCTCAAGCCACTAGGAAGACTTTTTTTTTTTTTGAGATTCACTAGGGAAGACTTGGGGCAGCCTCTAATACCTTACAAACTTATGAGGCAAGTCATAAATCTAAGAGCTTCCGTATAGTGCACACAGCAAACTAGTGCAATCTAATCTTTTTTTCCCGCAAAAAAAAAACAATCTAATTTTTTTAGTGGAATTTAATCTTTTTTTACGAGTGTTAATTACTCTTTATTTTTTCCCACGGAGCTACAGCCGAAACTTGTAATTTGTGTGCTGAGCCAGAAAGAGCTTGTCCGGGCTCTTGGGCTATGCGCTACCACAGCCCATAACTCCATCAAACCCACGGCAAAGCCCGGCCCGAGCATCTCGGCAGCCCATTCGGCGACATCGCATCGCAGCCGTCCAATCCCACCATCTAGGGTTTCCCCTCGCGGCCGCCAACAAATAAGACCCCCCTCCACACCCAGCCCGAACGGTTTCTTCCTCCTCCCACGCCGCCGCCGCCGCCGCCGCTCGCTCGCCCGCTCCGCCGCAGTCCTCGCAAAGGTACCGTCCGACTCCCGTCGCGTCGATGAATACATCCTCCGTTTGGGATCTTCTCACCCCTAGTTTCCTCTGCGCGATGTGCAGATGGCGGTGCCGCTGCTGACGACGAAGATCGTGAAGAAGAGGGTGAAGCACTTCAAGAGGCATCACAGCGACCGCTACATCGGCCTCAAGGTGAGTCTCAACCCGTTCCCTTTCTTGCCCATCACTCTGAAGCTCCTAGTTGGTCCACTGAGTAGCAGTTCTTCGATATTTGTTGATCCACTGAGTAGCAGTTCGTCGATGTGTGTTAGATTTAGCTCTGTTTCGGACGATACCGTCATTGTCCTATGCGGAGCTGCCGCTGCTCGTCTGTGCCTGTATGTCTTGGTCCTGTTGTAGTCCCAAGACATACTAGTAGCAGATCGTTAGCTTGTGTTTTGAGTTAGACGCATAGACTTGCAGTCTGAAATGCTATCAAACAATTTGACCAGCCATAGTCTTAGCGGTGTTTTCGCATATTAGGATGCTGCCTCTCGTTATGATAACCTAGGCTCCTCACACTAGTTAACTGTCAATTTGGATTTAAAGTATGATGATGGCGAACTGTATTGCCAAGCTATTATCAGGTTATTGCTGATCATGGAACTAATTGTTGAAAAGCTTTATTGCTGTATTGTGGGTCTGCGAAGAATAGAAAATGCTCGGGCTGGTTCGTATGTGTGTAAATTAAAATTACTGTACTGAACTACTGATGTGTAAACCTATTACAGGGCAGAGAGCATATAAGTTTTGTGCAAAAAAAATTAGTTATCTAGTGATCTACTCACCTCATGTAGCTGTTCTCTAGTGATCTAGTCACCTCGTGTAGCATTGCCGATTTCTGTTGATGTGGTTGAAAGGTCTCATTTCTGGTCTTACTGTTTTTGTAGACAAGCTGGCGCAGGCCAAAGGGTATCGACTCTCGTGTCAGGAGGAAGTTCAAGGGAGTTACCTTGATGCCCAACATTGGATATGGTTCTGACAAGAAGACCAGGCACTACCTGCCCAACAAGTTCAAGAAGTTCATCGTGCACAATGTCTCTGAGCTGGAGCTGCTTATGATGCACAACAGGTATGCATTTTGGAGCCCACCGTGCTGGCTCTTTATGAGAGCTGTTATCATCTTCCATGTTCAATGCCCGATCTAGTTGTGTTTGCTGATACTGGTATCTTCATGCAAACAGGACTTACTGTGCTGAGATCGCACACAATGTGTCCACACAGAAGCGCAAGACGATAGTGGAGCGTGCAGCTCAGCTCGATATCGTGATCACAAACGCCGGTGCCAGGCTCAGCAGCCAGGAGAACGAGTGAAGCATCCTATAGCTTACTAATGGTCTTGGTGTCTGTTTGTAGACAGTGCACCCTTATTTCAGATATATTACCGACATTTTTGTATTGCTGCTAGAGATGATGTATGAAGAATCGATTTGCTATGACATCATGGGAGTGTGCAACAAATCTGGTCCTGTTGGAGTCTTCTGTTTTGCTGTCGGTATTTCTTTTGTTAAAGATGTTTTAGATCAAATAGCACTCAACTGTCATGGGTACGATTGAGTAGTGTTTGTATTCTTTGTTTTGCCTCTTATCTGATGATAGGGCGTTGGATGAACGCATTGAATCTAGAATTGTTGGCTGATAGGCATTTGGGAGACCACGTCCACGAGCTCAACACCAGACTGTAGCTGAATCTGACCGTCCCTTGCCACAGCTTGGAATCATTATCACGTAGAGGCAGAGCACATATGGCACAGATTCAGTTCATCCAGGTAAAGCCACCACTGGTGGCTCCGCCAATGATTTTGATGAGAAAATAGAGGTTGACATGTACACATGGGCAGGATAAGATGAGAACTTGACATGCACGAAGCAGTCAATTGCATTGCACTGGCACGGCTTGTACGCACGGCATGCTTGGATTTTGAGCTCCATTTGCAGCAACCCACATGCTTGGTGAGCTCGTTTGATTTGTGTCATGCGCAAGCATTTCTGATAGCGGTAGTTAAATAGTTAGGGTAAGTCATGGAATTGAGTAGTTTGCACACTAGTCATGCGCAAGCATTTCTGATAGCGGTAGTTAAATAGTTAGGGTAAGTCATGGAATTGAGCATTTTGCAGACTAGTCATGCGCAAGCATTTCTGATAGCGGTAGTTAAATAGTTGAGATCCAACTCCAATGGTAGGGAATTGCATGTATAAATCAAACCCTGATCCGAATTATAAGATGCTTAATCTATTTCTGAATTGCAGGTATATATAGACGCGCTTTAGCGTGTTTATTCACTCATTTCGGTCTATATTGTCCACATTAAAATATCCCAAACATCTAATAATTCGAAAAGAGTGAGTACTTGAGATCCAACACCAGTGGTAGGGATAGAATTAAGCAAGAGCATGTACCAAATGAACAACCAGCGCACGAATATTTTCCTTTTTGTATTTGTCGAGTTTCCAGTGTAGTTATAATCAAATACTACTTTACTCAGCTACAAAAGTAAAATGACCATTAGTAGTTTCAGTCTTTCGATCCAAATTTGAGCATAATCTTGTGCGTGTTTCCCAGGGTGCTTCAGGTTTTGGATGGTGTATTGTGTATTTGCAATCTTTGGTGCCATTGGTATTTGTTCTGTCCTTGAAGATCTTCCGAAGCAAGTTTCATGGTCCCATACATTGCCACGTTGGTAATTCTTGTGGTAGTTCTCTGCTATGACACCTTGACATGTGTCCATGTTCTTTGCTGGCCATCTTGCTGTACCGTTAACATGCACTTGTCTGACCGAGGCGGTGTACACTGCTTAAGACCAGACAGTAACTGCCAGTGACTACCGATACCGAGCGATAGTCACTGGCCAAGACAATATACCGGCGCCGAAGCCGTCGCCGGTAGACTGATCGGAGACGGCGGCCGTTTCGACAGCGATTCGCGCCAGGCAGGAAAAATCGACAGATTCACATGGGTAGGATAAGAATAAGATGAAGCGCCCTACCGGATTCGACGTGCAGTCAATCGCCTGCATCCGTATGTGGATAACACCCGGGGAAAATGGCTAGCTGCGTTCATGTGGCCGTTCTTCGAGTCACACAATTTCTCCTTCTTCTTCCATTCTTCTCATATCTGAAACGAAACGCCAGCAAACTCGAGTTACTGTTAGGTAGATCGGCCGACCAGGCATCGCCCCGACGGCGACGGCCGGCTAAAATCCATGGCTGCATTATTCGTTTCGTGATGATTACTCTTATCCCCTTCGATGCGTCCTCGTTAACTCTGCTTTTTTTTTCCGTGGCTCGACGCATTGTCAGGGTATATACGGATCGTGACCTGCCTTAGATCAGATACGTACATGCCAATCGATCTGGTTGTATCCATCCCTTTTTGCTCGTATTGTTTTCAGGATCTATCACATTTCTGGACTCTCTTTATATGTCTGAGCTATCATGCCCACAGGGGATGCCATGATGAGTTCAGAGAGTTGAGATGGATAGGCCACTACCTGATGGGTAGTGATCAATCGGATCGAAACGAGGCCCAGCCATTCAATCTGTTTCGATCGATCTCCAGGGTTTCAGATCCTTGTGATCATTGATCAGTTCGCGCGCTACAGTTCCGTCATGGACGAGAATATAATATTTGTATGTCTGCTATGATCATATATATATGTCGTTAATATTGCTGCCCGATCGATCACCATCGCCGTCGTCGTTCTCGGTCCACCGAGCTCGACGCCGACGCGCCGGTGATCCGCCCGCCGGGCACGTCGCGCGGTTTTGCTCCATGGAATGAGTAGTGGGATAGGGAGTGGAAATGTGGGAAGGAACATGCTGCGTGAGAGGAGGAGCGCAAGAGGAGGGAGGGACGCCATGATGATGATTGGATTGGCCTCCAAGTTATCGGACAATGAAGCCCAACGGATATGCATCAGGGTGCACCCCCAGGATCGGCAAGTTCGGCAGGTGCTGATGGTGAGCGTTGCCTTTTGCGTCATGCCTTGTGTCCTTCATGTGCTTGTCTTGTGACATTTCATATGGCCATATGGGAGGAGTAGATTTTAACGATTTAGTCTTCTTTTCTGAACTGATGGTCGAACATTGAAACCTTTGGTCGACGCAGACTGTAAAACAGTTGTGCTGTGACAAGGAGGTAGCGTAGAAGTTTATGAGATTCATATAAGCAAAATTCCTGAAACTACTGCAGGTTTCAGTGGAGAGAAAAGATATATAATTTCATGCAAAGTTTTCAGCGCAACGTCGCTTATGCAAGTACAGTACTAGTACACTGACAGAAGATATCTTCCCTATTTACAAACAGTGGCCTATTCAGAAAACCAAATTTCCTGAAACCACTACACATTTGCAGCCGCAAAAGAAAACAGCACGTTTTCAAGCAAAAGTTTTCCAGGGCAGCGTAGCTGATGCAAGTACAGTACTAGTACACTGACAGAAGGTATCTCTCCATGTACAAAAACAGTAGCAGCCCATATACAGGGGCGCCATTTCAGATAGTATTCCATTCTTGTACGAAAGGGCTTCCACCCCGGAGCCCGCGATGCAGTGCACATAACCAGCTTATATGCAGTCTCATGAGCTGTATGCAGAAAACGCAGCCATCACTATCTTCAGACAGCCTTTTGTTCAGAGGCGACAAAGTCGCAACAGTTGCGCGATTCAATGGGGTTTCTCCAGGGAGTAAGACTGTAAGAGAAACGAAGCCGATCGCGACGTGGGACCTAACTGCAGAAATGGGTAATAGAATGCGCAGGTCTTTTTAGGGTTCCTGTAGAGATTGGGAACGAGACATAGTAGGGAGACAGCACAGAGCCTGAAGAACCTGATGCTGACAGCAGACGCCGCACTGGTAGTGAAGAGTGCTTTGGTGAAACGTAACCTCGGAGTGGTTACAGTTACTGTGTAAGTAGATGCTTCCATGGAACATGGTTAGTTAGCTCTGTGCATTTCCCGCGGGAAACAGTTTGAATCCTGTGGAAAACGGTTAAATTCTTGCGATTCTAACGGGGCCTGGTGGACATTTTGCAGTGAATTTTTTGCTAAAGCTGGAGAAGATTCTACGGTGGCACTGATGACGGCGGCGTGTTTTGAGTACCGGGAAATGAGATCCAGCAAAGAGCGGATTCTAAAAGCGACGGCTAACCTACCGAAGCTGGGAGACAGTGACACCGTCTGTTTCTACGTACACCAAATGTGATGCTGAGGTGATCTAGAATGAAATGTTTCTACATACACCAAATGTGATGTTTCTACGTACACCAAATGTTTGCAAGCAATAAATCTTTGAGAATTATCGTTAAAAATGCGATCATAAGCATTGATAACATACTGAGGACAAATCATCTTCATACTGTCCATCTCAAAATAAATCATCTTCATACTGTCCATCTAAAGATAAAGCACAAAATAGATAGTATCAGACCAGTATCTGCCAATATCTTATACATATTGGAAGAGAGATGGTGATTCTAAATATTTTTCACCATATCTAGTACATGATCTACTACTTTTGAGAGAGACCATATAATCTCATCGACATAGGAAGAATCAGGTTGAATGGGTTTCAGCCGGAATTCTAGTATCCTCGACCCCAGCCGTCTTAGAACACTTGTGGCATCTGATGGATCAATCAGTTCTCCGATGGACCGTCTAAAGACTTGTTAGCTTAGGAGCTTCACTCGCCATACTTCTTATGTACAAAAATATGGACCGTCGTGATTATCAGCGATCGTCTAGAACCCGATCTGTATGATCTGCTCCTTGTAACTGACCTGTGCCAAATGAACCATACAGGTAGTTAGTCGTAAGGTAAAACACACAAGGCGTGCAACAAGCGGTGAAACATCATCACCCGTTATACTAACCATCAAAATTCGGTGCTGAAACCCCATTCTCTTGGCATTGCTCATTATCAATATGCGGCACATTTTGAAGATTCTCCTCCCAGAAACCCTGTTGCTGGAAAAACAAGGTAAAGACTGTTAGGATAAGATGCATATTGACTCTAATTAGTTAGACATTTGCAAAAATTTCAAGCAGAAATTACCTGCTTTTGAAAAGCATACGGCGTGTTGGCTGCCTGGGGTAGAGCCATGTCTAGCAGGCCCATGGAACCCATCGGACCCGAACTGAAGGACTGGAAAAGGTCTGCTTGGTCACTAAATGGAAACACTCCACCAGTGCTCTCCAACGGAAATACCGAACTCGCTGAAGGACCGAGGGCTTGGTGCATCTGAATATACAGAGGAAACGGCATGTTAGAGGCAGATTGCATAGAGCCAAAGCGTGATAAAACGAGATAATCCGAGCTCACATCTTTGTGTAGGAGGGTAGACAAGGTGCTGAAGTCAAGTTCTGGGTTCACGGTCGAAAGCTTCATGGACAAGAACTGAAAGAGCAAAGCAGCGGTAGGGTTAGAATTCTGTGAGAATTGCACAATCTGGTGCTTTGATATGAGTAATTGTTTGCCGCGTCTAACCTCGACTTGCTGCTGCAGCGACTGTACATAGTTAATGATCTCATCGAGCATGAGTGCTTTGCCAATCACCTAGATACAACAGGAAATTTCTTCAAATTAGACAAACTATGGTCACAACTGACACTCTGGTAAAACAGCATATTTCCCATTCTGGAATGTTTCGATACCTTGTTACATCCTGGCACCAGGTCCTGGAGGAATTTCATCTTGAGGGTAATCTTCTCTCTTCTAACCTATTGACCCACAATTGAGGACAGTGAGCAATTTTTGCACTCAAGCACAAATTCTATATCCATACAACTGGAAGTAAAAGGCGAGAGAAATTTCAGTGTATATTTACCCTCTCCGCAAGGCTGTGGCTGTCAGTGGCCTGGCCTCTCCTGGCCCGGACATGGACGTAGTCCCTGGGCGGCTCGTCCGCCGCCGGCTTGGACTTGGAGCTCTTCCCCTTGGCCTGCTTCCGCGCCCTCTCTCCGCCGGCCGAGCCGTCGCTGGCCCCCGCCGCCGCCTCCTCCTCCACCTTGGGCCTCACCTCCTCAATTTTGCACTTCTTCGAGTCCGGCCCCTCAACCTGCAAACCAGAAACACGGCGTCATCTACAGCTCGAATCAAGCAGTAATGCAAGGCATAATTTCCTCGAACAAACAAAAATCCATATGGAAGCGGAGGCTTGGTCCCCACCTTGGCGAAGCAGGCCGCGGCCTCCTTGCCCTTTCCGGCGGCGGGCGCCTTCCTCTTCTTCGCATTCGCGCCGTAGGCCCACGCCGGGTCGGAGACCGAGGATCCCTCACGCGACGGTGCGCCGCCGAGGTCCTCCGCCGGCACCCCGAACGGACCTCCTCCGCCGAAGCCGGTCATCCCCGCAAGGCCGGCGCCACCGCCGCAGAGTGTGTCGAAGAAGCCGGTGTCGAGCCCCGGCACGCCGAAGTCGGAGCCGCCCATGAGCAGCCTGGCGACGTAGTCCCCGTCCATCGCTCGACCGACCGCGATCCCCTACTCTCCGGCAGCACAGCAGGCGATGATTGCGCAGGAAGGAAGCAAAGGGACTGGAGCTGCTGATGGGAGGTGGACTTGGGGAAAGTGGCGGTGGGTGCGAGTAGGCGAGGACGGACGGTAGGTGGGTGGGAGGGGATTCCGCGGATTGATTTATAGGAGAAAGGTTCGGGCTTTGGAGTGGAGGGCAGCGCGGCGCCGAGGAGATGCTTGCGGCGGTGGGCTACCGTGGATGGGATGGAGGTCAAAACGAAATGGGGTAATGGTGTGTATGGTGGATAATCTCCGATAACCCCCCCTGGTAACCTTGCCCGTAAGCAGCAGCTGCTGCAGGAATGGAGATGGAGACAATGTTCCGGGATTTTCGCTGCGGAGACGAGATGTTTTTTACGGTTTTACCCCCCGCTCGGCAGTACGGCCGCCGCGCGCCGCGCTTAGTGGAAAAAATATTATGGTGGGGTTTAACTTTTTTAACGCGCGTGTGCGTGTGGCCTCGTGATTGAGAGCACGAACGGGGTGCTCTCCTTGTATCACGGTCTCGGAGTTAGTAGTGTTTTCAGTAGATTGGATTAGGGTTTTGGTGCCGTCTTCTTCATCAATGTAATTTTCATCATCTACAATAAGCAATCTTCGGTCCTTTCTTCGACGACGAGATCTTCTTCACGGTGTCAATGGTGGTGTTGTAAGATTAAATTTATCTAGGTTTGGTCCTTCAGATCTTACTTCGTCGGATCGATTTTGGATCTTTTCTTGTGGTTGCCGCGAGGATTGTCCTCGCAATATTTGTTGGCGATTCGTACTCTCGGCTCCCAGCGATTTCGACCAAGCTGTCCGGTTGTTATTCCCTAAATATCGGTGTTGGTACTCTTGCCGATGTTGGTTAATTAACTTAATGGCTGCGTGCATGCACGTAACCTTGGCATTGCGGCTCAAAATTATGGAGAACCCTCGTTGGTACTCGCAGGTCTGTGGATTGGTCTCTTTGTCATTCTACGGCTGCCTTCAGAAAAGTACAAGATTGTGTCATGGAATAAGAAAGAGTTTGAAGATTTGTTCCTTTCTTTTAGACTTTATTTTGTAATCGCTATTGAAATTTGAAAGACATTTAACAAATTTAAACTAAATTTAACAAACTTAAATGAAATTTAAACTAAACCCTATATCTAGCCCTAGATCTACCTACGCATCCCGCGACGGCCGGGGAACACGTATGTTGCTGGTTCGCCGCCCACGTTGGTCCCCATCGTCGGAAGTGTCATCAGAGGTGACGACGACTCTGGCCTTGAGGAACCAGTGCGCCATTAAAACAGAAGTACCAGCCATAATAACTCAATCGGCACGGTTGAGTCAAGATCTAACATCGCGTGGGTTGATGCGGTTGTCGGTAACCCCCCCCCCCCCCCCCCCCCCCCCCCCCCCCCCAACCCCATGCCCCGGGCGCGAAACGGGGTTGCCGTCCGCGCTATTGGACCCATCCGTCAAGTTTACCGCTATTAGGGTCGTCGGTGGAGGCATTTTTTTGTCCCGACACTCCCAATAGGTCTTACATACAGGCACGGACACTCACCCCTACGAAACGCACGCACAACCTACCCCCGAAAAACTGAGCCAACGGGTTGTTCTTGAGATTGAAAGTCACTATAGCCTCTCCATTGGGATGGAGTACAACCCCCGATCTAACCATTCAGGCACATGTTGCTTCTTGTCAAACCGTAGTTAAGAAGATCGTGTTGCGCACTATCCAGTCTCAATCAATTAACCAAAGTGTAACTATATTTTTGTGAGCGACACTTTTTTAGAGAAGTGTAACTCGATGAACAAGTGTAACCGTAATTTAGTATATGCAACTACAATGTACAGATACATGTACAAAAAGTGCAATTGGATAATTTACTAAACCGCAGTTGTGCTTTTGTAAATCGACCGAAAGTTAAGAAAATCTAAACTAGGTAAATCAACGACGGAACAAAAAAAATATAGTCTTTAAGTTAAAAAAAAATGTTTATGCATTACGCAAGACTTGGCATGCACATGTTGCTATGTGCACTTAGCAATTTCTCAATGTGTCGCTCGTATGGCTTAAGCCAGTATATGATGTTCTGAGGTGAATAGAAGATAGAGGTAAAATCATTGAAGGTTCATACGGCCGTCATCATTCAAAACTTGATATCCCATCAATATGAGCCTTCACATGCTCACTTACTTGCATTATCCCCTCTCAATTTAACCTACATCGGGTAAGTTGTTTTAAAACCTTTACATAAAATCGCGCTCGTCGATCGGCACACTCTATAACTTTTTCATTACAAAAGGGACCTATAAATATGCACAGGATTATATGGACAATTGGGGCGGCCTTTTGAAGATGGTTGCCTGGGCATTGTAAAACCAGTTTGGTAGGCGGCTTGCGCATATGGTTGATGTTGCATGAGTGTAATATTATGGTTGGATCACTCATGGTTATTGGCGTGAGCGACACATCTTCTTTCTTATTTTCATTTTCTTTAGTTACTTTTTTTATTTTAGGAAAACACCGTTTAGATTCTTTTTGTACCGATAAAAACTTGCAGTAAATTTATAGTTGTGTACGTCAACCGATGCAGAGTCCCTTCCTCAAAATACGAGCGAATCTCGCGAAATAAATCATGTTGATGCATATTCCCGTGTATGCACGCGCGTGCGCGTAACGAGTATGTGTAAATTTGAACAACACAACATGAGTCATGGTGGGTGAAATGTCCACCAATGTAGCCTAGGTGATGGCTCCCGCGTACCATATTTGTGTTTGTACATCCCATTTGAGAGTTTAGGTGCAGAGCTATAAATATATATCGGGTAAGCTATCGGTTTGGTTGAAACGGAATTGAATGGGTCCGGCTACCCACCAGCCAAATTGCTTCGCTGCAAGTGGAATTCGGATGCAAAAGCTACCGCACGAGGAGGCCTATATAAGAAAATGAATGCTTGCTTGCCTCCTCGCGGGTTCGTGTAGACTTGCCTAAAGTCGATATATATAGGCTTTTATATCGCTGCCTTGATTAGCAGGCATGCCTATGTTTCCACTTAATCTTATCGCGGCTCACGCAAGGCAGTCTGCTAGTGCGACTTCATTTCTGCGGTGTTGCACGAATATATTTTGTCTTTGATAGTCACAAATGGAGTGCAGCTTAGATGACACATACATCTACCAAAGAGTTTTAGGGTTGATAGAATCATCCTAGACACTTAGCTATTTGTCGGGTGATGTTATGTGCAACGCAAGATTTTCTAATATTTGTTTGGGAAAGAAGTCTTCTCCGGCTACTGATCCATTTGATTTGTGCACACAACTATATATTATATATAGTTATTAGTACGTCCATAAAAAGTAAATAAAAGGTCAGGCACAAAGAACAGAACAACCGCACAAAACGATCATATGTTGCACATAGGCAACGCTAATCCGATTGCTAAAAATAACTAACATAAACGTGCATCCTTATCTGAATTTGAGCCTTAAGTTGTTTACATCCTCCAACAGGAACTGAACATATTAGAGATGCTAGGTGGTGGTGGTATATTTTAAGCCACGAACGCGTTGTTGGCCATAGATCATGCAAAAGAGAAAGATATGATGAATTGTTTCATCTTCATCGTAAAGATACACTTCTTGATGTCATTCCAACTGAGCTTTGCTATGTCATCATTTGCTAAGACCATCCATCGACACAAATACCAAATGGAGATCTTGATCTATAAGAGAATATTCGGTTTAAGCTAAATTTTGTGTAAAAAATGATGATTATCGTTCGCCAAATCAACATATATATAGATTTGACCAAAAAGGATCATAGATTATTGAGGTTCCCTCACACATCTTGCCATGTGATAGAGTTGAACAAAATGGAAGCATGTTGTCGATTTCTCTCCAGTCAGTGCCCGCTGAAAGGTAAGATTTAACGGCTCCCCCGTCATAATGTCGACCACTAAAACATATGCATATTGAACAATGGTATACATTATTAAGTACTTTACTCTGGTGACTATCTCCGAAACATGGGTCTTCCCAAAATCGTGTACTCCCAAAATCGTGTACTGGTTCCATTCAAGCCACAAACTCGCCTCTTCTAAGAAACTTCTCCATGACCCGCATTAAACCTTTCTAGAAGGGAGAGGCATTAGGTTTCATAGCTACTTGTAAGAGTGTTCTACAATAGAGATACTTGTTGCATAGAAACTCTTGTCACGTTACATCCTCTTTTAAAAGCTAAAATAATCACTTAATGGGCAAGTATATGTTATAATGGCTACTTAATTAGTTAACGATATTACTATTTACGTTCATTACTTTGCTAGAAAAATATGGATCTATAATAGTCCATTCCTTTTCATACCCTTAGGCACCTCCAAGAAGAAGAACCTAAACATCGACAAATACGTGAGCACAATGTTAACTAAAACAAGTCTCCCTTCATAGGATATTGCCTTTCAAACTGCTGAGATTTTTCTCAAAACGATCCTCGAGACATTTCAACTCCTTATTCCGGAGCTTGCGAAAATGGAGGGTAGCGAAATGGGAAAGACCTTGTTACAAAACCAAACTTTTTTTTTGCATTGATCTTCGACCTCCTTGGCCTAACTAGAACAGAATATTTTGTTTTCATAGAAGTTTAGTTTCAGAAAAGTTGCTCAAACATATGTAGGATGAGTTCCGTACTCAATGCCTTTTCCACATCGTGTTTCGTGAAACTAATGAGATCATCAAGACCACCAAATTGACCATCCTCCTTAGACATGGTATCACCTTGTCCCAAACGTTGTCTAGTATAGAAATAGTTACCAATATTATCATTGACCTTGATACCCACGCTATCACCATGAACAAGCCTAGCAATCCACGCGCGCACCTATGGCGCGCCCTTCATACGCAACTTGCCGGAGAAAAAAGTGTTTGATTTTATTATATGGCTTCTTAAAATCTATCTTGAAAATCGTGGACTTTTAAAATAATAATCGTAGATAAAAAATAGTTGATAGATCGTGGGATTGAATGCAAGAAGAGAGCCAAGGCAGACGTGGTTTCGATGATCGATAAATCCGGTGATGGTGCATGGTACGTGTAGCTATAGCTTTGGAATTTATCTTATCATACGGCCGGCCCGGAGAAAATAATGGGTTCAGGTCGTGCTAAAACATTTTAAAATAAAGCTAGACACGGCGATCAATTAATCATCCTATCATATGCATTCAGAACAGTAGCTACTAAGCTAGAAAGCCAAGCCGAACTTGAGGTCTACTACCATAGACATCCTTTTGCGGCTGTCCAAACAAAATAAACGAGGCCGTACGTGGGCCATCTCCGATGGATCGTCGACCTTGGCAGCATATTTGGTTGATATTTCTAGGGCCTAGCTGCTCGATCTCTGCTTATATACAAAGGGAGCTGAAAGATATGCAAGCAAAAGCAAGATGTACCGCACCGCATGCATGATCACCGGCAGCTGGATCATCCGCGTCCGTCCGTCGGAGCACACGTCGTTGCTCTTCTATTGCCACTTCGTTTCCCTTGTGATGGATCATGGATAGATCATATAGTACTAGAAAGGGTTTGGCGCGCTTTGCTGCGCCCTAGGTATTATGTCTAAGTAAAGATTGGTGTCTCTTACATAACCAAGTACAAGTTCATACCCTTTTTAGATAAATATTCTACTTATTAGTCTAACAACTTTGCATTTGTTAGTCTTTTAGCGAGGCGAGCCCGACAACTGGTGTGTAGAGCGGAGGATCCGTGCAAGGCAGAGCTAGTCGAGGTGCAGCCAGAGGTAGAGCTGTTGTATTTCACTCGTGCTCGTGCTTGTAGGGAAGGAGGAGGCAAAGTGAGAAAGGGGACGTGAGGAGGGCAGCTCGGGTGGCTCGTTAGCCGGATCTACAAAAGGGAGTCATTGGTGGCCGTGCACAGGAGGAGAGCGAGAGGACAAAACTCGAGACCGAATCCCTCCCAATCCATGATGCCCTTGAGCAGTAGTGATGAATTTGCGTCAAATCGACACAGTTGTGGCGGAGCTGCTGGATTCGAGGCTGAATGGATGAGAAAGAGGTGGCGGTGGTCACTGGAGTAGAGGCGTGAGGGCAACGTGAAAATTACGATCGACAACTGTCGTGCGCGCGTTGGCCTTTATATTTTATGGCAGCAGCTCAAGTGTTTAATTTTACAGCATATGCTCTTTTTTGGTTTGACAGAAAAAATGAAAAAAATTACATCAAGCAGAGCTGCTGGAGCAAGATTTTTTATCCCAAATGACCTAATACGAACAAGAGTCGATGGTGGCCGTGTGCGGGCGGACCGCCACGGCCAACATCACCCGAGGCCAAATCTCTTCCAATTTGTGGTGCGCCAGTGCCCTTATACAGTGGTGTTGGATTCGCAACCGAATCGGTAAGAGTTGTGGCGGAACTGCCGGATTCTAGACCAAATCGATGTGAGAAGAGATGGCAGTGGTCACCGTAGGAGTGGCGTGAGGGGCGATATGAAACTTCGATTGGCAGGTAGCGTGCTCGTGTTGGCCTTTCTGTTATATAGCATCCGCCCAAATATTTTATATTTGCAGCACTTGATGTTTTTTTATTTGACAAAAAATGAAAATTTACATTAAGGGCAGATGTCGAGTAAGATTTTAGCATCAAATGACCTAAAAAGAGTTATGCAGTAAAATAGGGAAGCTACTGAAAATGCTCTAAGAGAGGGGCAACAATATGTAATAGATGGAAAAATCTATTTGTATTAACCTGAACGGACGAATGATACTTTTCTTACCTTGCTCTAAATCAATAGAAAGTTGACACCTAGAGTAACAAGAGAGCTCTATTCCTAGGAGCTTCTTACCTTGGTCTAAACCAATAGAAAGTTGACACGTGGAGCAACAAGAGAGATCTATTCTAGGGAGCTTAGTTCTTTTAAGGATACTAAACAACTGGTTTTTCTTGGAACAAGGTCTGGTTTTTCTTTTTTAAAAGTTAAACTATACTAAACAATAAAGTTTGACCAAATTTTAGAAAAATCGTAACATCTATGCTACAAAATCAGCACTAGTAGAAAAAAGGGCCTTCCGTTCGGAGCTTTAATCCCGGCCATGTTTGGAACCGGGACTAATGTGGCATTAGTCCCGGTTCTAACGGCTAGGACGCCGCACAGCTCCAGTCCCGGGTCGAACGGAACCTTTAGTCCTGGTTGGTATCACCAACCAGGACTAAAGGGGTCGTGGCAGGTTGGGTCGGTGCGAGCGCAGGGTGGGGCCAGCGCGAGCGCCTTTAGTCCGGTTGGTGTCTCCAAGCGGGACTAAAGATAGACCTTTAGTCCCGGTTGGAGATACCAACCCGGACTAAAGGTTTCTCCTACATATCACCTTCCTGCCCGAGCCATCTCCATTTTTCCTGCCCGAGCCATCTCCATTTTTCTCCTCCATTTCCTCTCCCGAGTTCGAGTTCATCCCCATTTTTTCCACGATTTATTAAGATTGGCGGCGCCCCATCTATCCAAGGGTTCTAAAAGGTTAGAACCTTCATCCTTTCATCCGTTATTGCTAGTTTAGCTCATTTTATGTTGCTAGTGCTAGTTAGGTGTTTGATGAAATGCCTATGTTAGTTGCTCATGAAGTACTAACTTAGTAGAAAAGATCCATGAAGTAAATTGTAAATGGGATGAATATTTGATTATTATGTGGGAGTTTATTTGTTTTATATGCAATTTGAGCTCAGATTAAAGTATGATTTGTGGGTTTTAGTGCTGTCCTGTCCCCGTCCCGTCCTCACCGCCGCCGATCGCCCGCGCCGTCCCGCCGTCGACACCACCTTGGTGAGCCTCTTGTCCTTATCTTTAAAAAAAAAATCTTACTCGTATGATTTAGATGCATAGTTATTTGTATAATTTTCTTACTTGCATGATTGTTTGTTATGTATAGTGCCATGGTCTTGATATCCGTCCTCGTCGGCCCTCGTCTGGTATATGATTCGGATGTGGTATATTATCTTTTATAACTATTTGTTTCATTTCGTGTTTATGACAATTATGTCGACCAACACTTGACATAGATATTTTATCTCGGAGGTATGTGAACCGAAAATTCAACCGACCCTCTTGTCGAGAAGTTAATTTAGTTGAAAAACAAAACGATGATTTAAAAGAAAAATTGAAAAGAATTGAAGAAGAGAAGATGAAATTGGAGTTGTATCTTCCCGATGTCGTTGATGATCACAAGATCAAGATGGATGCAATGCGCTTGAATATTAGAAAGATTAGAAAATATGTCATTAATAAAGAGGCTTGGTATCATTATGTTGTTAGATCATGGTTACCTTAGTTGCGATTTTAATCGCATTTGTTGTTGCATTTAAATGCATTAGATAGTTGTACGTTAGTTTCAATGTATGTTTTATGAGAACTATGTATGAACTTTATGTATATATTTTAGCAATAATAACATTTGGTCACTACTCTAATTTGATTTTAATGTGATGAACTTGTATTAATTAATTTGGTCACTTCTCTATTCATGATGTAGTGTAATGGTTTTTGATATACTTATATAATACAGATGAGCCGACAATGGATATACGGTGCCGACGCTCTCCCGAGTTCATTAATGGCCTGCATAATTTTCTCGGGGTGGCTGAGCTAAACAAGCGGAATGGTTTTATTTGTTATCCATGTGATGTCTGTAAGAATCCGAAGGATTACTCTTCCTCACAAAGCCTTCACAACCACCTGCTTCGGTCTGGTTTCATGTCCGCTATAATTGTTGGACCAAGCACGGAGAAAAGGGGTTATAATGGAAGACAATGAATAAGAAGAGGATAATGACAACTATCTTATGTTCCCTGAACACGGTGGTACTACAATGGGGAAAGAAGATGAAGAAGAGGCATCAGATGAGCCCGCTGATGATCTTGGTCGAGCCATTGTTGATGCACAGAGAAACTGTGAAAGTGAAAAAAAGATTGAAGTTGGAGCGCATGTTAAGGAATATGTATACGAAAACTTCTTTGAAATAAAAAAGAATTGAATGAAAAACACAAAATAAAATGGAAAACACAAAATGAAAAATAATTGAATGAAAAACACCAAATGAAAAAAAAAAATCTTTAGTCCCAGTTGGTGTCCCGAGCGCCTTTAGTCCCGGTTTATGCCTAACCGGGACTAAAGAACGGACCATTAGTCCCGATTGCGTAGTCCCGGTTGGGAAACCGGAACTAGAGGCCCTTCCTAACCGGGATTAGAGCCCCTTTTTCTACTAGTGTAGTAACATTAGATACATCTAGAAATGTATTTTCATATGAGATATCGTAGCGTCGTAGTTGTTGATAGTTTTTTCTAGTGGTGAAAAAGTTGGTCAATCTTTACGTTGTTTGACTTCTGAAAAAAGTTATACATTTCATTTGCGGAACGAGAGTACAATAGTACATGGATTTTGATTTTTGTTTTTCCAGTTAGCAGAGGAAGTTCATGTTAGTGGCCGAGGGGAGGAGACTTCGTGGCGCGGCGGTACGCTCGACCGGGTTAATCGATCCGTCGTCTAAGACGAGATGAATAGCCAGACCAGCTCGATGCTGCCGCGTCCTCACATGCACTGCTACCTTGGTACGGGGTTGAGATTCGCTGACGTTGCTCCCCCTGACTTTGCCTGACTTTGAGTCACTTACGTGTGGGGCCCACCTGTGTGGGGCCCACACGTAAGTGACTCAAAGTCAGCGGGAGCAAAGTCAGCGAATCTCAACCCCTTGGTACGCTAGTTAATTTGGTTTGTTAATTAAGCGGGAGCCAGAGACGAGTTCACACACACGCTCTGTTCGCGGCGCGCCGCGGCCCCTATGTGGCCGCGGTGCTGGCGCCGGCGCTGGCGACGCAGCAGGCCAGCTGCAAATCGGGGAAAGAGCTGTTCCTCCCCTCCGCGTTTGCAGCCCTCTTTCCGAATATTCAGCATAACTTTGACCACAAATTGGATTAAAAAAAGGTTATTTGCCACTTAAACTTTTCCCATGTGTTTTTTTTTAAAAGGAGGTTGAAACCCAGGCCTATGCATCAAAGTGAGCATATAGCCTTTTTTTGGTAGATTACTCAACAAAATATGGCAAAAACATAATCGATCAACAATCTGAAACCACCTTCCTGACAGCTTGACGATGGGTGGTCATGCCATTGGGACCCTGTGCCCTGATCTCACCATCACGCCTGACCAGTTAGAGCCGGTGGCATCACCGAGCCACCGTATGGCTTGCCAGGAGCATAAATCCAGCCCAATAGACCCGCATCGTGCAGCACATATGCACAATCCAAAAGCCATCACCGCCATCTTCCGTCCGCCCATCTACATGACATAGATCAATTGCTAGACCCGTCATCGACGCCACCATGGAGCGAGACATCCCAATAGAATTGTTGCACTAGCAAAGTATACCAAAATCCGAACTTATGGAAAGAGTTTCAACAATCGCCACTGCCATACACGCGTCCATCGCTGAGACCCATTGTGCCATGCCGCCGAGACTCGTCGTCGGCGATGCGGTAGATGCGACACCGCTCCACCTCCCTCCACCCAGCACGTGCTCCAAAATGATGCCCTAAGAGGGAGAAAGTCGCTGATAGTGCCACCATCGTCCCATCTGGAAGATCTAGATCTAGGGTTTCCCCTGGAGCATCCCGGGAAAGGAATGAGAGATGGCTTCGACAAGATAATGACACCTGGAGGCACCGTCGTCGTCTGCTTCCCTAATCCGCAGCTGCCTGGGCCACCATCGCACCACCGTCGGTGATCGATGCGAGATCCCAAGATCCGCCACCACCGGCCACCAATCGACCGACCACCTCCGGAAGGAGGAGACACCGCCACCATGTCCGGGGCCACTTCCCCGGCGTCCTCGCTCTGCGGGCTAGCCTCACGTTCAGGTGCTTCCATGCACCCCGCTGGAGTCAATGTGACGTGCCTACAAGAGCATCCCGCTTGCGACCGCCGGAGCCACATGACGTGCCTGCGTGGGTAACCAACATTTGGGCCAGATCGGGCCCACCCGCCGCTGGAGTAGCCAGAGGCCTACTGGCCTGCCCGAGCTTTCCCCGGCGACGTCACTGTCGATAACAAGAAAATAGGTAGAAAATCGAATCCTGTGATACTGGTATTGCATTATAACACATAAATAAACGGAAAGTGGTGTTTAGAAATTGCACAAGCACCACTACTCTACATTAACCATGGACTTTGAAAGTTGAAACTATGCTTTTCGAGAGTTTCTTAATTGATCATGGGACTTGACTGACCGAGATGCTGCTGCTAGGGTAAGAAGAACAGGTCGCCTAGGTACCACTATATAAAACCCAACTGCTAGGAATATAGTACAGAGATGATTAGGTGCATCTGGGTTCGTCCAGTACACAATGAATGGCGAATCAAATCGTGTATAGTACTACATCTTGTTCTTCTCCTTCTTCTCGGTTACGAACTTGCGTGCGAAAGGACGGTCCTCGGATGATTTGATTATTCACCACTCCTCTGCTCAATCATTGCATGCAGGACGTGAAGGAGGAATCATGGCCATACCATAAAAAATAATGGTGGTTTCCATTTCATGATTAGAAAATGAGATTATGCTTACCGACTTGCGATAGAGCAAGAGAACATTTCTGCTCCAACGAATGGTCTTTGGACTTTTGTACCGGAGCAGAGCAGTATTTTAGTGTCACTAAACTGGCAGCTGGACAGATACAAAAGAAATATTATATATCTGCATGATTGTTCATTTGGTATAGGTTTGGTAATATGCCCTAGCTTAACCCTGTCGCTACTGCTGGTTTTGTGGTGGTTGGATCTCAACTTACATCAAAAGGGTAGGTTGGTGCCTTGCTGGATCGGCATATGTTAAGGCATCCGTATATGAACAAAAGTAACACATGTATACTCATAGGCACAATCAAATCACCGGCAGAAGTAAAATCAAAACGTTACTGTGTCAATTAAGATCCCTGCATTTCTTCGTGCTACTTGCACATTTTTGTCGGTGGATTATAGAATCCATGCATTTTTTATGGAAAACAAATTAATAATTGTACTCACATTCTTCCTCTACTTCTCTACTCCGTCACTTCTTTCAAGTTTAAAAAGAAGAGTCCGCATTTCCTCTTTGGTTGGGGACGGCTGGTGCATGTGCCACGTGTGTTTCGTCTTGGCACAAGGTACATGAATTGTTTTTTTTTTTTGCGAGTACAAGGGGCTGAAAGCAAATTCAGCAATTACAGAAAGGTCCACAGAAAGATCAAAATTACAGTCCAAACCTTGCTGCAACTCGACTTCGTCTTCGTCCTTGGCGCCGTCGGTGGCGCGCCGCCGCTCCTGCTCTCCTTGACCTTGGAACGAGAGCATCCCCGAGCGGACGGGAAGTCGCCGATCGCCGGCCGCAGAGGACCTACACCAGCGGACGTCGCCGTCGTCGAACTGAACCCACCAGCCTCCTGCACAGAAGTCGTCGACGCCAGATCCGCCGTCCCGCGGCATCCGGCGAAGGGGAAACCGCGCACGGCAACTCCGGAGAGCTGCGAGCACGGGCGCGGCGGAAGCTCAGCGCCACAAGGTACATGAATTGTTGGGCCAAAAATCCTAACAGTAAGCTACTATTGTCATGGTTGCACGCTACTACTACGTTGAAAGAGTTGGAAAACCGAGATCAAGACTTGCAACGCACGGGGCTGGACATTGCTAAAATAAAGTATAAGTATACAACTTTGCAACGCATGAACCGAGGCAAGGGTACTGTACTCTGCGAACTACTCCACTCCTTGATCTACCCTAACCTAGTTTAACACACTATCAGAAATGCTTGCGCATGACTCTAATCAAACGTCACAGAGCAGGCCACTGTGACAAGACCAACCGAATCCGGTCCAAACTTCAGCAAGTTCAAGCATATGGGTGCTGAAAAATGGAACTCAAATTCCAAAAGAAAATGGTCTCACAATCTTGCAAAAGCTAGAAAACCCATGGAACCACAGCTAGCAGTTGCAAAAGCAGGCAAAAAAGGTGGCGACCATAACCTTTGCCCAGATGATAAACAAAGACACTCTCACTCATTCGCATCAGAACAGCTGTACTTATAGCACGAGAGCATAATCATTACGATAGCGAGATGATTAGCAGTGTCAAATCCCCGAGACAAACACAAAGGATATCACAATTCCTGGTGCAGGACATTCAGTCTACTACAGACGAACCGATCCAACACTACTGCTGTTCGAAACATTTCACTCTTCCTCCTGGCTGCGGAGCCTGGCAAGCTTGTTGGTGACCACGATGTCAAGCTGAGCAGCACGCTCCACTATCGTCTTGCGGTTCTGAGTGGACACGTTATGTGTGATTTCAGCACAGTAAGTCCTGTTTGCAGAAAGAGACTAGTATCAGGAAAACACTACCAGAAGGGGCGCCAACATGGAAGATAACTGCAGCCAACCAGCTTGGCGAGTTTCGAAATGCATTACCTGTTGTGCATCATAAGCAGCTCCAGCTCAGAGACATTGTGCACAACAAACTTCTTGAACTTGTTGGGCATGTAGTGCCTGGTCTTCTTGTCAGAACCATACCCAATGTTTAGGGTTTAGGCATCAAGGTAACTCCCTTGAACTTCCTCCTGACACGAGAGTCAATACCCTTTGGCCTGCGCCAGCTTGGCTACACATAATAGCAGACGTGAATTAGCTAAAATGAAGGATAACAGGTTCAGCAACTATAGCAAGACAAGTACAGAAAGGAAAACAAAAAAGAAACGTACACGCATTTGGCGTATTACTACCAAGAAGACTAAACTATTCATGACAAAACAGAAAATAGTCAAGGTGTGTAGATAATCAACCGTCCTGAATAGCTGAATCCTTTATGGCGGCTATTACATAAGCACACAAACAGAATAAGCCTTTGTGACAAAGCAACTAGGATTAGCACAAACTGGTAGATGGCATATGGTTCAGCATCCAATTTCTGCTAAAGAGGTTGCCCAAATGCATTACCGTCATCAAATGGGTATACAGAAATCATAGGGTATGTGACTGTTATGCAGAATATTACATGAGTGCCGTGCATACCAGGAAGTCTAACCAAGGATGACCAGATGCTTGCACTGATCTAACAAGCTTTCGTAGAATTTTAATATTATGTCATGCTAAATGCAGCAGGCATACATAACCTCATTCAAAATGCTATGCGCAACATAAACAAGAAACTCTTACGAACAAACCATACTGATCACCATACTGATCAGAGGTGTCTACACGAAAGTTATGACCCGGAATGATGGATACTTCAGCAACTATATCAAGACAAGTACAGAATGGAAAACAAATAAGAATCATACACGCATTCGGCATAGTACTTCCAAGACGAAACAATTTATGACAAAACAGAAAAACAGTTGCGGTGTGCAGATAATCAACTGGCACTGAATCATTTATGGTGGCTATTACATAAGCACGCAAACATCACAACATACACAAGAAAATCTCGGGAACAAACACAACACAGCTTGAAGGGAATTTCTAGTATCACATTCACACCACACCATACTAATGTCTACACGACAGTTAATCCTGAATAACCACAATGCATTACAGTTCATCAAACAACAAAACCATCCGCAGTGTGCTCACTAAACACCAACCCACCAAACCAACTCTGTCGCCATGATTACACAGACAGCACCAGCAAATTAACACATCAATAGCGAGCAGAGGAGGGCAGTTTTCACGGGAACAAAACTAAGGGGTTATTTATCCAAAGTGCTCCGGCTCTGGCAGGGTTTCTCCTTATCCTGCCCTACGTGATAATGATTCCAAGCTGTGGCGAGGGACGCTCGGATTCAATAGCTACAGTTTGGTGTTGAACTTGTTGACGTGATCTCCCTAAATCAGCCAACAGTTCTGGATTCAATGCTTCATCCAACGCCCTATCAACAGATTAGAGGCAAAACAAAGAATTCAAACACGACTCAAACGGTACCCATGACAGTTGAGTGCTATTTGATCTAAAACATCTTCAACACAAGAAGAAATACAAACAGCAAAACACAAGATTCCGACAAGACCAGATTTGTTCCACACTCCCATGATGTCATAGCAAATGATCTTCATACATGATATCTAGCGGCAATACAAAAATGTCAGTAATATATCTGAAATACGGGTGTACTGTCTAACAGACACCAAGACCAGTAGTAAGCTATAGGATGCTTCACTCGTCCTCCTGGCTGCGGAGCCTGGCACCCCCGTTCGTGACCACGACATCGAGCTGAGCTGCACGCTCCACTATCGTCTTGCGCTTCTGTGTGGACACACTGTGCGCGATTTCAGCACAGTAAGTCCTGTTTGCATGAAGATACTAGTATCAGCAAACGCAACTAGATCGAGCATTGAACATGATAACAGCTCTCATAACCAACCAGCAGGGTGGGATCCAAAATGCATACCTGTTGTGCATCATAAGCAGCTCCAGCTCAGAGACATTGTGCACGATAAACTTCTTGAACTTGTTGGGCAGGTAGTGCCTGGTCTTTTTGTCAGAACCATATCCAATGTTGGGCATCAAGGTAACTCCCTTGAACTTCCTCCTGACACGAGAATCGATACCCTTTGGCCTGCGCCAGCTTGTCTACAAAAACAGTAAGACCAGAAATGAGCCCTTTCAGCCACACCAACAGAAATCGGCATGCTACATGAGGTGACTAGATCACTAGAGAACAACAGCTACATGAGATGACTAGATCACTAGGTAACTAATTTTGTTTGCACAAAACTTATGTGTTGTATGACCTGGAATAGGTTACACATCAGTAGTTCAGTACAGTAATTTTAACTTACGCACATATGAACCAGCACGAGCATTTTCTATTCTTCCCAGACCGACAATTACAGCAATAAAGCTGATATAGCTTACCAATACAGTTCGCCATCATCATACTGTAAATCCACATTGACAGTTAACTAGTGCGAGGAGCCTAGGTTATCATAACCTGAGGCAGCATCCTAATAGGCGAAGCATCAGTTCCATTCACAAATGAAAACCCCGCTAAAAATCTGACTGGCTAAATTTTTTGCTAGCATTTCAAGCTGCAAGTCTAAGCGTCAAGCTCAAACACAAGCTAGCGATCTGCTACTACGATGTCTTGGGACTACAACCGGACCAAGACACAGCCGAGCAGCGGCAACTCCTCATACGACCTTGATGTGATCGTCCGAAACAGAGCTAAATCTAACACGCAACGACGAACGGCTAGGGGCTTCAGAGATCAGAGTGATGGACAACAAGGGGAATGGGTTGGGTTACCTTGAGGCCGATGTAGCGGTCGCTGTGATGCCTCTTGAAGTGCTTGACCCGCTTCTTCACGATCTTCGTCGTCAGCAGCGGCACCGCCATCTGCACAGCAACAGAAGGAGGGAGGGCGTCAGTTCTTCGATCGAGCAACGGATCGGACAAGAACCGTATAGAAATCACACAGCTGCGCGTTGGAGGATGTACCTTGCAATGCGAGCGACGGGAGCGGCGGCGGCGGAGCTGGAGAGAGTGCGAGGGAGTCAGGTGGTGGGCGCCGCGAGAAGGGATAAACCCTAGACGATGGGCTCGGCCGCGATGTCAGCGATCATGGGCCTCGCGAACATCCGATGACGCCCAAAAGTGCCATTTACACGTGTTACCGGCCGCAAAACTTTGAGAGCGCCGAAGGCATTGAACTGGCTACCAGCAGTCCAGTGAGAAGCAAGCCGCGGATCTGTCCACTTTTATGGGCCGGTTCTTTCTCCCGTATTTGGGCCATCTACTCCGCTGTCGAGTCTCAATGAGACGAGATCCCGCCGCCTTAGACCGCCTCGCCTCGAAATCACTAGGTACCGTTTTCACTTTTAAACTCTTCGCGTTAAGATTTTCAAAACTAAATCACATGTTGATAAGTTTTGAAGAACTTTTTTTTTGTACTCCCGGATCTGTATAGTTTGTACATCCTGTTCTATGTACTTTGTACAACCACTTTTGTGTCTGGAGCTTCGTTCCTTGAAAAAAAAAAGGACTCATCACTCGTCGGCACATGAAACACGAACGCGAGATCAGAAAAAGAAAGACGTACGTTGACCTTCAGTATTTACAGATTTCAGATGAACATAGTTGCATTCTTGGTGTTTTACAGATTTACACAAACGTGAGCATGGTTGGTATTTTTTACAACCAATACAAGAAACTCTTGCGTGAGATAAGAAAAAGGTCACAAAAAACATATGCAGTTTCAGAGTTTGGAATAGTACATCGTTACCGCCTTCAGGAATATTCGTTGCAATGGTTTTTCCGTAATCTTGTCAATGCAGAGCTGAGAGCTCTCCGATCAATAACAACGAACGCACGTATGAAGTAGCGACACCAGTTTCCTAGATATCTACGTGATGTTCCACCAGTCTGAACTTAGACGGTGAATGAAGTAGTGATGATGGCGGAACTCCGTCCTGTTCCGAAACCGGCCACAACACCCTTCCTCCGTGCACTTCACATCAGTTTTGTTATGACGCTTCTTGTAGTAATGCGTCGGCTCCTGCAATGAAAATAAATGAGGGCGCTAGCAATAGAAACCTCTACAAGAGGACCAGTCCAAGATGTTTTACCTCAGACTTGGGAAATGTTGGGCACCACAGTCCTTCAAAGCAGCAGAGATGGCATGGGGTGTGGCTGCTGTGACAAGCTGACTTGGCGATGTAGAACTCTTTATTCACATTCACTATCTCCTGAGGGACGTACCCTCCGCACACCCGCTGGGACACACAAGCAAATTGTCAGTCTGTGGGCAGAAATTAGTGACAAATACAGCATGAACTAAAGGAAGGAAGAATCCCATTACGTGTGGAGGGAAGGTAACGGCTGGTTCCCTCTCTGGAACCTGTATGTCACCAAAATCCAACGGTGCTTGAGTTGGGTCCTTGCCTCCTTGGCCCTCCTCCTCTTGAGTGCATACTTGAAGGCGTATGGCTGGGTTTTTCGGTGAACTTCGAGAGGGCATGGTAAAGTGGCGTGCGGGCACGAGATAAATTCGGGAGGGGCAAGCATAAGGCAAAACGGCATGGAAACATGTCGGATGCATGATAAAAGTGGTAAAATGGGATGCATGATAAAAGTGGAGGGCGCGGTAGAATCGTAGAGTTAGTAATATTCTACAGGCAGGTACAGGCAAGGTAGTACTCTTCTTTGGCTTTGAACTTTGAACATTGTTGTGGGCTGCTTGATCACGGGAGTTATCGGAGCCAGGTGGAGAGGCTGTAACATGCATTCAGTTGGAGGAAGTCAGAATTTTGTTTTGAACTTTGGAAGTTAACTTCCAACTTAACAGTCGCTATGACCTAGTCTAAACAAAATGCCAGAGTAGAAATCAGGAAGTAAGAATGCAAGAGTACAAGCTACTGTAACCCGAATTCAGAAGTAAGGGATGCCGATAAGTAAGGGATGCCGATATATACCCGTGAATGTAGCACTCAACGCCTTCAGTGAATTTTCGTAGTGCTTGATTCTTGCGTAGGCATCACAACCAGGAGTTGAGTTGACAGGGAAATCCTCGTCCATGGATCGGTAGCATTTTTGATTTTGAGAGCGCGGCTGCAATGACCTTTGGCAGCTTCATGGTCCTCCATCATGCAACAAATTTCAGCAGAGAGGAGAGGAATAACCAGAGACTTCGTCAGCACCAGGCTTGTCGCTAAGCAGAACATTCTTCATCGTCAAGGTTGGACCCAGCGCGAGTTAAGACAATATATTTTATACCAAACTCTTATACTTCCCATAACTTAGTTTTATTATATCACAGTCTTATAAGTATATCACCCCATATATAGTTTGCACAGTTAACTAAATATAAACTATTACTAATACTATGTGTATCCTGCTTGTACGGTATGTACATTTAACATATAATTACTTTGTGTTGAAGCTAAATAATTTTGTAACCAAAACTTATTAGTCTTTACGTATACACATAGGCTAAAAATTGAAAAACAAATTATATGCCTCATTTTACAGTTGAATTAAGAATTAATTATCTATAATATTTGGGATACATATCTATTGAGTATATGCTGCCTGATATCTTAATAGATGTTTCGAGTGTATCATTACATCAGAAAATTTGTAAAAACTTCTAAAGCATAAATGGAATCACTATCTTCTCCACCTTTTTTTGCTTAAGTGTGTCTTACAAGTAACATTGTGTTAAATAATAATCGTGCGACGCGTGATTCTATGTACTTGAAATTGAAATGTAAACCTTAAACCCGTCACTAACGATGATAAAAGGTATTATGAATTCTACAACTTTTGCATTCGCACGGTTTGATCTGTTATGCCCATCGAAATGTGTTTTCTATTATCTAGTGTACACAACTTCTCATGTAAGATTCTCCAATAGAAATATAAGTGTAATACTAAAACTGAATACTTAATTATCATACCTTTCATTTTACCCTGGTACCACTTTTTTTACGGGAAAAGTAGGTTGGTTTCTTAATACGATTTGTGCTGAAGACTTCCTCCTATATACTAACAAATAAACTTTTCTTTAGAGATCGGTACTTTCTTGGATATGTAATAGATAAATGGACATGATTATGAGAATATTTTACTATTTGTCCTTATACTCTTGATTCCCGTGGACAATGCCATGTTTGCCCGACCTATAGTTGAGGTGGACTTGTCGGTGCCACCGCCAGGTAGGAATGAGTGCAAGCCACCGTGGTAGCCACGGGTGGCAATCATTTCGTCACCAAAACACCAGGCGCACAACCAAACGTTGGTGTGTTGTGTCACTTTTTTCTACATCGTCCTTTGCCTAGTCATCACCGTCAGCGGTATTGACATGCTCATCCTCTTCATGTTGTACCACCCGAAGGACATAGCAATGGTAATCAGTTTTCTGAGTGATGAACTTGCTCCGGTTGTGGGTTCTGCCCTAACTGGCTCTGTCTTTTTTTTCTTTTTTACTTGGATGTATCGAAGTGTAATAGCTATATAGATATATTACTAGTTGAATGCCCGTGCGTTGCTACGGCTTATTTGTTATATTGCATTTGTCGGACATGTCAATGTAAAATAAAATTAAATATTTACTATATAAAAGATAACCAGAGAAAACTATGTATCTATACTACTTATATAAATATGGCTATACAAATATACATACAAAAAGACAATTATCTTCATTGCACCTCTTTATGGGTCTATATTTAAATTTGAATAAATTGGCTTTGTATAGCCATTTAAATACAATTTCAAATACTTCACTCATTTGAACCAGTTTACATCATGGTTTAACAACGACTCTTACACGCTAGCCCCTCTTCTGATT
Organism: Poa pratensis; assembly: GCA_947311845.1. NCBI lineage: Eukaryota > Viridiplantae > Streptophyta > Magnoliopsida > Poales > Poaceae > Poa > Poa pratensis. The sequence goes on along the minus strand of CAMZMU010000083.1, from coordinate 12,595,062 downwards.
ACTTGGCGATGTTGTTGCTAATTAATCGTACTACACCTTGGTGCATTAATGATCCGTTGTTGGCGTATTTGGTGGTCTTCTATAACCCGAGGCGTCGTTTTTTATGCAGATCCAAAAAATAGAGAGTATGATTAAAAACTAAGAGAGTATGATTAAAAATAAAGAGAGTATGATTAAAAATAGCTTGTACATCACCGCCTACTTTTAGAAACAAAGAGAGTATGATAAAAAATAGACATGAAGATCCAAAAAATCAGCATATAATTGATGGAGTGAAATATAGTAAAGATTGTACTGTTTTACACAGACGAATAAACCTACACACTTGTCGCATGATAAGTCCACAATGAACCTAACTACATGTTGATATCTAAGTAAATCATAGACTTCTCTCGGTCAACGACAAGTAAAAAAAAAGAACTTTTCCTGTCTCCCTCCCGTCACTGACTTCCCCCAATCCTCTCTGCCCAAGCTCCCACCGCTGTGCTGGATTCCGGCTGACGATCTCGCTCCCGCTCCGGTGATGCTCACCCCCTCCTTCATTGCCTCCCGCGTCGAGGCAGCGGCGCTGGCGTTTGGGTGACACGGTGATGACCCACAAGTATAGGGGGTGTATCGTAGTACTTTCGATAAATAAGAGTGTCGAACCCAACGAGGAGCAGAAGGTGTTGACAAGTAGTTTTGATCAAGAAATCACTGTAAATACTAGCAGACAAATTTTTAGGGGTTTTTGATATTGCAGATAAATAAAATGCGTGTAAATAAAAGACAGTAATAATAATTGCATCAACTGGCTCAATCCTTTTTAGAGCAAAGGATAAACCGGTTGGTTTACTTATGATGGCAAAATGTTCTTGAGGACACACGGGAATTTCGTCAAGTGTTTTCGCTTCCTACAGCTCATTAATCTTTATTGTTTTGATAAGTGTTGTGTGGGTGAACCTATACTAATGCACTGCCCTAACTTGGACTAATACATACTTGTGATTAAACCCCTTGCATGCATCCGCGTTACAAGGAAGTAATTAAGATAAATCTAACCACAGCCTTAAACTCTGAGATCCTACACTCCCTCATGCACCGGTTTACTAACGGGGGTTTAGATTTCTGTCACTCCGGCAACCCCACAATTAGTAGCCAAATACACAATGCATTCCTCTAGGCCCATAAAAGTGAAGTGTCATGTAGTCGACGTTCACACGACACCACTAGAAGAATAGCACCACAACTTAAATATCAAACCATTAAATATTACTCAACATAGTTTCACTACTAACAGCATGACTTCTCCCATGTCCTCAAGAACTTAACGAACTACTCACAAGACATCATATGGATCATGATCAGAGATGATATAATGATGAATAACAATCTGGACATATACTTCAATTCGCCGATCAAACTTAATAGCATCAACCACAAGTAGTAATCAACACCGGGAAAGTTTCCCCTATGAACTACACAAAGTATAACCCTAGATGTTACAGCGGAACGAAGTGGAGCGGTGGAGATGATGGTGACAGCGATGGAGATGATGATGATGATGATCCCGATGAAGTCCGGCGTGATGACGATGACGATGGCGATGATTTCCCCCCTCCGGGAAGGAATTTCCCCGGCAGATTTCTGCCTGCCGGAGAGTTTTTTCTCTCTCTGTGGTTTCCGCCTCGTGGAGGCGGCGGAATATTTCCTCGATGACTCCCCGCGTCTTAGGGTTTCTGGGGGATGAAGTACGCGAAGGGGGAGCGTCAGAGGTGGGCCAGGGTGGCCACACCATGCCACGACGCGGCGGAGGGGGGGCCCGCGCCGTGGGGTGGTGTGGGCCCTCGTGGCCCATCTCAGCCTCCCCTTTTGGCTGGCTCCGGCATCTGAAAAAATAGGAACATCTGTATATTTTCCGTGGATTGTTGATCTTCAGAAATAGGGTGTCTTGACGATGCTTTTTCCAGCTGAATCCTGACTCCGGCAGTTAATTCTCCAATAATCATCAAACATGCAAAACAAGATAAAATAACATAAGTATATCATCCAAATATGAAATATATCAATGAATAGCAGTAAATTATGATATAAAATAGTGATGCAAAATGGGATATATTTCATAGTAAATAATGATATAATAGTTTAGAGTTTTTACCCATCTGGGTAGAAAAATAAAACTATTATACACAGGTCGATCGACTTTTGAGTTAAAATTTAGATTGTGTCAACGAGTTGTTTTCACTCCCGCTGCAATAGACGGACATGTTTGCTAGTGATCTAAATAGAAAGAAGTATAGATACCCCAGATGTATAGATATCTCCTAAACTCTAAACTGGAGCACATAACACCCAAAACCAGACAATGTCCCCCTGGCCCACTCTGATGCAGTTTTGGACAGCGGTATTGCCTACATAGCATCCTGGTGGCTAGGCTGACCTGGTCCAGTCAAGCCACGGTGGAAAAGGCAGTGGGGCGCGGTCCAAACCCTCCGAGGCCCCAACCTGGTCCGGTCGAGCCAGATAGCTCTCTCCCTCGCCTCTTCCTCGACCTCCATCCCCGCAGTTCAAAAAAAAAAAGACCTCCTTCCCTCCTCGAAACAGGCTTTCATCCCGCTTTATAAATAAAATAACCAAAAGACCTCAATCCCCCGCCGCTGCTCTCCGTCGACGGCGACAACCAGCGCGCGGTAATGGATGCAGGGGATGCAGGGAGCGCGCCACCAGCAGGGAAGCACGTCGCGGGGAATGCAGGCGAGCGGCGCCACAGGCAGGGAAGCACACCGCGGGGGGTGGATGCAGGGGAGCAGCGCCGCCGGCAGGGAAGCACGTCGCAGCTGATGATGAAGGATGGAAGGCAAGCGGCTCAGAATGGTCTTGGTCGCCGGCACCACGACCCTTCTGCACAACGACCAGCAGACGGCGGCGTCGCATGGAGCTGAGATGACCGTGTAACTCTGATTTTTTTTCTGTCAGTGTCGTGGACCTGAATGCTGCACTTGCAAGTGGCCCTGAACATGTATCTATTTCAAATTTCCAATTGAGAACCTGGGCATCGAACTAGCTTGTATACTTGCAAGTGGAGAGCCTGAATGTCAGCTAACTGAATGGGCGTGTACTGAATACCCTCACAGCCATCATCCTCCGGGCCGGCCACGTCCTGGGACGCATGCAGTCGTACGCCGACCGTATCTGCTTCGGCGCCGTATGCAACTACCGGCGCTCGTCCGCGCGGCACCACGCGCGCCCGCTGCTGCCGTGCCTCTGGCCGACGGCACCTTCCGCGGCTTCCCCCGTTCCCCGCAGAGGCCCGGCCCTTCCACCTGCCTGCCCGGCGCCGAGTGGCTCGTCTTCGAGCGCGAGGACGGCGCCTACTCGCTGGTGGAACCGTTATCGTGGCCGTGGGCAAGCGGGAGCTGCCCGGTTGCAGGAACCCGTGCGTCCCGCGCGAGAGAGACGCCGAGCCCCACACAGCAGTGCCCCTGCTCAAGCTCGTGTTCTGCTCGGCCCGTCTCGTCGCCGCGGTCATCGGCCAAGGGCGGCACGGTAAGCTCGCGCTATGCCGGCCGGGCGCGGCCGCGAACCATGGCGGCGACTCAAAAACATGGCTTATTACCAAGGTAAGCTATACGTCGTCGACCAGAACTCCGGGCAAGGCACGCGGCTGTAGCCTGTAGGAGTAGCGGCGCGCGTTCTTGCAGGGGTGAACGAAGGGGCACTCGGTCCAGTCGTGGGAGTAGGCGAGCGAGGTCCGGCAGCGTCAGGCAGGTCCGGCGGGTACTCCTTCATGTGCTCCTGCGCCGCGGCCATCGCGGGAGGTAAGGCGGACTTCTTAGGCGAGTTAAAAGTGCTGTACTGCTGTTCCCCACGCGTTTTTTTAACCTGAAAATCACTGCCCAAAAAAGGGAAGAGGCCGGTTTAGAAAATAGAATCCAACAGCAGGTAGTCAGAAAAGGGGATAGAAGCAAGCGTGGAAAGCGCGGGAGAAAGATTCGGCAAAAACCATCTGGGAAACGGGAGCCAGAAAGATAGGTCACTCGTGCCAAATCTGGATGGTTTGGTCGGGGATTCACGGCTTAACCTCAAGCTAGCACGTTAATGCATCTTATCTCAAACAGAGTAGTTCGCTACATCTGTTGTGCAATTATGTCCAAGCTAAATCGACATGGCTCATCTTAACTTAGATTCATTCCAGTATTCCACAAACAAAAGCAGCAAAATAGAGCGGAGAAATTGTTCAGCAAAGCGACGAGTTACATAGGATACCAAAAGTCATCGATCTATTCCATTATGACAACCAGACTCCTTTGTTTGATCATGGTAAGAGAACGTTGCTGCCTCTACTGAGTTCATCGCGTTTACCCTACTCGAGTAAGAATCTCCATACATTGATCTATTCGATTCGAAAACTAGGCTTTGCTTGATCCGGAGGATGATCACGCTGAGCCTGGCTGTCTACAGCTCACTGCCGACATCGTCGTCCTCGTCCAATTTGCTGGATGGTTCGCCATTGACTGAAACAAGCTCTGTATCGAATATGAGAGTTGCTCCACCTGCAGGCAGAAAGAACAAAAAAGAAGGGCTCAGATCAGAAATCTGCAAGACAAAGAGCCCTGACAGAGTGAAAGAGTGCATAGAAGACATCCACTATGATAATTCTGTGGGAAAATGTAATTGCAACAGTAACCTGATACTGCAGTTACCACCATTTACGGTTTATCTTGAAAAGACTCGAGTCGAATTTGAATGCAACGGTTAACCCTAAAGACAAAAGGGTGTAAAATGACATACCGGGAATGGTAGGAGGTGATCCCGACTCCCCATAGCCGAGCCTTGCAGGAATCTTCAGCTTCCGCTTCTCACCGACACACATTCCCAGAATTCCCTGATCCCATCCTACAGGATGAAGTATGGAGAATCAAATTTAGAACAGAATCATAAATGAAGGAACTAGTTACCCATGCGGGCCTTCACACAATTACCTTGGATCACTTGACCAGTGCCCAACTCAAATTCAATTGGGTCACCCCTTTCATAGCTAGAATCAAAAACTGTCCCATCAGTAAGTTTTCCCTGGTGACAGAAAAGACATGATACAGAAGAAAAACTGGTGTCAGAAATAAATTCCTATATCATCTAGCATTAAAACTTCTTTGAAAACGTAAGGAGGTAATCAAATGATGTTTTGTAGCTTCCTCAGAGAAAATCCACGTTTATTCCAATCAAACAAGCCAAAATAACAGACACAGCAAAAAACCTTAGGAACATGGAAGGAATAAGTTTTTTTGTTTTTGTTTGAAGGACTAAGTTAAGGCATGCAAGTCATTGAATTCCACAATACAGTAATCCAATTTTACAATAAAAAGGAATCTCAAGTCAGCACTCTTCAGAACAAATTTTCAATGGCTTATACATTGCAAAAGAAACAGGAGGCAGGTTGCAGACAAGAATACTGAACTTACACGGTAGTGAACTTTAACTCTGTCACCTTTGTGAGCTGAAATGCTGCAGGATTCTGGCTTGAACTGAAATTTGCAACATGGTCAAAATATCAATACAAGAGTCTGGTGAAATCAATAACTGAATTTTGGAAAAGAAGCGCATATGCTATTATCTACACTGTATTGCAGTTCATCTTGAAATCCAATATCCATGTAGCAGCTGGATTGATAACAATGTATCTTTAAGATCAGTACTGCACCGAATTCTAGACAATGGTGGTTTTCATATCAAGGCTTTGTTGATACTTTTAGACAACTGACTTCAGCTTGTTCTGCTAGCATATTAAGTTTTCGAGGAAAAAAAGGCAGAGGTTTTTGCTTGCTACAGTAAAAAATAATGATAATCTATTACTCCCCAAATCCACACTATAAACCTCTTTTATTTTCAAGGCTGCCAAGATAAACAGCCTTGCAACCATATGAATTTAAAGATGTGGTTCGCTGTGCTACAGTCACACTGGAATCAGAATTAAACACGAACTGAAAATACAACATTCCCAACTCCCTTAGAGCCCCCTGCAAATCATGATCACTATGTGCCCTCACATTAAAAACAGTCTTAACCCTGTAACTAAAACCCTGTTATCTGTTGCCCTGTTCCCCAATAAATTCCACCGGAATGCCTGAATTTTACTGCAGAACTTTCTTTCTCAAGTATGAATACAGCCAACTAGTTCAGCAGGCAGCCTATCTTGTCACAGAGAAATCACTCTCACCACAACTTGTTTTTTCTCAAAATTCGATCCATCCAGAACGTTATCAAAAAGATCAGTCCAACTACACGTCGGATCTAACGAAAATGATAACCCTATACCACCTCATCTGACGTCAATCGAGGTTAAACGGAACTGGACCGACGAGACAGGCAGAAGATACCCAATTATAAACGCGCACAGGAAAAATCCATTCATGATGCACGAGCCAAGAGCCCAAGGACACGTACCTTGACGCCGATCTGGAGCTCCGACACGTCGGCGGCCTTCTTGGCGGAGGCTGCAAGAAACGGGGCCAGATCGGATCAGAGAGCTGCGTACGGGTGGGCGTCCCTGGATCGAGGATTGGGTGTGCGTGCTTACCGACGAGTAGCAGCGCGGCGGCGACGACAAGGACGCAGAGGAGAAGCTGCGGCTTCGCCATGGATGCAGCTGAGGTTTGTTCAGGGGAGTGGATTTTGGCCGAACTTGTGAGGGGCTGTGTGTGTTTATAGAGCAGCGGAGTGCGGCAGTGCTGGTGGAGCCTATGTGGGTTGGGTTTTGGCAGTTCGGGTTGGTAGCCAAGCACGAAACCAGTCCATTAGCCTTTTTAAACTTGTTTGTGTTTCGCGAAAAAGCCAACCAATTTATTGATTATCAACAATGGCACAAAGCATTAAAAATTATAAAAATTAAAAATAGGTCTTCGTACCACCTAGCGACGACTACCAACACTGAAGCGAGCCGAAGATGCGCCGCTGTCCTCACTCCTCCCTCGCCGGAGTCGGGTAAAATTTGTTTGTATTAAACATACAAGAAGTCGTCGTGCTCATGATGTGAGATCAAGCTTCAGAAAATTAGTAGATCGTCAAATGGTTTAGCTCATGATGTGGCCCAAGTTGGTCGTAGGGAGATGTGTGCTGGTTTTTTATTTGGCCGTGTCCCAGACTGCGTGCTAGATAAGACCGGCAAATCTTATATGAACTCTGTTTTAAGTTAATACATAATCCCAAAAATCAAAAAAGAGAAGTCATCGTGCTAACACCCGAGGGACGAGCACACTAGATCAGTAACCATCGCCATGATGACAAGTTGACAACCGTAGATCGGTTGCAACCGTACGGACGAATACGAAAACGGGCTGGATCCCAAGGGATCCGCCGGAGACACGCCTCCACGTGCCCTCTGTTGGCGCCAAGAACCACCAGAGCGAGGATTGCACAGGGAGGATCTTATTCTGACTTTAAAAAGTAGCTACCGCCTCAACATTTTGAAAAAGATAGTAAAAAAAAGCTAAAGATATGACGGGAACCCTCCCACCAGCGAAAGGTCATGATCCGCCACGCCTCCAAGGCCCTAAGGCCACCAGAGGCGGAGCGAACCGCCGGTGTCGTCGGCGAGGGGGGCGGGCCCTAGATGGGGTTTTACGATCGCCCCTCTCTCCTCTGCCTTACCTACCATTTCGTTTGAGAAAGATATTTTAGCCCTTTTTTGAACTTACCAGTCCATTAGCCCTGACTCGGTACTATTTTATTTACAAACAAAACAAAAATCTACTACTATTGCTTCCCAACAAAAAAAATAGATATAATTTTTTGCATTTATTCCATATTATAAATAGATAAATTTATCAATTACTGGCTTTCATTTTGCGGCAGATCAATGGTACGATCCCAATGTGTGTCTAAAAAATAATAATGATGCCACAATATAGACCCACGCTAAAACATGTTGGAGAGCCGATGCAGCTTGGCAGAAAGACTAGCTGATGAGACCGAACAAGATACAAAGTAAGGTGGCGATACATCGAAATTGCACAGATCGAAACCATCTGAACACGAACGAAGTTCTTCGGTATGAGGTGATACCAGGCCATCTTAATTTCATGGACTATTTATCTACACGAACACGACGGCACTACTTCAGGTGGGCATACGTAGACCAATGCGATACAAAAACATATGCAGTCCTCACGACGCAAATTGTAAGAGTTGCCACGGATTCAACAAGATGCACATGGCGAATAGAAAAGGCTTGGAGCTGAAGCAGCATCAGTGCACGGAGTGGCAGCAGATGAACGGCATCCAGGGCTGCTTCCTCACTCTCGATCTCTTGTCGACGTTGCTGCCGTGGGGCAGCTTCGCGGGGGAGTTCCAGTAATGGTCGTCCGAACCGGCTGCCCCTTGCTTCGCTGATGCGGTGTCGTCCTTCAATGATGGTCGCCGCCTGAAGGACAGGACCCGCTCCTTGGTGCTGGGCTTCTTTTCTTTGCTCTCCAGGCTCGCCTCGGCGAGCAGGACCTTCAAGGGGACGGAGATCCTCCCTGAATTCATCCTTGAGCCGATGGCAGCAATCTCTTTGTTCTGCGTTTTTTCCTGCAGACCAACTGTGCCTTCAGTCTCCTTCTGCTCTTCAACATTATCTGTGCTCTGTGCGGTGTTCGTCTCCTTTGCAGTAGTTTCTTGAGCCTGCTTGTTTTCTTCAGCATTATCTGTGTGTTGCACTTGATAGATCTCTTCTTTGCTGGTGCCATCAGTTTGCCTGTTGTCGACATTATCTGTATTAAATTCTATGCCCATCTTCTTGGCACCACTGCCTTCATTCTGATCCTTGTCATGAAAAGTTTCTTGGGTTTGCACTGTTCTTACTTCCCTTGAACCAGGGGCTTCACTCTGATTAGTTTCGTCCACCGCTTCCTTCGCACTATTGTCTTCAGCCAACTTCTCTTCTTCAACAATATCTGTGTGCAGTACTGCATTCAGCTCCCTAGCACTAGCATCTTCAGTCTGTTTCTTTTCTTCAAAGTTATCTGTAGTCTCTACCGCAGTCATGTCTTTTGCATCGGCGTCTTCGGTCCCATTCTTTTCTTCAGCATATGTGCTGAGTGCATTGATCTCCTGGGAAACGGGCAATGTGCCAAACTCTGTTGGACATACTTCAGATGGCGCACAGATGATACCATTTGTATGTGATTCACCTTCCTGTTTGTTATGGTTCAATGAGGCATCACACAAGAAAATGTTCTTCGAAGGATCTGCACTACTACTGGCCAACACATCTTCTGCGCCAACTGCATATCCATTTTCATTTTCATTTGACACAGGTAGCACGTGATCATCTGCCAGAAATGTTGAATAAACTTCAGTGCACAAAATCATGTAATGCAAACTTGTAACCATAAGACTTGAAGTAATTTTAACATACGAAAATAATATGTTACTATTACTGTCTGTATTTACATAACATACACTTTATCCATCATCCACTATTCATCCTAATAGGGGGAAGTGAGCAACACACGGCATGTCAAAGGGGATAGTGTGAGTTGTTTGTGCATTCATGTATAGGAACATTATTGCAGGAAATAGAGTGTTGGAACTTGGAACTTCTGATATATATCAAGTTTTTAAGGTATATAAGACGGTGTATTATTTGCAAAGAAAACAGTTACGACCCATATGCAGTGTTCAAATACTTTAATCAACCAAAACTAGAATTAGTGTTTGAGGATTCATTTACTGTTATTCTTCTCTTCCCAACCCAAAAATTAAGGAGGGTCAAATTGGTAGAAAAAAAACAAATGTGTTATGTTTTGAACTTTCTGAAGTCCATCAACGAACTGAGACATTACTAGTACTACAACAGAAATAATAATCACCATTTTCTACCAAGAATGCACAGCTAGAGTGAAAACTCAGAATTATCACCTGAGATGAGACACTGTTGCCCCTCAGAAACAACATTTGGTTCAGTTTGCTGCTTTGATTCAACAACATTTTGTTCCTCAAAATGGTAACTTCCAGAACATAGCTCAAATAGGTCCTCACTCCTGGTGTCATCTAGATTGAATGGATTCTTGATAGAAGACACTTGGTCCATTAGTAAAGTGACATGCTCCTGACTTGAAGAAACTTGATATTTAGTAGGAACCTCAGTGTAACTCTCCTGGCTGCAGACTTCCTCTGTACAGAATCCATTACGTTTTTCCAAGGAAGTATTGCCCTCTGCTACAGTAACATTTTGCTCAACAACTTGTTGAGGCCTCTCCTCAGAGGAGGAATCCAATCCACTGCCCTTTACTGAAATGTCTTTACTGTACTTGTCTTCAGCAATGGACTTGAGCATGCCGTCGACATTAGTAACAGCAAGATCATTCTGATAACCAGGTACAGAGCATGCTGAATTTACCCGGATATTACTATCAACTGGCAGCTGAACATCTGACCTACCAGACAAGTTCTGTGAGTGCTCTTTGGAGCAATCAGCAGAAGTATTTTCAGTGTGAATGAGCTTCAACTCATCTCCAGTTGGCACAGCATTAATTTCAGAACTAGATATTGTTTTAGATCCAATATTATCTGATCCTACTATTTCTGCTCTCCATGATATGTCCGACATGCTTTCCAGAACATCCATGCCACCTTTCAAGAAGCTGTCCTCCTCCTTCCAGTAACATGCAGATTGGGACTCTGGGTCTGACATAAGCGGAGAGCATTTCTGAAGAGTTGAGTCATTCAAATCACCATAGCTAGATGTTTTATCAGACTTGTTGTCAACCACAACATCTGTACGGTTGCTGCCAATGTCTGCTGAGCATTCATCTTTACTCCGGAGGATTAGGCCATCTTTATGCCCAACAAATGCAGGAGTTATATTACCCAAATAGCATTCAGCTTCATTTTCAACTTTGGATCCAGCAGGAAAATCAGGCATGCTTGGTTCGCTTGAATACTGGTCTTTGCATAATCCGTTCATTTCAGCAGAGATTACATCTGCAGCTACACTTGTACCCACTGAACCTTTATCCAGATTCTTGATTTCTGTAGGAATGTCTGACTCATTTGCTACTGCTGCACCATCTTCCGGATCTGATTGATGAAGGAAAGAAGATGCATCCTGGTACTCATCAAAACTATCTTCTCGTTCAACTGGATGCGCTGGATGCGCAACTGCAGTTGGTGCAATTTCAGTGAAAGCTCTTGGCACTTTATGTTGAATTCCGTTGGTGTATGGCCTTGGTAAATTTATTCCATTGCCATCATCTGCAGTTTCAAAAGAATTATTAGTGAACTTAATCAGGCCAGTTTCAGCACAGCCACTGGTGATGACTTGAATTCCAGCAGCATTTGGAGAAACATGTTCTACTAAAAAGTAAAAAACAGTAAATCAACAAGTCAACACACACTCGCTTATCTATGAATAAACCGGTAAATTGATTCATTAAATTGGCACATGGGAATAAGCAAAAACAGCTGAAATGGCGGCATAACAGCATTTCTACTAGAAGCCTCGGTATAAAAGCATCAGTAAAATTCCAAGGAATTTTTAACACAATGCAACGAAAGAGTATGAAATAACAAAGACAATTAGAGGGGCAGAAAGTGAGGTGCAGAGGATCATTCTAGGTAGTAGTAAGGGTATAAGCAAAGTTATACTAACAGGTATAATCAAGGGAACTAAAACAAGACCATTGGTTTTGCAAAAGCAAAAACTGTCTTTTGGAAACTTAGGCTATCTGGGTAGCAAAACTAACAAACAGTAATAATAAATAGGGAGCGACTATGTGTAAGGCGCCTTACATTTGGCGAATGTGCAAGCACCCGTGTGAGAAAAAATAGTCTCATTTTGCATGCATGCACTAATGTTGATGTCATCCTAAACTCATACGCGGTGGTGCGCTGGCGGAGTGAAATGGTCCTCATTTACATGCAAGTCACAAAAAACCAAAAAGGTGATGTCATCCCGCATTTAATGCAAAATCCAAAAATTCAAAAAGTTTTGTAGCTCAAACCGTTTATCCGATTTAGAATCTGTTTTCACCGCTGAGCTAGTCGCGACGAGATCTTCGAAACTAGATCTCATGTTGATATGTTTCGACGAAAAAAATTCAGACCCAAAAGTTACCCACCCCGTAACATATAAGTTATCCAGGATTGAATACGTAACTTACCCACCATATTGACGATTAGTTTTTGCGTTAAAATGGAACCATTTTTTTGTTGTTCTTTTAGATTTTACGAGTTTTGAAGTTACCACACCTAGTTTTCATAAGTGAATATCACTTTGAGATGGTAAATTTATCTTGCATAAGTATAAGTATTAGGATGATGACGGTCGATTTCATACACATGAAAAATACATGGGTAACTTTATCAGTATTAGGTTGGTAACTCCATCAGTATTGAGTGGTAAGTATTACCAAGGGAACATGATAAACATGGGTAACTTTATCAGTACTGTTTGATAACTTCATCAGTATTGGGGCGATAACTATTATCGAGAGAGTATGATAACTACGTTGATTTGGTGCTGGATAACAACACTATGAAAACACATGGGTAACTTTATCAGTACTAGGTGGGTAAATCCATCAGTATTGGGTGATAACTATTGCCGAGAGAGTAGGGTAACTATAACGATTTTGTGGTGGATAACTACACATGAAAACACATGGGTAACTTTATCAGTATTAGGTTGGTAACTCCATCAGTATTGGGTGGTAAGTATTACCAAGGGAACATGATAAACATGGGTAACTTTATCAGTATTGGGTGGTAACTTCATCAGTATTGAGGCGATAACTATTACCGAGAGAGTATGGTAACTACATTGATTTTGTGGTGGATAACTACACCATGAAAACGCATGGGTAACTTTATCAGTACTAGGTGGATAACTCAATCAGTATTGGGCGATAACTCTTACCAAGAGAGTATAATAACTATATCAATTTCGTGGTGGATAATTATATCATGAAAGCACATGGGTAACCTTATCAGAATTGGGTTGGTAACTCCATAAGTATTGGGTGGGTAACTGTTACCGAGAGCGTATTGTAACTACAACAATTTCGTGGTGGATAACTATATCATGAACATGGGTAACTTTATCAGTACTGGGTGGGTAACTCTATCTGTATTGGGTGGATAACTATGGGTAACTACAATGATTTCGTGGTGGATAACTATATCATGAACAAATGGTGACTTTATCAGTACTAGGTGGATAACTTCATCGCTATTAGGTGGGTAACTATTACGGAGAACATAGAGAGTAAAGTAACTAAATCTATTTCGTGGTGGATAACTCCGTTATGAATGCATGGGTAACTTTATCAGTACCAGGTAGGTAACTTCATAGGTATTGGGCTGGTAAATATTACCGAGAGAGTAGGGTAAGCACATTGGTTTCGTGATGGATAACTACATAATGAACACATGAGTAACTTCATCAGTACTATGTGGGTAACTATTACCTAAAGAGTAGGGTGACTATATCGATTTTGTGGTGGATAACTATATGGTGAATACATGGTGAATAACCTAACTATATGATGAATACATGGGTAACTCCATCAGATTTTAGATGGGTAACTGTATCATGAACACATAGGTAACTCCATCAGTATGGGGTGGGTAAATACATCGATTTTGTGGTGGACAATTATATCATGAATACATGGATCATTCCATATGTACTTTGTCGGTTATTATTATTTAGACAGTCGGGTAACTATTAGACGATGTGAGAAAGTCGGAAGGTAGTTACACGTCGGACACACCGTCACTTGGCCGCAACCTCTAGCGCTCCGGTTGCTTCATTTCGGGGAAGAGGTTTGTACGGTCAGGACGCACGGGGCTATCAGATAATAAACGGATTAAGTCGAGCCAGAGCCACATCAACATGATGCTCCAGTTCGGCAAAGTGCATCCCCACCTTCCACGGTGGCTACGGAGTCTAGTGCACAACCGTCGCCACGCAGTACCACCGCAGAAAATGTCGTGCCCCGACGTCGTCCACCTCGTCGAGATTTCTATCTGAGTACAAGCAAACATCAATCAAATCTATCTAGCTAGATTAAGCAAAACATTATTTAAACACTAGAAACGTTTGGACAGTCAGCAAAACATTACAAAACATCACAAATCATCTCTTTCACTTGATACGCATGGGTACTAGTACTAATAATTTGGCTCACACAAGACCAAAGAGCTGGTATATTATGGTGTTGAACACAATTGTATTCTCTCAAAAAATAGCATGCATATTATCTGAACCAGCTCCGACTATTTAAAACCTTCACATCTGCTACAAGAATTATCTGAACTAAGTTGTGGAGTATACACTGAGTGGTGTTACTGACGTCTAACTTCTTCTGTAATACTAGTCATGTGTTCATCAGTTGCTATTTCTGGTATTTCTGACACTTGTACAACAGGATAGTCTTTAGCTCACGTATGGAAGCAAGCAAAGTATGCACATATAGAGTAAGATCACAACAGCTGTAGGCTACCACAAATAAGATTTTTCTTCAATATTAAGAGAAGTGTAGGTGACTTGTTCAGTTAGCAAACAACACATATGCACTAGCACACACTGAACTTGCTTGTCAACAGCCTCACAGTTATATGCAAACTTTAGCTAAACTGACAAGCACATAGACAAGATATTTACTTCTTGAGTTGTGTACTTTATGTTCCATCCTAATTAGAACATGGCACTCGCTGGGAATTCCCTCACTAAAACTGAAGTTTTTGTGAGTGGAGAGAGCATGATCACCCAATGAAAAACAAAAAACCTATACGAATAGCTCCCTTTTCCCAATCAAGATGTGCTCTCTGCCTCTCTCACCCAATACATATGCAAGGAGCTGCCATTTTATTTAGAGTACTCACCGATATTGCTTCAGGCTGGACACAACTCCAATATAGTTGAGATGTCCCGCCCCAGGTAAGAAATTCAGAGGGTGGAAATCACCATCACGATCAGGAGCTGCCCTTTTTGCATGGTTGATTGGTGGCCCAAAGTCATACTGATTTGCACCCCTGCAATTCTGGACAATAGTGTCCTTAAAATCCTATCTCTTGGTGTTGTTACTGTGATCAACTATACTAGGTAATCACGACGCATGAGTTATTTGAACATCCAGGTGCTTCTTCATCGATTCCGATTTCCACTGGCAGTACTACAGAATCAGATCGACACCATGCCTCACGCCCTCATGCTTTGGCCCCTGTACCTGCCTCTCCTCAATGCTGGCAATCAGAGTATCAATCGACGCAGGCAACACACTACAACTGCTCATCATGCCCTGCACCGCCGATTCGTCACCACCATCATATCCTCCTGCCCTTGCCCGAGCTGCGCACAACCTAGCCCGTGACTCCCTGCCCACCTTGGCAGCCGTTGCTTGGGGGAAAGCAGCCGCCCATCGGCGGAGCTCATGTAGGCGCCGGCGTCGATGCTCGATCCCCCGCCGACGACAGGCGTGAGGGAGATGGCGAGCTCGCCTCCGTTTAGAGAGACTTCCCGGCGGCAGAGATGAGGAGCTGCTGGTCCTGGGAACCTTGCCGGAGAGCACGAGAAGCATGCCACGCAGCGGCGGCTAGGGTGATGCTGCTCATGTGTGCGGGAGCGTGGACGTGCGGGGACGGGAGGAGAGGTAGCGCAGGTGAGGGCGGCGAGCACTGCGGCGTCAGTAGCGGCGGCGAAGGCGGCCGGTGGTGGGAGCTGGGCGGTGAACGACATGTGCGTGCAGACGGCGCTCTGTCCAGATGGGATCGGGGGGATCGGGAGAGGAAAAGAGGTCATTGACCGTGTCTGCGCAGATCTTAACCGTTCGAATGCGATCTAACGGCTCGCGGGCGTGCGTACAGATTCACCCCCCAGCAGGCGCCTTACAATTAGATTTCCCGTAATAAATAATGTAATTGGATGTTGGGATGTAGGGCCTACGCTGCTTGTAATTTTTTTATGGAAAGGGCATCCTTCACCCTTGCTAGTAATTTGGAACGGAGGGGGTAGTAATAAATAAAAAATATCTAGCAATGGACAAAGGGCATCGATCTCTTGCAATTAAACTTATATCTGAGATAAAAGTTGAAACAAGAAAAAGGAAATCATCGCAAAAAATGTTTATATTACAACTTAGAACAAAATATCTTGCGATTAAGCTTATAAAGCAGTCAGAAGCAGCTACTGCAAAAGTTTGCCTGAAATGTGATATTGTGAAAATAGGGGACTAAATTAAAGCTACCTAATAGTAGTTGAATGCTCACCATTGCACCACCCAATTGTTAGAAACTTAAAGAGTACGGTGACTTCAGAACTGTCAGGTACTAGAACATTACAACATGGCCACAGGCGACAGCTAGGTACTAATTAAATTGGGCAACTCAGGTCAACGCAACCAAATATGAGATATTTTCAGGTAGATAAATTAACAGCGCATATATAGATATATATATATCCAAATTTTGAGAGATCGGATAGGCACATAGCTAATGGGACTAAAATATTCTGCACAACCAACACAAACAAACCGCACATGTGACTAGGACAACATGTGGTGGGCGACCACTAAGAGCAAGCTTATTAACCAAAGACAAACCAATGTAGAAACGACAGGTTCCAAGATATCCTGCCCAACAGCACGACTAACTAACGACAGATATGTTGGATTTCCATGACGAAATCTGGATAAACAAGGAAACCAACAAATCATTTCGCCCATCGCTGACTGTCAGACCAGGGAAAGAATCCAATGCAATCCACAAAGACAATTCTTATCGCTGACACCCGGCATCAGGACTACCAACTTGCCATGAGACACGGCGAGGTAATCTAGGAAGAGAAGGTGGAACCGCGTACTTGTGCCTCGGCGATTAGCGCCGGAACTGACTACTTTAATCAACACTGAAGATTAAGTGTTTAACCCAAGCAAAGTTCAGATCTACAGTTCGGGCGTTTGAATGAAAAATAAAATAAAAACAAGCCACTCAAAGTGTCCTGCATCGTTATCACCAAACTGTTGCCCGAGGCCCCAGACCGGGAGGAACAAGAAAGTGCCTGCGCTTTCAGCTTTAACGCTAAGAACCATGAATCAATCAGATTATTATTGTTCGAGGTCCCCCGCAACAGTACATTTTTCACTATGCCGTGTGAGCTTTGTGGTTAGCTCTCCGAGCAGAGGACGAGGGGGGAAAAGGCAGCCAATCCTTTTGCCTTTTCAACCCTCTAGCAAAGGTGAAGGGAAATAGCAAAAAGCATAACATCATCGACATGGCGCACGGTCGAAGCAAGCTGCGAAAATCGCAAACTCGTCTACTTTCAACAGTTACACAATCAGCTACGACACTGGACAGAAATGGCTGGGTAAGAAAAATTACAGGGGATGAATCAGAGAGCACACACCTGCGTTCTCCTTGTCCTCCGCCGAACCGCCGCCTCCTTCCGCAGATCCGGGCGATGCGGAGCCTCCGCTGGCCGCGCCATTACCAGGCCCATCGCCGTCTCCCGGTCCTCCCCCACCACCTACGGCGCACACGCGGTCCGTACACCCGTCAGAACCCACGAACCCGAAGCAAGTAAACAAAACAAAACCGAATCGAAGCACCGCACGCGTGCGCACGGGCCGTACCGTTCGTGCCTAGCACGCGGCGCGCCTCGCCCGCATTGCGCTCCTCCCCGGCGGCCTCCGGCGTGGCCCGCTTGCTGCAGTTCCTGCGGTGGGAGCGGCGGAGCTTGGCGCTGGGGTTGGGGTTTGGGTACTGGTGCCCGCACGCGTGGCAGAGGTGGCCCCCGCTGAGGCTCAGCGCCCCCTTCCCCCGCCGCGCCACCTCGCCGCCCTCCGTCATGGCGACCCCCACCACGACACCCCGGCTGCTCGCTGCTCGATCGGCGTCAATGGCGACGGCGGCGGTGAACGAGGAGACGGATGGGAACGGACCGGAGTGCTACTGCTGCTCTGCTCCTCCCTTTTAGACGATACGAGAGAGACAAACGGCGGGGGTTCGGAATTAAAAGGACCCGTGCTGCGGTGCGGAGGCTTTAACTGGGAGAGGATGACGGGTGGGGTCGGCGAGTGGAGGGGCCCGTGCGGTGGCGCCATGAATGCGGGCCATGTGCGTCGTGGACTCGTGGGGGATTCGCGCAAGGCGGGGAGGGCGGGCACCTGTGGAGGGAAAGAGGAAAGTTTGGGATGTGGCCCACCTGTCATTGGGATTGACCGTTGGGTGGGTGATGTACGGCTGGGAGTGAGGGTGAATAGGGAATGTAGGAGCCCGTGTGGGTGTGTGAAATTTCACAAATTTAACCCTTGGGTCAAACTTCAGCAAAAAATAACCTTTTTTCGAATCTAATTCAAAAACTAACCCTTTTGCATAGCGCCCTACCACGGGTCGCTATGCTCTACCATAGCGACCTCCGATCAGTCGCTATAACCCTGCCAGCGTGGATCGGTGGGGCCCCAGGTGCTCGACCATAGCGACCTACAATGAGGCGCTATTCCTCCACCATAGCGCCCTCCGATCCGTCGCTATCCTTTGCATATTTAGACACAGAGAGCAGTCCAGCCCGACGGGCCCCAAATTTCGCTAAGTCAGAGCATAGCGCCCTGGTGCTCGTCGCTATGCTTAACAGCATAGCGCCCCGCCGTAGGTCGCTATGCTGTTGACCATAGCGCCCGATGGCACGTCGCTATGGTCTGGGTATTTGGCACCCGACGAGACAGAGAGCTGGTTGCTCGTCTGAGCTCCAAAAACGGCTAAGGAAGAGGATAGCGACCTGTCGTACGTCGCTATCCTAGAAACATAGCGCCCCAGTCACGGCGCTATAGTCTGGGCAACTTCCAGACAGAGAGCTGGTAGATGGAAACGCTCTCAAAAATGCTAAGGAAGTGAATAGCGACTTGGCCTGAGGCGCTATACTGAGAGCATAGCGCCCTATGCTACGTCGCTATGCTCTTGATCAGCAAACTGACACATCTACTTCCAGCACTTCTTCTTCACACAGCACACAGAGACACAGCACACAGCAGAAATTCTAAATTGTTCACAGCACAATTCTTCACGGCACACAAATATGACAACATGGTTCACAACACACAAATAAAAAGTCCAACATGGTTCAAATTCTTGATCAACCTCACGCCTAGACGATAATTAGTCCAACTAGAAAGACAAGGTTTTAGCACGACGCAACTAAAACGACAAGTGCAAGTCACCACATCTACTTCTTCAACCTCCTCGTCGTCCTCCTAAGAGGAGGCACAACAGGCTCCTCCGTATCTTCATCGTTCGCCAACCTCCTCAATGCCGCATTAGGCACCGCCCTGTTCGACGCCCTTTTCATCCTCACCCTCCTCGTTGGCTCGTTGTCATCATCATTTGCAGGCGCTTTCAGATTCCTCCTCACAGTCAGCTTCTGCGGCCTCGGAGGTGGCTGCTCCTCCTCGGACTCGGAATGGGCTGTCTCGACGGAGTCGGAAGGGGCTGTCTCCGCGGAATCGTCCTCCGGCACGTCGGAAGCCTCGGGAGAGGAGGCTTCAACTTCCACTTCTTTCCCCTTGTTCATCTTGACCCATTGAGTGGGTGTGAAACGTTCGAAATTCTTTCTTGCCCTTAGGTTGAAGTTCCGCACGCTTTGTTGATATTCTTCCAAGGTTACATTGTCGTGTACCTAAAATAACAAGATGTTAGATCAATAAGCACCATCGCTTGCACGATTGGATGAACAAACCCTAGTGGGTCGGAGGTAAAAGAATCACGGGTACCTCGCTATATTCTGGGTTAGAGCTGGAAGCACCACGGCACATAGGTGTTGAAATTGTTATTGGCTCACTAGGCACGGAATCATCGGTGGAGCGACAACCAAGCAAAAGAGCTAGTGAACGTAAGCGATGGGCGCTACGCTGTGACATTGACGTAATGACAATATTAGCCGGAATAACATCAAAAGTACACCGTAGGTACCATGGCGTCGACATACCTCCACGAACTCTCGAAGGGCGTTGTTACCCTTCTTGCTGCGAGGGTACGCGACTGCTACCTCGGCTTCATTGGCGGACTGCTCGATCTCCGTGCGCTACAAAATAAGCATGAACTCCATATTACAAAATGAGCTACAAAATATGCGAGAGATGAATTTGATAATGGGATAGGTACAATGTCCTACAAAATTACCACAAAGTTGATCAATGGAGCAAATCTGGTTTGGTTGCCCTCTCTCACGAGTCGGTTGTACCGCTCGTGGTAAAAATCATAGTCGGCATTTGGGTTCTCCAATATCTCCGAGTCAAAAGCCGGCGGACACAACTCCACACGACTATTAGCAACAAACCATGCAACATAGTTGTCGAAAGCACCTTGATGGTATGGTGGATGGTCGATTAGATGAAGACCATTTTCCTTTGCTAGCTTCAAATGTGCATCCCACTTCTCGATCCACTTCTTATGTTTACGGTCCCATTTCTTGTCCTTCTTATGCTTCTTTTGTCCAACCTTCACACAAAATAATAGAAAAATATTAGAATCTTAAATAACATGGGGCACGAGCTAAGAAAGCAAAAGATAGACTCTCACTCGTGAAGATCGAACTTTGTATCCTTCCACTTTGGCGGTGTCAGCTGGAATAACCCAAATTGGGTCATCACTCGTTGCGGCAAGTGATACTCAACGGCATACAAGCATATCATTGGAGTCATCATTAACCAAAGATGTTCTTCCGCCATGCACATAGGGTTCAATTGAAACTCCATATTGTATCCCAACTTCTCTCCCCAACCATATGGCTGCCATGTCACCTACGATACAATGCGAAATATTAGGGTGAGGAGTATGCTACATGAAAGTACAAGTCCAAGATATCATCACAAATATTACCTGCTCAGGGGTTAGCTCGTCGAACTCGTTGGTGTACCGCGCGTAGTCCTTCTCCGTGTCGCCGTTGTACTCCTCAACTACATCCCAAGCATACGCCCAAGTAGCCCTACGCAGGCGGTCCCTCTTATCGTCCCAAGGCTGGTATGTTGGAGGACGTGGCCTTCCAACAGGGAAGCGCTCCCACATCCACACAGAAAGTAGGAGCAACGGCCCGCCTATTCCACATTTATCACCGATCCTGCGACACGCATCGTCCAGCTGCAAATAGAGCCACAAACATTACGGTAAGAATCTTGTTGGAGAGATGCTACATGCAAGTAGATATTAAAAGTATTACCTGACGGTACAAATATGCCAGCGCCGCCGAACCCCAACTCAGATTTGAGTCCCAACTACTTAGGGCCTTGAGCCACATCCACGGAGCGGTCCTGCCACTACTGTCAGCAAACAGGGCACGGGAGATCACGTACCACACATATACGCGTGCGTACCGCTCAATCACCTCGTCATTGGCACCCTCGGGGCAATGTGAAAAATGCGTACTGATCCAACGAAAAGTCGCCCCGGCTGGTGTTCTATTCTTTTTGGGGTCGGCATTCAGTGCAGGAGACATCCCGATCATACCTTCCATATTTGCTCTCCATCCATCTGATTCTGTGCTGAAACACACAGGTGTACCATCGATAGGGAGTGCCAGGATCATCGACATATCCTGCAGAGTCACGGTCATCTCCCCGGTGCGGAGGTGAAAACTGTGTGTCTCCGGCCTCCACCGGTCAACAAGAGCGGTGATGGCTGCAGGGTTCATGTTGACTGTCGACCGGGAGACAAGATGGATGAACGGAAGGAGTCTTAGCTCTTGATGTACTTTGTGTACCTCTCGTCGTATGGCATCTTCGTGGGGTCTGATACCTCGTGAGACCTTAGACGAAGTGGTTTTAACACCTACAACAACAAAACAATATTAGACAATATATTTCATTACAACAAAACGTATGAAACAATATGGACAATATATGCTACCTTCTCCCCCTCCGCAATGATGCGGGCACGATGCCTTTTATCATACAACTCATCGAGTAGTGCCATCCTACATATTTACAAAAATTCAAACTAATTACATGCATATTTAGGTAAATCCTAAAATTACGAATGAAACTTGAAGATATATCCAACAATAGATAAACTACATAAACCATGCTATAGGATTGCTAAAATATGATTGCTACATAAACCATGCTATAGATAATCAAATGCTATAGGATTGCTAAAATATGAAGAAAATAGCTATGTCACGTATACAAAATAAACATGCTATAAATAACAAACAAATTACCAATAGCACATATACATATTGCATTGTGGTTTCCCCTCCACAAATTACCACTATTTAGCATATACTACAACAAATTTGGAATCTAGATTGAACTAGGGTTTCTAGTAACAATAGGGATACATGACCGGATTTTATGGATGAAAATTGAGGGAGAGGAGGAGAATACCTTTAGGAAGTAGATGGGGACGAAATCCACGGATCTCCCCTTCAGATTGGTCCGGATTTGGTGAAGATCTTGAGTATGGAGGAGAGAGGGAGCCGCCGGCCTCTCAGTCCAGGAACAGAGAGGAAGAGAAGAGAAAGGAGAGAGGCACGGGGGCGGGCGGGCGGCTGGCCCTTAAGTCTCGAAGCATAGCGACTGATCGCAGGGCGCTATGTGTTAAGCATAGCGACGAGCACCAGGGCGCTATGCTCTGACTTAGCGAAATTTGGGGCCCGTCGGGCTGGACTGCTCTCTGTGTCTAAATATGCAAAGGATAGCGACGATCGGAGGGCGCTATGGTGGAGGCATAGCGCCTCATTTAGGTCGCTATGGTCGAGCACCTGGGGCCCCACCGATCCACGCTGGCAGGGTTATAGCGACTGATCGGAGGTCGCTATGGTGTAGAGCATAGCGACCCGTGGTAGGGCGCTATGCAAAAGGGTTAGTTTTTGAATTAGATTCGAAAAAAGGTTATTTTTTGCTGAAGTTTGACCCAAGGGTTAAATTTGTGAAATTTCTCTGTGGGTGTAGCAGCATGGCGTAGGGGGTTCCTGGGGAAGAGTGGTGCGTGGGGAGGGGAAAGCGATGCCGCTCTTGTTCTTTTTGTTCGATGGGTAAAGGTTTGTTGCTGTTCTGTTTTACACGGTTTCCTATGAAGTTTGGATTAGATTGTGATTACAGAGAGGATAATTGGTGTATAGAGTGGTCATAGACTCTTTGTACACTAGTATAGTACGATGTTTTGACTCGTGTGTAGACGTACCCATTATAAAAATAATTTTTAAATATGTTCAAAACGTCAAAAAAATCAAATAAAAATGTCGGGTGTACATCCGGATATTCTATATTCTCACAAAAAATTCGTTGAAAATAGACATTTTTGTGATCTATGTAAAAAAGACAAATAAATGTTATGTTTAAACTTATTTTGGAGCACCGAAATTTGTCTTTTATACACAGGCCATAAAAATGTCTCTTTTCATGATTTTTTTGTGCAAACATATAATATATGGCTGTACATCCGATTTTTTATAAAGTTTTTAACATTATGAAATGTCATTTTGGGGTAGTGGGTGCGATTTAAACCTATGAAGCAAAGATGATTTCCCGTTACTAGTAACTCTTTGTAAATTTTAAAAAGAAATTGACTATTTGTATAGTTAAAAGAACAACAACTCTTTGTAAATCTCAAAAACAAATGACTCTTTGTAAAGTTTTAAAAAACTAAGTGCAGGAGTAAAACCGAGTGGATCATTACGAGTTTTACAAATATGCTTATGTATTTCAGAAAATAAACTATTTTTGCTGAAGCATTTACATATATATAGAGAGAGAGATAACGGGTTCTCGCGTCGGCGTGTACTCTGCAACCCCACCCCCTGCTCTCTCTCTCTCTCTCTCTCTCTCTCTCTCTCTCTCTCTGAGCTAGCAAGCTCACATCATTGCCTTTAACCTCGACCACCAGTAATCAACTTGCGGTTTGCCTTGTTTTTGTTGAAGGCCTCTTACATTTTCTTGTCTTTATTCGGTTGCCATGAACAAGGATTATCAACTAAAATTGACACGTTTTTACCTTCCAGGTACACAAGCATGTTATTTAGTTGTTGTGTGCTTTCAATCTATTTAATTTTGTCAGTAATCACTCGTTTGTTAAGTCTGTTGTTATTGAGCAGATGTCGACTTAACTTTTATTCAGTTTTCAGACTCTCATTTTCCGGTGTTTGCTTTCTTTAGTCCGTTCTTTCTTATCATTCTTTGTATCTTTCTTTAGTTTTGAACTATTATACCTTCCAATCACTATCTATTTTTGTGTGTCTTGAATCTATTAATTATTGCCAGTCTTCAATCATTTGTTAAGTCAGTTTTTCTTAAGCAGCTCTCCACCAAACAAGTGTTTGGTCTCTAGTGTCACATTCTCCCGTGTTTGATTTCTTGACTTTGTCCTTCTTTTCCATCTCTTGACTAACTCTCAGTATTAACACTTCTATCTATTGATCGCTTACTAGTTTACGTTGTGCATCTATCTTTAGTGACTTGAAAGCTTTGTATTGTGTCATTTCTATCTTTAGCTATTATTATCTTTCGCTTGGAAACTTGCCTTTTTACTTTGCTCCTCATTCTTTTTTTAGCTTAATGGTTTGCCGTGGTATAAGGATTTACCGTGACGGAACTCCGGCTATGCGACTCTTTTTAAGCTATGATTATGTTGGATGGCCAGTTCCAAATCGGGAAGGAGTAGAGACCACGAGTATTTGCATTGGCTTCTATATTTAAATCAGAATTTTAGTAGTTTGGTTTAGTTTTCTAGCCTATTATGTTTACTTTGCATTATCTCTCTCACCTGTTTGTATGAGGGCATTTTTTCTGACTTCGTAAGATCTCTCTCACTTGTTTGTATGAGATAATTTTAGTAGTTTGGTTTAGCTAGCCCGTAAGTAAGGCAACTCAAAAGCAATTGCTTTTTCGAGACCACTATGTGTTTTTCGTTTCATAAACATAACATGGGTCTTTCTATTTTCAGTCCTGGGAAGATTTCAAAAATACAACCCGTTAACAATCCCAGGTCGCGCGCGGAATGGCAATTCTAACTAATCGTGCCTAAGTTAGCTGATTAAAAAACTGTCTATGGATCCTCTAAAATACTGGTCGATGTTATTTAGTTAGCCCTTGACATATATTGGTTTTTGTTTATTTATATTAAACCTTTTTACTTGATTATATCTCGTTACGTCATCATACAATCTAAAAATACCTTTACTCTATATTTAGCAAATTAGGCACATAATAGTGCTACTAAATACTAGGACAAAAATTGTTTTAGTACAATGTTGTTATATATTGCTTCTATTAAGTACACTTTGCATCAATTTTAGCAACTTACATATATTTCTGCATAGCTCTAAATCATACATGTCCGATCAATAGCTTCATTTAAATGTCTAGTATACGATTTTTCTATCATATGTGTAAGTAAATAGAAAATTCTAGAGTGTAAAAGACGTCTACAAGGCGTTTGTATTTGCATTGCTTGTATATTGGTAGCAATGTACTTGGTAGACAAAACAAGCAGTGAAATGTAAAACCCATTCTAGAATTGAAGTGTTGAGCATATGTCGTTTTTCTTTGTTCGGCGAGCAGTTTGCATAAAACGGATAACTATCTGACCATCAAAGGACATCAATGCACACCGAGACATTGTTTCTATTGCTGCAACATATTTGAATAAATTTTTATATTATGCATCTGTGATGAGCTCTCTATATAGACGTGTGTTACTGACGCAGAGGCACCCCCAAGCCGAGGACAAGAACCCAAATGAGCGTAATGGCGCAAAGGAAAAAAAGACTAGCCTGAAGCCCGACAGAGTGTTGGCGAGGAGCTACTTGAGACTTGAGAGGTCGTACCATGAGAACCTGCCTGTGGTAGGATGGTTAGGAGGGTGGTTATACCCCCAGCCCACCAGAGTTCAAACCACAGGTTTGACGCTGGTATTTCTCATTTAGGCGGAATATTCTTCAGTGGGAGGCGACGTTCCCGTCGACAGCGAGGCGCCCGTGGTGACTTCGTCAATCTCAAGACCTGATCCGCTGGCTCAGTCTCTCGGAGGTGCTCATAAGGGTAGGGTGTGCGTGCGTGCGTTCATAGGGGTGAGTGTATGCGCGTGTATGTGAGCGTCTGCGTTGTACCGTGTTTCGCAAAATAAAAAGGTCGTACCATCCACGAGTTTAGCGTTTAGTGTTTAGTGTTTAGTGTTAACCCAAGATGAGAATCGTCTTCACTTTTGTCTATCGAACCATGGCCTTGTCCATTATATGGCCTTCGTCGACTTTGTTGAAACTTGCATATGAAGATGAACACATAAAAAAAATGTTGTATAAAGTATATCATTTAAGAGAGAGAGCTAGGTAACAAAGATAAGATAAAAAGTATAACTTATAGTCAAGATCTATATGACGACATGTACATCCTGGCGGAAAACTTGGACGTCATGCAGCAATAACAATGTTCTAAAATGATTGTCGTTGCAGTGTAATAAAATAACAATATTGACAGAGCTAATCCGTGCGCCAACGAATTGGCATATTGGGATTTTGGTTCAAAGGATTATGATATTTTTTAGAATATTCTATTTGAATTTGCTTGGTTTGGTTTGGTTTGGTTTGAAGGATTAAAAACCATATGAAATTTTCTAGTAGTATACTTCGCTTGCAGTTTCACGGAAAAAAAATCCATCGATAATAATTCTTATGTTATGGTTTCCCTTTGTTTCAATGACACTATAGTACATCTAATGTTTCATAAAATATATCATGTATTCCAATAATGGAGCAAACAAACAATATATTACAATGTCATTTATTTTGCAGGGAAAGTTCACATTTCTTTCATGTTGTTTCCGAATTATGGAACCAAAGAAGCCTTCAACCGGTGCAAATTCTACTGGTGACCATCACCACAAAGGAGAAAGGACACATGGCCCCTTCCATCGACCCACACATATTGCTGGGGCCGACGGACCATCTCTTTCCCATGATCTCGCTGCCACTGCAAATGGACCATCATGAACCAGTTCATGGCATTCCTCACTTTTCCTCAGCATCTTTTTCAGAGGAAAATGTATTCGATATATGTCCGTACGTTCCTTCACTCAATCAGGGGATGCTAGCCAGCTACACGTACGCACCTGTGCTCGATCGTGCTGCCCTGCTCGGCTGTTTGTGCTAGAAAAGTATACATTACGGCCTGATTTCATCATCGTTCCGATCAGATCGGATCGGATCAGGGTAGGATATGCAAGGGGTACAAGTTTTGGGAGGATCGACCATGAGTGTGGTCATGTCCGCCATCATTAGGACTCTGTAGGCGTGATGTGACAATAAATTAAAGGTCTCGCACCGTGATTAAGAAGAGAAAAGGTTTCCGAAAATAGCTTGACTACAAGGGTATACATTTCAATGAAATTTTCATTTTTTTGTGCGTTCTGAGATATAATTCCACCGCATTGTATGGATTATATTCACACCAAATTCAAATTGAATCCCCATTTTGTTGAAATTTGAATGAGAATAATCTGATTTTTTTTCTCGAGAAACCGAAGTTTCGGACCTTTATGGGGTCTCGAAATTTTAGTCAAACCGGCATTCAAAACCCAAAACCTCGACAACAAAATTTTCCCTTGGGTAACTTTTCGTAAATAGACTCCCAATAGAAGTTTGATTTTCGGACCACATCGATTTTGTAACTAGGAGTTTGATTATCTGGATTAGAGCAATTTTAGTAAATTATTATGGCATAGGCTCATGAGAGTCAAAGTGGAATTTTCAGCCATGGTGTGTTCAGTATTGGAACTGCACCGTGCAACACCAGTTTATGGGAAGTCGACATCGATCATATGCAGTCCCTGATCATATGAGTACAAATAACCATAACACAACTACGAGGTTTGTTGATAATTAAGGTTTCGTAAAACTTATCAACTCACTAGTAGGGAAAAGGTTACCACTGACGCACGGAAAACAGCTACTGCTGACGGGCGGGCGCCCGTGAGCGCTATTTCGTCAGTGGTAACTTGTACCACTGACGGGCGCCCCACGCGTCAGCGGTAGCTCCGGTACCACTGACGTGCGTGTGAGTACTCACGAAGACATATATATCTACGTGCGCCTACCCATCAAACATCATCTCAACCACTGCACCACTGCCGGTCCGGTCACCCATGCCACTAGTTTGGTACTCCCTCCGTTACTTAAAGTAAGACATATATTTTTATTCAATAGTCAACATAGTATAACTTTGACCAATTTTAGTGATAAAAATATGAAGGTTTCGAATATCAAATCAACATCACCATAATATATATTTTCATTGTACGTTTATCAAATTTTATAAGTATTCATATTTTGTAATTAATATTGATCAAATATAGACTATGTTGACTTTTGACTAGAAATATACGGCTTACTTTACGAAATGGAGGTAGTAGTTACAGCTCCAATAGTAACATAACTCATACACACATTCCATAAATATCTAATAGTTAGCCGGTGATAATGGTGACATGGATCCATCGGTTTCAGCAAATAATGTCCAAAGACCTGACAAAGGAGCCAAATGTGTTCCGATGGAGGCTCCATGTTTTAGGTTCCTTCTCAGTCAAGTCAACCTATGTGACATAATTCGCGATAATCATCTCTCTCACACTAAGTTCATTTGGAAACACAAGGTTCATAAACAAAAATGGTATTTGTGTGTAGTTTAGGAGTAGTTAGTTATAAAGATTCCTGTAAAAAAAATTAGTTATAAAGATGAATACGTGCTGTCAAGACTGAAACATTTATTATTTACAAAAGGTTTTTTGTAATTCGGGTAAACCAGAGTCTCTTGGCCGAATGTTGGCGGATTAGGATAATGTGTTAATGGCGTCCCGCGAGAAGTAGCGACGTGCCAACTGATACCACACTGCACCAGTAATGTTGTTGGTATCCGGCCATCTACTATTCTACTGACCTTAATTTACTTGTAAGTAACCGCGGGTGCCGTTACGTGTGGGATATACAAGAGTGAGACATGTGGTTAAAGCTAAGCTAGCATGTATGGATGCAGTTGAAGTGCGCGTGGTAGTCCAAGACGACTGACCTCCAGCCTCCACTCGCCAAACTCCTCTATGCTCTAGCTAGCTGCTAGCTAAGCTAGAGACTTAATCTGCACATGAATCACTCATCATGTACCACATTCTCATTATCATTTCACCGATCCATCTACGCCTCGAGCCGTTTGTGACATGTTGCTTTATCTTTCTGAAGGTGATTCATATGGCAATACTAGCTAGTAGCTAGCTACTTCTGTCGTGGTGAAGCTAATGGAGTAGCAATGAACCAACTAAATTTGGTCGAATTACAGTGGAAACATGCAACGTGAACTTTGTACAATCATAACACTGTTTTTTGAGGATTTTGGTGTGTGACGTATCTCACGAGTTCTCTTTTTTTTTCTGATTCATTTGCGCATCATAACGTAAGCTTTGTTCAGTCACAAACACTGCATACTTTGATCGTCGACGTAGTAATAAAACCTGATTTCTTCGCAAATTGCATTTTTTTCCGTAATGGAATGAAGTCCCATGACAAAGCTAGAACCGAACTGCGGCCGTGGTCAGTGAAGAGTTCTTCGGCCGGAGGATAAGCTCTTCTTGCCTTTGCTCACTACACAAATTTCTTGGTGTGGAGGAATCTTGATGCTTAACATGCACGTCAAGCAAAGCCTTTGTCTTGTTTTCCCCCAACTAGCATGGTGGCCCTCGCAAATGCGAGGGCAACTCTTTATAGTAGTACTGAAGTGACGGCTACAAATTATGGTGGTAGAAAACTATAGCCACCGAAATGTTCTGCTAAAAAATATCACATTTATAGAATGCATTTTAAATTTGGTCACGAATTGTTAGAAAAAGTTATTGAATTTGTTGTTGTTGTTGTTGTTGTTGTTGTTGTTGTTGTTGTTGTTGTTTTAACATGACGTTGAATCAATTTGCACACCTAAAGTTAAGACCGTGAGCCGGTTGTTACTTTTGTTTTGATCTGGAATCATTATGAATGGTAGGTTTTCAAGATCTAAGGAAAATATACACAAATGCGCAAATGCGAGGGCATCATCTGTAGTTGGTTGAAAGTGCTCAAGAAATAAAAATATGGTCTCATTATTTTCCATTATGTGACAATAAAACTAATTTCTACAACTATCATAAATGTTTTGGTAAGCAAAACATCATGTATGAGAGTAACATCTATGACAATATGATATTTGTGCACAAATGATTACCATGATATATGTTGAAACACGCTTGTAAGTGATAATGGATTTATAAATTGAACAAAAGTTTTTACATGATTTTAGATCTGATGTTAGATCGGTACGCGAAGCTAGCTATATTTGATAAAAAGTTTCAGTGAATTAAGATAAAACCGTATACCCTGCTTAATAGGTAGGTCACATTAAATAATGGGAATTATCTTGTTCTGATGTTTCTTCCTCTCATTCACTGTATCCATGTCACAATGTACAACATTTTAGAAACATGAATCGCGGTGAAACTTTCACCATTATTTTGTATATGAATATAACGCTACAAAGATAAATTATTTTCTTAGGCATATTCATTAACATATTTATACATCAATATCAAAGTTAGAGAAGTAGGACTCTAAGTTTTCTAGACTATTAACTTATCTGACTTCATCAATGGCTCTACACAACCGGCCACATGTATTTTGTTGTCTTATGCAAAAGAACTATGCATGTTGGATAGCATAGTTCAAGGCTCTAAATTAGTCGTAATTTTTTACTGTTCAATTGGAATGACATATGCTCTTATGTTGATTTTGTTACATCCATAATAAATATGAAACATATCACACATGCGTCATCGTGTCGTCGCCGATATAAGTATCTGCTCGCTTCACACACTCCGGTCGCCATCTCTCGCCTTGCTTCGCTAGCTCTAATAACAGCTCTCAAGCTGGCAAGCTCAGGTGCTATAGCTCCGAGCAGATACTATAGCACTTTTCATTGGTATATGCATGCTATAATGTTACACAATTTTGTATGTTTTTGTCCAGTTACTAATTTTAGGTAATACTGAGAGTGGAAAGATGACAATGAGAACTGAAAATTGATTTTCTTTACACCTTGTAAACAATTATACCAAATAAACATCAAGAAATGTATTTAATTTGTGATATTCTTATTTGTCCATGCATATTCCTAATTACCAATCATGCGGTTTTCATATTTAGGCATATCTCGACTCTCTCTCTCTCTCTCTCTCCACTCTTTGTATCTATCACACACATAGGTATGTGTTACCATGTAACATCGACCTAACAATCTCAGTACAAACTCAAATCCTTCTGACACTATAAAATTAATAATTTAGAGTGAAATTTGTCATTAGACACTTCAAGTTTTACATCTTTAAATAAGGCGCAACATGTATATTGTGTGTCTATTTAATAATTAGGAACCACCATACAACTATTTGATAATGATTATACGTTTTGGTAAACTTATAAAATGTATTAGTTGTAATATGTTTAGTTTTATTTGGTGAATTCATATACGTTATACTCTTAGGTACAATTAGGAAGATCTATGTGTTGTTACATATGTAGGTACAGTTCAAAAGATATAGCTGGTGTGATTTTATGAAGTACAAATATGAAGTTCTACCTGATGTGTTATGCTGGATACGATTATAGTTATTTGTATTTGGTTTTGATCTTTAATAAAATGACGATCATTTGTTTTTCTTTAAAATAAAGAGGATTTTGCTATGTTGACGGTCAAATGCTTTACGTTTCTATGAAGATATCGGATGTGTATATCCTTTTGGTAGTATTGACCCTGTGAATATATATGGAGTTATAATTCTCTCTAGTTTTTTAGCGTTAAACTAATAACCGTTATACTATTTAGTATGTGCATACGTGTTTATTTGAAGCCATAAATCTGAGTAGAGACATCTCTTTTTACCAAGTTCACATAGACTGTTTATGGTATAGGCTTAAATCTTTGGGTAGAGATAAACCACAAATATGTTTAGTGAATCTTATAAGTAAATAGGCCTACGATGGGCCACACGGGATAGTTTGTGTGTTCTATAATATGTGTTGTTATTATTTCATTTGTAGAGGCAACAAATGGTAATCTAATTTCTTTGCATCATGAGTCGTCCGCCGATGTTGTGTGAGCATGTAGGTATGGCTATGTGTGTGAGTGCATACCTATTTAGGTATTACTTTATGTTTTAAAAACAAAAAAATGTATAATATTTTGTAAAACATATCTTGACATTGCTATTCAAAGTTCTACAATGTACGGTTGTATAATTGTACTTTACTTGCATTTCATAAAATTTTGGTTGATGTCTTTGTGCCTGCAAGAATCGCTTTGACCCGTCGAGTTTCGTTAAAATAGGGAAATTTTGGTTGATCACGAACACTATCGTTTATAATCATTTGGGTGCCAATCTCGTATGCATAAATCACCATGTAGAACTTTTTTAATTGTGACGAAATTTCCCTTATTACTGAAACATCCATCCATAATAATTATAACATTGATGTATGTTTTATATTCTGTTTTTTACTTGCTTTTCGTTTATGTAGATGTGCATGCATGCCCAATTTTTCTCACTGTGACAATTTTTTAGGTGTCTCCATGTTTGTTTCCGAATTTGTTTCTAAAATTTAAGAAGGGCGTATTTTTTGTTCCATCCCGATGGGCTGAATTTACGTACACGGTGGATCAGGGAGATGGTATAGTATACTCAAGCGTTGCGTCCGGACGGACGTGAAGATTAAAAAGTCAAGTATTAAAGAAAAAGGAAAACGTACCAAGTCTGGCCAATTCATTTTATCATCTTGTCTAATTAAGTGATAAGTGATATTTTCAGTAGTATTGAACACAAACACTTTTCTTTGAGTTAATGGAATTGGTTTTTTTTGACAGATTATCAGCTAGGGATCATGTTATTCTTGATATAGTATATAGTTAATACTTCAACCTTGAAAAAATATGATAAAAATATATGCATGACCGTTGTTCCTAGGGGTTTCACATAGAGCACATGGTATTTACCCGATCAATCAGCTAGTTATACCATACGTCCGTCCGGCCAGATTATACAGATCCAAATTTTCCATCCGAATAAAATAATTCAACTGCGCCACCGTAACATGTAACGTGCAGGCCCTGGACACGTGTTGGTGGTGTGTACACGTATGGATGTGATTTTTTTTTTTCCTTTTGGATGGAACGTACGGTACGTGTTTTGGTTGATGAAAACGACTTATTTGTACCGATTAAGGTTGTACGTAACTTTTCCATCTTTTAATCTCAACCGTCACAGTTAAAATCAACGGATTATATATTTCTAACCTATGTGGATTAACGTGGTGTCTCGAAAAACTCCCTCATTTTGCTTTTAGTATATAATAGATAGATTAAGCTCCTGTCATAATAATCTCACTAACATTATCGTCAGAACATAGCTATTGGAAAGATCAACTAGTTGCTTGAGCTAGCAGAAACAACTACTGGAGTATAGTTTCTGGAAATATATACACATCTGAGTCAGACTGATACTGATTGATTGCACTTCACATAAGTGGCAAGCTAGAGATTCTGATATCTCTCCCTTGGGTAATAATGGAAAGGCTTTGTATACTTTTTAGATAAAGTATTAATGTCCAGCAGGACCGTCTTTTACCTGATTAAGCTAAAGCGAGAAGCTATAAGAACTGAAGGGAATGGTGCGCACTGCGCAAGCAAGAGTGCACGGATCAGCTTCAGCTCTCAAGGAAACTATATGCAGACGCTTCGCCTGTAAGCTATGTTCTCTGCTTATGCAGAGCATGGTAATGCACTAAAGCAAGTGTTTCAAGAACCAAATCAGCACAATAATTTGCAATTAGTCGTAAACATCGAAGGTGGTTTTGCATTCTAAACCCTACAGTTTGTAAATCTTGCTGAGTATTGGTGTTTCTGCATTCACCCTACCGGCAAATGTCCAAACGAGCCAAGGGCTGCCGATTCAGAGTTTCAGACAGCCACGCCCTTGCAAATGCCTGCATGCTCATATCCTGATAGCAGATGGCAATGCAGGGGATCCAAGGTTATCTGAAACGTGCAGTTGAACTTTGACTGGCTCAGTCGCTCAGAGGCCACAGTGCACATGCAGTATAAAACATTGGAAAGCAACAGTTCGTCAGGAGTAACTACAACCAACTGTGCTGTGCTATCTGAATGGATCTTTCAGGGCAAGTGTGCAACCGCAACCTGATCAACCCATGACATCTTTTGTCAGCGAGCCAGCGACAGCGGGCAAATCCTACATAGCGCCATGGTAGGACTCCATATTTCCATGTGCAAAATACTTGGAAAGATGTTTTCCTCTGCATAACACTATGCTAACGTGGAGTATGTAACTCTTCAACTAACGGAAAGTGCAGATGAAGGCCGGGCTCCATGTTGCTTGTTTTTCTAAAAGTTCGAAATCGACATTTTAGTTTCAATTCTTTTAAATCCTACATGTAGATAATGTCAGAGATCTATAAGTGTGCAAATTTTAATCCAATATTCATATTATTCTAGACTACACAAAAAGGACAAATTAGAGAAAATATCAAGTTTTTAAAACTGTGTACTGTTCACTGCCTAGATTCACCCCATTTGTCTTTTTCCCAGCCTAAATGAATTTCGAGTTGAAATTTTGCACGCTTGGAGATCATATCACTATCTACATCTCACATTTTTTTTTCTTCAAAAAACTAGCTACATGGAGGTCGAGCTCCAAAACGCCTCACTCTTCAACTAAGAACTTGGTTCACTTTGTAGGAATCATGCCAGACAGTGAAATGAAATCATCTTAACGGTCCTAAACTGCACAAATCATTGTTGTTTTCCCCTAAGCTCCTGCCATTATGATCTCATCGTCCATTATATTTTGGTACTACTCAGCGATCCTTCCGAAAACGACTCATTTTATTTCCTCAATTATAGTAGTAGGCAAGAGTGAAAAGTTGCGTTCCAGCAGTAGAGATTTGATAAAAAGGAGCAAAAGGATATGACGGTAATTCATGCCAAATGGCGAGATTAGCAAAATCAGTGACTATTATATTTTGGTACTACTCACCTATCCTTCCGAAAACGACGCATTGTATTTCCTCAATTGAAATAGTAGGCAAGAGTGAAAAGTTGCTTTCCAGCAGTAGAGATTTGACAAAAAGGAGCAAAAGGATATGACGGTAATTCATGCCAAATGGCAAGATTAGCAAAATCAGTGACTATCATGTCATCTCTGTCACTAGATAGCGTACGTGAATGTTTTACTAGAATAGAAACTGCTGCGTGATCAATATAGTTTAGTCAAAACCAAAGTAATCGACAGGATCACACATCCCCTTCCCTGTTGTCCTCCCCTTGCAATCAATCATCCCAATGAACTTTGGAACTTGCAGGATCCGTAGCCTGCAGATGCCAGAATTAACCAGTTAACAACTAAAGATCAGAGAAAACAGCCAGTTGCTTAAGCAAGCAGAAACTGCTAATTGAGTAAAGCTTCTGGAAGTATCATCTGAGTGATTGGTTACACTTCTCAGAAATGGTAGTGTAATAATTAACTCCTCAAGAATCACTGACAAATATAGTATGTGGTTGGCAGCTGGAGATTCTGATATCTCTTTTGTGTAATAATGGAAATGTATAACTTTTCAGAACAAAGTAATAACATCCAGCAATACTGTCTTTTACTAGGTTAATCTAAACTCTAAAGGGATAAGCTAAAGGAACTGAAGGAAATAGATGCCCAGGCAGGAGTCGTTCCCGCACTGAAAGGAAACTATACGCAAATATTTCACCTATAACTGTACAAATGCCATGGTCTCTGCTTATGCAGAGCATGATAATGCACTAAAGCAAGGGTTCCATGAACGAAATCAGAACAATAGATGGAAATTAGACATGCTAAACCTATAAGAAGTTCTGCATACTGATCCCTTAAGTTTGTGAATATGTGCTCACACCTAAGCCAATACTTGCTCACAAATTGTGTTTCTGCTCATGGCAGATGGCAATGCAGGGGATCCAATATGTGAAATGTGCAGTTGGACTTTGACTGGCCACACTGCACATGCAGGCATCTTTTCGTATGGAGTAATTACAATCAACTATGCTGTGCTATCTGAATGGATCTTTCAGAGCAAGTGTGCAACTGCAACCTGATCAGTTCAAAACATCTTTTTGTCACCGAGCCAGCGGCACTGAGCGGCAGGCAAACTCTACATAGTGCCAAATACTTTTCTACTGCATATCACTATGCTAATGTAGAGTTGGAGATGATAGCTTCAACAAGTACGTAGAAATAATTGATATGCTTCAGTCAGTAAAATGAAAAGTTGAAAACCATCTAAATGTTCCTGAATGCATGTCAACTAGTGCTTGTGCTTGTACAGTTATATATGTATCCTCACAAAAAGGGGGAGTCCATGGTGCTCTAAAGCGAAACCAGTTTCATGTGTTCATCGCATTCCATAAGATGCAACTGTGAGAAAACAACTTTTCTACATGTGCTAAAAAAATAAGTAAAGCATTTGAGATCCCAATGTATTGGGTCAACACAATGCTTCTGTTTAAATTTTGGAAACAACAGATCTCATTCACATCTTGTGAAGATCAATATATGGATCTCCAAACCCGGGGGTCAACTCTCTTGACAGATATCTCTTATTGGCCCGCACATAAATTTATAATCCTCATGTACAATTACCAGAATAAATTATCGGAGGAATCGATCAGCTATCGGCAAAAAGTACCTAAAGCTTACAGGCTAGCAACTACTTGGAAGTGGTGAGCATTTTAAGATACCTGGATTCTAATTTCTTTAGTGAGCTACCTAAGTTATATGTAGTACACCTGATGGATCCTCCAAGTTTGGAACGACTTGATCCAGATTTGGTCATTTAAATAACCTGATATAATCTTGGTGATAGGTTAAGACAATCTAATTTCACCACCCCAAAATCATTGGAGATGACATCTAAAAGCAACCTGGGCCTGTAATGTTCTCCTAAACTGTAGCCTTGACTAGTTTCAGAAAGTTCATCACCACGACCAGCTGTAGAAACTAAGACATCACTCATTTTGCTCATCTTGAAAATGTACTATCTATTCTGTTCACCAGGTACTACAAACCAACATACAGAGTACAGCAGTTTCATTAACCCAACTTACTAGTAGATCAAAGGATCTAATTGCAGCGTTCATGTATAAATCATTTAAGAGCAAAGATTTCGATTGCAAGTACTTATTTCACAATGTGTGGAGCAATGTTTGAGTTTGAGCAAGCTTACTTGGGTCCTTGATGGTCTGCTCGGCGAGGTTATTGAAGTAGCACGTAGCTCCGATCTTCCTGAACTGCTGCCAGTAGGAGTTGAAGGCGTAGCTGGCGTGCGCCGCCCCGGTGTTGGGCTGGAAGCACTGGCCGCCGGGCTGGATGGCGTCGCAGGTCCCGTTCCCCTGCCCGCACGCGTACGTCAGCGCGTCCCCTATCGCCGACTCGTTCAGCTTCTTGGCGGCGTGGGCGGCCAGCACGCACCATATCGGGCCCTTGTACGGCGTGTCGTTCCCCGGCGCCGGCAGCGGCGGGTACGCCCAGAGCGGGCGCCGCCCGGCGAGGTCGACCTGGTACACGGCCGTGCCGTTGGGGTAGTAGAGGCCCCAGTGCCGCTCGGTGCCCGGCCCGGGCTTGAGGTCCTCGTTGTAGAGGGAGAAGACGAACACCGGCATCCTGGCGCCAGGGCGCGCCGGCGTGCCGGGGTTCCTGGCCATCCGCGCCGCGAGGTTCCTGTTGTAGACGGCGGCGTTGCGGACGTTGGCGCCGATCTGTTCGTAGTCGCCGCCGTTGGGCCAGCCGGTCTCGGCGATGGCGAGCCTGACCTCCCCGTGGCCCAGCTTGGACATGGCGGCGCCCACGGCGTC
This sequence comes from Poa pratensis, assembly GCA_947311845.1. NCBI lineage: Eukaryota > Viridiplantae > Streptophyta > Magnoliopsida > Poales > Poaceae > Poa > Poa pratensis. The sequence goes on along the minus strand of CAMZMU010000083.1, from coordinate 12,557,161 downwards.
GAGCATTTCGTCGAGCAGGTTGGTGTAGGTTAGCCCAGTACCAGGGTCGACGTAGCTGCTGCGGCCGTTGAAGAGCGCGTACTCGAGCGGGACGGTGCCGTTGCTGCCGGCCCAGACGAAGTAGGGGTAGGCGTCGACGAAGTAGTAGGAGTTGGTCCCGTTGAGGAACCGCAGCAGCGGGCGCATGACGGGCTCGGCGATGTCGGGCCGGAACGCGGCGGCGGAGGGCGGGCGCGGGAACCCGCCCGTGAGGAGCGCGTCCATGGCGAGCGTGGTGCTGATCTTGACGCGGCTGACGCCGCGCGCCCGGAGGCTGCGGTGGAGGTTCTCCATGGCCGGCACGATGCGGGGCCAGATGGTGGCGGCGGCCGAGGTGTCGGAGAGCACCTCGTTGCCGACGAGCAGGTACTTGACCCGGGTGCCCGGGAGGTGCGGGAGCAGGTTTGTCTCGACCCACTTGTCGGCGGCGGCGTAGGAGGCGGCCAGGTCGATGATGATCTCGTTGGGCACCATGATGGAGACGGTGAGGCCGGTGCCGGAGAGGGCTCGGAGGACCGGCGCGTACGCGTCGTAGATCTTGACGGAGCCGGCACGTGCCAGGCGGAGGAGCTGGACGGAGCGGTGGGGAGAAGGGATGTCGTCCGCCACCCTGCCGTAGTTGACGCCCAGGCCGCGGGCGTGGCGGCGGTGGCCGTACGGTTCCCTGCTGCCATCGGCCGCTGCAAAAGCAAAGACAGAGTCACAGACAGCGACGCGTCAGCTACACTAAGCTCGGCTCTGTTCAGCTCATCTCGAGTTGCAGTCAGTGAACGGAAGAAGGGCTTACCGTGGCAGGCGAAGGCGGCGGCGAGGATGAGGAAGAGGAGCGGCGGAAGACGGGAGACGGCCATGGGAGGAGCCACCATGGCTGCTGGCGCTTCGTGTGGAGTGCTGCTAGCCTGGGGGCGACCGAGCGTTGACGTCTGGTCTAGGGAGGAGGAGGACCCGAGGAGGAGGTTTAAGTAGGGGTTTAAAAATGGGAGCTTTGACGACGGCAACGGCACAGTCAGTCCGATTATCATCATCATGCGCTAATCGGGAATGGCGACGTGATTAAAGACAAGTGGCGACACTCTTTTTTTTTTTTGAGTCCTCTCCTGAGAATACAAGTTGTAGTATCTGATCGGACATACAGGCACGCACACCACACGCACACCCCACCTATATGTCTAAACTAGACCTACAACCTATATCCCTAATACGTCCTGATAGAGTTATCCGAATACCAGTGCTCGGGACCGACGGGCACGTCGACCTCGCCTGTGGCACGTGGACGTCGAGAGGTACCTGCGAATTTTATTGCACTGTTCCTAATGAACAGTGTTGCTACAGTGTTCCTAGTGAACAGTGTAGCACATTGAGACACCCGAAAATCGCTCCAGCGAGAGTCGACCTCGGGTGGGCTGGCCAGCCACTGCTGTGCCCGGCCACTGGGCTACGACGCCCGTCTCTACAAGTGGCGACACTCGTTATTCTGATCTGATGTGGAGGAACAAAGCCAGCAGATGGAAAGGGGGAAGGAAATTGTGCCGTTGCGCCGCTCCTCCTCCTGAGCATGCTTTCGTTCTTGTGCTAGTACATCGCGGATCGTGCATTGCCGCTGTCGGCATGAAAGCTTTGGAGGTGAAGGGAAGCTTCCTTTTTCGGCACCTCTCGTCTCGGAACTGGGATTTGGTTGACTCAACATGACATGGAAGAGACAGAGGTGAGCAGCTAGCTAAAACAAGAGTAAAATACATGGGAGATCATTGAACTTGTCCGTATAATTCAGTTGGGTCACTGTATTCCAGAAATGTAAATTTACGGTCACTGAAGACGCGTTGTCGGCTCACGTACGGTCACCACACACGCTGCAGCTACGTATTTGCTGACGTGGCTGGGTGGGACCCGTATGGCAGTGGAAGCAGCACCGGACCCATCTATGTCTATGAACGTTCCAGCAGTGCATTTTGTTTGTTGTAGAAAGCCCCCTACACTAGCAAACTCGAGCAAGCTGGACCTATCTTCTTTCTTTCCCTTCCCCAAATCCTCTTCCCGTTCCACCGCTGGCGCGCCACCGCAGCACGCTGCCTCGGCCACACCCACACGCACGCAGCGCCATTGGGATCCAAGGCTGTGCTCGAGCCGTCCCCCTCCGAGTCATTCTCGTCGCAAAGCTCTGATATGGATGCTGCCGTGCGCACAAGTTTGATTTAAATCTCGCAAGCAAAAATCGATTGGCCGGAAGACAGACCGGCGAACACCAGCTAGTTGAGCAAGCTAGACGCGCGTGGCCGGCAAGCTAAGCACATGCACATGTGTACCTACCGAGGTGTCATGCGCGTGCAATAGCTTCCTAACTGATGAGCGCATTAGTGTAAGGCCAGTGACTTGGCCGGCCGGCGTGCCCCGTGAGGCTTCCCTAGTGGCTTGCTTGGCTGCTGGGTGGAGGTGTACTAGGTGGGCGTGGTGGCGATGCAGACTTGCCCAAACGCGTCGGCAAGTGGTGGTGATGCAGAACGAGCCCAACCACAACTACCTCGTCGCGTGCACTGACCTTGCCGTGTCCCGCCTTGTCGACCTCGACACGGTGCACCTCCTCGTCGAGCTACTGATGGACGCCGACACGGGCACCACGGAGAGTACGCAGGAGAGCGGCTCGATCTGGGGTTGCGGTCAGCACCTTCTGCACCAGCGTCAGCTCGCCATCGGCGCGCTCTGCGCGGCGGACGTCCACGCTGGCCTTGACGAGCGCGCTCTGTGCAGCCCACCTCCGCGCCGGCCTTGGCGAGCGCGCGCAGACACTCCTCGGACCCGACTCCTGCGGTGAAGTGCATCGTCGTGCACCTGCCATCCAACGCGTCTGGGGGGCCTCTCGTCGGCCAGCAGCACGCCTGGCGTCTCCGCGTCGGCCTTACTAGCGGCCTCCCACCACGCCATGGGAGGCGCGGTGCTCGGCAGGGCAGAGCTAGGTAGCGGGGGCGGGTTCTTTACAACATCGACGTGCCGGAAAGCCAGTGGCGGCGATCCTTACGGCAGCGGCGCGCGGGAGCTACTCCGGGGCGGTGCACAGAAATTTCTTGTTCCTGACGTTTTCTTGAAAAAACCCCTCCTGCGGGTGGGCCATCATTCAAGTCATTGGCTTGACTGGTCAAATCCTCGCCACATCAGCAAATATGTAGCTGCAGCGTCTACGGTGACCGTACGTGAGCCGACAACGCGTATTCAGTGACCGTAAATTCACATTTCCGGAATACAGTGACCTAAGTGAATTATACGGACAAGTTCAGTGATCTCCCATGTATTTTACTCCTAAAACAATGTCGCGAGGTCGGCAGGGAGCCAAGGTTTCAGAGATATTCTATGCACCAAGTTTGGCCGTTGTTCAAAAAATTGAAACAGAAATTCCGGTGTTTTGACTCGGTTTAAATGCACCCGTTATAAAATGTATACTAAAATATTCAAAAATTAAAACAGAAATTCCGGTGTACATCTGAACCTTCTATGTTTGCTCACAAATTTTCACGAAAAAAAATTCAATTTTTATGTCATGTGTACAAAAATATCTCGTGAAAAATCATTTTGGACATCAAAATTTCTGTTTCTACCGAGGACATAAAAGATGTCCTTTTTTTCTCACGAAACTGTGTGCGTGCCAACACAAAGTGTATGTATGTACACTCGAAATTCTTGTTTGAATTTTTTTAACATTTAAAAATGCGAATTTTGGGTAGTGAGTTTCTCTACACCTATGAGGCAAAAACAGATTCCCCGCAAGGTTTAGGGTTCTTTCTATCCACTCGCTTGCTTTCCGGCATTGGATTATTACTTTTTAAACTTTCGTGTGTTTGAGCCGGTCTTTGGCAACAAGCTTTGGGTGAAGTTGGTTCATTCGTCCTTTTCACTTGTTTCAGAACGAGTTAGATATTATCGTTAGATCATCTCCAACAATCTATCTACATTTGGGTTTAGTACACAAACTCTCAAAATGATAACTTTGCTTCAGTTTAGCGCTCCACAACTTACCCATATGATTACATACACTCATTTTTTGCAGAGATCATGACCTCATTTCTCTCTCATGTGACAAAACAAAAAATACTACGTGGAAGGGCCAACGACCGAGCATGAAATTTTTGGTCTATACGAAAACCCTCGTATCATGTCCATACGTGGGGTGGATTTTGGGTTGTCCAGACGTGTTCTTCACTTCACATCCCCCACATACTTCCCACGAAAGTGATTCAACAGTCCTATACGCAGGCAGACATCACGTGCTTATTGCCCGGTGGTCAACGAACTAGCTATATGATGGAGTAGGGGTCCAGCTGGTGGCGGGCCCCTGCCCATATGTGGGCCACGACGATGGTGACCAGGTGCACGCAGGGCCGGTCCAGACAAAATTTGGAGCCAGGGCGAACTGATCTTAATATAATTTGTATTGAAATTTTATACTTATTTTTTGCACACAACGTTCTTAAGGAGTAACTATAATATTATACTATAATATTATATTTCTGATTTTGCATTCTTAACCACATAAAATTCTGATTGTGAGTCCTAATATAGTCGGAACTCATATATGTGAAACATACATTTGCAATGTGCTAGATTTTAAACTTTATTTTGTACCATAGTTTTCTTGACCGTGGCGTTTTGGAGGCCGAGCTATATGTAGCTAGTTTTTTTTATAAAATATTGAATCCACATTTTCCGTTTTAAAAAATTCTAGAAAAAATCTTAGATGTAGATAAAGTCGATATCTACCACTACGTTAATTTTCAAGGCAAAATTCATATGATTATGGCCAAGCAAAAATGAAAAATCCGACAAAAAACAATTTTTTAGACTATGTAGTGTTCACCGTTTCAGATGTGGTGTATTAATCATTTTTGCCCAGCTCAAATACAACGAATGTTTCATTAAAAGTTTGCATAGCTTTAGATCTCAATATTATCTATACGTAGGAATTTTTTGAATTCTATGGAACAAAAAATGCACATTTAAATTTTTATTGGAAAAATCGACCTACATGTAGCTCGGGTTCCATTTGGAGTTTTTGAGTTTTCTTAACCGATATATACATACTTATGTTGAATATATTTAAGTATGTGGCTTAACAAATATCTTAAAAGTGGGTATTTCGTGTACCATTAGCTAAGCATATTTATAGAAACTTCTAAAGTATGAATAAAATGTTGGCATGATCTTTTACCCCTATTTCCGTGGTCAAATAGTGAGATCAATTGCGGAAAGTGGTTTGTGATCCCGGGCACCAGTGATCTCTCTTATTTAAAAAAATCGAAAATCATATTTGTGAGTTTCCAAAAAATCTGGAAAAAAATCCAGATGTAGCCCATGGTGCATCCCACAAACGTGTAAAATTTTAATCTGAGATGCCTTATTATTATGGGCTACACAAAAATAACAAATCTAGTAAAACTTAGAGATTTAAAAATATACATTATCAAATCTACACATTTTTCATTTTTGTGTAGCTCAGTATACACAAAATACCAAGTTCTTTAAGTTGAAATTTTGCACGTTAGTCATTGGCTATATGTGGATTTCTTTTCAGAATTTTTTGAAACTTATAAATATGATTTTCGAATATTTTCAATGTCCGGGAGCAAAAAGTCTCCACTGAATTGATTGCTCAAACCTTCAATATATAGCTATCTAAATGAGCTCTATGGACTCCTTGATGGGGTCTTCCATGACGGTCTCCCATCCCACGAAACAGGCTTGCGCCCCCGCTATATTAATATAGCAACCAACCGATACAACAACGAGACCACTGCTGGGGCAAACAGCACAATCCAACCCAAAAGAAACAAAAAAAGAAACAGAAAAGAAACAACGCCGACAAAGGCCATCCGGCCTGTGCAGGGCGCTTCTCGTATTAGTAGAAGTACTTGTTGTTAGCATTCTCACAGAGAGTGTAACGGGAAGTTCGAGTCGGCCTCCCGCATACGCTCATGGTACCCATTTGGACTCATGCTCTGGCAGCGAGGGAACCAGATCCTCTAACGTCAAGGAGGGAAGTCAGGTAAGCTACAGTACAGCCTAGTGTAAAACGAAGAAGAAAAATCAGGGCCCTGTAGCAAACACTGTACGTGTTCTACTGTACTAGATTACTGTAGATAACTACTGTGCATACACTCTTTTAAGCTGAAAATTTAGTCAGTCATAATTTTGATTGTAAACGATTATAATAAATGAGTATCATATATTTATGTTGTGCAAGTTAATCTAAATTATATTTGAACTAATCATATCCTACTATATATAAAAGTTCATCAGAATCACTCCCAGTTCTGCCATCCACGTCGCCCCGCAAACCGACGGCCGTTCGATCGCGCTTTCAGATTCGTGCGTACTGTAGCTAGGCAATTTCTTCCAATCAGAAGCGGACACGCCGCCCCGCACGGTTTTTGGCGCATCCAATTTACGAAAAAGAACCCAGAAATTCCGCAAACAAACCCGCGGTCCAATTTTTAACGTTGCGCGGGACCTATTCGCAATTAGGGAAAAGCTCACGGACTTTTTTGTAAAACTACCACGCAGAATCCCCAGCTCCCTTTTCCTCTCTCGCGACGCCGCGGTCGCCGGCGACGCCGCCGCGCCCCGCCGCCCCTCCGCTTCTCCTCCCACGCATCTGAGCTCACGGGTCGATCCGCCGTCGCTGGATCTCTCTTCTCGCCGCAGATCACGTGCCGGGATGCCTCGCCGTCGCCGTAATCGCCGACGCCGCGCCCGCGGGCGTCCGCCGCGTCCAGCCGCCGCCGGCCACGCTCCGGTGACCTAGGCGAGGCGGCGCCGCCACGGACGGGTCGCTCGCGTGGAGCCGCGTCCGCTGCGCCCAGTCACACGTCCCAGAACGCCCGGGTTCGCCGCCGGCAAGCTCGACGGCGCCGCCGCATCGGCTCCGCCCGCTGGTGACGCCAGCGCGACGTCGCGGCGGGCGTGGGCTGGGCTGGCGGGCCTGCCTGCTGGGCTGGGCCGCTCCCTGTGGCCTGGCTCGGTTTTTTTTCCTTTCTGTTTTACTTTTTAAATTTTCCAATATTTCCCAAACTTTTGAAATATAATCCAAAATAAATTCAAACCAATTTGGAAAAAAAAATAAAAACCAAAACAGCCATTTCAAACAGTTAGTGACATTTTTCAAATTATTTCAATTTCCACACAACAAATTTTAAAAAAATAACCAAACCAAATACATTGTGACCTTTCCAAAATTATTTCACATCTTAAATTTTACACAGAATTTGAATTTTAAAACCTTCTTTACAACTGAAATAAAGACACAAGAATAATATGAGTAACCACTTCGTATGATAAACCCAAAAAAACAATTTGGTACAGAACATCTTATTCAAAAAGAATCTGTTAAAACAATTAAATTCAGCGACCCATTTATATCATAAGCTTCAATATATCGAAATAAAAATGCCACAAATGTAAATATTAAGAAACAACCATTTTAAACTTAATTGCCAACTAAACATAGTAACATACAACATGCTTTAAAAAATTCAAAATATGTTATAAATATTGTTTTACGGTATTTTTAAAAAAATCCAAACACTGCTAAATGTTGCAAAATCAGTGACTTTAACTATGTCAACCAGAACAATATGCAAAATAAAAAAACTATACTTTCCAACCTACACCTCAAAATAATACAAACAATACACCAACAATTACAGGAAAAAATAATACTTTCCAACCTACAGCTCAAAATAATACAAGCAACGTACAAACAATTACAGAAAAAATAAAAATTCAAAAAAATTATATCTTGCAATCTACAATTCAAAATAACAATTACAAAAAAAAATCGAATAAAAAAAACATATTTCAAATCTACAATTCAAAATAATACAAGCAGTATGACAAAATTTTCCAAATTTTGCAAACTACCAACTTTCCACACAAAAAACATTCTACAATTCAAAAAAAAATTGCAAAACAATTGTACTGTATATACATACAATAAATAATTCAACTTTATTTTTTTAAAAATAATTTAGTACTAACAACAATAAAATTTCGTTTGATTATACTGGGAAATAAGAAAATTATAGCCAAAATAAAACTATATTTAACCATTTCAATATAGCTATCCTATTTAAAGTCTAATTAACTTAATTCTCTCTAACTGTGTAATTCAATTTTTAAAAATACTTACTTAGATTAATATTTAGCTGAAACAAAATTCCGTATCCTCTAATTAAGAATTGAATTTAAATTGAATTAAACAGTATTAATATAATATGTTTCCTCCAATTATTAAGTAAAATTAAATACTTGAGACACAACACAGACAACACAGACATATTATATCAACTACAATAAGTTAAAACTCAGCAATAATATAACTAAATTCTCTCCAGTTATGCAATTTATATTAATATCCTCTAATTAAAAAACAAAATTTAAATTAAATTTAACAGTACTAATATAATATATTTCCTCTGATTCCATCTTCACATTTGTTTTCTTCTGTTTTTTTGCTTTTCCTTTGCTTTGCAGCAAAATAAAATTGGAATACCAATTAAGAAAAAGGACAAAAAAACAAAGCATTTTAGTTTATGTACCAATTGTACTTTCCCTTTTACGATTTCAGATTGTTGCATTGTAAATACATTATAATTTGAGTTTAATCAACAAAATAGTTGGTTTGCTTTTGCAATTACTGTAAGGTTCGAAATATTCAAACATTTACAAAACATTCACCTAAATTTTATTTTAGTTGCTTCCATATTTTTATTGCGTTTTACCAACTAATAATCACACGGGTGTATCTTTCAAGGTCATGTTCTGCTATTATATAATGCAGTTCTGTTCATACTATCACGCTGAACTAATAAGAAGCACATGTATGAGCCAATAAATAAGTAGAGATCAGATAACCATTGCTGTTGAAGTTATCACAAGACTTCAACTAGCTTTCAAGTTTTACACTGCAGCAGTTATACAGTGCTGGCTTCTATCCATCATCTACAAAAATTGGCAACAAAATGCTGCCAAATTTCACAAAATACAGCCGCTCAGAAAGATCATATCATTTTGCAATCGAGCATTACATACAACTGAAGATAACATAAGTTATCCAGCAAAATGACTTCGTTCTATCTGCAATTATATCGAGAAATCCCATCAACATATTTGTTACCACAAAGCTGTTGGCATAAAAATCGTTGATGATAAAACTCTTTAATAGGAAACCTTACCATTCCCACCTCATTTTTGCAACTGTATTTCTCCGCCTCATTTTTGCAACTGTATTCCTCTAAAGTAAATATGTCGCACGTTAATTACGATATCAATATCCCGACATCCTTCATGTATACAACAGTATTATTTTAACTATTTCCCCCTAATTTCCAGCCATATTTTCCCAATTGTATTTCTCAAATTTCAATAATTCTTTTTAGGCTCAACAAAATTGTCGCCAACCCTGTCAAAAAAATAAAAGAAAACAAATGTAAAAATGCTCTCAACAAAAAAAAAACAACACAAATGCTCCAAAAAAAATTCTAATTATTTATGTCCAAACAACCAAGTATATTTGAATATCTTCAAACAGTGAATATTTCAAGAAATTCCTAATGCACTTCCTCCTTACAATAATTTCTGCAGCATGAAAATATTTCTATAAATACCCTCACAAAAATAAATGGTAATTATTCATGCCATATAATCAGAATTCAAATTTACATATTTCAAAATCTTAAATACCTTCGGAATCTACTCATTTTACAAACATGCAAATAACTCGAATCTGGAAAACACCCCAACTTAAACAATTTCCAAAATCTACACAATAATCATATTTAAGCATCCCAACTCAAATTTCAAATTTGAATATTCCAAATTTTAATATGACTTCCACCCCTGAACATTTGGTAAACACTAAAAGAATTAAAATTTGAATAAATTCCACATTGTACAATTTTAAAACTTGAAAAAACTCCAAACTGTACAATTTTGAAAACCTATTTAATCATTTCAACTCACATTTCACATTTACATATTTCAAAATTTTGAATGTCTTCCAGATTTGATCATTTTGTTAACATTAAAATAATACAAATTTCAATACATTCCAATGCAACCAATTTCCCAAAACTCAACATTCCTTCAAGCGCAAATTTTTCCAATTCAAATAATATTCAAATTTCAACATTTTTTTTGCAAAAAAAAATACATTTGAAAATCATCAGACGGACGCGCGGCATTGCCGCGCTAACTATCCCTAGTATATGTGAAGGAGGGAAGTTAGAGTACTGTAGCTTACCTGACTTCCCTCCTTTACGTTAGAGGATCTGGTTCCGGTTCCCGGTATGTCGTGGACTTTGGTAAGATGTGACACGTACTTGAGACACAAAGTTGTTCAGCCAAAGCCAGAGAGGTTGGGAGCAGTACCGGGCTAGTTCGTCCTTGTTCCTAATCCTACGGGCCAAAGGAAAGGCTACTGTTATGACCGAGATATTCTTGTATGCACGGAGTTTCCTCTCACCTTCTTGGACTTGACTTTTATCCTTGCCTTTCCCGGTGACGAAAGCGCGTGACCAATTTTAGCCCGTCGGTCTACATCGCACCAGCTCGCCCCGCTCTCCCTGCCGTTCGAGGCGGCCCGTCCCAGTTCAGTCCCGTGCAGTGCACCGACACGAAACAGCTCACCTCGGTGTTTTGCGAAACACAGTACAACGCAATCGCTCATATACACGCGCACACCACCTCAGTGGCGTGCTATCTGCTTGCAAACTCACCGCACCGCACCCGAGTCTGACGACCGCAAGGGGAAGCCTGCAAAGTTTTGGGTCCTGCCTTATCTCGAGTCGCTCGCTTGCTTTTGTGCGTTGTATGTATTCGGGCGAGTATCTTTTACGTGATGTTGGCTTTGCGATGAGCATCAAAGGGGTATTTCACCTAATCATTTTCACTTCACCGCTGCTCGCTTTCCGTTTTTAGTGTGGCCGTTAGTGCATTCTGTCTGGTGCAAAACCGCTTTCTCGCTCTGCAAAGGTTGAGGAAATTACCATCAGCTTTGTACTAGTACTACTCTTTCCGTTTATCAAAAGAAGGCGTGTAACTTTTTTAAATGTCAAACAACGTAAAGATGCTTAGATAGATACAAATATCAACAACTATAATACCACGAGGATATCATATAAACATCATTTTAAATCTATCTAACGATGTTGATTTTGTATTGTAGATGCTAATTGTTTTCTTCTAAAATCTTGGTAAGTTTTGATTTCTAAAAAAATTCATGTGCCGCGGGCTATTGTCATATGGTTGTGTGCCGCGTAACACGGCGTGGGCGCAGCATATACAAGGGAATGGCTGGAGTGGCGTTTAGAGAATTCCGAGTGAGAGGGTATCGTTTACGCACCCCGGAGCACATAGTCCCGGTGTCAACATTAAACTTGAAAAGATATTTACAAAGTGGAAAAAACCCTGATCTTTTCACATTGCAAGTTAATGTCCTTGACATGTCTACGAGGTTTTTGACAAACAAGACATATGTTGTTTCCTAGGAAAAAAAGTGTTGTAAAAGGCGATTTTAGAGCACCAAACCACTTTTCTAGACATGTCACAAAAAGTATTTATTTTTGCGCATGAAGATTTACATGTGCACATATATAACACCCCAGGTATAAACCCTACCTGAGATGCTACCACGCTTCAACATGATCTATCCAGTACGGAGAATATTAGAAATTTTGGCAGAGTTTTCTTGAATATAGGGACACCACGACAGGTAGTTAAGGATAAGAGGATAGGTACCGATATTATATCTTGAAAGAAACATACACGTGCTTCACAAAATATTAGTAAGTCACTGAACACGAAAAATACAACGGTACAACGAAACTGGTACAAACTTATAGGTCTCCACTATGTATTATATGAATATATGTGGTGTGCCAAAAGATGTAGAGGTGCTACGCCCATATCCCATGCATGTCGCTTATTTAGAACCTGAAAACCAAATGAAATAGCAAGGATGAGTACAAAAATACTCAGCAAGTACAATATGGAACCATAAATACATTAGACAATGACATCATTATAACTTCACTCCGAATCACACAATTTTACTGAAAACTGAACTGCGGGTTTTAGCACATGTGACGGGGAATTAATCATCATGTGAGGGCAGTGTTGGCTCGGAATTTACCAACGTGTCGGCTCGGAATTTACCGACCTGCCACAGTATTGGCTCGGAATTTACCAAACTGCAACCCGGGGAGTTTAGAAGAAGAATATTGAATCGAAGAAACATCAAATAAGAACCCGCACACTGGAAGCTCAACAAACAACACACCGAATATAAGGATGTGAGGTTCATCATGCACTTGCCTTTAACCTCGATGCTCAACAGAAGAATTAATATCAGCGGCAGAAATCCTCACACCAGTCAGTACGAGCTGCGCCTCTAGCTTGGGTGGTCTTCGGTACAGCGGAGCTGTGCTCTGGCAAGCCTCCGACCGGCTGCCAGCGATTCTGCACGAGCTTGATGTTGCAGCGGCGAGGGCGGCAGACGGACTAGGGAAGAGGATCGGATGAGGATAGGGAGCTGGCCGGACTGGGCTGGGCTGGTATTTATCTGCCTTATCCCATATGACATAAGGTTAATATAATAATTCTGGTTAACTATCTTCCGTTTTTTGTTAAAAAAACGTTTGATAAATCTGGGGTATTACATTCTCCCCCTCCCCCCCTTCAATTGAATCCGCCCTCGAATTTTCTTAATTCCCAGGCCTTGCATAAAAGTGTGCTTCCTATGCTCCATCACGTTGAGACGGTCACCTTTTCTTTTCACGATTTTATGACTCAAGTTTGATCTCCACGTGTGATACACTCGAGACTCGACGTGGATCACCCTTACCGTATCTCCCTCGCATGGCATGGAATGCCACTTCTGAAAGGACAAGGATGTCGCCTAGAGGGGGTGCTGAATAGGCGATTTAAAACTTTTTTCGGTTTAGGCTTGATAATTGCGGAATAAAACTAGGTGTTTAAAATAACAAGCCAACAACCTAAATAAACTAGGTCACCTATGTGCACCAACAACTTATGCTAAGCAAGACAAGCAACAAGGTGATAGCAATAAATGATACTTCAAGCACAAAGACTATCACAATGTAAAGTGCATAAGTAAAGAGCTCGGTTATAGAAATAACCGAGGCACGCGGAGACGACGATGTATTCCCGAGTTCCTCCTTTTTAGGGGAGCATGTCTCGTTGGAGGGGTGTGAGTTTCAAACTCAAGACGCCACAAATGGCCTCAACCTATTCTCCGATGAACCTTGCCCAAAAGCTCGTTCACCTTCCACTATTGATTTCCTTTTGGGCGGAAATCGAGTCCCTTACAACAATCTTGAGGCACAACCCACAAAAGGATTGGGAGCTCCCAAGTGGCCACAAAAGGCCTCAACCGCCACAAAAGGCGTCTAGGGTCCAAAGACCCAAGAGTAACAAGCTCACGAACTTTTACTTCCACGAATCCTCGTGGAGAGCACAAACCGATGCACAAAAGCAATGGCAAGAGCACAAGTGCTCAAATCCTTCACTCTCAAATCCCACCAAAAGCAACTAATGCTTGTGGGGGGAGAAGAGAGGAAGAACAAAGAAGAACTCAACAAATGGATCACCAAGATCAAGATCTACTAGGTTCCCCTCACTTAGAGGAGGAATGGATTGGTGGAATTATAGATCTAGATCTCCTCTCTCAAATCACTCAAAGATATGCAAGAATCATGGGAGGAATTGGGAGAGGGGCAAGGTTTCCAAGGTCAACAATGGAGGTGAGAGAGGGGGAAATTTCGTGCTTGGAAGAGCTCGTGGCTTTGGGGAAGAAGGGGGTTTTTATAGGTCCCACGAAAAAAGAGCCATTGCTGGAAAATTAACCCCGGAGACTCCGGTCTGGGGAGGCCGGAGTCTCCGGCCTGAGCAAAGTCTCGGCCCCTGAGGGCGGAGACTCCGGCCAGACCAGAGACAGCGAAGTCTCCGGGGCACTTCCGGCCCTTCCGGCCTCTCAACAGAGAGCGCCGTCGTTGGGGCACAAGTGCCAAAACCGGCATGCCGGAGACTCCGGTCCCCCTGAGGCTGGAGACTCCGGTGTGGGCACACTGGAGACTCCGGTCTAGGGGCACCGGACACTCTGTCCTGGATTTCCTGCAGCCACTCAGAAAACCTGAAATGCAATAACTTTCTCGTTCGAACTCCAAATCAGGTGAAACCAATTTTGTTGGAAAGATAACGACAAGATCTACCTGAGATGCTACCACGCCTAGGCTCTGATACCAACTATAACACCCCAGGGATAAACCCTACCTGAGATGCTAGCACGCTTCAACATGATCTATCCAGTACGGAGACTACTAGAAATTTTGGCAGAGTTTTCTTGAATATAGGGACACCACGACAGGTAGTTAAGAATAAGAAGATAGGTACCGATATTATATCTTGAAAGAAACATACACGTGCTTCACAAAATATTAGTAAGTCACCGAACACGACAATGCAATGGTACAACGAAACTGGTACAAACTTATAGGTCTCCACTACGTATTATATGAATATATGTGATGTGCCAAAAGATGTAGAGGTGCTACGCCCATATCCCATGCATGTCGCTTATTTAGAACCTCAAAACCAAATGAAATAGCAAGGATGAGTACAGAAATACTCAGCAAGTACAATATGGAACCATAAAGACATTACACAATGACATCATTATAACTTCACTCGGAATCACACAATTTTACTGAAAACTGAACTGCGGATTTTAGCACATGTGACGGAGAATTAATCATCATGTGAGGGCAGTGTTGGCTCGGAATTTACCAACGTGTCGGCTCGGAATTTACCGACCTGCCATAGTATTGGCTCGGAATTTACCAAACTGCAACCCGGAGAGTTTAGAAGAAGAATATTGAATCGAAGAAACATCAAATAAGAACCCGCACACTGGAAGCTCAACAAACAACACACCGAATATAAGGAGGTGAGGTTCATCATGCACTTGCCTTTAACCTCGATGCTCAACAGAAGAATTAATATCAGCGGCAGAAATCCTCACACCAGTCAGTACGAGCTGCGCCTCTAGCTTGGGTGGTCTTCGGTACAGCGGAGCTGTGCTCTGGCAAGGCTCCGGCCGGCCGCCAGCGATTCTGCACGAGCTTGATGTTGCGGCGGCGAGGGCGGCAAATGGACTAGGGAAGAGGATCGGATGAGGATAGGGAGCTGGCCGGGCTGGGCTGGGCTGGTATTTATCTGCCTTAGGATGACTCCAACGGGGCGACGCATCTAGTCCGCGCGCGTCCGGTTGGGTCGTGTTGGACCAAAACCAGGGCCCAATGGGGCGATGCAAAAGCGGACCGTGCCTGATTTCAGTCCGCCGCGCGTCCGCCCCGACGCATTCCTGACCCAAATTTGAGTCACGGATGCGTCGGCGCGGACGCGCGGCGGAGTTGAAACGCGTCCGCGCGGGGTGTCCTCCCCGAGCCCACCTGTCAGCGACACGGCGCCGCTCAGCCTCCCCTGGCCCAGTCCTTTTTAATGCCAGGGGATAGCGACGGCCAGCCCCCACCCACCCACTCCACTGCCCTACTGCCGCCGCTCCCTCTCCGGCGACCGCAAACCCTAGCCACCATGCCGCTCCGATGGCCAGGGTTCGGAAAGGCCAAGAACGACGGCGAGGCGGGGTTGTCCTCTGGCCGCCGCCGCCTCCACACTCCTTCCCCGACGCCATCTCTTTCCCCACCCTCTTCCCCGACGCCGGTCCCCGCCGTCTTCAATCTCGTGCCACCGGGCGCCGAGATTGCGCGGCGCGACCGCGTCTACGTGCGGAAGGAAGACTGCGAGTGGTACTGGAACCACGCAGTCCCGCTGCCAAGGCCAGACGTGAAGCTGCCCGAGAACTGGCACCTCAACCCGCAGCGGATCCTGGTGCCGCCGTTCCCGATGAGCCGCCGCGCGCGGGGTCTGGAGATTGAGCGCCGCCGCACGCGCCTCCCGGCGTCCCTCCGCAACGACCCCACCTTCACGACCACGTCCCGCAACTGGGTCACGTGGTTCAGCGACGAGCACAGCCTGTGGCGGCAGGCCCTGTACACGTGGGCTCCGACGCCGCCCAGTGGCCGTTGGTCGCCGCCGCCGCACACACTGCGACGGGATGCACCGCCAGTGCCGCGCGCGCTGCGGATTGGCTCACCGCCCCCGCCGCCTCCACCGGACGTGAAGATGGAGGTGGACATGGACGACGACGCCGCCGCGCTCGAGGCCGTGAAGGAGGCCTGGAGGAGGTCCATGGCCGAGGACGAGGCCAAGCGCTGGGCCAAGGTCCTCGAGGCCGTCGCCCGGGAGGAGGAGGAGGAGGCCCTACAGGCGCAGCAGGCCGCGGTCATGGAGCCACCGGAATGGTGGCAAGGCATGGCCGTGGACCTGCCACCGGCGCCGCCCCTTCCAGCCGACCTGCTCGGGCACCGCTGGATCTGGAATGGCGGCAGCTGGGAGGTCCAGCGGGCGCCACCCCTCCCGGAGCAGGAGCAGGAGCAGCCGCCGGCCGCCCCACCGGCGCACCTCTGGCAGGCGCCGGAGTACTTCGTCCTCTCGGACGACGAGTAGAAGCCCGCGAAGGGCAAATATTTTAGTTTTTATATATTTTAGTTTTTAGAAGTAATATGTAAAATGGCCGTTTGTGGCCCACCCCCTAAATATGAGAGAAAAGGCCCATATGTGGCCTGTTAACTAAAAAAAAACTTGTGTCGGTTTGCAATGCGTCGGGCCGTTGGGCGCACTGGCACCCACGGCGGACATGGGCGGACTGGGCCTGTCCGTTTGCCGACGCAAACGGATAAAACGCGGACCAAACGCGCGTCCGTTTGCGTCGGCCCGTTGGAGTCATCTTTATCCCATATGACATAAGGTTAAAATAATAATTCTGGTTAACTATCTTCCGTTTTTGTTAAAAAACGTTTGATAAATCTGGGGTATTACAACATAGGACATAGACTTAAGAACTTTCCTTTGACACTTGGAACCGTCTTTTTTTAGCCGGGAGCATCTGATGGCTACTTGATCCGAAGTTGCTGATCAGACCACGGCAGCTACAGGATGAAACTGAAGAACTTCAACTGAGAGGTGATAGAGGATGTCTGCCCTTTCACTGACTGTAAGACAGTCGTGTAGTGTCGATGATAGCTCCTAGGATGCAGGTCAAGTATGAACTTGATCCTGTGGGCATGAGTTAACCATGTCAGACGTATTTTCCTGTGGGAATGAGCTCACCATGAGGATTCTTTTATACTAAAACTCGCCTAATAACAGTTGCAGATTAGGAGCTCTCGTTGTGCCTGCTGATGCTGCCAACCAAGTTCATAGAGGGCATCGTCATCAATGTTGTAGGATCTTGTAGGCATATTGCCTGAAATGTATCTTCAGAACACACTGGTGCTCCCAGACTGGCGATAACAAAAACGGTTCGCGTGATTAGCGGACTGGCGATCGAGAGGCGATCGTGAGCGCCGGCCGGAGCCATGCCACGGCGGAGGTTTACCCTCGCGCCAGGGGCGCTCTCGCCGGTGAGAAGCTCGTCTGTGTCCGCCGCGGGATCTCCGGCTGCGCCCGGGGCTCTCTCGCCGGCCATCGTTTCACCGGCCGCGGACGCCGTGGGAGTGCCGGGATCACCGCCGACGGATTCGTGGCTGCATCAAGAGCAATGGCGCGGATTGGGGGGAGCTGAGAGGCGGCGGCTGTCTCTAGCGACGACGGCGTCGGGATCGCGCTACGAGGTCCTGGCTGCGGAGCTGGAGGCAGATGTCACAGAGGGGGATTCATCGCATGTTGCGGTGTCCGCGGCGGAGGACGTTCTTGAAGAGGGCTGGTTGGTGTCTCGAGACGACGTTCCGCGGCCGCCCAAGACCGACGAGCAAATCCAGCAGGAGTTCTGGGCGGACATTGGATTTCCAACGCCGGCTTCCCGTGTTTGGGAGAGATCTTCACCGACCAGCTCCATCGAGCACCAAGGTACGTGTTTGTCTCCTGTGTGTAGGTCGGAAGCGGACGCTGTGGATGAAGAGGATGGAGGATCGCGGAAGCCGTCTACTGACCGCGCCGCCGGAGGTGGGAGTGGAGGGTCGCCTCATGCGCGCCCTTTGCGGCTACCCCGGGTGCGGATGGGGTGGCGAGGTCCTATACCACGCCCTCGGATCACGCCGCCGCCGTGCTTGGGGGACTTCTTCCCGGAATTCAGTGCGGCCACGGCGGCGCGGAAGGGAGTTCGTCGCCGGCGGGATCGGTGGTTCGTGATTCAGAGCGGATCAAGCCGCGGAAGATGGATCAGGAGACGGGGCAGAAATTTGAACCTCCTCAGTCACCGACATGTGGGGCCCAGTGGCAGGCAAACGCCAGCCGTCGATCTCCCTGGGCACATCTGGGATGTTGGTACGAGGGGTTATGGTCTGATGCTCGGGCAGCTAGAGTTGCGGCCGCGGCGCGTCCGATGGCCGCGACCCCGGGGCATGGCGGTCCTCCGACATGGGCGCCGGCACCGGCGGCCGTGACTCGAACTGCGGAAGCTCCGCGGTCTCCCTCGTACGCCGAGGTCGCGGCTGCGGCGCCTCGGATGGTTGCACAGGCGGGGCGTGGGGGGCCTCCGCGAAGGGTACCAGAGGCTTCGACAGGGCCTCAAGGTCCGGGCGTGGGTGGCTCCTTCGGCAGCTCGGCGGGACCTCCGACGTTCGCGCCGAGGCAGCAGCCGACGACGGTTCTCTCACTGCCGCGTGAGCCCAGGGTGCATGCCGATCAGAACCATGGATCACCTTGGGCACATCTCAGCCATTGGTACGCTGGCTTGTGGAGAGAGGATCGTGGCGCTAGGGCGGTTTCTCCCTCACGTACGAACGGGAACAGCCACCGTCGCGCGCCTCCGCCTCAGATCACCGCCCCCACCGCCGTACCTGTCGCGACGAGTCCGTGCTCCACTCCGCCTCCGGCCGCTGCGACTCGAACTGTGGAAGCTCCGCGGTCCCCCTCGTACGATCCTAATCCGGTTTCGAGAGGGGGACATGTGCAAGGGACACAGATGGCGCAGTTACTGAGGGGCGTCGCGGTGACACCTTTTAACCCAAATCCTCAAACTCCTAGAGCCAAGCTACTAGTACGACAATGGAGGGAGGCTTCTGGTAATTCGGTGGTTGCTGCGGATCGGTCCGATGTTTCTCGGGCATGCAGAGGTGAGCTGCCGGGGAAGGACTCTACTTCATCCTTGTCCTCACCCATCGTCGCGACGACATCTCCTTCGTCCACGGCACCTTGCACAGTGGCCGAGAGGGCTGCTTCATCGCCTTCGCCCTCTCCCATTGTGCCCACGCCAGCGGGGGGACGTTCGCTTCCTATGGTGACACCTAGGCGTAGCGCACGTCACCTCGCTGGGAAGGATGGAGCATCAGCGACGGATGAGGACTTGTTGGCGAAGGCGATACGTCGCAAAGCCGAGTCGTTTTCCACTCCTGCTGCTGGTACGTCACTCACTTCGAAGTCATTTTTGTCCTTTCCTACGTCTACTTTAGCTGCTAAGTTGTCAGCGGTAGGCGTCAGTTTAGGGAGAAGTGATAACGAGGTGGTGCTTTCGGCTAACGTTCTGAAACATGTAGAGTATGATCGCCGTAGGGTGTCTCCTAGTGTTTCGAGTTGGCCGGTATCCTCTTCTATAGATGATGATGATGCGCATGTGATGGCCCTTCACGTAGTTACCCCACAATGGCGCCAGAAAACACTTTACTGACCCTTCGCGTGGTTACCTGCGTGAAAAGTAAATGGGTTAGGTTGAGACTCCAAGTGCAGAGTGTATGTAGTAGTGGAAGACAGTTTTCCCCACGAGGGGTGACTCGAGCGTTTAATATCGAACTCTCGGGGAACCAGTATTTCAGGTGTTATCTCCTTATCCTTCTCTTGAGAAGCTGCAACAAAATAAATTGTTTTGTGCCCTCAACCTCACCAAGTGGTTGTCAAGCACAAGGTGTGAGAATGATAATAAAATAAATATGCAAACAGTAGTAAATATGCAATGATGGTAAAATAAATATGCAATGATGGTGAAAACAATGGTAAATGATATTTTTGGTTTTTTTTTATAATGAATGCAAGATGTGAAAATGTTTTTGTATTTTCGGAATAAAAAATGGCAGCAAACAAAAGTGGTGATAAAAGTGTTGGAAAGGTGTTTCTTATGATTAAAAAATGGAGCGGGGTTCATGGTTTCACAAATGCACTCTCTCTTGATAACGTGGTAGACAATGGAACACTAAAATTAACATGTAAGATGGCAAGACATGGTTTGACAAGTTATTAATAATATGGGCATCACGTCCTAACATCGAGATCTCAAGTATAAGTTGTTCTCTCTCTTATGCTCTACCAAGATGCGAACTAAATCATAACACCTTAGTAATTAAGATAAATCAGAGCATAGCAATAAGTTCAATGACCTGAAGTTAAAATAAGAACATGCTAGATCTAGTCATGGAGGTAGTGGCCAAGGTCACATCCACTCTCCGGTAGCATGGTATTTTTGTTTATCCCTAGTGAGGCAACAAAGTAAGGTAGAAAACCCAAGTGGATCGCAGAACTATCTGTCACGTTCACTGCACTAGCCACCCCCGTTACTCCAACTAATGCACACGTTCCCCCTCACATGTTTTCATAAACATGCTTGATCATGACAAGTAAATAAGAACGGGGTACATAATATGCATCTACTTTCATAACTGAAACAAAACCATTGCAATCTCAAACATGTATTAACTCATAATAAAGATCCACCACAAAGGAATTACATAGATGACCGTAATCATGTTCAGCAGCTCATACGGTACTAATTAGTGAAGCTCATAGAGAGGAGAGATACATAAGTTACTTCCACAAACCCATAGTCCAGGGGTGGACTACTCCCTCTTCATCATGGTGTCGGTGGAGATGTTGTTGGAGGGGAAGGAGACCACGCCGGCAGCGCCCCGCCGGAGTTTTCCCCCTCCAATCTTCAGCTCCAGGTCTCTGTTTCGTGTTTCTGTGTTTCGGCGGCGTTCCTTTTCGCGAAAACCCTGGGGGGTCTATATATAGTCGTTTTTAGGTCAAGACGAAGCTTCGGGAAGAAGGATCGACGGCAGCGGAGGCCCGAGGGTCATTTTGGTGGGTCCCACGCGGTCAGGGAATCTGGCCACGTGGGCCCACCTCTTTCGGCCTTCTGGTCTCCGTTTCTTCGTTTCCTTTGCGCCTACGTTTCGTTCCTTCCAAAAAAAGTGATCCCCGTAAAATCTCAGGTCATTATGACGTGATTTGGTCGCCTGAAACGTAAAATATAGAAAAAGGGGTTTTCTGACAGTGCAGGATTAATTCCAGAAAAATGGGGAAATTGTTAATTATCCCCAAAACTCAATATAAATCATGAATATAACCCTTATATGATGCAAATAACATGGAATAACATGTAATAAAATGTAAAGTTCATGTATGCATTTTACATGCATCAGCATGCCACAATAGATGGACAACTTCTATCACATCTTGTAGGAGAGGTAACCGAGGTGGATATGGACGAGGCTGAGCTGGGATCTTTTGATGATCTGTATGCTACCGGCCGGAGATCCAAATCCGCCAAAAATAAAAAGAACAAAGCTTCGCGTAAAAGCGCGAAAAAGTCAAAATCCCCAACTGTTTCCCGATGAATGGCATTTTCGAAAATAGCAGAGGTCTAGGCGACTTGGCTAAACATTTGAATATTGCGCATCATGTGAGAGATTATAAGTTGGATTTTTTGGCTATATCTGAGACGGGTAGACGGGATTTTCCAAGCACTCTACTAGACCGACTTTCAGGCGGTGTGGAGTTTGATTGGCATTCCTGTCCCCCTAGAGGCAGATCGGGTGGCATGCTACTTGGCATCAAAACGGAAACCATGGAGTTGTTGGGTCATTCGGATGGTGAATTTCACATTAAATTTCAAATTCGAAACAAGTCCGACAACTTTACATGGAGCCTAGTTGCTGTGTACGGTGCTGCCCAAGAAGAATATAAGGCTGCTTTTCTTAGAGAGTTGGTTAATCTAGCTAAAGATGACCCAAATCCTATTATTATAGGAGGGGATTTTAATATGCTGAGGTACCGACACGAGAAAAGTAGGGGTAGATTTGATACTCATTGGCCTACTTTGTTCAACGCTGTTATCGATAGCTTGTCCTTAAGAGAGGTTCATATGACGGGGAGACAATTCACTTGGGCTAATAGTCTCCCCGAGCCGACGTACGAGAAGCTGGATCGGGTTCTGATGGACTCCCGCTGGGAGGATAAATATCCATTAGTAACGGTTCGTGCGCTTGAACGTATAGAGGCGTTTTCGGATCATGCCCCCATACTCCTATCTACTGGAACGTTGACATCGCCCGGGAAGCACCAATTCAAATTCGAATTAGGTTGGCTGTTACGGGATGGTTTCGATGATTTGGTCAAAAGGATATGGTCTCAACCGGTTGTGGGTGATAGCGCTATCCAGCGGTGGAATAATAAGATGCGCAATTTGCGTAAATTCCTTCGTGGGTGGGCAAGACACACAACTGGTATGCTTAAAAAAGAAAAGGAGCGCCTGTGTTCCATTATTGATGAGCTTGATCAACTAGCAGAAGTACGCCCCTTATCAGCTAATGAGAGTGACCTAAAACGGCACTCGAATGAGCAGGTGGGTCGTATGTTGCGGGAAGAAGAGCTCAAATGGTACCAAAGATCTAAAGCTCAATTCATTCTACAAGGGGACTCGAATACAAAGTACTTTCATAATGTTGCTAATGGCAGACATAGAAAGAAATGTATTCACTCTCTCCTACAGGATGAGGGCTTGATCGAAGGACAGGATCAGCTCAAGGAATATATCACAAACTACTATAAAGGTTTGTTTGGGGCTCCCGAGGAAGGGAACTTTACTCTAGATGAGTCCCGAACAGATGATATTACCCAAGTTACTCCTGAGGAAAACAACTTTCTTACTGCACCTTTCTCTATGGAGGAGGTAAGTAAGGCGGTTTTTCAAATGGAGCATAATAAGGCACCAGGACCAGATGGTTTTCCGGCTGAGTTTTACCAGCATTTTTGGGAAACCATCAAGTCTGATTTGCTTGAGTTATTTGGCTGCTTACATGCCGGACAACTTGAGCTATTTCGCCTTAATTTTGGGGAGATCGTTTTGTTGCCTAAGATTCAGAATGCCGAAAGGATACAACAGTATCGGCCAATATGCCTTCTGAATGTTAGCTTCAAAATCTTTACAAAAGTAGCGACCATCAGGTTAAATTCAGTGGCAGATCATGTGGTAAAACCTACCCAAACAGCTTTTATGCAAGGGAGGAATATCCTAGACGGTGTTGTGGTTTTACACGAGACCGTACATGAGATGCACACGAAAAAACTTGATGGGGTGATATTTAAAATCGACTTTGAAAAAGCGTATGATAAAGTCAAATGGCCGTTCTTGCTACAGACTCTGAGAATGAAAGGGTTCTCAGAGGAGTGGTGTGCTTGGATCCTTAATTTTGTTTCTGGAGGTAGCGTGGCGATAAAAGTCAATGATGACGTTGGTCGCTACTTCCAAACAAAAAAAGGATTAAGGCAAGGTGATCCTCTATCGCCTATACTATTTAATATAGTGGCGGATATGTTGACGATCATGATTGAACGAGCTAAGACGGATGGCCAAATTGAAGGAGTAGTTCCACATCTTGTTGATGGGGTTTATCTATTCTTCAATATGCAGACGATACAATCCTCTTTATGGAACATGACCTAGATAAAGCCGCGAATCTGAAATTGATACTATCAGCATTCGAGCAATTATCGGGATTGAAAATTAATTTCCATAAGAGTGAATTGTTTTGCTTCGGTGAGGCTCAAGAAGCAGCTGCTCAATATGCCGATATTTTTGGCTGCGAGCAGGGTCAATTTCCAATTATGTACCTTGGAATACCAATACATTTTCGGAAACTGACTAATGCGGAATGGAGACACGTCGAAGAACGTCTACAAGCTAGGCTATCTAGTTGGAAAGGAAAATTGCTATCTCTTGGTGGAAGATTGGTTCTCATTAATTCGGTACTAACAAACATGGTACTGTATATGATTTCCTTCTTCCAAATACCTAGAGGAATCTTGCATAAATTGGATTATTACCGATCAAGATTCTTTTGGCAAGGAGATGGTGAGAAGAAGAAGTACAGACTGGCTAAATGGAATGTTGTTTGTCGCCCTAAAGATCAGGGAGGGCTTGGTATTCATGACCTTGATGTCAAGAACTCAGCCCTCCTAGGTAAATGGCTTTTTAAGCTGCTTACTGAAGATGGGATATGGCAAACACTCCTTAAGAGAAAATACATTGGCACAAAGGCGGTATCACAGGTATATTGGAAACCTGGTGATTCCCACTTTTGGGCTGGACTGATGGCGACAAAGAAACATTTCTTTCGCTTCGGGGTATTTAATATTAAGGATGGCTCGGAGATTAGATTCTGGGAGGACAAATGGTTAGACAACACCACCCTCCGGGATCGATATCCAGCCCTATACAATATTGTTCGTCATAAGGGAGATACCATTGCCACTGTAATGCAATGCTCTCCTCCGAATGTGACGTTCAGGCGAGACTTGTTTGGACCGAGACTAGCGTCTTGGAACTCCCTGGTGGCACGGTTGAGTTCAGTTCAACTCACACAGGGGCCCGATGAGTTTCGTTGGAATCTATGTGCGAATGGTAAATTCTCTGTGGATTCCATGTATAGGGCGTTAGTACATTCCGATGTGCCAGTTGATGATAATAAAAAAATATGGCAAATGAAGATACCACTTAAGATTAAAGTTTTTACGTGGTATCTTCGTAGAGGTGTCATTCTAACAAAGGATAACCTTGTTAAACGAAATTGGCATGGAAGTACGAAGTGTATGTTTTGTCCACATGATGAGACAATAAAACACTTGTTCTTCGAGTGTAGTTTCGCTCGTTCTATATGGTCAGCCATCCAAATAGCGTCTAACTTATATCCACCCAAGTCTGTTGCCAATGTTTTTGGCAACTGGCTACATGGGATAGATAAAAAGCTTAGAACGGTTATTAGGGTGGGAGCGATTGCTGTTATATGGTCGCTTTGGCTTAGTAGAAATGACAAGGTTTTCAATGATAAAGATGTTTCTCATATGCAGGTACTCTACCGTTGCACAAATATTCTCCGTATGTGGTCCACCTTACAACGTGTGGGACATCGAGACCTCTTTACGGAGGCGTGTGCACGTCTGGAAGAGGTGGCGAGGGACATTTTTTCACAACATGGGTGGCCGCTTGATCGCCGGATTGGACCTCCATAGGCCGTCGAGATTGTCCATGACATAGGCGTTTTACATTATTCTTGCTGATTGTAATTCGTCTATTGCTGCACAACTTTTTTTACTTTCTCCGTTGGATTGCGGCTGTGTGCATTTTTGATGCAGAGGCCGGGTGTAATACTTAAACTTTTGAGTAATAAAGCCCTTTATCTAAAAAAAAAAACCAAGTTCATACTACTTTTAACAGAACATACCCAGGACAGTGGAGAAGTCTGGAGCACTGTCGTAAATCTTCAGTGAAGCATGTAGCCTAGGCTGAGGAAGACAGGGCAGTAGCCCAAATTTTAACAAGACGGAGAAAGTCAGAAAGGGGATGTCATTTCTTGTGACTAGAGTCATAAGATAGCCATACAATAACTAACCTGCTTAAAACCGCCCAGAACTGCGATAAACATAGGATTGCACAGATGGATTCGTCTCCAAAATCCTGAGCATTTTCTTGTATCCTGTAGAACTTGGACAAAGCCCACGGGATATCCTCACGGTCATTTTTTTCATCACAGTTGCGCATCTAAACATAAGTTTCAGGAAATCAACTTCATGGGCAGTGCCATGAAAACCATCTATTTCTACTTCTTCAAGAGACATCAGTGAGATAGTCTGACTTCTCCAGTTCGGGATTCATCACAAAGACAATGGTGAGCATGCTTCTGTTTCCTGAAGGAATTGTGAAGTGTGGTCGGTTACGATCTCACAGAAACCTACTCATACAGGAGTATCAACTTATACGGCCATCTCAGAAATATATAAAAACACGCATCTTAAATAAATTATATATCAGGTACCCAGGTTAAAGAATTACCATTGATCTTCGCATGATCACCTTAAGCCTAAGTATAGCCTTGCAAGTCCCGAGTAAATCCAACAACATTGCTCCAAAAACATGTCCATATGATCCCAAATACATCTCCAGGACAGGAAATTTAGGAAGCAGTGCTATCTGTTGGAACAAGTCACTGTCCACAAGAAAATCCTCGTGCTGATGTATAGAAGTTCCATGAAAAGTAAATAAAACAAAATCAACTCATAGACATAGTACCATTACAGCAATTTGACAATGTGAAACAGAAGTAATTGAATGTGTGATTTTGCGATGCAAGGTCAGCGACCTACTATGCATGCCTCCAGCAGACATTACTAGAAGAAAGTTCTAAGCATGCGAAACCCTAAGCATGAGCATAGCAAAGTGACATCATTCTGTTCCCCGACTACCTCAAGCCTGCATGTTCTCAATAGTTTGTCGTTTTGAAGAGCATTACTTACCAAAGACTGCTAAAATTCTATTTACTTGACGAAATCCTGGATGGTAGAGCGGTTCGCTATTTTAAGCACATGCATACACTTAAAACACAAAATACACTTCTCAGACCTGGCTTCGCACTACCAAATTACATGATTCCTTTTTAGTTCTTTGGCTCCATTGATAGCGATACAGAATTCATAATCAAACCTCTCCAGCACAGGAATTCAACGCCCCCCGCCGGTAGCATTAGATAGAGTTCGGCTATACATAGCTTGATCGAGGTGGCGCGTTGGAAGCGCGGAATCTCGATAGGAATGTCACGATCATTACAGTGCTATATTGGTTTATGTTTATTTATATTAAACTTTTTTATTTGATTATATATGGTTACAACCATCATACATTCTTAAAAATATAATTACTCTATATGTAGCAAATTAGGCAGTGCTACTAAATATTAGGATAAATTATTTTAGCGCAATGTTTTTGTCTATCACTTCCATTGAGTACACTTTGCATCCATTTTAGTAACTTACATATCTTTTCGCATAGCTCTAAATCATACATGTCCAATCAACATCTTCACTTAAATGTCTATTATACGAATTGTCTATCACAAGTAAATAGAAAATTCCAGAGTGTACAAGGTGTCTATAAGAAGTTTGTATTCGCATTGCATTTATATATATTACTGGTAGCAATGTACTTGGTATAAAAACAATCATTGGAATTTAAAACGCATTCTAGAATTGAAGTATATATTGTGCATATGTTGTTTTCATTGTTCGGCGAGCAGTTTGCATGAAATGGATAATTATCTGACCGCCAAAGGACATCTATGCACAATAACACATTGCTTGTTATTGCTCATATTTGAATACCTTTAGATATTATGCATTTGTGATGAGCTTCCTATATAGATGTACCCAGAAGCAGCCCTGAGATAAGGACAAGAACCCAAATGAGGGTCATGGCGCAAATGAAAAAAGACCAACCTAAAGTCTGGCAGAGTCCCTGAGGAACTGGTTGAGAGGCTGTACCATGCACGAGTTTAGAGTTTATGGTTTAGTGTTAACCCAACATGAGGATCATCTTCACTTTTGTCGATCGAACCACGGCCCTGTCCATTATATGGACTTCGTCGACTTTTTTGAAACTTCCAAATGCTCTTGCCACTGTCTCGCAAGAAAATAAATTATAACATAATTTTTTTGACTCATGTTGGGACTAGTAAACTTGTGTATCAAAGTTGTGAGTGGTACGGAAATTCGTTGAGTAGGCAATGCAGCATATGTATTCCACTTATATAGGTATGATAGTGTGCATGGAATCGCCTGTCTCCGTTTTGTTAAAATTTGGGCTACTGCCCTGTCTTCCCTCAGCCTAGGTTACGACGGTGCTACAGACTTTTCCACTGTCCTCCGTTTTTTCTATTGAAAGTAGCATGAATTTGCTGTATATAAATGAGTAACGAGAGATGGCATCGCCTGTCTCCGTTTTGTTAAAATTTGGGCTCCTGCCCTGTCTTCCCTCAGCCTAGGCTACATGTTTTGCTGAATATTTACGACGGTGCTACAGACTTTTCCACTGTCCTCCATTTTTTCTATTGAAAGTAGCATGAATTTGCTGAATATAAATGAGTAAGTATTAAATATTCATTAAGAAATTTCCTAAAATATATGAAAAATATAGATGGAAATACTAGAACTTAAAAAGGTAAATAAAATAAAATGGCTTTAAAATCTAGGAAATTAAAGCAAAACGTAAGTGTTGAAAGTATAACATTAAGTACGAAAAGAATTTGAACACAACATTGAAACATGCAAATCACAAGTTGTAGGGTTCCTATTAAACACCCTTTGTGTCAAATAGGAACGACTAAGGGTGTTTGGTTGCTCGCGGACGTTTCAACCAGATTGGGAAATCGTTGACCAGCTTCATTGCTATGCAGTTCGTGTACGCGGGAGATCGTGGTACGACGGTTGGTTCTACACAGTGTAGTTCTCATTCTTATACCACTGTTTCTCCCATACATGACAGTATGCAGTAAGCTTTGATAGTTTCACTTGTTCAATTCATTCTACTTTGTGTGTACCCCGAATAACTTTATTGTCATTTAAGAATAACCCAACGATGATAGTTTCATCAACAAGCCAATCGTGAACTATGAACAGATGTAGATCAAGCAACATGTTCCATATAGTGCAATCAAGTTTGAGACGCTGCAGCATGCTCTAAGCTACCTCATGCGGAACGAAGAGGAAAGTATCAGCTACCTTGCGATGACCCTGCCTCCGAGGGAACAATGGTTTGTTTCCTTCCTTCGCAAGCACGGTGATTGAGTAGCCGACGATGATGGTGTTGCCTCTGATGTGGTTTGTTGACCCCTGACCTATACCCCTTCAGTGGCGGAGCTTGCCAGAGTCTGCTGGGGGGGCAAAATGTGATATATGAGTTCCTGGGGGGGGCAAAACACACAAATCTATCTAATCTCAGCTCTCAAAAAAAAATCTTCATGGATTTCCAAAAGCTGGGGGGGTGGTGGCCCCCCAGACATCAACTAAGCTCCGCCACTGTACCCCTTAATCAGCTAGAACTTTATGCTACGTCTGTATATTTTGCGAGGTGGTATATAAAACCCCTCGCATGATGATGAACTTGAGGTGCATCACCAATAGTTGATCTCTGTTGAATTAGTGGTGCATCACCCCTCAGGTATTTGTGTCGTCGTTAAGACTATTACTGTTATGTGCTACCTGTATTAGCTACTTGTTTTGTGTGCTTTTATGTTCCAACGATGTGGGTTATGTGTGTGCACGCACGGAACCAAAGCCGAAGTTTGCATCTATGTTGCACATGGAGACCACCAAGCACAGATGCTACTTTCCTTGCACCGAGCCGAACAAGTCAGGATGGAACATTATGGCAACTAATGTAGTGCACAACTTGGACCAGATCTCATTTCTACTCAGCCAGTCCGTGGTGAGCCACGGATGTAAAAACCCTAAAATCTATGCGAGCAACCAAACACACCCGAAGCATATGTTAATAGACCGCATCTAGCACGTCCCATTAACATGACACTTTTAAAAGTTGAGATCTATACATTAAACCTGAATGTTTTATACGGAGTAATAGTTTTAGAAAAGTTCAGAAAAGTGTTCATGGAGTTTTAAAAATCACGATATTTTAAAAATGTTCATAGAGTATAGCAAGTGAGAAGAAAATGTTCATCTAGTATAAAATATTTGCTCGTGAGATTCAAATTAACATTTACTCCAATTATAGGCGTTAACCAGTTGTCCAGTTAACTATCTATTTCACGGAACACCTAATTAAGATTCATTACAAACTGAATCGACTGCGTGGCTGCATGAGAAGCGAGGAAAGTCAGGTAGTGAGATGTTCTTATTTAGATATCTTTACCTAATAATAAAAGAAGCAAGGCTTCTTGTTGGTCCGTCCATATTTTACCGTTTTACCCTCCCACCATATCACATAATACGACACAATTGCCATTGTATTGGTTCGTTCGTTTTTATTTCTCCCTGACCCAACTCCCGCACCAACCGATCAGCTCTAGCTCCTCTCCCATCCTCGCCTCTGTCCCTTATCATCGGCGCCGCCCTACTCTCCCCTATCTTCCGCGGATCCGGCGCGACACCTCTTCTCCAGCTAGATCCCCGACGAGTTCGCCCCTGCAACGTTCCTATTCACCGACGCGCTGCCGCATGCCGCCACCCCGTTCACCGGCGCGCCCCACTATGGCCGTGCGCCCTGCTCGCTGGCGTGCTCCGACCTGCCCCATCAGGTTCACGACGCGCCCCACTCCGTTCGTGGGCCCTGTTCTTCGGCGTGCTCTGCCCTGCCCCAACACGTCCTTGGTCGTGGAGCTTCGCCACGATCCGTTCCTCGTCGGCTCGCTACGCGCCGCCACGTACCTGGTCGCATGGAAGTGTCCTCCGCGAATCTCGCATAGAGCTTTCATTCCTGATCAAGATCGTGGATGTGTGTGGCGGCGTGGTGGGAGCGCGGGGAGGGCGCCGTCGTTGTCGAGGCTGCCGACTCTATTAGCGAGCGTTGGGAAATCCGTTGTGGTGTCCGAGGGAGAGCAAACCAACATGCTATTGTGTTTCTGCCGGTTGGGTCCATGGCGATGCTCCGCGGGATGGAGCCTGGTTTCTGGGAGGCGGCGTTCGTCCATGTTGTGGTGAGAACGTGACTCGTCAGCGAGAGAATCGGGAGAGAATCGGCGTTGGGCTTTCGAGTGGTCGCCACCGCTGTGCTGGAGGATCCTTGAGGTACAGGAAGCTTGTCGCTTATGTTGCTTCTAAGGATGGCAATGGGTAGGGTATGGGGCGGGTAGAGCAATGCCATACCCATACCCGTATAGTTAATGGGTATAAAATTCTACCCACCCGTACCCATGGGTATAAAATTTTACCCATACCCATACTCAACGGGTACCCGTACCCATTGGGTACCCAACGGGTAAATTAAATAGTACACAAGTTATTCACAATTTTACATTCATCGGTAGCACATTTGACAAAAAAACAGTTATCTCAAATCAATAATAGATAAATGAGAGTACATGACAATTATCTGAACTAAGTAACGGGTTGCATATGTTGGAGCTCCACGGATAAGATCCACATGTCTATATAACGGGTAGGGTATGGGTATACCCATGTGTACAAGGCTATACCCGTGCCCTACCCACGACTTAACGGGTAGGGTACGGGTACTACCCATGGGTATAAAATTGTACCCATATCCTGCCCATGTGGGTATGGTACCCGTGTGTAAAATTGCCATCCTTAGTTGCTTCTTCGTTTTGTGTTCCCAGCAGGGCTGCCGAAGCGTCATGCGTGCCGCCGGAGCAGGCAGGAGCCTCGGCTTGCTCCGCGGGTCTCCGTCCTTGTGCAGAAGCCCTCTGCACCGGTTAGTGTTTACTGTCAGTTTTACCACGCAACGATTATTCCGAAGTAATATCAAAATAATTAGGTACTCCCTCCGTTCACAAAAGGATGTCTCAATCTTTTCTAGATTTGTATGTATGTAGACCTAATTTAGTGTGTAGATATATCAAAATTTAGATAAAGTTAAAACATCCTTTTATGAACGGAGGGAGTAGATGGTATGCACTGTGTGTCAGGTTAGTTGATGAAGATTATTCACTAGAATTAGAACCCGGGAAAGTTGAAGTTTCTGTGTTGCATTTTCTAGAGAACGTTAATGGCTGGAGATTATTGAAGCACTGTTTGTTCGAATCGGATGCTACATATTTTCAGTGAAAATACTACCCGTTAGTTAAGTGAATAGAAGTTATTTATATTCAGGTGCACTGTGCGCTGAACTGGTTGCAATGGAAACACAAGTGAGCTGACTGACCACTCTGTGTCGAATGGTATTACAGTAAAGAGAAATTCTGTTTCATGCATATCGCTATGTTCACCTGTAATATGATCCATCTCCTTTAGAATGAAGTTTTCAATTCATTGAGATTACAGGTTCTGGCACTTATGTTCTTCCTCCGTTTATAAATATAAGATGTTTTAGCTTTTGTCCACATTCACATGTATCTAGATGTATGTGGACATGTTTTAGTGTGTATGTACACCTATTTAGGTTTGCACCTAGCCATCATGTAAACTAGCTAAAACATCTTATATTAAAAACAGAGGGAGTACTAACTAAACACATAAAAATAGAGCTGATTATGCCCCACCTAAGTATCCAAAGTTGGTGTTCTTGTTTTTTGAATATCAACTGAGATTGTGTGAATTAATCTTTTTGTCACTGGGTACTTGCACGATTCTATCATCAAAAAGTTGCATACGTCAGAAAAATTTATTTGTACGCCTCAACGACATAGATTTTTCTTGCCCGTTGCAACGCACGGATACGTCTGCTAGTAGAAGATATTAATAGCGGTAAGCAAATTTATATAACGGTACGCAATCTCTGCAGGTCGAAAGAGTCGCAGGAGGCGACGACATCTAAAGATTGATTGGACATCTGATGCTTCAAAGAATCCTGCTTTTTTCGTTTAGTGAATTCAAAGAATCCTGCTAGACTGTTGTCTGCCATAGAGACTCCCTTCATAGGTGCAACAAGTTACCGTGCTGTCGGTCAGTCCCTTATCCTCTCCCTCTCCCCACCCCGTTGAGAGTCCACCGCCGCGTTCGGCCAGATCCGGCCGCCCTTGCCGTCGGCGCTTGCGCTGGCTGGCATGGAGCTGCTCTAGGGTGCTGGCCCGATCTGTACAGCAGTAGTTTAGAGATTAGGTTAGGTTTCCTTGCCTATATGGCGACGTTCGCCTCTATGGCGTCTTTCTCCCTCCTCGGCTGGATTCCGGTGGCTCGCAGCGGCGTCGTAACCAGTTCTTCTTTCCTTTGCAGGTTGAATCGGTGGTGGATTACTTGCAGGGTGGAGGAAGATCAAGGCCGTTTCAATAAAGCCGCTTGCCGTATCTCCTGCTTCGTGAATCGGGAGTTTATCCATGTTCCTCTGGCCGGCCGTGGCGGCGAGGGGAGGAACTGGTGCTTCTGCTTAGCGAGGTGGTTTGCGCTGCAGAAAAGAGCTCCTCACGCGGTGGACAAGTTCGCCGTCGCGTTCTATGGCCAGAATGGTGGCCGATCTTCAACCTCCAAGACGGAGGCCCTCTCGATCCAGCGCCGGAGCTCGGCGTCTCGAAGCAGTCAAGTGGTTCGTCCCCGACTGCGAAGAGGTTGCCGGTGTCTGCGATCGTTCGCCGGCAGGGAGAGACCGAGTGCCTCACTGTGCTCCGATCTCGGCGCTCTGCGCGCCTGGAGATCGCCGGCGACTGGTGGTGGAGAAGACCTAGGACCTGATTGCAGTTCTTCTTTTAGTTCTAGGGTCTATAATGTAAAAGCGCTGGGCCTTTCTTCGAATATTAGGTCCTTCTGGGCAATAGATGGAAAAGGCCTGAGCGAATTTTGTACCTGCCCCCTGATCTATAAAATTGCAGCCACCGGGGTCCTTGGACCCCAACCCATGTACAAAAAAAAAGTTACCGTGTTGTAACTCATGTTCTAACCAAAAAAATCGCAGGTGGCCAATAGTCATATTTATTAATACAAAAATTTACTATTTTCAAAGATATACCATATTTTGTAATACAAAAATTTGTATCAGCAAGTTTATATTCGTCCGCACGTCTATCCCTTTTTATGGAGTTTTACAGTACTAATACTATTCGTAAGAGGATGAGATTATCATAAAGGCTAACCCTTTGATCTGAGTTCAAAATTCTGAGCCTTTATTATGAGGAGTATTATTTTTTAGAAGTTGCAGAATAAGTATACCATGTGTATTCATCATTTATCTACCATGTTACATATCTCAAATCAAAATATGAGGTATTAGTCGATAAATAAGAAGGAAAAAATGTCTCGACAAATAGCACCTAATTTAAATTGAGTTACCAATTCGGTCCATTTTTTCGAGAGTAACGTCAAGGGCGTACCATATTTGTATAGAAGGAAAAAAAATTAAATACAAGACGACTACTACCAGTTGCAAACAACAAGCGTAGTACGAACTTCTCACCGGTTAGTTCGAAGACAACCACCACCTCTCTGAAAAACAACAGCTCCAATTGGACTCCCCTTGTCAACGCACCATCCACCCTTGATGCCTATAGGAGGAGACACCAAGTGAATGACAGGATTTGGTCGGTCCCGAGAAAGGCGTTGTCATGGACACCACGATGACGGCGTACATTGTGCCTAGAAGATCAATATCGGACCACGGCAAGCACCGGAGTAGGCCACATATAACCTGCAAGCCTTGTCTCCAGGGGTGATGCTCCCAACAAAGGAGGGACGCCGAGAATGCCGCCATCGTGCCGGCCCACTAGATTTTCATCCGGAGACAACTACGAACTACCAACACCCTCAGGAAACGAGAAAACAGAAAAAACGAGGAGCAGTTGAGGTCCTTCCGTCAGATAAATCGTCTCCCGTGCCCATCTGCAGCGGAACCCTAGAATCGAATCGAGGGCGGCGGAGACGATCGAGGCGGAGGAGGCGAAGGAAGAGGCGATCATGTTCCGGCGGGCTGTCGGTTCTCTCCTCGCACGGAGGTTCTCGCCACACGCGACCCCAAGGACGGCTTCTGTCCACTCCTTGAAGGATCTCCCCATCGTTGGTGCCGCTGGTGTGGCCGCGGCTGCGTTGTTTGGTGGTGGAGCGTTGGCGTATTTCAAGAAAGCCCCAATTGATGTCGAGTCAGGTAGATTCCTCGCCGTCGTGAGCTCCGTTTCATGTCTGGAACCACCACCTCATACCTGCCTTGTGTAGCTGCTCGCGAGGAGGAGGACATGAAGGCGAGGTTTGAGGAGTGGATCATACACTTCGACAAGACATACGAAGATGAGGAGGACAAGGCTATGCGGTTCCAACTGTTTAAGGGTAACGTCAAGCGGCTCGAGTCACTTCGCCGGTCTCGCCTGGAGGTGTGGCAGATAGGATATTTCTCAGACTTCAAAGACGAGGAGCGTCCGTCGAGCCGGTCATGTGTCGATATAGATGACACTGAGGACGAAGTGCTTTGCCAGAATGAGAAAGGTCTCTTCTTCTGCAAAAAAAATCCTTATATATATATATATACATGATGTACTTAGTTAGATAGAATCATGTATGACTTCTGTTTTGTTTTGGATGTCAAATTGGACATATTGTGGTTGGTACAAGTTTTATGGCTTTACCCTGTTTTGGATGTCAAATTGGACCATTCACTCATCACTAAATTATTTTGTTAGTCCCTCCCTGTAATGCCAGTTGGACATACTCTTCTTCCTGTGTCAACCTTTCTGTCGGATCGGTTGAGGAAATCAGATCTTGTTATTTCTATGGCTGGTTCTGCCTTATTAGAAGCAAGTAGATAGATGTATAAATTGTTCAGTTTACAGTAGACTTGATCCATTGGCGATTAATTGACAAAACAGATAGCAACTAGGTTGATCTTGTCGTTCCAGTCAGTAGCAACCACTACTAGAAATCCCCTTATTTCCGACGGTGAATTTTAATAACCGACGGCCGATCGGCTATTACCATAATGGCCGACAGTGCCGCATATTACCGACGGTTTAAGTCAAACGCTCGGATATCACATAGTATAACCGACGGTTTTTCACATACCCGACGGGGATCAAACATTGCTCGGGTATTAAGGTGTAATAGCCTACGGTCCTTTGTAATAGCCGACGGTACATTTATCACCGTCGGGTATTTAGCAAGATAGCCGACGGTTGAGAAGTAGCTCTCGGCCATATGCCTAAATTACCGACGGGCAATGACCTACCGTCGGTCATACAAACAATACCCGAGGGTGAATAGTAATAGCCGACGGTTAAGATATCCCCTCGGATATTTTATTGAGTGCCCGATGGTGCTAATTAAGATTTTTTTAGCACTATGACCGAGCATCGGCGGCGGATATCCATTTTGATTCCTCAAGCTGTATATTGATTTGAGCTTGTTTGCTTGTTCGGTTGCTCATCAGTATGGGCGCATGCGTGATGAAAAATTTGCATAACTATGCAGATCTTGAGTGAGTGGACACTAGAAATAGTTCAGACCATCGTAAATGACAACGGTGCTACGGCGAGACTCCGGCGAGGTTACGTACGTATCCAACAAGTTAAGGAAAACTTAGAAGATCCACACTATAATAAGACACACATATATTGCGTAAAATATTTACCGTGACAAAAAAGACATAAATTCAACTTATTAAGATTTACATCACACATGTGATGCCTAAATTTATTGTTTAGTCAACAACGCATGATTATTTTGCTTCCGGTATCGAGCAATTTTTTATCACATAAATAAGTGTGTACCTTCATGAAAGATAAATGGTGACAATGTTTTTTAGTCACTATTTACGATTCAAACTGGAGTTGGATACTTTTCTTTGGCGAAAAGATCAAAAACCGACTTTTGATCATCAACGACACAAAGAATTCTGGAAGTAATAAAAAATAGTATAGGTCTTCTGTCCACCTAGTGACAACTACAAGCACTGCATCGAGACGAAAGCGCCGCCGTCCTCATCCCTCCACACTCATTGTAGTTGGATAAAGTTTGCCGTAGGAAAGACTTGTTACAATAGACAGACGAGAAGTTGTAATGCTCAGATCTCAAAAGACCAAGGCACAAGAGAAGCACAACGAAATTTTGCAACTAAATATACCATATGTTTGTGCCTCCTAAATTTTAAAGAGGTCATGCGTTTTCTACACGTATACCTTGTCAGATCGGAGTCTTCTGATATGGAGTAATATAATATAGCAGGTTTTAATTAAAAAATAAGTTTCGTGGCTAAATTTCACGCCCTTCGCGCAGTTTGGCGCCCTTTCGAGTGAAATTTTCGTAAAATCGGCGGTTCACCGCCCTCAGCCCCCCTCTCGCCCGGTTAAACTTTGACCTGGTCTCCCCCTTCCATTCAGATCTTCAATCTCAAACCTCTCCGTAAAATATCCTCTTCCCCTTCCGCCTCTTGCATTGACGCGCAGATCGGCTCCTCTGCTACGGTTTCTGCCTAGGCCGTCTTCTCCGGCCTCCCCCCAGCTCGTCTACTCCAACCTCCTCCATCAACCCCATGTGTCTTGGAGTCGCGGCCAGATCTGACCAGCCGGTCACCTTGCGCCGCCGGTGGAGGCGGACTCATTGCCCTTGCCGCCCAAGACGTACGATCCATCTGCCGCTGCATCCTGCTGTCCCGGTTCTCCCTGTGCATGTGCACCCCGCAGCTCGTGAAGGTAGTTGTTGGACCTAATTCTTCTGACTCGGTTGTGCAAGAATGTGATTCATGGAGATTGGTATGTCAAGTGGATCTATTCCCTTCTTTTCTTGATTTGATCCACGGGCCTTTTTTTACTCTCCAGCTCGTTGTTTAGACGAGCACATCTCGAGCTGGTTCAGGCTGGATGGTTCTGAAGCTGAACCACTACCACGTAAGCAGCTGAAAGATTTTTTACTCCACTTCCTCATATAAATCCGTTCTATTTTTCTTATTAGGTCGTATGATGGTCTGATGGCAAAATGATTGACTCAGTTTCCCCATCTAAAATATGTTTATTACTGGATGGTATGTAAATATCGGCGCACTTCTATGCTAGTATTTGTTTTTGAATTAGACCCTCACTGAAGATCTAGGATCTGGTGCTGCCATTCCGTAAATTGTGTATTACCATTCATAATAAATCTGTGTGTACTGTTTGCCTAGCGTAATTTGT
This sequence comes from Poa pratensis, assembly GCA_947311845.1. Taxonomy (NCBI): domain Eukaryota; kingdom Viridiplantae; phylum Streptophyta; class Magnoliopsida; order Poales; family Poaceae; genus Poa; species Poa pratensis. The sequence continues at coordinate 12,519,194 of CAMZMU010000083.1, read as the reverse complement.
ACACAGCTTATTGCCTTCTTTATTTAGATTGTATCATGTCTGTATATGATTTTTTTTTCATAATACAAAACACAGCTGAAGATTCTCTGGCTTGTGAACTCGTACACAGATAGGTACTAGTAATCGTGCACGTGCAATGCACGTGTAATATTATGAATTTATATGTCATCGATTCCCCCTCGATGTTTCTGAATTTTTTGCACGTGTAATATTATGAATTTATATGTCACCGATTCCCCCTCGTTGTTTCTGAATTTTTGACATGATTCTGGCCGACACAGTAGTCGGTAATCACCCTGATTAGTACCAATGGCCGCTATAAAATATGGAAGCAAATAAAATACCACTGGACAAAGGATCGTACGCCCATGTAGATGACACCATCAGGTGAGAGATTTTATTTTCTGCTCTGTACTGCACGAACCAGATTGGCATCAAGTTTCCCAGTGAGCAGCCGCCCAGATTTCCTCGTACCATAAATAAAATTTGCATAGAACTTCTAAATAAAGATGACATCTTCATTTGTACAGAAAGGGACGAAATCATCCCTATTCAGTTGTGGAAATAATAATATCACAATTTCATCACTTATAAATCAGAACTTGGAAAACACAATATACTGGAAATAACCCAAACTTGCCAAAATAATAAAGGACGTAAATGTGTACACAACATTTCCAGGACATGAACTTCCTTCTTTCTTTACTTAGCACACAGTAAGCAGTACAAATTATTCGAGGTATTACACAGAATATTATGTCATATTAGCCACAATGCGCTTCCTCTCTTGTAAACGTACAGAGCCATGAGAAGTGTTTGCCTGAATTTCCCACGGGAATAATGGTCCTTTATGGAATATCACCATCAATCGTAAAACTGACCTGTAGAAAAATGAACAGTGAATGTTAATTTTCTAAATAATAATGTACAGCTATATAATCAGTGAAGTTTAAGGTTGGATGTAATTGGAAGTAACGTGCAAAATATGACGTTCCTGTACATGGCCGGTTGATGTGCTATCAAATATTACAACGTAAATTATTATTTAAAAGTGGTCAGCTACTGCAGAATCGAATGTTCAGTTGTGGTCACATAACTGACGAATAAAAAAGGTGCATATATTACCAATTGAGTAGATTTAGTTATGTGTGCAAGAATCATTTACCAGAAGCAACTTGAGGGGCCTTCATCACAACAAGATGAAATTGTCAATGTAATAAGATGACTTTGTAGTGTTATAACCTACAAGTGGGGCCTGACCAAAAGCTGCAATTAGGAACACATGATGTTAGTTATAACAACAATTGTACGCGCAGAAACCATAGTAGGAATACAAATTTATTTATGGAGAACAAACCTGTTTCATCCCTGCAACACATCCCTGTACACAATGTTTTTTGTGCTTTTTCCCGTGTCATCAATGTCTTTATTTGGCTTGGCCAAAATCCGAGTGGTTTGCCTTGACACACCCCTGGACAGCGCAACATAAAGCTGGCCATGCGAGAACACCGGCTCCGGGAGGTAAATACCAACATTTGGAATCGTTTGACCCTGGGCTTTGTTAATGGTCATGGCAAAACTCAGCCGGATCGGAAACTGTTTCCTCTTGAACTTGAAAGGAAGTGAAATGTCCTCCGAGGGCGACAAAGGGATCCTCGGTATGAACACTCTACATCCAGCATGTTGTCCACCAACAATCTCGGCATCAATTGCATTATCTTGGAATGCTCTAATCATCAATCTTGTTCCATTGCACAACCCGTTGTGAGGGTCGAGATTTCGGAGAAGAATGACAGGACAATTAACTTTGAGTTTCAATATATGCGGGGGCAAACCATTTGGAGTGATGGAGTTTAGATAGTCAATTGTGTAGTTGTTGTGTGCATCATCCTCGACGGAGTCAAAGCTATAATATATCTTTTCTCGGCCAGGAAACCTTTCGATCATCTTTTTATTCAGATCGTCCACATATTCATTCTTGGTTGAAAGAATGGCACGTGAGCTCATGTATGACCCGGATGTGGCATTCTCATGAAGCAATGGGAAGATGTCTTCGATAAGCTTATTGACTGGTTCTTCAGTGGGAGCATAAGGAATAACAATGTCATCTGGAAGACGTACGTAATCGCGCCGATCGTCTCTTCTGTCCCTTCACCAATTCTCAGGAGGTAACTGGAGAACCACGGGTCAGTCTGTGCCCTCATATTGCGCTTGAGGCTTATCTTCCTAACCTTCTCCCACAAGTAGGATCTCTGTAGCGTAGCGTCAGTGATCTGCGCTCTCGTCCCACGGGTCACCACGGGAAGGACCTGTCTAAAATCTCCTCCAAACACCACGACCTTCCCACCAAATGGCAAATCACATTCCATGATGTCCTGTAGGGACCTATCAAGTGTCTCCACTGTTTGACGCTTTGTCATGGCAACTTCGTCCCAGATTATCAAAGATGCCCTAGAAAGCAGCTTTGCGGTACCACTCTCCTTGGTGAAATTGCACGTGCTGCTGTCGGTGAGCCTAATTGGAATTTTGAACCTGGAGTGGGCGGTGCGTCCACCAGGCATGATCGAAGCTGCTATACCAGAGGTTGCAGTTGCAATAGCTATTTTCCCCAAGGAACGAACCTTAGCAAGGAGGGCCTTGTATAGGTACGTCTTTCCCGTGCCACCCGGACCATCGACAAAGAAAATCCGGCTCTTGTTGTTGACGACATGAGAGAGGATTTCATCAAAACCAGCACGCTGCTCTGTGTTAAGAGTTGTAAACAAATTTACGTCGGCCTTGTCGAAAATGACGGACAACTCCTCTTGAACCTCTCTATAGTGACCATTGGAAAGCTCGTCATCAACAGGATCCAAATCTGGGAGGCCATAACTTTTTATATCCTTCCCCATGGAATGCACCAGATCCCTAATGTCTCTAAGGACCATCTGCTCTACTGCAGCCAGGTTGGAGTTGCTACGACGGTAGTCCTCGGACATTGCCTCAAGGTGCTTCTCCCACAATGATCGGATTTTGGTCACCTCGCAAAACACCAGAATGGTTGCGAAAAGCCTTCTTAGAGCATATGGCATCTGGAAAGTAGCGGACTCGGTCAAGCAGTCATCAAGGGACTTGTCAGTCTCTATCAGACCTCTATGCTCACACGATTCTCTGAAAGTAGAGTACCGCTGGCCATGAACAGTTCTCAAATCCTCAAATGATGTTGCACCTCTGACATGATGCATAAGCACTCTCAAAAAGTACCTCTCACCTTCACCAGGATTCGCATACACAATTCTTCCAACTTGCCCCCGCCCCCTTAGTTTTCTTCGCTGCCACTTCTTGGTACCCTTAATCCACCTATAGAACTCCGGGAACTCTTTGTACAACAAGTTCCTCGCGCAAGAGTCCACCTGGTTCATCTTGAAATATTCAGTGAGCATTGTACGGGAAGAAGCAGGCCTGCTGATGACATCCTGTAGACTATCGCCCTCTTTGAATGCAATAGTATGCATATTTTCCAAATGGAGCTGAAGTTGGAGAACAGATGGAGAGATACCGAACATTGGAAAAGCGCAAATCCTGTAGATAGCCTCTTGTGGCCCCACGAATCTAGCATCTCTGTACTGTTTAATCTCATTGATTACTCCACCATCTACATCAGCTGCTGGGTCGACTGAGAATGACGCTCGATCATGTCCTTTGTAGATATACTTGAATAAATACTTAACTGCCTTGATGCTAGAGCAAGCTTCAACATTGATGTGACAATTGTACCGCATAAGCAGCCAGGGTTGTATGGGACAACCCATCTATTATCCAGTTCAGCTCCTCTAACCTTCACTACAGGACCATCTCGTCTCCTCCTGTAGATAGGATATGAGTCCTTTCCTTGCTGCGTAGCATCACAGAACTGTCGAGGATAACGAAATCGGCATTCACCATCTATCATGCAAGGACTGTGTTTCCGAAGAGCACCACAAGGACCGTGTAGCATATGCTTCACCACCAGAGCATGCAATACAGGGTACCTATCCATGTCAGGGATTTCTGCTGATATCACCTTGTCATACTCGTCTGGGTTTGTTAGCTTGCTGTCCGAGCGCATGATCAGAAGCATGTGTTCATGTGGCAGCCCCTCTTTTGAAACTCAGTAACATGGACATATGAAGCAACCTCACCAAAGTACTTCTTCTGGATCAAAAGATCTTTCATACTACGCAATTTGGCCCTGTATACTCTCGCCACAAGGTCTGGACGGTCTTGCGGTGTCTGCCCGGGTTCAAGCCTGGATGTAATCTCCTCCCAGTGCGGGTTGCAAGTCATGGTGATGAAATAATCAGGCTTCCATACCGCTGGACTAACGCCATCGCATCAAGAAATCTTCGCTGCATGTCTCGGTCACCACCTGGAAAAGTCCGCGGTAGCACAATTCTCTTGCCAACCTGAGAACCACGTGTCTCGCCCGCATCCATGACGTCAACAACACCCTAACAAACAGATGAATCAAAACTTCAGTATCTGGTAAACGGAAAAGGTTTCTTGTTGGAAGGCTAGCCGATCCACCTTTTTATTCAATGTAGAACGTTATGATACCTGGTATAGATCGGCACGAATGAGCTTCTGATTTGCGGCTTGGAGTAGAAATCAAGTCTCATGGTCTCCATCTTGATATACATGTCAACAGCCCATTGCTGGAAGCCCCGTGCACCAAATAATATAATGTTAAAAAGGTGTTTCCTGCATTGTAGCTTGAAACAGTAGTACTCCCTTGCGCTGACAAATTTTCTGGACTTTCCAGCATCGTCACCATCCTCCTCGTCCTCTTCACCATCTAGGACACGGTTCAAAAAGAACTCATCAGTACAGATCAATGAATAAAAACGTGAACACGTTAGAAGCATCAGGACAATTACCTGCTGCATCATCTGTGTTTGATTCATCATGTACATTTGAAGTACGATCTAGAACTGGGAAGTCCTCACCCTCGGTCCCATCCTCGTTGTTCTCTTCAACAACCGGAGTCTCTCCGTCATACGGCATCCAACGGTTCCATCCCGTTTCCCCTCCCGGAAAGAATAATGGATACGCCAAAGGATCATAGCAACCATAGTAAGCTCTGATGTATATGGGACGATCACCTTTGCCATGCAAGACAACTTGCCTATCAAAAGTGTTTTGTGGATCGCTCCCCTCGACCCACATCGCAGCCACCTGGGAAGCGTGGGAGCATTGTACCTTCGTTGGTCCAGCCTTATGTCCGTGTTCAATGAAATCTTATATTCTTCTATATTTGGAACAGAGCCCATGCTCTTAAAAACCTGCACATACGGGTTGTCTTTAAGTATCTCTAGAATCTTCCGTATGAGATTTATATCAAGATCCGGAGACCGTTTTGCTCTATGTTCCAAGGTTTCATCAGTATCGTAGATGTAGAGCTGCAGATGTCTAGGACCTTGACCACCGGGCACCAGATCATCCGCCTTATAGTACAATGCCCCGTGTGCACAGAAGGTATATACACCGGTTCTTGCCGCATTGCTGACCCTAGGATCGAGGGTGACCGCAAGGCTTGTGAAAGAGAAGTGGCTGTTGAAATACCTTATGTGCTTTCTAAAATATTTTGCATCATCATCAACCTGACTTGTAAACAACCGGCGCAACTCCGCAGGAACTTCAGGGGTAACTATCTTGACCTTTCCTTTTCTGCAACAGAATGCGGGACCCTCAAATTGGATCCTACTTGCACCACAGTGTTTGCAATCTGGTACTGATCTCAAAACATGATGCTTGGTTGGTAGATTGTGGTACACGTAGTCATAAGGATCCACATTCTGCGTACTTTCAGGAGCAACACCACTTGTCACTCTCCACGAATCGAACCCATCTCCTGCCAAGATATAATAGATGAAGGTCAAAAATAGATGCGCAAAAATTGATAACAGAAGAATACATCTATATCAATAATTTTATATACATATGATTTACCTTGGCCACGGTAAATCCTAGACTCATCATCATCATCATCAAATATCGAGTGTTGTTCATCTAGCTCAAAAATGCATGTCGTATCCAAATCTTCATCACCTGTTTGAACAATGACAAATCTGTATAGGTAAATGTGTATCAAATAAATGAAACGACAACCAATAACGTACTGCATCTTTAGGCTCTAAAAAAGGTACTCCATTTTACCTTGCGATGCAGCATAGTGTTCAGTTGGCTCAAAAATTCCTGTAACATTTGTTGCCGATCTGTGAGACCCCTCCACGGAAATAACACCCTTCTGTTTGTGATCAATATTAACCCTGCTTACACCTGCAAATTTTTTATGTAGGCAGACATGAAATAATTAAGGCAGCAAGCATAGTCTATTATTAGAAACTGAATCAAATCGGCTGTTTCTACCATTTGTTTGTACAGAAGTCGGCGATATATGAGACACTTCCACAGAATTAACACCGATATGATTTCCAGCCTTTTTTTCTTCGCGGGCAATGCGTAGCATCTGTAAAGAAGTCGCCTTTTGTTGAGGCGTCAATGTAGCAGATGATATGATACCCTGTCGAGTTTGATTATAAGATGAGCCAGGACGGTTCTCCATGTTGGATATCCCTGCAGGAGTTCATGAGAAATATTAGACGACTCCCTCGGGAAAGCATTATCAGACTCCATAATTTGTGAGAGCGGGGTAGATAAATGGCTGCATTAAATGGCTGCATTATTTATTTTTACCTTCCGGTGCAGCATATGAACAGATCGATATGAACAGATACATGAATATACCTGTTAGCTCAATTGTGGATCCAGCTTTGTAACAGCAATGTCAGTGTGGTGAGAGGATGTACTGGTTTCCCGAATTGACTTCTTGTACTGACGGTTCTTCTCCAACCATACCTCCTTCTCTTCACCCGTCATTGATGAGTACATTTCCCTATCATGTTGTAGTTTCTTTTCATAAGAATCACGTGTTCTTTTGGAACCTGCAGAACTGGATAGATTTTCCAAATGTTGAACGAATCTCATATCTCGCTCATAAGCCGAATTTCTGTGTAGCCAATCACTATCATCATCGTCAAACCTAGATGAAACGTTTAGGGCCGTGCGAAGATGAGTACTCTCTGTGCTTGCATCTGCACATCTCCAGCAAATACACAATTAATACATAGTTCATTACAGGAAAATGATTGAATGGGGTGTATGTACCAGTTGTTGCCGATTTCTGAGACCCCTCCACACGCATGACAACCTTCTGTTTTTTATCAAGAGTAACCCTCCTTACACCTGCACAATTTTATGTAGGCACACATGCAATAATTAAGGCAACCGCAAAGTATAGTATCTCCACTAATGAATCAAATGGGCTGTTTGTACCATTTGTTTGTGTGTTGGTGATGTTGCTAAACGGGGTATGTATGCTCATTGTTACTGATTCCGGTGATCTATGAGAAGTGTCCACAGAACTAACACCGATATGATTTGCAACCTTCTTTTCTTGGCGGGCTATGCGTTGCCTCTGTAAATATTCCGCCTTTTTTTGAGGTGTCAATCTAGCATACCACCCTTGACCAGCAGGTTTTATGCTACCCTGTGGAATCTGATCCGAAGATGAGACAGGGCGGTTCTCCATGTTGGATATCCCTGGAGGAGTACATGAGAAATATTAGAAGACTCCCTCGGTGGAACATTATCAGACTCCATGTAATATGAAACTGATCTAAATAAGGAGTATTTGTACCACTAAGTTGTGAGATGTTTTCTTTGTCTAGTAGGGTATGTCCTGAAATCTTAGCGAAGTCTGGGATGATTGAGTTTGATCAACCATCTGAAGGCCACCCCGGTTTGCATCCTTCTTCTGCTGGCGGGCGATGCGTTGCCTCTGTAGATAATCCGCTTTTTGTTCAGGCGTCAATCGAGCATACCACCCTTGACCAGCAGGTTTTATGCTACCCTGTGGAATCTGATTGGAAGATGAGCCAGGGCGGTTCTCCATGTTGGATATCCCTGGAGGAGTACATGAGAAATATTAGAAGACTCCCTTGGGAAAACATTATCAGACTCCATTTTTAGGAAACTGATCTAAATAATGAGTATTTTGTACCATTAAGTTGTGAGATGTTTTCTTTGTTGAGTAGGGTATCTCCTGAAATCTGTAGCGAAGTCTGGGATGATTGAGTTTGACAACCATCCGAAGGCCACCCCGGTTTGCATCCTTCTTCTGCTGGCGGGAGAGTCGTTGCCTCTGTAGATAATCCGCTTTTTGTTCAGGCGTCAATCGAGCATACCACCCTGACCAGCAGTTTTTTTTTTACATTTAGGACTCTGAATATTACAATTGTTTGTTAGGTCCGTAAATGGGGCACGCCCAGCAGATCGTGAAGAAGATTCGTCCGGTTGATGCTCCATATGCGATTGACTGTTTCTGAACCAAATAGAGGAAATTAGAATACGCTGAAATAACAACATCAAGTATTTGTCTACATGAATCAAAGGATTGATATGTTTTAAAACTGGAGTCCTTTCGTGAATATACATTGCCTTCAATATAATTTTTAGGAATCTTATTAACCAACTATCGTGTGCAAGCAGAATTTGAGCTCATACAGTTATGGGAAATCAAGCAATCACACACATAAAGTATGGGTATGTGAAATAACCTATCGTTGCATCCTTGCGCGTCAATATATATTTTACAGGAGCTCGAAAGCATATAATTACTTGAAAAGCAAATGCAACAATCTCTCACTGATAAAAGTATGAAAGCAAATTGGTCGATCATCGCATAGGGCTAGATCACGAACTACAAAGCTGCAACATTTCATTAAGGATAATCATATGTAGTCTTAACAAAAATGGAAGACGACACTAAGATGTCAGAAAACAACAATGCAGCCAATATAATGATATGCATGAATTAGTGCCCTGAAACTCCTATGCAGCCAATATGAATTTGAACAGAACAGTGCAGTGACAAAAAATGATTAAGATGCTCGCTGAGCTATTTATGTATAAATTAAGAAGCTGAGCTATATAAATAAAGACAAAGCTTAGTAGTGCAGCATACAAGGGCTCAGCTATGTCTACATGTAAGAGTCCATCGAACAAATCACATGCTGATCTTGCTAGCAAAATAAATGAGTGTTATTTGTACATGTATGATTACCGGTTAGTTTCTTGAGTTAGATAATTATTTGAGCCTTGGTTTAGAGTCTTGCTGCAGCCTTGAGTATTATGCACTGACTACTTCTGAATTTCTGAGACATGCATAATCAGGCATGTAATAAAGAGGCACCTCTTCTCCGAGAGCGAGTACCTACCTATAAGCAAATCAGAAGCTGAGTGAACATAAGACACATCACCACTGATATATTAGTTGTAAGACATGTACAACAGTGAAAATGAATATGATATGAGATCTGGACAGACATTATCAAAAAACATGCAATTAATTGAGCTAAACTTGCCTAACAGAAACATTTTTTTAGTTGATTTACAAGCAGAACAACAGAAAATGAGATCAAATATCATTCTCTCACAAGCAGTTCACTTCACAAGCATGAAGGTAGCTTGTAAATGTCAGCCATGGTTTTAACAAAGGAATTGTATATCTACATGAAACAAAGGATTGATATGTTTTAAAACTGGAGTCCTTTCGTGAATATACATTGCCTTCAATATAATTTTTAGGAATCTTATTAACCAACTATCGTCGGTAAGCAGAATTTGAGCTAATACAGTTATGGGATATCAAGCAATCACACACATAAAGTATGTGTATGGGAAATAACCTATCGTTGCATCCTTGCGCGTCAATATATATTTTACAGGAGCTGGAGAGTGTGTAATTAGAATTCAGGATAGCATATCGCGTTCAAAATTCAGAATAGCATCTCGGAGAAACCACTCAGCATTGAGCACAATTTACTTTCCCTAGATTTAAGTTGTAGTACAGCCTTAAATTAGCTTCAATATCTAATGTTGGTATGGTTATGGTTCTGCAATGACTACTTCTGTACACTCAAAAAAAGTAAATGAACGCTCAATAGAACATTCATAATAACCCAACCTTCTATGGTGGCTTTTTACGTAAAGCTTGTCTGAAAAGAGGTCTTATGAAGTGTCCATAAATTGGTAATTGTCCAAATGAACTTACCATGATAAATGATAAACCAAAAGGATGAGTCAGGATTAAAGGCTGCCATGTATAAAAAATGAGATGAATTCGCCCTTTGTATAGATAAAAAAGAAGTGCAAAGACCATTATGACTACAGATGCGACTGATAGACATACCTACGAATTTCAAGTCTAGAATTGCAAACGGTGAACCAACCGGGGCATAAACTTGGTTCCTTAAAAATTGTTTAGGCTCTGTATGAGTGTTCACGGTAATCAGAGGTTACCATATCAGAGGTTACCATGTCAGAGTGCCTTCAATATAAGCATGTGTTCAGACTAAAATTTGCTTCAATATCTAATTTTGGTATGGTTATGGCTCTGCAATGACGACTTCTGTACACTCAAAAAAAGTAAATGAACGCTCAATAGAACATTCATAACAACCCAAATTCTTTTTAATTGTTCCTGCATCGCACCGTACCTCTACCAATGAAAAAGGCTATCAGTGAGTGATGAAGCACAAAAATAAGATACTACAGGATCCCTTCCAATCTAGTAAAACAAAACAAATCCCAGACACTAATTCATTACTCCCAAAAATTATTCAAAATCGTCAAGCTATTTGTTTTTACTCCAAAAAGTCCTAAAAGCAAACCATTTCTATTTTGTTCGATTCGTGCAACAAACACTGCTACAAACAATCTGCATGATCTTTTCACTTTATCCCTCTACATTTGAATTGTTTCTTTTTCATACCTCCCAAATATGACCGAACTTGATGTAGAAACCTGACAATCTTACAGAACGCACCTCCTACATATAAAACCATAATTGTAGTGAGTGTAGTATGCAGCAGGGTAAAAGTAATTATATAGATGACAAATGCCAGGTCAAAAAGGCCGACTGTGCTCAGGGTTGCTGCATCCATGGTATGATATATATCAAGTATTCAGTAAGAAAATGACCGGGGTTGTGGACTAATGACATGAATGTACATACAGAGGCCTGTTTTAATGAAATGTGCCCATGAAACTGAAGGGAAAAGAACAATTTTAAGCAAATGGCAGATGTTATTTTTCGTCAAATAAACAAGCTCGTTGCGAACCCATTCGAATAGGCCGAACCTGAAGAGAGTGCAGCTGTTGCAGGCAAACCTGAAGAATGTGCAGCTATTGCAGTTGCAGAAGAAGTTCAGGACTTCAGGGCGGCGGTGTGTACGGCCGGACGTGCAGTCCGTCGCAGTGGACGGACCACCAGCGGCTCTTTTGCGGTAGGGCGTCGAGGGCTTCAAGGGCGGCCGGTCTGCTGGACGGCGAGGATTGCCGGACTGCGTCCTTAGGTCGTCGAGGGCGGGAAGATCGTGCTTGTCGCCGCCTCGCTCGTGGCCGGCGTGCAGGGCGCCGTGTCGCTTGTCGCCGCCTTGCAGGTCGCGGCGTCGGTCGTGGCCGACGTGCCGGGCGACGTGTCGCTTGTGGCCGCCGTGTACGGCGCCACCGTCCGCCTCGATTTCCTGCCGGCGGCTTGCAGGATGCGGCGGGATTTCTTCCGCAGCGTCAGTAGTTGGGCGGCGATGGGGATGGGGCGCCGCGTCGCATGTCCGGCTCCGGCCGAGATGGACGGGCTCGTCGAGGGGTCGACGGTCCAGCGACCCAGCCGCGGGTCTCGGCGAGTCTCGGCGGCGGTGGTCGGCGGGTCTCGGTGGCGGTCGGCGGCAGGTCGGCGAGGGGTCGGCGGCGGTCGGCGAGGTGGTTGGCGGGCGACCGGCGCGGCGTTCGGTCGTCGACTCCTCTCCTCACGGCCGTGGGCGATCGTGGCTCCTGGCGGCGGTTGGGCGGAGTTGGGCGTTGGGCGGCTTTTTTTTCTTCTTTTTTTCCGATTTCGATTAGGAGGAGGAATTGTTTGTGCGCGTGGTGCTCATCATTGGGTGAGATCTGTCCGTTCGTTTCATCAGATGGACGGTTCTGAGATGGGGGGTACGACTTAATGAGAGCTCATCATTAGTTAAATCTGGATCATTGGATGGCTGTCATCTGAGGGCTGACGTTATTTGGATCAGCCACTCTGGGTCTTTTAATATTAGTGGAGATATGCTAGCTATATGCATTTTTTTGTGAAGCGGCAACATGTTACAAGTTCAGAACGGTATGTATCCTTATATACTGGATAGATTGATTTAACAATATGTACTCTTATATCCTAGAACATGCACCTACATTAATTATCACGTCTTGTTTGACAATATGTAGTACGATGCTTCTTCCGAATTTATTTGGTTAACTTCTTCTAGATCTGTATGCTTAATAGTTTCAGCTTATAGTGTATGCCAGCATTTGTGAAACAAGGGCCCTTGTCTTAGTTCATTTATTGAACAAATGGAAACTGGATACAATTCTGGATGTCTTTGCTTGCTGCTGTGAAAGAAGATAACCTTTAGTGTATTACATTATTTACTTGTACATACCGAGAGACCTATTAAAAAAAGAGAGTAGCTGGCATCTGAACATGTTGCTTTGCTTGCTGATGTGAAATTTAAAACTGATGTGTTAGGTGATTGCCAAAAAAACTAGCAGCAAGATAACCAAGCTTTGAGAAATTAGTGTATTTTTTGTGGTGATTTGATAGTAATCTGGACCAATAACACTGATCAGTACTAGTGTTTGTATCATGTGTAGCAACTTTAGCATCATAGTTTCACATACGCCCCTTTAACTATAGGCAGCATTTGTGCATTATCAACAGCTTTCTTATAGCTACTGTTGTCATTTCTCAGGTAATGGGGAGCAATACAGGAGGAAGTCCTAGTAGTGACAAAGATCAGGATATTGCTGATTATGTATATGACATCTATGGCAACGAGGGAGATGATGAAGGCTACAGTTATGGCGAGGGGGATGATGGCTATGGCCATAGCTGTCGATGAGCATAATGATCAAGATGACGATGGGCGTTATCATAACTATGACGATGATGGTGAAGATATTGGTGGAAACAAACTGAACTTTTGAAGTATTTCAAAATTTTAGCTTATGCAGAATATTTGAACCGTTATCTTTGATACTATTTCCTTTTGCATTTGGCATTTTCTAGACGAATCATATGCTTTGCGAGGTCACTGTAAATACAGTGTGTTCTTATTATTGTGTAATTGTGAGATCTTTCTGAAACGATAAAATTAGGAAATATTGTTTTTTATTACATTTGCTTGCTGTACAACACCATTGATGAAAACAATCCTAAGAGAGCAGAAAACATACCAGGCAAGCATATGTTGACACAGATAGTGTGGCTGTTTCCCAACTGTAAGAACCCTGAAGGCTGTTTTGCACAGTTGGTAATCATACTAACCGACAGTTTGGTTTTCCTCTCGGCTACACTAACACCGACGGATAAAATACACCGTCGACTAACAAGATAACCGACGGGCAACAATAACCGTGGGGACAGTAATGCCTGACGGGGAACTGTCGGCTATAAGTTTCGTCGAGTTACCGCGGGGCTTCTGTGGCCAAAACCCACCCGACGGTTTACCGTCGACTAATTGCCGTAGGCTATTATATTACCCGACCGTACCGTCGGCTATAAGACTAATGGCCGACCGAGCATACCCGACGGGAGATAACCGACGGTTCACGGTCGGTTAAAAGGGTATCCGACGGGAAAAGGACATATCCGACGGGAATCTAACCCTCGGCTATATGGTGATATCTAGTAGTGAACTACCAACTGCCTAAGCAGTAGTAGGAGCACTCAACTCTGTCATGGCAATTAGAACAACTGTGCACTAGGAGCATTGCACTAGGAGCTTCAGAGAAATTAGATCTTGCTATTTCTATGGTTCTCCCTGAGACCTTGTTATAATTAATTATTCCGTTTCCAGTAGACTGTATTCATTAGCGATTAGTGGACGAAACAGATAGTAACTAGGTTTGTAATTGCATTTCTTTTGTTAGGCAGTACCAACTGTGCACTAGGAGCAGTGAACTCTGTCCTGGTTACTGTTCAAATTGAACAAGAAAGTTTGTTTTATGGACAGTTCAAATATAAAATGGGAGTCAGTTGTATAGCCATTCATTGGGCCTTCAAGTCTGCTAACTTATAGCTTTTGCATGAAAACAGGAGAGCTATTTATTTGGAGGCGAGATGTGAAGCAGGGCGAAACGCCGGCAACTCAAGTCTCTGCCTAGAATGGTGTGTGGTCGGTTAATATTATCTGCTGCAAGTCAAGTGGCTGGTGTAATAAAATGCCCTTTATAAAAAAAAAGGTTAGGCAATGTGTTAACTCGAGACCTGGAGGGAACTATTCTCCTAAAGCTGTTGCAATGGTATTAGAGATAGCCTCTCTTCTGTTTGAAACTATTGCACAAATTGAAGTAGGCTGTATCTGCCACCAGTGTTTTGACAAACTAAAAAGATAAAAAAAACAAAATATGCACCAGAACTTAAGAAGCCTGCCAGTTTGTGCAGGGTAAATTAGTACTCCCTCCTATACATACATGCAAATTTGAGATAGGTTGAGACATCCTTTTGTGAACGGAGGGAGTAACTAATTTAAAGGTTCCTGTTCCAGATAAACTACTTCTGATGCAAACTATGGTTTGAATTTCTATGGCTTGTATTATGCAATATAAAATTGGCTTTTGTAAGAGAAATTAACATCGTAACCGGAGCATTCTTGCTTTCATCCATGATAACTTAAGTTGGTGTATTAAATATCAGTTTCCTATTGTACTAAACATGAATGACCCTGATCTGAACAATATGTGATCATCCAACGGTGAAGGCGAAGAAACTAGAGGTCATGCGTGGCTCCTAACTAGTTAACTTGATTATGTACAAACAGGTGGTGAAGTGTCGCTTGGAGTATGTTGTGACTGTGGCGAAAACTCTTGTCGCCTAAGATGCTTGGATACGGTTGTGGTTGCCAAATTATGTGCTTTTCTACCTGACTCTTTTGTTGCACATAGAGCTTGGTGGAAGGGCATTTCGATCGCTGTGATGATCTGGCTGCTGACCAATCTGCAAATACTACCTAGTGACTACTCCTTGAGGCACGGCGGTACTAGGAAAGCGAGGTGCTGCTTCTGAGAAGATGAGGGGGGTTTAGTGACACTTGTAGGCCTAGTTGTGTGTAGCTGTATCTGTATTATGTTAACACTGTAATGTTGACTGACGATGAAGCCAGGTTTATGAATATGAGTATATAGTTTGCCCAAAGACTATGAAGTGTTGCGATATAACCATTGAACTGTACATATATAGTGTACAACGACTCTCAGTCTTGGTTGGCCGCGTCTGACACTGATCGGTGTCAGCGTCCGTCACCCACCGGACCCAACGCGCGCAAGTGTCCAAACGAGAGAGTGCCCGTGGAGCCAATCATACGCCGAGCCTGCGGATCAGGCGCCAGGGAGAATGAGAAATGGAGAATCGCCCACGTTTGCCCAGCGCGCCCACCCTGCTGCAATCAGTCGCCGATATCTTTTACCTCTCCAATCAGTTTACACCTCCCTCCCACCACACTTGTCTATGAAACTGCATTTGCCGTTTGCATCAAACAAACAATGCTTGCGTTATTATTATGAGAAGAAGAAGAAGAAGAAGAAGAAGAAGAAGAAGAAGAAGCTCTTAAGTAATAAAATCGCTTTATCTAAAAAAAATTATGAGAAGAAGAGTTAGCCGTTTCGTATCGCTAGTAAACTAATCGAAGCATAGTCTTCAGGAGATCTCTCAAATGCAGATATTGGAACTTAGGAGAGCTACGTTATAGATGGAGTAGTAGCACAATTATTTGCAGGCCCCTCCTCGTATTGTAATCGTCAAAGAGATGCGACCACCATGACAATGTCACTTTTGTCTACACCTGCATAGCTTGAGTCCAACATCTTGAAGTTTTCACCATTCCCAAAGAATCTAATCAAGTGGCCGGCTGCGCGTTCGGTTAATATGGTTAATTCGGTTCGGTTTATATGGTTTTTTATTTATACGGTTTCAATACTTCGGTAAATACGGTTTTGTACGAGAATACGGTTCGGTTTCGGTAATAACCATTTAATTTCGGTTCGGTTTCGGTAATAACCAAATTAACCTAAGTTGACGCGAATTTTAAAATGACAATTTCTTTTTGTGGCCATATATTACAAAATAACGGAATAGACTATAAAATTAATAGGCATATGATCCAAAGTAACCAAATAAATAACCCATAAAGTTAATAAAAGTCTATACAAGTAGCAAATCACATGCTACAAGTAACCCGTAAAGTTAATAAAAGTCAATAAAAGTAGCAAAATAATAAAAGTTAATAGGCATTTCGGTTTTTTTGGTTAACCATTCGGTTTTCGGTTATTAACCGTATTAACCGCAAGGCATATGGTTAGCTATTTTACTAACCGTAACCTTAACCGAAAACCAAAATAACCACAATTTCGGTTCGATTTCGGTTTTTTCAGTTTGGTTTCTCGGTTTTCGGTTAACCGTGCACAACCTTTCGGAGGCTGCGGTTTGGTGGCGAGTTAGTACGGGACGAAAGTGAAATTGTCACCGTATCGAGGACCAAATCCTGGACCCAGTGGTTCCTATTTTTTCTGAATATATATCAAACAATAGTTTGCTTCGAGTTTAGACAATAATCATTTGATCCCCCTTTTTTATCTTTCATCGAGCAATGATATGACTTTGGTCTGGAGCCTTGCGTCCACGTCCTTCTCAGGGTAACTTTTCTTTCATCGGCCAACTTCTTCTTAATAATCAATGAAAATGGCAAATCTTTTGCGTTGTTTAAAAAAAACTTTTCTGATGTTGATTTGCACTGCTTCATTTTTCCATGTTTTGGATTTACTTACACTCGCTACAAGCTGTTTTGGTCTTGTGGATATTACCTGGCTCTGATTCAAAAGCGAACTTACCGTTGGTTGTTTCACTGCTCTGTTTGTTTCTTGTGAATTTATAGTTGGGTTCTTTTAAGATAGGGTTTTATCAATTTTGCCACTATGACTACTCCCAATCTCAATTTTGCCATTTAACCGATCGAATTAATCTTGTCACTCCTCCGAGGAGAGGACTAATGGAGCGGTGGCAAGATTGAGATTTCGATTAGTCAAATGGTAAAATGAGAGTCGTTCATGATAAAATAAAACCCTTTGAGATAATATATTGGATTGTTGTAAAAACGAAGAGATTAAGTGGACCAATTCTACCACACTGTGACCAAGTTGCACTATATTGTCAGTTTAGTTACTCTGATTGATGCTATGACCAAACTGTATGTTAATCAGGAAACCAAAAGGAAGAAGTGTATGCATGTATAGGTTTGCTTGGCATGATGGATTAGATAAAAACAATTTCACTACCAACCCGAGCCACAAACTGAAAAGAAATGACCAACCAGTACGCGCCCGGACAACTGTGGATAAGGCTCCGTCTCCACTCTCCCGCCATTGTTAATTACGTCTACTTAGCATACGCCGCCACCGCCGGCCGTGGCTAACCCGCGCCGTAACAACACCACCACAGCCTGCCATCTCACCGGCCGAGCCCGCCGATGACCACTCAGGCGACGACCACCGCGGCGTGGACCAAGGAAGAGGACAAGGCGTTCGAGAACGCGCTCGCAGCTGGCGCGCCGCCGCCGGTGGACGGCCTGCCGGAGGACGACTGGTTCGTGGTGCTCGCGGCGAGCGTGCCGGCGCGGTCGACGGAGGAGGTGCGGTTACACTACGAAGCGCTGGTGGAGGACGTCGGCGCCATCGACGCAGGGCGCGTCCCGCTCCTTCGCTACGCCGGGGAGGAGTCCGCCGCGCCGCCCGACGGTGCCGGTACTGGTGCCGGCTCCGCGCCTAAGGACGGCGGGCACCGGCGCGAGGATCGGAAGAGCTACGACTCGGGGAAGAACTGCTCCAAGGCGGAGCAGGAGAGGCGCAAGGGCATCCCATGGACAGAGGAAGAGCACAGGTACAACAGATGTCTCGAATTGCCACGAGTTCTTCAGACAGACCAATCATGCGGTTGGCATCTGATTGTTTTCTTGAACGACATGGCGTATGATGAATTGATTGTGCAGGTTGTTTCTGCTGGGGCTTGACAAGTTCGGCAAGGGCGACTGGCGGAGCATCTCGCGCAACTTCGTCATCTCCCGGACGCCGACGCAGGTGGCGAGCCACGCGCAGAAGTACTTCATCCGCCTCAACTCGATGAACCGGGACAGGCGCCGCTCCAGCATCCACGACATCACCAGCATCAACGCTGGCGAAGTCGTACCACAGCAAGCCCCGATCACCGGCACGGCGATCATGAAGCACCCCGGGGCACCCGGGATGGGCATGTACGGGGGCGCGCCCATGGGCCACCCCGTCGCTGGCCACCACATGGTCCCTGCTGCGGCCGTCGGCACGCCGGTGATGTTCCCGCCGGGGCACTCGCCCTACGTCATGCCTGTCGGCTACCCGGCTCCCCAGCCGAAGATGCATCAATAACCGTGCCAATGCGACACTTACTCCAGTTGCTTCACGCCTTCATGAACGACCGAAGCATTTCTACCTTGCTTGTTCTTTTCTTGAATCTTGATTCGCTTTGGTGTGGCCGTCAGTCCCTGATCCTCTCCTACTTGGTGTACTTAACATAGATGACCCTGAGTGCGGTGTAGGGAAGGTCGATCGGCGAGTAAGTTAGTATTTGCTGACTGTTGCAAGTGCTAGACTGCTAGCTTATGATGACAAACCTGGGTAAGGTTCACAAATGTGAATGTAATTAGCAGCAGGGTGTTGCAGAGTTAATTGCGACTGGAACTGATCTCCATTTGCCGGATGTAAATCACCTGTATGTATCCCCTTGCTGGAAGGTATATTGATCGTTGAGATGCCATGTGCTGAACGAATCATTGTTCTTCTTCTTTCGTCCCTTATGTTTGTTCTAGCAGCACAGAACCAAGTGATCAGTTGTCAGGTTCCTGCTATACTCTGAATTAAGACAGACTCTTCAAGTGTCAAACAACTATACAAAGGGATAACTTGTTATCAGACGGCTATGGTGGACGGACAGAGGGCCCAGATCGTGTGCCAGAGGCCACTACAGTTTCTGGGAGTTAATTTCAGTATGTTTACTGTCTTCTAGTGGAACGTCTAAATTTGCACGTCTATATCTCTTTTTTTTACAGTGTTTTTTTTTTTGACAGTGATATATCTCAATATAAACGGTCGTCTAAAAATATCACTTTTTACTTGTTTCCAGTTTTCACGGGAACGTCTATATTCTCCTATAATTTTGGAAGCGACTAAGGGTCTGTTTGTTTGGGCTGCAGCTTATGAGAAGCAGCGGTAGCTGTTGAGCTGTGAAAAAGCAGTTGTGAGAAGCAGCCGTGAGAAGCAGAGATTTGATGTTTGGCAGGAGTGCTGAAGACGTTATATAAGTGCCGATTTGAAGCAAAACAATTGTTTTTGACTTATTTAATTCATTATTACAATGTTTAGGTAGCAAATTAGTTGTTTTTACTCATTTTATTCGTAATTACGATGCTTTCAACTGAATTACCTTAGTTTATCTATATTTTCTCTAATAACGGTAAGCACGTATTTATCAAAAGAATATTGATTAAATATTGTTGAGCCAATGTTCCGAACATATTTATCACAAGACTACACATATTTATCACAAGACTACATGTATTTATCGGAAATCTTTCGAAGTTAAATCGCATGTAAACATATGTCCATTAATTATCCATCAATCACACATGCGTATATCCAACAAGTATCCATCAGTCACATATGCGGCAGGTGCATTTCTCAGTTCTGTGTGAAATTCGTGCTTGTGTGAAATTCACCTCCATGCTAGACCATGCAATCTTTGAAAAAAGTATCATTCTTCAATTTTCACATTACCTAGCCTACGTACAGGAAACCTGCAAAAAAAAAGGGACCGACGAACAGGTAGATCTGGAGCTGGTGGCTGAGGGGCTGCTGCTGCTCCATACACGATCTAAAGAGCAAAAGAATAGAGAGATGGGGGGCTGCTGCTTCAGTGCGGACCTACCAACAGCTAGATCTGAAGGATGACCGGACCAATGAACTCGAGGAGAGGCCAAACGGCAGAGGGCCATGGCGGGCTCGACGACGGCGAAACAGTTGATCGCGGCGGCGGTCGGAGACGAGCTCGAGGAGGCTGGGAATGAAGAGTGTGAGACGATCTTCCACGGCAGCGGCGGAGAACGACGGCGATGGCGGCGCGGAAAGGCGGCGGCGGGAACCCTAGCTCACCATGGCTGTGGGTGAGAAGGGGAAATGAGGACGGGGATGGTTGGATCGATCCATTTGCACGGTGCGTTATAGATATATATTGCAGTGGCAGGTTTTCTGTAATTACCCCGAACTATGGAGGGCATGTCAGTCCGTTGCACTCGGGAAGCAGGGCAAAAGCTCGGGAAGCACCTCTCGCGCTGCTTTCCCTCTCACCGGCCGAATCAGTGCATTTTGTGACCGCGCTTCTCCGAAGCGCTTTCCTAATTTTCATCGTTTGTTTGCGCTTCCGCTTCTCGACCCTAAAAGCTGAAGTAGAAGCGGAAACAAACAGGCCCTAAGACTCAGTCGACTGAAAACTACATATCCCCTCCGTCCCAAATTATAAGCCGCACTATGTTTGTTCTATTCTTTAATTGTCGACTTTGACCACTAATATATACTAAAATATACATATCGAGAATTTATAAATGGTATTGTTGTATTCGTTTTGCAAAATTCTTTCATTTCATGTTTCATTATACTAATTTTGTGGACATACTATAACTGCAATTCACGGTCAAACTTGTACGTCGTTGACCAGTGAAATTTAGATGTGACTTATATTTTGAGATGGAGGGAGTAGTTCTTAGTCGACTGCTGCTAACCGTTTGGGAATTATTTCGGTGTTGTCTTTGTCTTTTTTAGGAACCGGTTGTTCTTTGCTACGAAATTTAGCTACACGACCCACTGTTGTTTGCAATATTGAGATCTCTATTGGACTTTCTTCCCAAACGGTCCATGTGAGTTCACCATGATACTACACACACCAACGACTATCGAAAATTCCCTTTGGCTCCGGGGTGTTCACCTCCTCCCGCCCTATTTCGAAAGTAAAAAAAATATATGAAAATGATTCAAAAAATCTGAAAAAATGAAAAACAAATATATGTTTGTTTTCGACGTATGTGCAAAGTTTCATGACGCTATAACATTTGTGGTGTTCTGCGTGAAAAAAATAAAATCAGTGCTCATTTTAGGATATATTTTTTAAAGGAATGTGGTAGGGTATCTTACATCGGATTTTTTAGAAGTAATAAGAACCCAAATTTCTATCTGTGAGGAGTGAGGACTTGAACTTGGGTGCTCGATTGTACATCCACTTCCCTAGCTCACTTCTTTTTTGGGACGTGTTGCTGCTACAAATGAGCACTGATTTTTTTTTTTTTGCACAGAACACCACAAATATATTTTCACATGAAACTTTTCCCCTATATGGAACACTAGAATATGTTTGTTGCCCCATTTTCAGTATTTTTTAAGCGTTATCATTTTTTTTGAATTTCAAAAACGGGTGGATCAGGTCAGCTCGGGATTCAAAACGGTGCTCTGCATATATATACTCAAAATAACTAACACCCACAGAAACTAAATAACGATTGTTTTCAGTTGGAAAATATATTACTGAAGTAAAAACTTCCTTCAAATACCATGAGTAAGTATTAGAACAACGATCTTTGAGATTTTTTTAAAAAAATATAGCATTTCCGTCTTTACTATTACAAATACACACTTAATTTTTTTTCAGCGCATTTGCAACGGAAAAAATCATAGTTGTGACCCATATGTAGTTGAGAAAATCACAATTGCAGTTGTAATCCATGCATGTACGATTTGGGAAAATAGTAGTTGCAACCTTGGCGTGGGAAATCAGGGCTTATACGTGTTGTTCGGCCCGTTTTGCTTTGATGCGGCCCTTTTTCTATTGTGAGTTTTTTTTGCTTTTGATTGTGTTTTCTGCTGCTTTTTGGGGGCTTTTTGGATAGGCTTTGTTATGTTTGGGCTTTTGTTCCAGGTAGACGTTTGGATATACCAGTTTCAGCATTGGGCTCCTGTTTTTTTGGATGGATATCTTTTGATTTTTTGAAAATGACTTTTACTCGCAGTGGCCGCGGTCGTCTTAGCTGACCCCCCCCCCCCCCCCCCCCCCCCCTTCTAAATCTTGGTTAACCAAAATTTTCGTTAGCGCTCGGTCGATCGTTTTCACCTTTCGATGAATTTGTTGTCTAGTTGCGATGTGTTTTTTTTGTTTCGGTCGCCCCTTTCTATGAGACTTGTTTTTAGCTATATACTTTTGTGTGTTGTTTATTGTTGAGATTTTGATCTTTTTCTGGGATTTTATATTGGCATGTTTCTTGTTGTGATTTTTTTTGCCAAGAAGCAACCTCGCAACTCCAGCTGAACCCTCCATATGCAATTACAAATTAAATATTATGCAATTGCAGCTGAACTCTCCAGATTAAATTGGCCCATTAGTATGCAACTGCACATTAGCTTACATTTGTACAAATATTATGTGAATTTGGTAGTTGATATTAATTGTATCCCTCAGGGATAATCGGGCCAGTGCGGGACTGCAGGCAAATCAGACGGCCATAAACGAGTGAAGAAGGAGATCCGACGGCCGAAGTTGCCCAGGACGTGAGAGTGGCGTGGCTAGCCTCCTAGATGGCTCAGTTTTAATATCCCTAATTCGAACATGAAAAGCTCCGTCTAATTGCAGCTGAAGCCATGAATGAGCAATTGCACACTAGTGTCTGTAATATGCAATTGCACATTAATGGCCATAATGTGCAATTTCAACATTTGTGTTTATACACAACAGTGGATATGCACATTAGCCTGCGTGCAATTGCACATTATGGCCAAATGAGCAATCGTAAAAAAAAACCTTTAACTATTGCTCATGTTAGTTGTTTTACTATATATTGGGCTTTCCCTAAAAACAATTTATTTGGCTTTTTGGCACGTTTACAAGTATAGTTCCCTAGCATTGTGTGGTCACCTGTGAAAGGACACGGATGTCGCCTAGAGGGGGGGGGGGGGGTGAATAGGCGATTAAAATTCTTTGCGGTTTAGGCTTGAACAAATGCGGAATAAAACTAGCGTTTAATTTATCAAACACAAAACCTAAGCAAGCTAGGTTTACCTATGTGCACCAACAACTTATGTTAAACAAGACAAGCAACTATATGATAGCAAGATATATTACTTCAAGCTCGATGGCTATCACAAAGTAAAATGCATAAGTAAGAAGCTCGGGTATAGAAATACCGAGGCACTTGGAGACGATGATTTATCCCGAAGTTCACATCCCAATGGAAGCTAGTCTCCGTTGGAGCGGTGCGGAGTCACAAAGTGATCCCGAATAGCCGTCAAATGGCATACCGTAATCTCCTTCGTGCCTCTACCAATGTAGAGTACCACGAACCACTATGGGACACTTGAGGGTGGTCACCGAACCCGTACAAGGATGAGGCACACTCCACAACTTAATTGGAGGCTCCCACCGAATTCCCGCGGCTCCCAAAGCCACAAGAATCACAAGGTTGAGGCACACTCCACAACTCAATTGGAGGCTCTCAACTATCCCGCGAGCCACCAAAACTCCAAGATCAACAAGGACCGTCTAGTGCACTCCAAGTACCCAAGAGGACAAGCTCTAGGGCACCCCAAGTACCCAAGAGTAACAAGCTACTCAACTTCACTTACCACGTATCACCGTGGAGAACTCAAACCGATGCAACCGATGCAATGGGCAAGAACACAAGAAGTGCTCAAGTCCTTCTCTCTCAAATCCCACCAAAGCAACTAATGCTTATGGGGGAGAAGAGAGGAAGAACACAAAATCCCTCCTAGATCTAGATCCAAAAGCTTCCCCTCACTTAGAGGGGAGATTGATTGGTTGAATGGTAGATCTAGATCTCCTCTCTCTTTTCCCTCTAATTGGAGGCAAGAATCATGGAGGAATAGAGAGATAGCAAAGCTCAAGAAGGTTCAACAATGGGGGCAAAAACGAGCTCAAGAGTTGGGGAACCGTTGGGAAAGAAAGCCCCATTTTATAGGTTCCCAAAATCCGACCGTTTGGGCCAGATTCGTGTCGTCGGAGTGAATCTGGATTTGGTTCGGAATATTCCGGATGTCTACCAACTAGCTTCCGGACGCTATACAGTACCCGGAGGCGCCAGTTCGGAACCCATTCGGAATGCGTTCGGAAAATTCCGACAGTTCGGAATTTGTCCGGAATATTCCGAGTCACCCGGAATTCCTGAAACACACATACGAAAAACGTGATATCTCTTTCATACGAACTCCGTTTTCGATGTTCTTTGGCTCGTTGGAATCACCGCAACGAGCACTATAAGAGCATGCAGAGAAACATCATATTCCAACATGGGAGGGTAAAACCAAATGTAGAAAGGTAAAACCTCTCTCTAAATAAACAACCGGTAAAACCTACAACATAAAAAACCCAACAAGTTTTTCATGCAAAATCCGTTTTTGATGAACTTGAGCTTGTTATGAAGATCACAAAAAGCTCCAAAACCCCACACAGAGAAGAGCCAAATAAGAACCAAGAAAGATGATGAAGGCAAGTATGCAAATGTTTGAGCTCTCTCCAACTGATACGCTAAATCTCAATGAGAGCCCCTCTTGATAGTACGGTATCTATCCTATAACCCGGTCTCCCAACTAACACCATGTGACCGGTAAAATAGAAACCCTATCAAGATCATACATTTGCCTTGCGCATTCCACTTGAGCTAGATGATGTCGACCTTGATCTTTCAAGTGGACCACCTTTCTTGATTGCGCTTCGCTTGGTGAAGTCTCACATATTGCTCCCCCATACTCCACTATGGGAGAGCCTCTCATATGCACATCTTCACTTGACCATTATCTCCAAGAGGATGGCAAGCATCAAGCATATGATATCTTCAAGATACTTCTCTTGAACACTTGCACTTCTCAAGCTTGATGACGATCACCACTTGACGTCATTCTTCATGGGCTATATGAAATCTTCATTTGATGCAAGCCAATAGAAAGATACCTAACCACACATAGAAATGCCACACACATAGCATGGGTTAGTTCATAAAGCTATATGGACAATTGCTTACCATACCAAGAGATACATGATCCCACTTGGTACATCTTGTAGCTTTGTGTGTTGATCAATATCTTGGTCAACCTTGTATCTTTTCTTTTCTTTTCAATAGATGATGTCTTGAAGATAACCATGAATGATCACATAATCCTTTTCTTCAAGACATACTTGCAATATGCTCAACTCACATATGACCAATCATCGGATAACTCCTCGAGTAACAACTTGGTCATCACATGCTCTTCTTCTTGATCATATCAAATATATATCCATACACCTCGATGATCTTGATGCCAAATACTTCATTATATCAATATATTCATGGCATCATCCTTGAATCCAACATATGGAGTTCAAGCATTGCTTATGGACAAACACTACAAATATAACTCAATGCAATCATTAGTCCATAGGGATTGTCATTAATTACCAAAACCACACATGGGGGCGCCATGCCCTTTCAATCTCCCCCATTTTGGTAATAGATGACAATCTCTTTTACGAGGGTTTATATAATGAATTTTAAGCAACCATGCAAAGAAACAAGCAAGGATGCATGAGCATGAGAGGCAAATGTTTAAGAACAAATCAGAAGCATAAAACCAATTCCCTTAAACCCTCTAAAACTTCTCCCCCATTGGCATCCATTTCCAAAAAGAGCGAAAAATGTTAGAAGGTCAATATAGTAAGATCTCCCACATAATGTGTGCATTTCTCAAAATGTGCGTGAAATCAAATACACCTATCCAATGAAGAATAGTTGGAGGGAGGTCACACTATATTGAGGATCTAAAGATTGCAAAAAAATGATATGGAAAACCTTTTACAATTCTCCAAATAAAAGGAAGCAACCAAAAGATCCAACAAAACCAAGTGAACAAAAGATATTATGATTTGAGCAAAAGAGTGCTTTAAACAAAATAGAGGAGCTCCCCAATATTTGTACACAATTTAGAATTTTTGTATTTGAATACAAGGTGTACAAAAATGGAATCCTCACTCACCCAGTATCTTTTAAAACAAAATTTAAATGGATTCACAAGCTCAAAAAGATGCAAATAAAAATCAGAACTTTTGGCTTATCCCATTGTGAAGGTAATATGCTCATCAAGACAAGCATGAGGTTAAGGATATTCACCAAGATGAGTGTACCAAGATGTGATAAAACAGGACATGCACTCATAAGATAAATTATTTTCGGGGTCACAAAGAATAAAAAGCAATAAAGTGGTGACACCGAAGAATTAAGATATCAAGTAAAGATATAACTCTTCTCATATAGTCACTCCGTATCAAAATATAAGACTCTCTAGCTAGCTTGTACACACATGTATGTAGACATGTTTTAGTGCAAGGTTCACATATATTTTGATACGGAGGGAGTATATAAGTTTCTATGTAGACAACAATCATGATGATATACATCCACAAAGAAATATGTATACACACAACTAGTTAGTAAAGAAAAGAACAAGATATCCAAAAGGAAGTCATATAATAGTAAAATGGGGCCCAGCGTGATAGGCAGGTAAACACGACCAGGTAGGAGGCAGTAGGATCCATCCATCGCCGGAGTGTCTGTCGTCACGGCGTGAACGGAATGAGCGGCAGCAGGGCCACCGTGGGTATCGACGTCCGTAGCGACGGAGATGACTTGCCAGCCTACGTGGTAAAAGTCAGCGCCAGGCGATTCTACCACGTGCGAATGCGCAACGGTTGAAAGTGCATGTGTTGCCCCATGCGTGGTTTTGGTAATTAATGACAATCCTTATGGACTAATGTTTGCTTTGAGATATTCTTATAGATCTTGTCCATAGGAAAGATTGGAGTTCATGTGTTGGACTCTAGAAGCTTATAAGATGACCAAGATCTTATTCAAGGGTTTATATGAAGAATGGTCTTATATTGAGTTGAGCATATCGCAAGTATGTCTTGAAGAATAGAATACCGTGGATATTCATGCTCATCTTCAAGACATCATCATTGATCAAGAAAGAAGAAAAGATACAAAGTTGATCAAGGCTAAGTGGAAAGGATGGATTCAAGTGATCAACACACAAAGCTACATGTTGTACCATGTGGGATCTTGTGATCTAATGGTATGGTAAGCAATCGTCTATATAGCTTTGTGAACTAACCCATATATGTGTGTGGAGTATCTATGCGGGGTTAGGTATCTTCCCATGGGCGTGCATCAAAAGGAAGTTCCATATAGCCCATGGCGGATGACGTCAAGCCGTGGTCGTCATCAAGATAATGGCCAAGTGAAGGTGTTCCTAAAAGTGGCTCTCCCATATTGTGTATGGGGGAGCATTTCACAAGACTTCACCAAGCGGAGCACAATCAAGAAAGGTGATCCAACTTGAGGTGATCAAGATCGTCATCATCTAGCTCAAGTGGATTGCGCAAGGCAAAGGTATGGTCTTGATAGGGTTTCTATTTTACCGGTCTCATGGTGTTAGTGAGAGACCGGATTATAGGATAGATGCCACACTTTCAAGAGGGGCTCTCGAATGAGTAACTTGATCGTATCGTTCGGAGAGAGCTCAAACCTTTGCATACTTGGTATCATCTTTCTTGGTTCTTATTTGGCCTTTATCTTTGTGAGGTTTTGGTGCTTGTCGTGTTCGTCATGACAAGACCAAGTTGTTCGAAAATGGTTTGAAAACTTATTGCGTTTTCGTGTTGGAAATATTATCGGTTTATCCGTGAGGCAAGTTCCACACCTTCCCATGCGTGTCAACTTAACTCCATTTATGGTTCTTAATATTTCCTTGTCGTTACCTTTCCAACAAAATTGGTTTCACCTAATTTGGAGCTTCCATGCAAAAGTTGTTGCCGTTTTGGTGTTCGCTCTATTTGCTGTTTTGCCTGTCGGCGGTAGTACCGCCAGCGGGTACCGCCAGCTAGTACCGCCGCGGGTACCGCCGTTTTGTCTTTCAGAGCGCTCTTCCGGTACCGCCAGCGGTACCACCGGCGGTACCAACCGGTACCGGGGGCGTGGGTTCGGAGAAGCTGAAGGCCAGTCGTTGACTGGCCAGAGGCTGCGATGAAGGACCCCAGCGGTAGTACCTCCTTTCCCAGCGGTACTACCGCTGGCACGGGTTTCTGTTGCCCAACGGTTGGATTCGTGGGGAACCTTTTTAAGGGGTCTTCTTCCCCAATGGTTCCCCAACCATTCTTGCAAGTTTTGCTCTCCATTGTTGTTCTCCAAAAGCTTGCTTTCTCTCAATCCCTCCAATGATTCTTGCTCATTCTTGAGGGAAACAAGAGAGGAGATCTAGATCAACATCTCCACCAATCAATCTCTCCTCTAAGTGAGGGGAGCATATTGGATCTAGATCTTGGGATTCATTTGTTGCTTCCTTGCTCTTCCTCTCATCTTCCTCCATAGCATTAGTTGCTTTGGTGGGATTTGAGAGTGAATTGCTTTGAGCACTTCTTGTGTTCTTGCCATTGCATTAGGTGCATCGGTTTGAGTTCTCCACGGTGATTCGTGGAGGTGAAGTTCGAGAAGTTCATTACTCTTTGTGGTTCTCGTTGCCTCGTGGGTTAGTTGTAACCCTAGGAGGCCTTTGTGAGTTCCGGAGCTTTATCTTGTTGCTAAGCTCCGGGACATTGTTGGGAGGCTCCAACTCATTGTGGAGTTCCTCAACCTTGGTGTATCGGTTTGGTCAACGCCTTCAAGTCGACCTCATAGTGGAACGAGCCAATCCCTCACGGGTGAAGCTCACGGAGAATAGGGTGAGCACATCGATGCTATTGGAGTGCCTAGGAGGCTCCACACCCCTCCAACGTAGACGTACTTCCATTGGGAAGGAACTACGGGAAACATCTCCTCGTGTCCACTTTGCGGTTACTTCTATACCCAAACCCTTTACTTATGCATTTACCTTTGTGATAGCCATCGAGCTTGAAGTTATCTATATTGCTATCACATAGTTGTTAATCTTGCTTAGCATAAGTTGTTGGTGCACATAGGTGAACCTAGCTCGTTTAGGTTTTGTGCTTGATAAATTAAATGCTAGTTTTATTCCGCATTTATTCAAGCCTAAACCGTAATTATTTTAAAACGCCTATTCACCCCCCTCTAGGCGACATACTCGTTCTTTCAACGGTCCTGCTTGGTGAGAGTTATCTTCAGTCCGTATGCCGATCGCCAAGTCGGGATGCGCCATCCGAGCACGCAGACTTGTCGCGCGCCGCGCGCGACCACGGCACCGCGTTGAGATCGAGCACCGGCGACCGGCGTGCGGCGCCGTACGCTCTCTTCGCCGCCCGCGCCGTCAAACTTTGAGATCGAGCGGTCGCGTGTGGTGGGGAATCTGGGGCGTGGTTCCAGGAGGAGGCGGCGCACGGGAGAGCTGGTGGGGAATATGGGGTAGCCGGATATGGCTAGGGTTTTCGTGGCTCTTATATATGGCTGGTGGAGTGCGGGTTGAATCTACACTTTTTCAGGGGCTAAAATGCAAAACATCCCGTGCTTTGACAAGTTGACCCGCACGAATCTCTAACAGAAAATGGATGGTAGCGATAGTCCGGGGGGGCCATCCTACTTGTGTAAAATCCGCTCTCCTTCCGGTTCGATCGATCGGCGTCGGCGGAATGTATAAGTAGCCCCGCCGGCCAGCACTTCCAACGATCATCACGGCACCTGGACACTTGCATAGGTAGTAATCTGTAGCCGGCAGCACGTACATACTCTCTTCCGGCGAGAGGCGGACAAGTTCACGGCAATGCCTTCTTCTTCGAGGACGATGAGGGCCGTGCAGTACGACAAGTACGGCGGAGGAGCCGAAGGCCTGAAGCACGTGGAGGTGCCGGTCCCGTCGCCGAAGAAGGGCGAGCTGCTGGTCAAGGTGGAGGCCGCCAGCATCAACCCGCTGGACTGGAAGTTCCAGAAGGGCAACGGGCGGCCCGTGCTGCCCAGCAAGTTCCCCTGCATCCCCGTCTGCGAGCTCGCTGGCGAGGTCGTGGAGCTGGGCGCCGGGGCCACCGGCTTCAGCCCTGGCGACAAGGTCATCGCCGTCAACTTCCCGGTAAGTAAGAACGCACGCACGCGCGCGCGAGGCAGCTCGATCGTTGCTCTGTTCTGGTGATTTCCTGAGTGCTGACGTTTGTTCGATGTTTTGTTTGTTGTCAGGGTAGCGGCGGCCTGGCGGAGTACGTGGCTGTGTCGGCGTCGAACGCGGCGCTGAGGCCACCGGAGGTGTCGGCCGTCGAAGGCGCGTGCATTCCCATCGCGGCGGCGACCGCGCTCGTCGCGCTCAGGAAGGCCGGGGTGGGCCTCGACGCCGGCGACGGCCCCGCCAAGAACGTGCTGGTCACCGCGGCCTCGGGCGGCGTGGGCAGCTTCGCCGTGCAGCTGGCGAGCCTCGCGGGGCACCACCACGTCACGGCCACCTGCGGCGCGCGCAACCTAGACCTCGTCCGGGGCCTCGGCGCCGATGAGGCGCTGGACTACGGCACGCCGGAGGGCGCCGCGCTGCGTGGCACGTCCGGGCGGAAGCACGACGCGGTGGTGCACTGCGCGGAGGGGTTCCCGTGGTCGGCGTTCAAGCCGGCGCTGGCGGACGCCGGCGGCGTTGTGGTGGACCTGACCCCGCGCATCGCGTCCGTCGCCGTCGCGGTGCTGCAGTGGCTGTGCTTCTCGAAGAAGCGGCTGCTGCCGCTGATCGTGTCGACGAAGAAGGAGGACATGGAGGCGCTGCTGGGATTGTTGGCGCAGGGTAAGATCCGGGCGGTGGTGGACTCGCGGTACCCGCTGAACAGGGCGCAGGAGGGCTGGGCCAAGAGCATGAGCGGCCATGCCACCGGTAAGATCATCGTGGAGATGATGACAGATGATGCAGAGTGATACTGATGTACCACGTCCGGTGTAACTCAAGTAAATTGCAGTAATGTCAGATTTCTAGTGTGACTGAATATAGTTATTTGTAAGTAAACATAAAGAATTTTATGCAAGCACAAAAGATACAGAAGAGTCAAATGTCTCTCCCGAGCCGCTCCTGTGGGCGGCCGGATGAGAAGGCTTCTGTTATCAAAGGAAAAGAACAAGAAAGAAAATCATCCCTCTTTTCCTCGCTTAAGCCTCTACTACAAAAATCAACAGACCCATAGAGGACATTACAGCACAGGAAAGTAACCCCCAAAGAAAGTCGCACGCATGCAGTTATTAGGGAATGGGATTTTCAGAGGTTGAACCGAGTCCTGAAGGGTCAATCCATCAGACGCCGCACTCCAGGTCGCCACCATATGGGTATGTTTATGGAGATTGAACTAGAAAAAAATGCTTGATGTAGTTATGAAGATACCGAATTCGATTATTACAATCTAGAATAAAAGATGCAGGCATGTTCTAGAAATCCAACAGCTAAAATGATGCATTATTGATCTGGCTTGGTTCATTAGCTCGATTTGAGGGAGTCGCTGGCGGCCGGAGTGCCCCGAACACGGCTTCCGTCCTCGATCCATCCAACACGGCTTCCGTCATCAGTCATGTCCTTCGTTGTCAACCATGCGGCGAACTGGTTCACCGTCGACCTGCGTCCCCCGGTTTTCTTGAAGTTGGCAGCTCCAGGACCTCCGGTTACAACTCTCAGCGCATCATGCGCTCTAGTGCCTTGCGAGGGATGCGCGATGCTGACAGCGACTTGTTTTAGTTAGAAGATTCTGGTATAGAACCGAGGAAAACAAAAGGCCAGCGCTAGGCGTCAGTCGGTTGTAGGGAGGCCTCCCTACAGCCGCCTTCGGAGCCGTTAGATTCACTTAAGTGAAACGATCTCGCGCGTCCGATCTATGTAGCAAAAATGTTTCGCGTGTAGCACATTGTGTCTGTATGCAACATCGCATGTAGCAAAAAAATTCAGAAAAATGCTGCGATTCGATAAATGTAGCAAAAAAAAGTCAAACACTACATTTTTTCGTAGCATGTAGCACTGGTGTAGCAAAAATTCTTAGATGTGTAAAATTTACGATTGTAGCAAAAAATGTTGTAGCACTTTGAACAATGTCATGTAGCAAAAACCAACAACATATGAAACAAATCCCAATTTATCTCCAACAAAACGTGAAAGAGCATGTCACCGTTTGCTACATTTTCAAAACACTCATGTAGCAAAAAACACTTATGTTTGTAGCATGTTGAAACACCGTATGCAACATCTGCATACCTTGATTTTCACTCACATCCAGCTTCAACCATGGAGCCACTGCCATGACCGATTCGAGCTCACCGGACATGAATCCGCCTTTGGAGACACTTCCGGCGACGAATCCGCCACACCAGAGACTAGGCGCCGCCAGATCCGGTGAACCCGACGAAATCAACTCGCGGTTCATCTTCTCCAAATTCTAACATGGCGTCCAGCCGTCCATGGCAAGCTCCTCCCCGGCCTTCAAAATGATGCATGTGGGAGGCACGACAGCCGGCCTGGTCAGAATGCGACGGCAGGAGGCCGGTGCGGGACCGACGCAGGGGCAGGGCTGGCCGGAGTGGCACTGGTCGGAGCTAGGCGAGGCGAAGGGCTTTCCGGCCGGAGAGCTTGGCGGCGGGTCACGGCCATGGTCAGCTGGAGGAGAAGGCGGGGAGACAGTGAAGCTCGCGAGCTCCGTCGGGTGGGTGTCGCTGGTGGGGAAGATGGTGTGGAGGAGTCCGACGGCACGGTGAGGTCCTAAAGCTGGAAGAGGAGAAGCCGAGCGTGGGCTGGATCGAGAAAAAAAAGAGCGACAAGGAAAGGATGGAGCGTGCTGCACGGAGCAAACCACCGACTGATGGATCAGTCGGTTGGAGAATAGCATTTCCCGGAAAACAAACACAAGAGAAGAAATCGTGTTCAGTGTAAGTTACCTGTCGCAGCGGGGCACGGGCGTGTTGCGGCCGTTGATGTTGAGCATATTAGAATCGGTATACGGTGTTTGTACCGTATTGTACAAGGACTTGTATTGTACTGTACCTGTCATTATATAGAGAGATCAAGCGGAGAGCACGTAGCTCTACCGAAAACCTAAACCAAACTTGGTATCAGAGCCATATTGGCATCTGTTTTCCGCCGCCGCCGCGAGTCTCATCCGCGCGAGTCCGCGCAAGTTCATCCGCGCGTGAGTTCCATCGCTGCAGCGCGAGATAGCTTTATCCGCGCCGCCGCGAGTCTGCCGCTTGCCGCGCGAGCTTCCTCCGCGCCGCCGCTCCGCGAGTCCCGTCAATCCTTCCGCTCCCACGCCGCCGCAATGACAAGCTCGCTCCAGCTCTCCACGTCCGTCGGTCCGATCGTCTCCGCCTTTGCTGTGCCCACTCCGTCCGCGATCGCCCAACCCACCGTTCGCCTTGACTCGAGCAACTTCATGCTCTGGAAGGGGCTGACCCTCCCGAATCTCTCCGACGCCGGCCTTCATGGCTATCTTGATGGCACCATGGCCGCACCTGCAAAGACGGTCAAGCAAGGAGCGGAGGAGGCCGCTGTAGAGGTTCCAAACCCGGACTACTCCGCATGGTGGGTCACGGATCAGAGGGTACTCGGCCTTCTGCTTGGCTCCATGGAGCCCGACATCGCCTGCCAGCTCATTGGCTGCCAGACTGCTTCAGCGGCGTGGTCCGCTGTCCACACCATGTTCGGCGCACAGAGTCGCGCCAACGTGCGGCACATCCGTCGCCAACTCCAGTCGCTGCGGAAAGAAGAGCTGACCGCGGCGCAGTACATGCACAAGATGAAGTCCCTCGCCGATTGCATGGCGGCAGCCGGAGCCACCGTCTCCGATGAGGAGCTTGTGGACTACATCATCACCGGCCTCGGTCCCGCGTTCAATGTGATCGCGGCATCCCTCACCGTTGGTAATCGCTCGGTGTCCTACTCCGATTTTTACTCCCATATTCTCTCGTTCGAGGCTCTCCAGGCACAACAACTTCAGTCCGCGGAGTGGACGTCCTCGGCGAACGCTGCGTCGCGGCCTGGCCCCTTCAACAATGCCGGCCATCCGCGCCCCTCGGAGTATGCTCCCGCCCCGTATGGCGGGGGTCGCCCTGCTGGGAACGGTTCCTACCAGCACGGGCAAGGTCGCCCGTATGATGGCGGCAATGACCGCCAGAACTACGGCGGGTACGGTGGTGGAGGTGGCGGTGGCAACCGCCCTAACGCCACGCAGCAGTCCGGCGGCAATAGGCGCAATGGCAAGAAGCAGCGCCCTCGCTGCCAACTCTGCGGCTACTGGGGGCATGAGGCTCCCGCTTGCCGCCGCTACAACCATGATCTCCGCGGCAACAACTACAACAACAACAACACCCAGCGTTCCGGCAACGCTGCATCCACAAGCTCTACCGCACCACCTCCCTGGTTGATGGACACCGGGGCTACAGACCACTTCACCAACGATCTCGAGCGCCTCCACTATCACGAGCGCTATGGCGGGAAGGACAATGTTCAAGTGGCAAATGGTACAGGTTTGTCTATTTCGCATATTGGTTATTCGAATTTAGCCGGTTCATCTATTCGATTGAATAACGTCCTTCATGTTCCTAATATTAGTCAAAATCTCCTCTCTGTTTATCACCTTGTGTCTGACAATGACGTTTTTGTTGAATTTCATCGTCATTTTTTCTGCGTCAAGGACAAGGCCACGAGGAGAATTCTTCTTCACGGTAGAAGTCAAGATGGGCTTTATCCGATTCCATATAGTCGAGCATCACTCCCATCTCGCTAGGATAGCTCCAGTGTCAAGGTCACGTCATCCCAGTGGCATCAGCGTCTCGGTCACCCCTCAAATAATGTAGTGCAAACATTGTTAAGCACCATGATTTATCTTGTTTACCATCACCCAACAATGTGTTAGTTTGTGATGCTTGTCAACGTGCAAAGAGTCATCAACTTTCTTATAGTGCATCTCATCGTGTTTCTACTAAACCTCTCGAGTTAATCCATTCTGATGTTTGGGGTCCTGCGCTTGCATCTTCTGGTGGTTATAAATATTATGTTAGCTTTTTTGATGACTACTCTCGCTTTTGCTGGATTTATCTTCTAAAACACAAGTCTGACGTTGAGCAAGTCTTTTATGCCTTCCAGGCTCATGTTGAACGCCTTCTTGACGTCAAGATTAAGGCCGTTCAGTCGGATTGGGGTGGTGAATATCATAGGTTGCACCAATATTTTCAGCGCACAGGCATCTCCCATCGGGTGTCGTGTCCTCACACTTCCCAACAAAACGGTGTTGCTGAACGCAAGCATCGTCACCTTGTC
Source organism: Poa pratensis (assembly GCA_947311845.1). Classification (NCBI taxonomy): domain Eukaryota; kingdom Viridiplantae; phylum Streptophyta; class Magnoliopsida; order Poales; family Poaceae; genus Poa; species Poa pratensis. The sequence continues at coordinate 12,483,710 of CAMZMU010000083.1, read as the reverse complement.
GAGACAGGCCTGTCCCTTCTCGCCCACTCCTCGATTCCGATACGGTTTTGGGATGAAGCTTTCTTGACAGCGTGTTATCTCATAAATCGCATGCCCACGCCTGTCTTAGGAAAAGATACACCTATCCATCGCTTGTTTAACACCCAGCCTAATAATGATTTTCTTCGCACTTTTGGCTGCGCGTGTTGGCCTAGTCTTCGCAAGTATAATGCACATAAGCTTGATTTCCGTTCGAAACTGTGTGTGTTTCTAGGCTACAGTGCTATGCACAAGGGTTACAAGTGTTTGGATCGATCCACGGGACGCATTTATATATCGCGTGACGTCGTTTTCGACGAGTCAGTTTTCCCTTTTGCAACTCCCGGTGTTACGGTCGACATTCCTTCTCTATCCGAAGCGATTAGTTTTCCTTCGTCCGAACCGGCTACGAGTGAACATGTGCGAAATTATGACTTGTCGTACCTTGCTACTAATCATCCGTCCGCAGTTGTTTTTGTGCCGCAGGTGCCCGTTCAACCAGCAGCCTCGCTCGAAGCTGAGAGCAGCGTCTCTTGCGTGCCGGCGATCGACGTGCATGTCGAGCACGTTCCCAGCTCGCCTCCCGACGCATGCACTCAAGCTGGGCCATCGCTTGGTTCGGCCCACATAGTGCAGCCCTTCGCGTCCACGCACGATGCTTCGACCACGTCGCCTGCTTCCACCTCGTCACCAGCTCCCTCGCCGTCACCTGCTTCGACCGCGCCACCAGCTACCACGCCGTCACCCCATGCTCCGTCCGTGCCCTCCAATGCGCCTGGCCATGCTATGGTTACACGCCACCAGGATGCTACACGGCGCGAGAAGATATTTAAGGATGGTACGGTGCGTTACGACCCGCGCCGTCGCGCCTTCTTCGTTGCACCAGCCTCCCATCGCGATGCACTTCGTGAACCTGCCTGACGCGCTGCCATGGTTGATGAGTACTCCGCCTTGTGTCAGACTAACACCTGGAGTCTGGTTCCTCGTCCGCCGGGGATTAATGTTGTTGGCAGTAAATGGGTCTTCAAGACCAAGCACCGGCCAGATGGCTCGGTTGACAAGTACAAGGCGCGTCTCGTTGCGCGTGGTTTTACGCAGCAACAAGGGATTGACTATGGCGATACTTTCAGCCCAGTGGTCAAGCCAGCGACAGTTCGTGTGGTTCTTTCTCTGGCAGTTTCTCAAGGATGGACACTGCGACAGATTGATGTCAGTAATGCATTTCTTCGCGGATTTCTGTCAGAGGATGTCTATATGCAGCAGCCGCCTGTTTTTGAAGATGAACGGTATCCCTCTCATGTCTGCAAATTACAGCGTGCTATCTATGGTCTTAAGCAGTCTCCCCGGGCTTGGTATGCTCATTTGAGTGCTCGTCTTCATCAGCTGGGGTTTACTTCTTCCAAAGCTGATACCTCATTGTTCATTTTCTCTCATGGTGATGTTCAGATCTACATGTTGGTGTATGTTGATGATATTGTCATTGCTAGCTCGAGTCCTGTTGCTGTGGAGCGTTTGGTACACTCTCTAGCCGACACTTTTCCCATTAAAGATCTTGGGGTGTTTGGTACACTCTCTAGCCGACACTTTTCCCATTAAAGATCTTGGGGTGTTGGAATATTTTCTTGGACTTGAAGCGGCTTACACTTCCGGGGGCATGACATTGACTCAACGTAAGTATGCACTTGATCTTCTTCATCGTGTCAGCATGGAGAACTGCAAGCCTACTTCAACTCCGTTGTATCCTTCGGAGCGCCTTGCTAGAAATACCGGTCCACCGTTAGGTACTGAAGATTCTTTCCGGTACCGCAGCATTGTTGGTGGTTTACAGTATTTGACTCTCACACGCCCAGATATTTCCTTTGCCGTCAACAAAGTGTGTCAGTTTCTCGCCCAGCCTACTGAGGTACACTGGGAAGCGGTTAAGCGCATCCTGCGCTATGTTAGAGGAACTCTGAACACTGGTTTGACTATCCACAAGTCTCCTTCTGTGGGTATTAGCATCTTCACCGATGCTGACTGGGCAGGATGTGTAGATGACCGTCGTTCCATTGGGGGTTTTGCGATCTTTGTTGGATCTAACCTTGTGTCGTGGAGCTCGAAGAAGCAGCCTACCGTCTCGCGGTCCAGTACAGAGGCAGAGTACAAGGCTTTGGCAAATGGCGCTGCAGAAGCTATGTGGATTGATACATTGCTCCAAGAGCTTGGAGTTACTCGGCAGCGTGTACCCATTTTGTGGTGTGATAACCTAGGGCGCGACTTACCTAACAGCAAATCGGTGTTTCACGCTCGCACCAAGCACATTGAGATAGATTTTCATTTTGTGCGTGAGCAAGTTGCCGATGGTGCTCTGGAGGTGAGGTTTATCTCTTCTGATGATCAGCTGGCTGATATATTTACCAAACCAGCCACACGACAGATGTTAGACCGATTTAGGACCAATCTAAATCTTGTATGTACTAGTTTAGATTGAGGGGAAGTATTAGAATCGGTATACGGTGTTTGTACCGTATTGTACAAGGACTTGTATTGTACTGTACTGTACCTGTCATTATATATAGAGATCAAGCGCAGAGCACGTAGCTCTACCGAAAACCTAAACCAAACTGAGCAGGCCGCCAGTGCGTATGCCTGCCAAAAAAATTGTAGACATCATACCGGAGCAGCTATCCACAGAGGTAAACCGGGAGACCTCACGGGCGCTCCTCAGCGATCGACGCACGCCGGCCGTCGGATCGGGCAGCTGCCGCGTCATCTGAGCCGTCCGTTTGCGGTAGAATTTCACCTTTTGATGCGCCGTCCTGGTGTGTGATTGAGGGGTAGTATCGACAGAACCACCGTGAAAACCCTAGCCTGCTCCCCGCACTCGCGTCTCCGCGCCCTTTTGCCTGCGCCGCCGCCACCCTCCTCCGCCCCTCCGGTCTCTTCTCTTCCACTCGCGCCGCCGCCCTCGTGCTTTCATTCCCGCTGCCCTCGCGCCGCCGCCGCGCGAGCGCTCTCTCTCTCTCTCGCATCAGCAGCAGGCGCCAGAGTGAGGGACGACGATGCGCGAGCTTCGCGTTCACTCCTATCCAATCCCCTCTCGCGTAGTCGCGTTTGCTCCTCCCGCCGCCATCGTCCTTCTCCTCTCCACCACGCCAAGACCATCGTCGTCCTCGCCTCTCGGCTGCGCATGGCCTTCTATCGGTGCCTCGACGAAGCCCAGCCGTCCACGCCTACACCTTGCCCCTCGGCGGCGCAGGGATGTAAAGACAAACAAGGATGAAGAGAGAATGGAGGAGCTGGAGCCGCCGATGTGCTCCACCCCCAACCTCCCCTGTCTATTCTCCATCCCCGGCGCGGCAGGCGGTCAGGCTCGGCCTCCTCCACCCCACCCTTCTTCGCCGGGCACGGGAGCAGAAGAGGGCGCGGTCTTCGTGGGAAGGAGGCGCAGATGTGGGGCCCCGATCTGTTCACAACGCGGTCGTCCTCAACCTTGACTAGCACAAGCCGCCGGTACGAGAGGGGGACGCCCAGGACCTGAGGTAAGTCTCCTTTTCTGCATCCTCCGCTCGTGCCTTTCCATGGGGCTCTAACCCCTTTTGCTCAGTGATAGACCAATCGTGGTCCAGTGAGAATTGAGGGAAGAAATGGCACCAGATTTGTGGGGAATAAGAGATTGAGGCGGAAGAAGAGGAGACCTCCGGCCGGCGCACCGCGTCCTAGCTACTGCATGCAGCTTCCCTGAACTACCAGGGAAAATACGCGAGGTGTACAGGACACCTGAGATGAGTTTCCGGCTCACCAAATTGGCCGTACAGTCCGGAGAAGCTGACTGTTGGATAAGGTGACTGTTTTTTATGCCCGTTAATTGCTGGGTCCAGAACATTTCCCTTTTTGTGAAAAATATAGTTTATCTACTACTTATTACGTACATAAGACATTGTTATTTCATTGGGCTTACTGGATGTGATATTCCATATCATGAATAATGAAGATATTGGATGAAGTATTAGATAATATTATATTCTACCTTGAAATATTAACTTGTGGTTTCATATAAATGTTAATATTATGCAAAGGATGCCATGAGGCCGCTGGTGGTTGCCAATGTACAGAAATTACCAATCCCAGCTCGATATCGTCTTCATTTAATTTATTAGTCTCAGGTCATTGAAGATTTAGTTTCTTTCGTCTTCCTTCTTTCTTACATGCCATGAATCAAAGACTTCTTATTTGACTATTAGTGGTGCCTCCTGATAGTTCCATCCGAAAGTCGCTAAATGTTTGATCCCGCATCAGTCCATTTTGTGAATAACTATTTTGTTTTGTTTTGTTTTGCATACATAAGACACTGCTATTTGGTTTGTGCTTACTGAAAGTGATAATCGCACTATAAAGAGTTGGAGATGTTGAATCAAAATAAACCATAATCATTTTTTCTGTTTGTGGTGAAGATAGAATGATACAATTGTTGTGTTGCAGTGAGTTCCAGGTTTTCTCAGTCTATCTCTCTACTAATGATGTTTCATTTATCATACTAGCGAACATGTCAACTTATCATATTACTGCAATTTTTCTTCCTGCTATTTTATTGTGTTAAAAATCTTTGCCTCTCTATTCAGGTGGATAGAAACAATCCAAAATTCAGAAGAAAAGGGTGTATGTTGTTCCTATGATCCTATCACTTATTAGCACCATTTTATATTGGTGTTATTTCACACGGATTTCTTTCCATTGTTTGGTGTTTCTCATTGGAAAATGGATTCAGATCAGGTAACTTTTTATATCTAGGTAAACCGCTTTGTTTCCATTGCCTTTGTTTCTTCGTGGTGCCAAAATCTTAGGTGATCGTTGGATTAAAATTGGGCACGCAAGAATTTTTTTGCTTGATGTATTTCTGTGATTTTATTAATAGTCATAAATAAAGATGTGATGCCATCTTAGACTTTTAGTTCTCGATCTGTTCTTTCTTCTGCTTGAGGGTGTATGGCCAGAGAGTTTTTTGTTTCAATTTGCATCTAGGTTGAAAAATGAATGATATTAGTGTGCTCTTTTTCTCATATCAGCATATGCTATGAAACGAAATTGTATTTTTCTTATGATGGCAAGATAGTTAAAAGTTTCTTTAGTGTTTTTCAATTATACTATTTTGAGCTATCCCTTATATTTGTAGTCATTCTTTTTTTCTTGCTTTTGTCCTTTTAAGTCATATCCATGTGCTCATCGCCTCTATTTTTATTTAATTGTATTTTGGCTCAGAGATAATTATGACAAGTTGACATTTCTAGGTATTGAGCCACTCCATGTGATTTAGCTTAGTTTTCTCCTTCAAAACTGCAACCTGGTGTAGGAGATGGCATGACGCTGTGAGAGTTACCAGTGATCTCAGAGGTGAGCTCTTTATGCAATTTTTTCTAAGTGCACTTTGTTTCTCCATTTGCAAGGATGACACCATTTTAGCGCGTCTGAGTTTTCTGCGCTGATCGATCTGAAGCTAAGTTTCATGTTGACTGATTACTTAAGGGCGCTCTGATTCATATGCAGGTTGATTGCTATATATCGATTTGATCCTAGATTTTGTGCTGGATTCATGGGAAATGCTCAGCCTCAAGAGAGATGCATGAAGGGCGGGATCTCACTATGGGAACTTTGGGTGTTTCCAATGGAGGCAAGAAGGTTTACTGAAGTACATTCGGGAGCTTTGATTAAAAGTGTGATCAGCCATCTACCTCCAACATGAAGGTATCCCATCTATTTTTTTTTCCTTTTTAGATCATGGTTCTTGTGGTCATGGAGCATAACAATCTGTTTTTGTTTAGCTTGAATTAAAGTCGTTTTACCTTTTTTTTTTGAAAGACTATGGTTCATTATCCAAATTCAGATAACTAATGATTTCTTCCTCGCATATATAAGCAAGTCTCTCCACAAATGGTTGTGTTTTTAAAATAAACTTTAGTTCATATATGTGAACCAATGATTTTGGTTCTATATAGCTACACTGCAATGATGCCTTTCTTCATCTGTTGGTTGTATCACTTTTAGCTATGCACAAATATCTCATAATATTTAGTTTCAGTCAAAAAAGGATGCTATTTCATTTTATGGGTTGACTTTAAGATCATTTTTCAATGTTGTATCTATCTGCTTTAAAAAGTATACTACATAATTTCCCAATTGAGGGAGGATAATTTGCTTTTTATCTACAATATCAAAGGATTACCCAATCTAAAAAACTTGAATGACTAGGTTGATTTCAGTGGGGTTTCATGCAAATTGTGTATGCCATTCTGGTTTGATTTATAGCATGCTGGTTTAAATTATATCATGCAACAACTTACTATGTTATGATACTTATACTTGCATTCTTGGGTAGTAACTTTTTTTTAAGGATATAGTTATTAGAACAAATCTACCCTGAAGGAAGCATTCACTATACGATGTTTACAATCCAAGCGTATGTATATGTGAATCAGTTACAATCCAAGGTCTTTGTTACTAGGTATATTCATAGCTGAACATTTGAACATTAGCAGCTATGTGGTATAGTTTGGTTACACAGCAAAATAGCTTCGGTGTGGATTATCTTCACGAGTTTTTCATCTGTTACGGTCTCTCTACCTGTCCCGGGAGGTCCCAGGACGAAAAGACATTGTAGGTGATGTCTATACAGACTTTTTCTCTTAAGTACTAAGATTCCATGTATTTAAGCTAGCGAGCATATTGGCGCTGAAAAATAATATAGCCGAGGAAATCAACAATGGTGCCTACTGATGTTAGAGTACCTCAGCTCTCATTCTAAATGCTATCATTGTGCACGATATCCTCTCACACCGGCTGCTTCTAAAGAAGGGTGCTCTGATTGTGCTTCTTAGGAATATAAGTCTGTTTGCACACGTTTGATTAATCTTGGATCTTGCTGGTGTCTTAAAGCGTAATGACAGGGTAGGATGCCTAGCTTCTTTGCTTATATATACTGTTTATTCTCCCATGTTTACTTCCACCTTTATTTTGTGAGGGACACGCTATGTCTGTCTTTTGTGCACTGTATGCTCGACTAGATAGTCACGTTTGTCATGTTTTTGTCTATTTGTGCTGCTTGCGAGCCTATCATTTTGTTTGCCTTAGTTAGCACATGTATATCCAAAGCATTTGCTATTGTGTCTGTTGTGCTGTATTATTTTTCAGTTATTTATTTGTCTAACATTGTGTTCTCTTTTTCTATGTCTAGATGTAGATCAATCCATGATTGACTTCAATCCGAACATCTGCCACTGGACGATTCAAGTCTACGTCTGTGGCAACATTGTGGAGGCACGCATGGTGGGCCTATAAAACACTGACATGGTGTTCCTAGACATACATGTATAGAGTCGTGTTGTTTTTACTTCCTCAGGTTGTAGTCCTATTATCTATGAATTATTCTTTACTCATTTGTTTCAGGGAAACCATATGTATGTTGAAATTTTAGTGGAGTGTCATGACCAGTTCATAGAAAGGTTTATGGGCTAAAAAGGTTTTCTGGTTTGTCCAAGAAACACAGCTACAGAAGGCCAGTTCATGATCAGATTTAGTAGATACACATATGCTAGAGATGATTGATACACTCATGGATTATCCCCTATACACCTCTGCTTCGACTCCAATTGATGAGCTCCCAAGGCCTTCCAACATGCCAGAAACTTTTAGAGGTACTCCTTACTACTCTATATGTTTTTCCTTCATTCAGTTAGGTATTTTCATTTTTCCGAGGGTACCAAGATACTTAATTCCTTGCTATCGTTGTTCATGTTATCCATACTCATGTAACTTTTGTTTTCTCTATTATTTAAGTTAATTCCTTGCATCTTGGTACTTCTATTACGCCTTCTAGGACAGAAAATGCACCTTCATTTATGCGAGGTTTTTAGTTAATCTCATATTTGTGCATTATACATTCTACAATTAAGAATAAAGAGTTTCACACAATATAATTCCTAGGTTTTATCCCACTCACAGTTCTTGATTTAGCTATCCACATTTTGAGTGCCAAATAGTGCCTTTTGACCTTGAAATGCATGTAAGAGTAAATACTTTAAAGCACATGATTATCCATGTTTGATAGGAGTACTTCCTTTTAAAATGACAACCTCTTTTATCCTGTTACTTCTGTTAAACCTTCTAAGACAAACAATTCACCATTCTCTATTTATAAGAGGTTGTTAGTTTATACTTTAAAGTGCACGCACAAATTATCAACGTTTGATAGAAGTACTTCCTTTTAAAATGACATCCACTCTTATCCTGTTACTTATGTTGGACCTTCTAAGATTTTTTTTGCCTTACTATGTTTTTATGAGATTGTTAGTTAATGTTGTGTATGGTTTCGAATCTAAATTGAAATCAACTACCAAGGCATTGTCCTTTGGATTATTTCCCATGTCGTTGCTTCTTTTACGTTCATGTCTCTAATCTGATTATGTGTTCCTTATACAACTAAGAATGATGTAACTATCTATCGTCTGAGTGCGAAATAGCACCTTTCGGCTTTGAAATGCATGTTTGGCTGGTTCTAATTGTTAACCGGATACTACTTTCCACAGTCTATTCTATCTAACATTGGAGAACTTAAGATATGGAACTATATTTACTTACATTGTCACCATCCTTAGTAACTACACTGTGTTGCATCTGATTACTAATTCCATCCTTATTTCTCTGTCTCACATGGAGTTTGTCGAGATTCCAACCAATCTCTTGCTCGAGGAGTTGCTGAAGAAGTTGCGTCTCCCCTTAAAGACCTATCTATCCTGAACCTGTAATGCCACTGCTATGTATAGTATATATTTCACCACCATGTCATATAATGTTGTTTATCATACCATTATAGAGTTTGAATACCGGTGATGATTGTAGATGTTGCAATGAAGAACCGACCAATGTGTTTTGCTCTAAACATATAATGCCACTGCTATATATAATAGTTGTTGATGATCGTGTCATATTAAGAATGTTATAAGGTTTTGCAAATTGAAAACCAGTGTCAACGGCGGGTGGCGCGCGGCAAGCCGCGCCAGGGAATCTAGTTTGTCTGAACTCTGAACAAGAGGGGATAAAACTTGCTGGTTCCTGAAAATCATCGTAGGTTTGTTATTACCTCCCTGATTTGTCGGGAACAGGGCAGCTTGTGCCGGTGCGACGCCCATCTGCCCTTGCAGCATGGCTACGACATCATACAGGTCAGCTATTTTTCTGAACGAAAGGGGGTAAAATCTGCTGGTGAGTTCGGTATTACCTCCTTGATTTGCCTGGAAGTAGGCAGCTTGTGCCGGAACGACGCACCTCTCCCATTGCAGCTTGGCTAGGAGGTTTTTCATCCTCTGGGTTTCCATGTCCACTGGTTTGCGACCACCCACTGGATCATCACTGCTATTGCTTGGGAATCGGGCTGCTGTGGTGCTGCCTGCTGTATGGGAAGATAAGAAGAAGAGATTAGTTCGGCCGTTCTTGATTCCACGAGTAGAAAGAAAGAAATCGCACACCAGGTTTAGATCTGAGGAAAACGCTGGTGAAAAAGAACAGCTTACAGCGGCATAGACCCCAAAATAAAAATTAAATATAAGAATGTCGCAGCGCTAAACATTAGGTAGTTCTTACGATCCGGCAAATTACCCGTCTGCCGCCTGGCGCCATTTGCATGCCGGTGCAGCATGAGTTCACCTCCTCTTCCGCCATGCCTTCTTCGTCTGGCCTATGAGTCAGTGGTGTTGAGGGGAGCTACTAATTTCTTCTTCTTTTTATAACAGGAGCTACTAATTTTCTTCGCTGCACTATATCTCAGTAGCGCGATGAATGGGAGGGCAATATATAGAGGGTGGACTGAGTGAGTGAGGCCACGACGAACCGCTTGCTGACCCGTGCAACTTTTTTTTGCATCAATTTTTTTGTTTTGTTAAGTGTCCGCACGCTCACATACACGAATATACACTCATGCCTATGAACGTAGTCATCCATCTCTGAAAGATTGATCCGGCATATCAGGTCTTGAGATTAAGGAATTCGCCACAGACGACTCACGGTCGATGAGAATATCAACACTAGCTGAAAATTATTTTGTCTAAATAAGAAACACCGGTGTTAAACCTGGTGTTTAAACTCTGGTGGATAGGATACAACCACCCTCCTAACTATCAAACCACATGTTGTTAACCAACTTTTGCCACCGTCTACCATTACAGTTTGCTCCGTCCCTATCTTTCCCTACGCGTAAGTGTCCTCCAGTACGGCGGTACCTGTCCCTTTTATTTTTGTGTTTGAGCTTCCATTTGTCAGTTTGTTAGAGCATGTCCATCAACGCCAATAGCCAACACAAAAAAGCCTCACACCAGCCCTCCCAATAGCGACAAAATTGCCGGACAAAATTGCCGGACTAGACGAATAGCGTGTCCGGCAACCCGCTTCGCCCTCCAACCAAAGAGAGAAAGTGGGAGTGCCGGCAACTGCGGCAACGCAACCACGTTGGATCCTGACGGGCAGAACCGGTGTTTCATTGGCATAGACGACGTTTGTTTTACTTTACCCTTCCCCTAACCCATTTTTCATTCTCCCGCCTGCTGCCTCCCCGTGCATCTCGTTCCCGCTCTTCCCACCTTGTTGTCAATGATGCGTCCCACAAAAAATTCCAAAAAAATCCTGCTTGTTGTCAATGATGCATCCCACAAATATGCAAAATCTTAATTTGAAATACTTTATATTTTGTGCTACACAAAATGATAAAATCTTGTATATTTTATAGATTTAAGTGTGTACATTTAAATCCACACATTTCTCATTTTTTTCGAGCTCTGAATATAAAGTATTTTAAATCGAGATTTTGCACGTTTTTGGATAAATCATTGACAATATGCAAAAAAAATCAACTTTTTTATAACTTATAAATATGATTTTTGAACTATTTTTTATAGAGGGAGGGAGCGAGAAATCTCTACTCCAAAGAATGTCTCTACCTCCCCGATTATGTTTTTCCTTTATTTTATATATGGTTGTTTGGCTTGGATGCGAAGAATGGCTTGAGGGGAGCGTGCAGTAAACACGGACACACGGTGTAACAAAGTCAAAAGGCTACTCGTAGGGGGTCAGGGGTGGCGTCCTGTCTGGACGGTGCAGGAAGCGTGCTCTAGTCATTTTAGATTTTTTTTGCGGGGATAGTCATTTTAGATTAATGGGGATATGATTTATTTCCTAGTTGGTGTTTAGATTAATAAGATCTCACTGATAAAACTGACTTGACTCGTTTCACAGGCCCTATGATCAGAATAAAATGGTATTTCGTACTATGTTTCTACCAAGACTTGGTAACTAAGTCAGTTTACTTTAATTTGGTATTAAAATGGCCAGATTGCAACCGGATATAAAGATCATTTGCAAATGTTGATATATATGATCATGAAACTATTGTACCAGCTTGCCCGTAACTAGCAAAACAACTAATGAATCTATCATGGTCTAAGCTCCTCCATGACGACTAATTAAGAGCATCTACATAGAAAACCTAAAATGGAGCCTGGCCTGCATGGTGCCCTTTTTTTTCCAAAAAACCGAAATCTATTTTTTTAGTTTTAAAAATTCGAGAAAACAATTTTTGATGTAGATATTATCGAGATATACAATCTTGCAATTTTTCAACTCCAAATTCGTTGTATTTTGGGTTGCAAAAAAAAAGATAAATGGTGGATCTGGGTGGTGAACAATACACAGTTTTTTTTTTAAACAAATACCCGATTATCTTTTTGTACGGCACAAAATATAACGAATTTTAAAGTAAATTTTACACGCTTGTAGATCTCGACACTATCTACATATGTGATTTTTTTGTGATTTTTGGAGAGCAAAAAAAATGTCATTTTCAATTTTTTCAAAAAGGGGCTCCGTTTAGCCCGGTTTCCAAAAATCCACTCTCCATGTCCACCGTCTACCAATAGCATTAACTACAGGCTACTTTACGCGTCGGCATGAAAATGGTCCCATCTGTCGCCCCATTATTCATCAAAATTGCCGGACAGGCCGAATACCGCGTCCGGCAAGCGTGCTACACGCTCGGTCCACAGTGGGGAAGTGGGAGTGCCGGCACGGGAATCTACGACACATCGGAAACCGACAGGTGGGTACCTCACCGCAGTGACCCAGACATTCCTTTTCTTCCTCGCAGTCTCTTCCATGCTCGTCTCCTATCCCACCTTCACTGAATCGTCGCCGCCACCGACCCGTTCCGACGTTAATCTACCCCCCCCCTACGTCTACCACTCTTGCCACAGCCCTCCCACGCTACGTCCGTCGCTCTCACTGTTGTCTCCTCTCGACCTCCATCAAAAGTGTTTGGAAACTCACGCCGGTCTCGCTTCCGTGGGCATAACAGCAAGGGGTCTGACTTCCCCCTCCGTGTTTGGTTAGGTTTGGGCAGTACCTTTTCTTTGCTCGCTGACTCATTGGGCACTACATTTCCGGCCAGGACCACCTCGCGCGCAAGATGTTCCATGCTTTGCAAAGGTTTCTTTTTTTCTAGATTTTTGTTTGATTAAAATTGCATTGTTCATGTGGTTATTTAATTACCTATTTAAATTTAATAGGCATGAATAGCGACGACGAGCTGGTGATGGTCGGTGCAATGCTCCAAGCCCATGTCACCGCAACTGACGAGACTGATGAGCACTTGGCGATCATCACTTGTCTTGTTGTCAGATTTTGCCAATTTCTAGTGCGACTGAAATATACTCCAGTTATTTGTAAGAAAACATGAAGATTGAACTAGACCATATGTTTCATATTTTTTTTCCAACCGGGCATTTCCACCTCTTTCCATTAGTACGGATACTATATGCTTCTTATAGTGATGAAAACACCAGATTCAATTATTACAATCTAAAAAAGATGTAGAAATGTTCTAGAAATCCAACAGCTGAAATGATGCATTACTGATCAGGCTTCGTTCATTAGCTCGTTTTCAGGGAGTCGCTGGCGGCTCCGTCATCGATCCTTCCAACACGGCTTCCGTCATCATTCCTGTACTTCAGCCCTTTCTTCTTCATGTTCCCCCTGATTCCCTTCGTCACCGTTTTCCCGGTCGCCTTCTTGCAACACTTCACCAGAGAGTGGACAAACTTTCGCTTTGCTTGAGCGATGGTTTCTTCGCTGGCCGTCTAATTGAAATGTTAACAACCAACCAAGTGAGTAAAATGCTGTATTTTCAGTTTCTGATAGAAAAAGAATGTTTGCAGTGCTAGAGGGGGAATGCTGGCAAACTAACCACGAACTGATTTTCCTTGGGGATGCCGTAGAAGGTGGCATAGGCACCGGTGTCTAGCCTGTTGTCAAAGAAATGGCGTGATGATGTTTTGCTTAGCACGATGCAGCACAACATAGGGCGAAACTACTCTTTCTGTTTTTCATATGATAGAAGAGGAATTCAGGTAGGTTTGTGCTTACGGGTGTAGTCCTGGCTGATGGTCAAGTGCCACCTCGTACTTCCAGCCCTGGACCTCCAGCTTCTTGTTCGTCAGTGCCGAGACGTGTCTCAGAGCTCGCTCAGTCAAACGGACGCACATCGGGCCGTACTGGGCCATGACATCCGCGTGTGGCTCGGCCGACAGCGCCGGGTGGATCAGGCTTGATGTACTCTTCAGGAGGTCGATTGACAGTGCGGCCCATCCTTCTTCCAGTCGCAATGTCGCGACGATCTGCAGATTCATTGAGAAGAAAATCATGGCGGCAATGCCGTCAGCTACCATTTGGTACGTATATGATTTACATGAAGAAAAAAGCTCCGTACGTATGTACCCTTGTGCAGTCGTCCATGTAGTAGTAAGCAAGCTCCGGGTCCGGGGCGAGGAACAGATCGATGCACGTCTTCTTCTCAGGTGTCGCACTATAGCTCGCCACGCCCGGCATCATCGCGCGTTCCGCCCAGGTCCAGTTCACGAAGTGGCATGTGCCGCGACGCCCGTCCGGCGCCCTCTTCTTGGCCTCGTCGAGCCTCTGCATCCTCACCAGCGCGGTCGACATGTAGGGCGTCACGTCCTGCTTCTTCGTCAGGAAGTCCTTGAGGTAGTTCCCGTCCAGCGAGGTCCTTGGGTAGAAGTCGAACTGGACCCAGATGCTGCAGTAAACAGGAAGATTTACATAAGTAGGTTTGTTTTGTGTTTTGATTGTTGAGAGACAGGCCCCATGAGCAAAGAGAAGGCTGTAGTACTCACTCATTTAGCTCTCTTGTAGGCGCCTTCGTCGTCAACCACGCGGCGAACTGGTCCACCGTCGACCCGCCTCCCCTCGATTTCTTGAAGCTAGCAGCTCCAGACCCTCCGGTCGCAACTCTCAGTGCATCATGCGCTCTAGTGCCTTGCGTGGGATGCGCGCTTGTGATGGCGAATAGGCCGCCAGTGTGTATGCCTGCATTTTCTTGCAGACATCATACAGGATCAGCTATGTTTCTGAACAAAATGGGATGAAATGTGCTGGTCCTGGAAGTCATGGCGAGTTCGTTATTACCTCCTTGAATTGACTGGAGGTTGGCTAGGAGGTTGTTCATCCTCTGGATTTCCATGTCCATGCGTGCGCGGTCGTCCCTCATTCTTGCGCACGAGTTGTTCATTGTTTCTTCGAGACTGGCGCAGGCGCTGTTCAGGTTTGCAACCGCACACAGAAACCTCGCTTGAGAATCTGGCTGTCGTGCTGCCTGCTGTAGGGGAGAGATAAGAAGAAGCGATTAGAACCCATGATTTCTGATTCCCATGAGTAGAAAGAAAAATCAGACGGCAGGCTTAGATCTGAGAAAAACGGTGGTGGAGAAGAACAGGCTTGCAGCGGTACAGACCCAAAAAATTAAATATACATGATCTTACTCTCCAATAACTTACCCGTCGGCCGGTTGGCGCCATTGGCGCGCCGGTGAAGCGTGAGTTCACCTCCTCTTCCGCCATTGCCTAATGCCTCCTCTGGAGTCTGGACTGTGAGTTAGTGGTGTTGAGCTAGTACTAATCTTCTTCGCTGCTATATATTCAGTAGCGCCATGAATGGCCAATATATAGAGGGGAAGGAGGGACTGAGATGAAGAGAGGCCATGACGAAGCGCTTGATTGCCCGTGCCCGCTTAGTATTTCGCCGCACCGTAGTTGTTTTGCGGGAGGCATCTTCGGATGCGACTTTTGCCACCACAGTCGAGCATCACGGTTTTCTCCGTCCCTACTTCTTCCCTCCGCGTTTCCTCTTCCCGCTGCGCGCGACCCGTCGTCCTTTCTTCGGATGCGAAATTCGCCATCGTCGATCGACCATAACGTTTTGCGCTCCGTCCTTATCTTCCCCTCGGCGTAAATATGTCCCGGAACGGTCCAAGTGAGCATCTCCATCATTTCCTCTTCCCGCTGCGCGCGCTCTGGCACCCGTCGTCCTTCTTTTATTTTATAAGTTTGAGCTTCCGCTTGACCGCTTGTCATTTGCGTCGTCTCCGCTACGACAGGTTTTCGACATCTCCGTTTCGTTGGTGGCCACGCGACCATCTCCATTCGTCAAGGCATTGTGGGATGCGACTTTTGCCACCGTTGGTGTATAGTTTTAAAAATCTGAAAACAATCGTTCATGTTCTTTATGATATATCCCACAACAGTGCAAAATCTTAATAATTTGTGTTTTGAGCTACACAAAAATGACAAATGTACATATCTGATTATAGTGAACGGAAATAGTGGGCTAACAAGGATGATACCTACGCACCCACATCTGACCATTAAATCATCCTATAGGACATTTTGGACCATCGATTGAGTTAACGCCGTTACCCGGCGAGCACCGGGCGCGCCCACTCTTTTGAAAAACGGTTCTGTTAGGACGACCTACGTGAGGCAAACGTAGGTCAGGCGTGCCGCGCCTGCGTACCACTATTTGGGCCTCTGTCTCACGCATTTCAGTCCAATAAGCAGCAAATATATTTTCTGCTCCAGTTTTTCACATGAACCGAGTCAATAGCCCAACATAGCGCAGCGCCACCTTCTTGCTAAGTTTTTTTTTGTCATTTTTAATGCTGCATACATATTTAAGATTCGTAACAAAGTCGCAAAACTTTTTTCATGAAAAAATGTGAGTTGTTGAAATTTTATGGGTCCGGTTTTTTAACTTTTGCAAATGTGAGTTGTTGTGCCACCTTCTCCGATTTTTTTTTATGTTGCACACGTGTTTTTAAATTGTAACAAACTCGTATGACTTTTGTTGAGAAAACACACGCGAAATGTTGCAAAGGTTTCTGGGCGTTGCTACGAGTTTGTGGGTTATTTGGATTTTCGATGATGTATAGAAAAATGTTGCAAACACGTGGAATTTTTGTTGTATGTGTTCATGATTTTTGTTTACATAGTTGGTGATTTTTGTTGCAAATGAATCTACATAAAAATATTGTTGCTACACCAATTTTTAACCGCTACACACACATGGTTTTTTGTTGTAATAATTTGTGACTTTTGTTGAGTATCTAGTCATTTTTTCTTGTAAAGCTATCTACAGGAGAGAAAAATTGTTTAACGCTTTCTTTTGTACCATTACTAGTTTTTGAAATATTCTGACGATTTGTTTTAATTCTATATTGTTTTGCACGCGGGACAAATTTTTTTTTGCAATAGTCACGAATTTGTAATTAATCCTTGTCTTGTTTTTTCAATCTTTTCTTTTTGGATGACTTCACTTCATTCTTTTATTCTTCTATTTTGAATCCGAAGAAGACGAATACAATCCATTAGAATGTTTTTTCAATTCTTAAATTAAGTAATAAAAATAAAGAAGTAATTAAAGAATGCAATCCTTGTCGAATTAGCAAAGATTTTGCTTCAAAATTCTTTCATTTAATTAGCCGGCCCAGCCTTTTTTCTATGCTCTAATTTTTAGGCCTGGTTTAGCTTGGATACCACTTTAAATTGAATTTCATTTTTCAAAATAGAATTTATCAAAATTTCATTACTCGAGGTTCAACCCAATTCATCTTTTCTTTCTTTTTCCTTCCTATACTAATAAAAGGATTGAAAAGGGTCAAATTTTGTCATGTCACAATGAATTCGATTCCGCGCATAGCAATAACTAAATAAAAAAAGAAACGACAAAGCAAATGGAAATAAACGATTAATTCCTATCAATAAACCTGCTAAAGCACCAAACCATATAGTACTTAGCACGGGTGCTACAGGTTTATATCCCGCATTAAAAATCCTCCTTCCTTATTGGAATACATATATGATCAGAAACTCTTGCCCAAGATTGTAATGCTATATATAAAATGAACCATATAGACGAAATTTTCCTATCCCTTAAAAAGAAACGATGACTCCTTCTTCCTATATATTACCAAGGAAAAGTAATCTTTCTTTTATAGGCGAAATCTATTAGATTTTAGATGTATATAATTCCTTAATTATATGAGAACAAAAATAAGACATGAATTGTGTACAATGGTATTGTACAATAATTTGGAAAAGGGATGTAGCGCAGCTTGGTAGTGCGTTTGTTTTGGGTACAAAATGCCACAGGTTCAAATCATGTCATCCCTACCTATTACTTCATTTCTTCGTTATGGACAGTAGAAAAAGGGCCGATTAAAGTAAAGTGGGTGTGACTTGAATTTGTGGAGACTATACGTACGTGAGATATGTTAGAATAGAAAAATATTTTCATTTTGAATAAATGAAATGTTCGGTAGAATGCGGGTCTCCAAAACCCGGTGTCGTAGGTTCAAATCCTACAGAGCGTGATTCCATCTATTTTATGTCGAAGCAGAGTAAAATAACTTAAGAAAACAAAGTTGAATTGCAACCGAATTTTACCTCCTCTCTGGTCTGGAGGATGTCAATAAAAAAATAAAAATTACTCAATCAAAGATCCAACTGATCTCCATGCCTGTATTGCAAATATGCAGTCACGAATAATCCCGCTAAAGTAATAGGAATTAGGCCTAAGATGATTCCAAATAGAAAAACTTCAATCATTTCTATTTGTTCGAGGGGATAAAAAAGGTACGATCTATCCCTAAATAGTACTCTAAATTATCCACGAATCTCAATGACCATGAAAAGAATTCGTAATTAGTGTGGAAAAGAGTCCTAAAATACCAGGAATCTAAAAGAAAGATTTTTTTCTGAGTTATTATTATTAAGTCAATTCAAATAAGACGTATCTTGTCAGGCCAATAAATAGAGCTGGGATTATAGTTAAAGCAGCTAGTAGAAAACTGAAATAACTAGTTAAAGTAAGCATGAAAGGGTTAAATTCCTTTTATATTTGTGTACTACATATGTTGGTAAAGCACTTACGTAAGTTATGGAAAATTCATCAGTTATTTTAGATAATAATAAAAAATAAAATAGAGTGAGATACAGAAGTGTAAAAGAAAGTGGATTCACCAGATGATACACTAGTCCCTAATTTCGAATCAAGAGATTGTTATGATATTTTTCAATTGACTAAAGTAATATTATTAAGAACTATATAATCTAATCCCATTGAAAAAATAGAATTCGATTTTCAGGTGAATTTTGGAATAAGAGATAAATAAACAATTGAGTTTGAAAAAATCTTTCTATTTTCTATTATTTCTTTTTCAATAGGAGACCCTCTTTTTAGATTGAACAGTGAAATGAGGAATGCATCATACGACTTAGTATAGCTAATCCTTCTATCAATGGTGGGATCTAAAAAATGAAATGTAAGAATGTCACAGCGCTAAACCTTAGATCTTACTATTCTCCAGCGACTTACCTGTCTGCCTCTTGGCTAGTGGCGCACCGGTGTAGCGTGAGTTCACCTCCTCATCCGCCATGCCTTCCTCGTCTGGACTGTGAGTCAGTGGTCTTGAGCTACTACTAATCTTCTTAGCTGCTCTGTATCTCAGTAGCGCCATGACTAGCAAAAAAGGCATTTGTATCCCGAGCTACATGTAGCCTTATATTTTAAAATTTTGAAAATAATATTTTAAGTTTCCAATAATTCTAAATAAATATGGAGGTTGCCAATACCATATCCTACAACTGTGTAAATTTTCAATCCAAATTGTTTTGTATTTTGGGCTACGTAAAAAAGACATTTTCTGACAAGATTTGGATGTGTACTGTTCACACACCAGATCTAATTTTTTGTCTTTTTTTTGTAGCCTAGAATACAGTGTATTTCGGATTAACATTTTGTACACTTGAAGGATATATGCATGGCTACATGTACATATTTTTTCAGAATTTTTAAAAACTTTAAAATTTGTATTTTGAATGTTCAAAATAAAGGGTTATATGTAGTCCGGGCTACAAAACACCATACTGCATGACTGGCCAATATATAGAGTGAAGGCTCATGCCGGAGCGCTTGATTGCCCGTGCCTGCTTGGTATTTCGCCGCACCGTAGTTGTTTTGCGGGAGGCATCTTCGGATGCGAAATTCGCCATCTTCGACCATAACGTTTGCGCTCCGTCCTTATTTTCCCCTCCGCGTAAACATCACCCGGAGGCCGGAACGGTCCATGTGGCCATCTCCATACTCCATTTCCCTTCGCGCTGCCCGCGCTCTGACACCCTCCGTCCTTCTTTTGTTTTATATAGTTTCAGCTTCCGCTTCTCATTTGCGCGTGCTCCGGTACGAAAGGTTTTTCAATTCCATAAATACTCCGTTTGGTGTCCAGGCGACCATCTCCATTGGCCATTGCCGCACGGTAGGTGTTTTGGGTGAGCCTTGGTGGGTTGGGACTTTTACCACCGTCGGTGTCCATGCGGCCGGAGTGGAGATTTCGTGCTCCGAGTTCTACTGATCTAACTATTTTCAAACAATCAAAAGTTAGTTTAAAAAAATCTGAAAACAATCGTTCATATGCTCAATGATACACAATATTGAAAAATCTCAGCGCAAAATACTTTGCGTTTTGAGCTACACAAAAATGACAAATGTACATATCTAGAGTAAAAAAACAAATGTACATATCTAATTATAATGAGCTGTGTATAGTTTCATATCGCCAAATTTTGTCATTTATGTGTAGCCCACAATATAAAAAGTTCTGCAGCGTGATTTTTCAAACTTACAATATACATCATTGATAAGATGCGGATTTTATTTCAGTTTTTAAACTTTTAAATATATTTTATGAATTTTATAAAATTGAGGGATCTCTAGATCTCGGTAGCCAAAATGACTTTTTGATGCGGCCGTCTCTATTTTGTAGTAGCGGCACGGTTTGCTTCCCGCTGCGCGAGCCCCGTGACTAATAATGCTACACCTACCGGGAACGATTAGAGAAGAAAGCCTACGGGTTGACGGAGAACTTGCCTGTGGCAAGATGGTTAGGTGGGTGGTTGTACCCCCAGCCCACCAGAGTTCAAACCCCAGGTTTGACGCTGGTGTTTCTCATTTAGGCGGAATATTCTTTCAGTGGGAGGCGACGTTCCCGTCGACAGCGAGGCGCCCGTGGTGACTTCGTCAATCTCAAGACCCAACCGCCGGCTCAGTCTTTCGGAGGTGCTCATAGGGATAGGGTGTGCGTGTGTGCGTTCATAGGGGTGAGTGTATGCGCGTGTTTGTGAGCGTCTGCGTTGTACTGTGTTTCTCAAAAAAAAAAAAAAAAAAAAAGCCTACGGGTTGACGTGCAGTCCGATGTAGGAAGCCACAAATTTATCAGAGGAAAGTAGGAATTTTTTTATTTGAACAAGGACCCTTCCTTCTAGAGCTGCATTGATGAGTTGTCCAACTAATAGGGAGGCCCTTGAAAGAAAAGAAACTACACACAACTCCCTAACTTTTGCACTGATAACCATCATACAATCAGAAGAAAAGCGATTGAGTCACTGACTATGTTTGAGATGTTGTGCTTCAGCAAGCATCGTTGTCGAAGATTCTCAAGATCCACAACACTAGCTAATATTTGCGGGTTCTCTGCCACGGTGAATGGAGCCGTGGGGACTGTGCTTGTCCTGGGCATGGCGAAGGCTAGAACCTAGCTCTGCTTCCCCTTTACCGCCGCCGCATTGGCCAGGACCGCCTTATCGAGATTGATCTTGTTGGTTTCCTTGACCGACGGGCATCTCGGACGGGGTTTTCAACCCGTTCTTATTTGTCGGCGGTATCAACGTCGCCTTGCCACTGTCGGTGACATCAATGGTCGCCTCTTCCCCTGGCTTCGGCGCCACCGCTGGGAGCATACTGCCGCTCGTTCCTTCCCCCACGGGCGAAGGCACCCATGAAGACAAGAGTAGAGAGGGCTGTTGTTTGTGGTCTCGTAGATGCCATCCAGGTGCACTCCGAGCGCACCCGCTTAGAGGAGAACAGCGAGGCCGTAGCGATGCTCTGGGGAAAGGTGGATGGCGTTGTGGGGTCGGCCGAACGGGCCAGGGCGGAGCACGTGTGCCTTCTGTCAGGCTGCAACTTCAGTGGCTTCGAAGTACAAAGTCTAGCCGTGACTTTGCTCCATCTATACAACCAATTATGTTTAGAAAAATATAAATCCGGAAAATCTTAAATGTTGCATTTTGCATCCTAGTAAATGTTTGGGCGTATTTTGACAAAAGGTTTGTAAAAACATCATTTTATATTTCACTACCAAATTTTGAACTCAAAATTCAAACTTATGAGAAAATTATTTAAAATGTCGAGTAAATCGCATGTACTTTACTATGCATCCTACGAAAATTTCGTCATATTTAGACATACGGTTTGTGAATAAACAATATTTGAAAGTTTTAGGCTGAAAATCTTTACCTTTTTTCTATCCGTTGGATCAGATTTGGATGGTCGATATGACAGCAAAGTCACATCCAGTCTTTATACCTCAAAGTCACTGAAGTTATTCTGTGGGCACTCGTCAAATTTTTTTTAGCATGTCGCTCAAAATCTTGAAAAAAAGCAAGGGTATATGGTTTTTCCAAGAGACGTTAACTAGCGGTCAACTGATGGAAGTGAAGTTTTCGGAACAATGACACTTGTTTAATGACATTCTCGGACGATGACTATTTTAATTGCATTTTTGGAACGAGACAATCATATTGATGGTATTTTAAGAATTTCTCAATTTGTTATAATATAAGGACCACCTATTTTTCTAAATATTACATGCCAAATTCTCGGAACGATGACATTCTAAACATTACGGGCCCGTTTGATTCGTAGGATAGGAAAAAAGCAGGAATAGGAAAACTGCAGGATTGTAATGTGATGTCCACTTCAATCCTACATGATTTCACATGCATTAATCTTTGTTTGGTTCCATCACAGGAAAAGCAAAGGATTTTGAAAAGGAGGTGTGAGTGGATGTTAGGATTTCTATAGGAACTAGTACAAAGGATTTCATAGGAAAAAATCCTATGGGATTCAATCCTATGAATCAAACAAGAACCATAGGAAAAATTCCTAAGGATTTGAATCCTACAAGATTACTATGCTAATCCTTTGAATCAAACAGGCCCTACATGTCAAACAGGCTAGAACTGCATCCATTCATGCAACAATATAAGGACCACCTATTTTTCTTCGAAACAAGGCAAAAGATTTGCACAAGGATCACATTCTAAGGATTTGCAAACACATTTTCAAAGCAAGTAATGGAACAAAACATTACTTCAGTTATGCACTCGAACTAAGCC
Organism: Poa pratensis; assembly: GCA_947311845.1. Taxonomy (NCBI): domain Eukaryota; kingdom Viridiplantae; phylum Streptophyta; class Magnoliopsida; order Poales; family Poaceae; genus Poa; species Poa pratensis. The sequence continues at coordinate 12,461,097 of CAMZMU010000083.1, read as the reverse complement.
AGCTAGAGCATGATCGGTAAGGCCTCCACCGATTACCACCGCAGAGGTTGCGGCGCATGAAGAACACAATGAAGAAGAGAAAAGCCGTGACGAACATGTCCAAGCACCACGGTATACTCTCTCTGCGACGCATCCAGAGTTCCAGACCCTAATAAACCACCAAGCGTCGCAGTAGTAGTAGCTGGGCGACGACACTGGACAGGTTGTTGATGGTTCACGCCCCGCGAGAACGGCCAAGTTCTGTCCACGAGTACTTGCCAACAACATCTATCAGCATCAGCGCATTACACACCACCCACCCGTCGCTCTTCCCCCGTTTCTCCATCTCTCCCGCACGGCAGCACGAGCTCGCACGCAACAGGGCTGAGCGGCCATGGCGACTCCGAGGACGATGAGGGCCGTGCAGTACGACAAGTACGGCGGGGGGGCCGAAGGCCTCAAGGTAACGATCCCTCTGTGCGCAACTGAACCGAACTGAACATCATGTGTTCTTACTCGATGTGTTTCAGACTTTCAGTGACGGAACTAATTCTTGTGGTTAATTTCGTTCAGCATGTGGAGGTGCCCACCCGTCGCCGAAGAAAGGCGAGGTGCTGCTGAAGATGGAGGCGGCCAGCATTAACCCCATCGACTGGAAGATCCAGAAGGGCATGCTCCGGCCGTTCCTCCCCGGCAAGTTCCCCCACACGCCAGGTAAAATTAAAAGCTTCAGACCTAGACATGGCTACCAAATTCAGTTCCGTGATCAACGAACTTGGTTGCGGCAACAATCGTCCAACAGAAATCGCATGACGCCGGCTAGTGATTCGATCTCGCCCCCTGATCCCTGTCACAGATGACATGCTCTTCTTTTATATAAACTCTTTGCCATGGCGGAACATGCAGTTGGCGATCTGGCCGGCGAGGTCGTGGAGCTGGGCAGCGGCGTGACCAGCTTCAAACCAGGAGACAAGGTCATCTCCATCAGCTTCCCGGTGAGGAGAACGCAATGCCCCCTGCTACCATTCGGTGTTTCATACCCCAATCAGTCAAAATTCAGTGTTCTGAGACACGGTCGGTAACTGCAGAGCGGCGGCGGGCTTGCAGAGTACGCGGTGGCGCCGGCGGCGCTCACGGTGGCGAGGCCGCCGGAGGTGTCCGCCGTCGAAGGCGCTTGCCTGCCGGCCGCCGCCAGCAGCGCGCTCCAGCTGCTCAAGGCCACCGGGGTTAGCTTCGACGAGAAGACGTCCAACGCCACCGGCCCGAAGAACGTGCTGGTCACCGCGGCGTCCGGCGGCGTGGGCCACTACGCGGTCCAGCTGGCCAAGCTCGCTGGCCTGCACGTCACGGCCACCTGCGGCGCGCGCAACTTGGACTTCGTCCGGGGCCTGGGCGCCGACGAGGTGCTGGACTACAAGACGCCCGATGGCGCGGCGCTGCGGAGCCCGTCAGGCAGGAGGTACGACGCGGTTGCAAACTGCGCGGCGGGCGTGGCGTGGCCGACGCTCAAGGCGGCGCTGGCTGACGAGGGCGGCACGGCCGCGGACGTCACGCCGGGGATCCGCGCCACGCTCACGACGCTGCTGCAGAAGGTGACGTTCGCCAAGAAGAGGCTGGCGCCTCTGATGCTGACGCCCAAGAGGGAGGAGATGGAGTGGCTGGTGGACCTGGCGAGGGAGGGGAAGCTCAGGACGGTGGTGGACTCGAGGTACCCGCTGGGCAGAGCGCAGGAGGCCTGGGCTAAGAGCGTCGACGGGCACGCCACCGGCAAGATCGTCGTGGAAATCGGAGGCGCAGAATGAGCATAAATCATCTATTGTACTCCGGTATGCAACCATTGGTACTAGTAGTAGCTATGCTTGTCATTGTGTAAATTGGCTTCGACCTTCGAGTAATTGGGGATTTCGGTACACCAGTGAGGCAGCGAGGTGATGCAAGTGCAGTGGCAGGCTGGCAGCAGGCAGCGAGGTGATCCAAAATTCCAAATACAGCAAGGCCGTGGAGTCGAGAGCAATAGCTCCAGGCCCACCGCCCATATTCACGAACACAGCGGCCCAATCAGTTCAGAGCCCGGTTTTCTTCCTTATCCCGACTGCGCGTTTACGTGTGCTCGGTCCTCGGCGGATTCCGGTCTCCTCCCGTTGCCCTGCCGACACCACCCGGCCTTGCCAACGAGACCTTATCGGTTTGGCGTCTCCGTAGAGTGGACTTTCCACAAAACAGGCTTGCGCCCCGTTATATTAATAGCAACCACCCATACAACTGTGAGACCATGCTGGGGCAAACATCACAAAAACGCCCAAGAAAGAAAACAATAAAACGAAAGAGAAACTAATGCCAACAGCAGCAGATCGACTAAACAAGGATGACACGTAACCGCTGCGCCCTCCGAAGATTTTCTCCACGCTCTTAGCACTCTGACGCACCACGTACCAAGCAACACCTTCAAGAAGAAATGCGACGATGACGACGCTGCTGCTCGGACTGATCCTAAGGTTTCCCCCGGTACGTGAAGGGTAGTGTGGAGAAGGGGTACACCCGACGCCCTTCGGGAAGAAAGGGCGGCACCCGCAGGTGTCATCGCGTCGGCGCCGAACAAGCCGGCATGGATTTCTTCCAACCCGCATACACCCACTACCCGGATGGTCCGTAGTGCTCCACCCAACTTGCCGCCCACCAGCTTGCGCCACCACGGTCTTGACGCCAACCTTGCCGTCTCACTGTGATCACCGTCGCGAGGCCTAGAGGACAGAAAAGGGGAGCGCAGCACATAGGGGGCAACCGCACCGCAGCCGCGCGGGAGGGAACTACCTCCACCGCCGACGCGGTAGCAGACCGGACGCGGCAACAGGGACACAACAGGCCCGCCTGGCCGGGCCGGGCCCAGAAAGGGCCCGCAAAGTTCCTGCCGCCACGCTGCAGCAGGCCGGCTGCCAGCGCCGCCACCACCCTGAAGACACCGGCTCACCATCTCCACCTCCAGGGAGCACCGCCGCCGCACGAAGAACAGCCGGCCCGCCCCAACCCAGATGGGGCCCAAATGGGCCCAAATCTGGGCTGAGCGGGCGCCGCTGGCTGCCCGCACGCCGTCGCGTTGCCCTGCCACCAAGGAGCAGCAACCACCCGGGGTCCGCCGTACCGCCGCCGGACCGCTGCAGGCCGATGTGCACCGCCGCCGGCCACTTCCGCCCGAGCCGGGGCGCCGCACGCGCGGGGAACAGCAGGGCCGCCGCCGCCGCCGGCACCTCACAGGCAAAACGCCTGGAGGCGGCTACCGACGGCGGCGGGAGGGGGATGGGGTGGGAGAGGAGAGGAGAGCTTGGAAGGGGGCGGGGAGGGAGCCCCCGGTCGCCTCTCTCGGGGAGGTGACGCAGGGGACGAAGCGAAAGAAGCTCCGTCAAAGTGGACTTTCAACCCCTTGAGATAAAATTGGAGCAAGTTTCTCATGTAGAAGGTAAATTGTTACCACGGCCGGCCGCACCTCGCTTGTAAAGTTGGTTCTCACGGCCAAGTAATCTATCACTTGAACCCTCTCCATGTCCATTTGAACACCATAAAAAGATATCAACAAGTCGTAACACTCTTTTCTTTGGTCGAGCTCCGACAAAACCACAAGACGCAAATGCAAAGTCAATTGGTGTGCGGTGTGCCGTCCTAATAACTTTGGAAAGGTTGGGGGTGCTTCACATGGATAAATTTACAAGGGAATTAAGATTTAAGATACGTTGGCCTTGGTTGGAGTGGAAAGGTCCCGATTTTTTTCGATTTTTTTTGGGTGGGTATCACTAATTCGTGCACCATCGATGACGTTCTATGGCCAGTACAATCTGTTAGATGGAGTCGGTTGATGTATAGAAGCGGTGTACGATCCTATACGTAGACTAACCAAATACGTTGAGATAGAGTTAGGCGGTTGTAACCCTAACAATCATGTAACCCTAATTGTGGTATATAAATATAAGTCATTGCCGGCCCTAGAGGCAATACGGCACATCCAATCTAGTCTACTACTTTTACATGGTATCAGAGCTATTCGCTTCTTGATCAACCATGGCTCCGAGCGTTCCGTCCGCCGCTGCTCCCCTCAACATCACGCAGGCCCTTGGCGCGGCGATCACGATCAAGCTTGATCAGGACAACTACCTCTTGTGGAGGACTCTAGCCCTGCCTGCTCTCTACAGCCATGACCTCTTTGGCATCGTTGATGGAAAAATAGCGCCGCCGCCCAAGAAGGTTCCAGCTACGGCCAGTGGCTCTGCCATGGTGGACAACCCCGAGTACGCCGCCTGGTTCCGGGTGGATCAGCAGATCCTCAGCGGCCTGCGAGCGTCTCTGACCCCGACGGTGATGGGGCATGTGCTGCTCCTCAATACAACAGCAGAAGTATGGTCGGCGCTTGAGCGCACGTTCGCGTCTCGGTCCAAGGCGAAGATTATTCAGCTTCGCGCGTCGTTGGTAAAACCGAAGAAGCGAGACATGTCCATGTCTGATTACTTTCATCATGTGAAGAAGGTGGCCGACACCGTGGCGACGATCGGCAACCCCCTGGGCGATTCAGAGATTATCTCCTATGTGCTCGCCGGACTCGGCGATGACTATGACAATTTCACCATGTCGATCTCGGTGATTGTGTCAAAGGGTGATGATGACTTCACCCTCAGCGACCTCTATGGTCACATGGTCGCATACGAGGCACGCAACGTCGATCGTGTGCCTAACGGATCTCCTCAGTTTCAGCACTCTGCCAATAATGCATCGCGTGGTGGATATCGCGGTGGTTACGTGCGTGGTGGTGGCGGTCGTGGTCGCGGAGATGGTGGCGGTCGTGGCAATGGAGGAGGTCGCTATAATCATGGTGGTGGCTATGGAGGCAACCATGGTGGTGGCTATGGCGGCTATGGAGGCAACCATGGTGGTGGCCGCGGTGATCGCGGCGACAATTCCTGGCGTAACAACACCCAAGGAGGTGGAGGACGTGGACGCGGCAGTGGCGGCAAGTCCACATGTCAGATCTGCGACATCTATGGCCACGATGCCCTTCGCTGCTACTCCCGGTTCAATCATGCCATCCAACCAGAAACTTCAAACCGGGTGGCCAACTACTCCAACTTCAATGATGTCGCAGAACCTTCCTGGATAATGAATAAAGGAGCAACGGATCACATGACCAATGACTTCGATCAGCTTCATGTTCAGGACACCTACAAAGGAACCGATCAGATCCAGGTGGCCAATGGTATGCATATATCCCTATCCTACATGTTGGTGAATCTAGTATACCTGGTTCAGTTCATCCTCTTCGTCTCAAAAATGTCCTCCACTCACCTCACATAAGTAAAAATCTTGTTTCAGCTAATAAACTAGCTCGTGATAATGACTGTTTTCTCGAACTTCATCCTGATTCTTTTTTTGTCAAGGACCGCACTACGAAGGCAACTCTGCTACATGGTAGATCCCAAGATGGCCTATACCCCGTGCCACACACACGTCTTCGTCAAGCTAACCTCACCACGCCGTCCAAGGAATTGTGGCACAAGCGTCTCAGACATCCTATTGCAACCATTGTTCAAGCAATCATCTCCACCAATAAATTAGTGTCGTCTATGAATAAAGAGTCTATTGCTCACATCTGTGATGCGTGTCAACAAGCAAAAGTTCATCAGCTCCCTTATGAGTTGTCTAGTAGGGTTTCTAGTGTTCCTCTTGAGCTGGTTCACACAGGGACCGGCCGTTAAGTCCTCTGGTGGTTTTAGCTATTATGTAAGTTTCTTGGATGATTTCAGTAAGTTCACGTGGGTTTATTTGTTAAAACACAAGTCGGATGTTGAACATGTTTTCTATCAGTTCCAAAAACGTGTTGAACGATCCCTTGGCACTAAAATTATTTCCGTTCAGTCTGACTGGGGCGGTGAATATCAAAAATTACATCGCTATTTTCATGATACAGGCATCTCCCATCGCATCTCCTGCCCTCACACTCACCAACAAAACGGTGCCATCGAACGAAAGCATCGTCATCTTGTCGAAACGGCATTAGCTCTTCTTGCCCAAGCTTCTGTACCCATTCGGTTTTGGGATGATGCCATCCTCACAGCCTGCTACCTCATCAATAGGATGCCTAGCCGTGTTATTCAGCACTCTACACCTGTTAGCAAGCTTTTCAACATTCATGTTCGCTATGACATGCTTCGTGTTTTCGGCTGTGCGTGCTGGCCCAACCTGCGCCCATACAATAATCCTAAGTTAGCCTTCCGCTCCACTCGGTGCCTTTTTCTTGGCTACAGCCCAGATCATCTTGGTTTTCGGTGTCTTGATCGATCTACGGGTCGTATCTATGTTTCTCGGGATGTCGTTTTTTTATGAAACCGTGTACCCTTTTTCCATTGACTCTCGTGCACCTTCCTCTCCAACTGAAGACCTACTTCTTCTCCCTGAACCAGTACCAGATCCATCAGCGTGTAGCAATAGGGCTCGTGCTACTAACTTGGCTCCTAGTTCTGTTGTTTCAGGTGTTCCAGACAATGATGCTCCATGCATGCCTGCTGTTCATGCTCAACCCTACGTCGATCATGCTCACGCTGAGGCCCCTGACGAGGAGGAGGCCCATGACAAGGAAGAGGCCAATGATTCGGATATCTCACCACCGTCCACTCCTGGGCCACCGCTGACCCCGCCTCATGGGTCGGCCCATGGCCGTGACTCAGCGGCGTCAGCATCGTCGCCTTCTCCAGCTCCTGCTCCTGTTGTGCATCCGATGCGCACTCGCCGCAAGAACAATATCGTTCAACCAGTTTAGTTGTTTGAAGGTGTCATTCGTTATGATCCATCCAAGCGTGCGTTTGCTGCTGAGCCCGTCTCTCACCACGATGCTCTCGCTATTCCTGCTTGGAAAGCTGCCATGGACAAAGAGTTTGATGCTCTTATTTTGAATAATACTTGGCGCCTTGTTGATCCACCTCCTGGGAAGCACATTGTTGGGTGCAAATGGGTATACAAGTTGAAGCACAAGCCAGATGGATCCATTGACCACTATAAAGCGAGGTTAGTCGCAAAAGGGTTCACACAGCGTCATGGAATTGACTACACCGACACATTTTCTCCTGTTGTGAAGCCCACTACAGTTCGGTTGATCTTGTCTATCGCCGTGTCTCGCGGCTGGGTTCTTCGTCAAGTTGATGTGCAGAACGCCTTTCTCCACGGCGATATCCAGGAGGAGGTATATATGTCTCAACCACCTGGCTATGTTGATCCTAGTCGTCCTCATTCGGTGTGTCACCTCCAGAAATCACTGTATGGTCTCAAACAGGCACCAAGAGCGTGGTACTCAAAGCTCAGCGTCAAGCTACAGTCCTTGGGGTTTATTCTCTCGAAGGCAGACACCTCGTTATTTATCTTCGTTGACCCAAGAGTTACTATTTATATGTTGATATACGTGGATGCCATTATCATTGCTGGGTCCTGTCAACAGGCAGTTCAGAAGCTCCTTGCACAACTTCGTGAGGCTTTTGCGGTTAAGGATCTTGGGGAGCTTTCCTATTTTCTTGGGATTGAGGTAACACGGCAGAAGGAAGCCATTGCTCTGACTCAATCCAAGTACGCTGCTGATCTCCTTCGAAAGGTCAACATGCACTTGTGCAAAGGTATTGCAACACCAATGCCAGGAACTGATAAGTTGAGTAAAACAGTTGGCACATTGCTTACTGAAGCTGAAGCCTTTGTTTACAGAAGCACAGTGGGCGCATTACAATATTTGTGCATGACGAGACCAGATATTTCCTTCGCAGTAAACAAAGTTTTCCAGTTTCTATCCGCCTCGACGAGTGTGCACTGGTCAGCAGTCAAACGGATTTTGCGCTATATAAAGGCAACAATAAGTGTTGGGCTGAATATATGTCGCTCTACCTCCACAGAGTTGAGTGTGTACACTGATGCAGATTGGGCAGGATGCCCGGATGACAGACGGTCAACTGGTGGTTATGTAGTCTTCTACGGTCCCAATTTGATTTCATGGAGCTCGAGAAAACAGCCAACTGTCAGTAGGTCAAGTACAGAAGCGGAGTACAAAGCTATCACAAATGGTACAACAGAGGTGACTTGGTTACAGTCTGTACTTCGAGAGTTAGGAGTGTTTCAGTCTCAAGCTCCAATTTTGTGGTGTGATAACTTGGGAGCTACTTTCCTCACTTCAAATCCCGTGTTTCATGCCCGAACAAAACACATCAAAATTGATTTTCACTTTGTACGAGAGAAGGTTTCAGCAGGAGCGCTGAAAGTTCAGTTCATCTCAACTCATGATCAGCTTGCCGATATATTTACCAAGGCTCTTGGAAGAGAGACGTTTGAGCGATTGAAATATGGACTGAGTTTGGTCAGCCCACGTTTGGATCGAGAGGGGCTGTTAGATGGAGTCGGTTGATGTATAGAAGCGGTGTACGATCCTATACGAAGACTAACCAAATACGTTGAGATAGAGTTAGGCGGTTGTAACCCTAACAATCATGTAACCCTAATTGTTGTATATAAATATAAGTCATTGCCGGCCCTAGAGGCAATACGGCACAATCCAATCTAGTCTACTACTTTTACACAATCACCGTCGAAAACGGTAACAATACCGCTTTCTCGGATGGCCCATGACTTTCGGGCCGTAAGCTAAAGGAGGTCGCACCGTTTATTCCTGCGATATCTAAGAAGAAGAAGTGGAGTGTCACTCAAGCCCTTGAATATAAGTATATAACGCATGGATAAACTAAATCACCATGGATGATGGGTTCAATGTGGAGCACACTCGTCAATTCATTGATCTTTGGCTCCTCTTAGGGATGTGCAACTTCATGCCAACATGGAGGATGGCATTGCTTGGAAGTTCACAACTAGCGGATCTTATTCGGTGGCCTTCGCCTATAAAGCACAATTTCTTGAATCCACTTCGTCCGAGATGAACAAGTTAGTTTAGAAGACTCGGGCATTTGCGAAAGTCAAGTTCTTCACTTGGCTTGCTCTCCAAAACCGCCTTTGGACAGCCGATCGCTTACAAAAGGAGGATGGCCAAATTTCGGGCTTCCCCCTTTGCAAAAGAGCTCCGGGATCTACTGATCATCACCATGTAAATTGTCCCTTCTCCACTCAGCTTTGGGGCTTCATTCTTGATTGCTTTGTCATCCATGCCCTTGATCCTCAACATTGGACGATATTCAATGTCAAGTGGTGCTCTCACATGGCTAGCGGCCCTAACCGGAAAGGTTTGGCCTCCCTTGTCTTGCTTGTGTCGTGGGAAAATTGGAATAGAAAAAATGCGCAGTTTTTTGAAAACAAGTTTGCCCCTCCTCTCGTAATCCTCAAGAAGATCAAGAAGGAGGCTAGCCTTTGGATCATTGCATGTGCTAAGTGTTTGAGTGAAATCATGGCAGAAGAGTAGGATTGTATCTCTTATTTTACAATTTTACCTTGTACCAACTCCTCCTTAGTTAATTGACGGGAGCAAAACTTTTCCTCCTGTTGTAGAAAAGGATATTATGTCTGCGATGTTGTCGCTTAAGGTAAACTGAAAGTATGCAAGATAATGCTTAATTAATTAGTGGCAGGAGAATCCGTTTGGTTGAAAATTTTCTATGCTGAGCTTTGTGGAGATAATTATTATATTAATCTATTTTGTCACAGTTAGAGTGCTATATACCTTACAAAGAACCAAATGTTATATGAGAGAACAAAGCACATTGTTGTCAAATACCACTATATTCGCGATGTTGTCAAATACTCAAAGTTAACTAGGAAGGTATAGAGGACTAGTAGTTATGATAATCTTGCTAATATGATGACAAAGTGAGGCTGAGTTTCTAATTTGCTCAACCTTAGTTGGTATAACTTATTAGCCCAAATGGCTATGTTGGCGTTGAAAGTGTGTTTCTTTGTTGTTCAAGAAGAAGCTCGTTAGTCATGGTGAAAGAAGAAACTTGTCTTAAGGTAGAGCTTGTTGAGTTGTGATCCAAATTATATATACAAATAAATGGTAACTTCTGCGGAGCGGAACTAAGCCCCCGTCACAGCTCACCCACTTCAGAAACACCTGGGGTGGAGTCCCCCACGGTAAGGATCGGTATCAAATTAGGTCACCACTGCTATATACCCTCTCATAAGTCGCCGCAGGGATAAGTCGAATCGTTTTAAATCCCGACGTTTATAATCTTTACCGATATAGTGTGATTTCGGTGATTGACGTCCCTTGATCTTTCCTTGTACTTAAAGAGTTTTGCCTATTAAAATGTTGTATACATTCTGTTAATTTCGTTGTTTCGTTCTGTATTGTCTATCTATAACACACAGCACGCGATCTGGCTATCAGAGAGGTGCCATCTACTGCCGCAGGCAGCCGTGGCAACGAAGCCAGTGAAGCACGAATGACCTTCGATCGAATGGATTCGGGAGTAGCCACTGGTTCGTCGGCCATAGGCTTCATAATCCAACGCTCGCACCGAGCAACCATCCAGGTCACGTCCACGTGTTGCAGGCCCACCCTTCGGCCTTTTCTTTCCGCGGCCCAAATGTCTCTTTCCAACCTCACACGCCTTCGAGATTCGTGGAAGGCCGATGCTCGCCAAGCAGAACCAGCACGACGACGATGGCATCTCCGTAATAAAATCTATCTTCATGGGCAGTAATCCCACCGACTGCCCTGCCCAGCCAGATCTCGCCGCTGCTACGTACACACACTACATAGCCAGTCAGTGCTCAATCATAATTACACCATCAGCTCAGCGGTCGGCCAGTCAGTGCTCCCCCTCCGCTCCACTCCATCCCAGTCCACTCCCACTCTCATTCTCCGACGCCGACGCCGACGCACCAGCCGACCAATAATGGACGCGCGGCGGCGGGCGACGCTGTTATTGGCGGCGGCGGCGCTGGCCGTGGCCCTGGCGGCGACGGCGGCGGAGGGGTACAACATCACCAAGATCCTCGCGGGGTACCCGGAGTTCTCGAAGTTCAACGAGCTGCTCACGCAGACGCGGCTGGCGGCCGACATCAACAAGCGCCGCACCATCACGGTGCTGGTGGTGGCCAACGGCGACATGGGCGACCTCACCAGCAGCGGGCGCACGCTGCAGACCAAGCGGCACATGCTCCAGATGCACGTCCTCGTCGACTACTACGGCGGCAAGAAGCTCCACCAGCTCGCGCATGGCGTCACCGCCTCATCCTCCATGTTCCAGGTACCCTGCCTACCGGCTTCCTACCCACCCTGGCCTACTCTCTCGCTCGCTCAACAGTCAAGACCAGCTTGTACGCTCCTGTTAGCTGTTAGATGAGTCGCCGGCAGGTGGACCCGGGGCCGCCGGGCGGTGACCTCTGTTTCTCCTCCCCGTCTTTTGCTCTGCTGCTGCCTGCGGGATGGAGACGGTGATAGGTGGGGACAAGCTCTCCCCCTGTCGGTGAGGCTCAAAAGGAATTAACTTACCGTTGGTTACTGCTAGACTAGATCTTAAAATCATTAAGTTTTAGCTTTGAGCCTTTAGAACTGCTCTTAGCTTGAACTGTTTGCCCATATAAAAAGCTCTAGCTGTGTTTGCATATCAGTTTCTCATATTATTGCTTTGCTTTTAGCAGCAAAAAAACATCTTGACTCCTTTTTTTGGGTTATTTGCACATATGTTCTTTTGCTGTTCCCAAAAGGCGGACTGAGCTTCAGTGACTTGCTTCACACAAGTCACCGAGCGACTTGCCCACATCTCGTCCCTCCGTTTTAGATCCAACGAATAAGATTGACTCAAATTTTAAACTCGGATTAAAAAGTGTTCAGAAATTTTTGAAAAAAATCCAGTAAATCACAAATACCGCGTTTTATATCCTGGGAAAGTTTCATTTCATTTGGACCAATATTTTGTGAATACATAGATTTTATAGCTTAAAATGATAAAATGCCACGTATTCACAAAATATTGGTCCAAATGAAATGAAACTTTCTCAGAAACTGAAATGAGGCATTTGTGATTTACTGGATTTTTTTCAAAATTTTCTGAACACTTTTTAACCCGAGTTTAAAATTTGAGTCAATCTTATTCGTTGGATCTAGAACGGAGGGACGAGATATGGGCAAGTCGCTCGGTGACTTGTGTGAAGCAAGTCACTGAAGCTCAGTCCCCAAAAGGCTGTAGTATCATTTGCTCAGCTGGAGCGCAGCTTCATGATAGAGAGTAGGTGGGTTCTCGATAGAATAGTGAAGCTCCCATCCATGGTAGTGGATGCCCTGCCCATGCACTAGTACCAAAGCTAGGCCACTAATCAGAGTTTAAAGTGAAACATATAACCACCAAAATGCGGCATCAATGTTGCTCATTTGTATACTCACAAAGTATTTGCAACGTCGTCCAAATGTGCATTCGTGTTAACGTTTCAACTAACCAATTTTTGTCCAAAAACGACATGACATATGTCGTTTTCGGAGCTGGGCCGGCAATGTTTTATCTACGTGCACATGGACATGCTGGCCGGTCTCTTCATTATCAATAAATTATTGACCTGTCTGATTATGATGCTGTCCAGACACTGTACCGTAAACGCGGTCTCCGTAAGTCAAGCGTGTTTTCTATCGATATTTTAAAAGTTATGGTACCCGGAATCCCTCGGCTACCTACCTGATAATTTGAAAACTATGAGAATTGGAAGTCCCAAGGCAAGATCTCGGCGTTTTAAAATTTTAAATCTTGGAGTGATCATTGATGGATTCATTATCTGTCCAGAACTTGCATGCAGAGCATCTGTTGCTAATTTGCAGAGTCCACAACCCAGGTTTTGCTTAATCACTTTGCCTTTCCAGAGCAAAATAGAACCATCTTGTGTGATTAGCCGTGAAGCCTCCTAATTGCAATACACTTTCTGCCTGTAGCACGTACGAAATGTACTAATTTCTGGATTATTTGGTCATTATTAAGCTTTACATTGCATGGGTCTCCATCAGCACGGGCATGAATTAGGTGAGCTAAAACTTGTCCATAGGTGCAGCATCAATCAGATTAAATTTCCATCAATCGAGCTCCAAAATGCTCTAATTATGATATTGTTAGTACGAAACCTACTCTTTGTTGCCTGCAATTAACTGAAATGGATGATTGATTGTCGTCGTGCAGGAGTCCGGCGCAGCCCAAGGCATGTCCGGGTACGTGAACATCACGCAGCACCGCGGTGGCAAGGTGACGTTCACGGCGGAGGACGCCGCCGACGGTTCTACACCGTCGAGCTTTGTCAAGGCCGTCAAGGAGATCCCCTATGACCTGGCGGTGCTCCAGGTCAGCGGCCTGGTCGCGTCCCCCGAGGCCGAGGCGCCCGTGGCGGCACCGGCGCCGGTCAACATCACGGAGCTCCTCTCCAAGAAGTACTGCAAGAGCTTCGCGTCCCTGCTCGCCGCCGACGCCGAGGCCTTCAGCAACATCAACGCCACGAAGGACAACGGGCTCACGCTGTTCTGCCCCGTCGACTCTGCCGTGGCGACCTTCATGCCCAAGTACAAGAACCTGACGGCGAAGGGCAGGACGGCCATCCTGCTGTTCCACGCCGTGCCGGACTACTACTCCCTGCAACTCCTCGAGTCCAACAGCGGCAAGGTGAGCACGCTGGCCACGTCGAACGTCGCCAAGAAGGACTACAGCTTCGATGTCGAGAAGGACGGCGACACCGCCACGCTCGACACCAAGGTGGGCACGACGGCGTCGGTCACGGCCACCGTAAAGGATGACGACCCGCTCGCCGTCTACGCCATCTCCAAGTTCCTGCAGCCCAAGGAGCTGTTCAAGGTCGCCAAAGACCTGGCCCCAGCGCCGGCGCCTGCCGGGCCCAAGAAGAAGACGACGACGACGAATCCGCGGACTCGCCCGACGCGTCCGACGACGATGCTGCCGACAAGGCCAATGCCGCCACGCCGTCCGTGCTCGCCAGGTGGGTGACGACGGCCGCCGCGGCCACCATCGCGGCCTTGGCGCTGGCTGCCTAAGGTCTGAATCAGTAGTGTGGCCGACTGCCGAGTTCTCGTTTTTGTCTGTCCATTCGGTCGTCTCCCTTGTTATTAGTGCAAAAAATAAGAAGGGCTGTTTTATTTATATTTATTACCACGGCATTCAGAAGAAGAAAAAGAAGAAAGAAAAAAACTTCGACGGCATTCTTGTTTATTATTTTGGTTTCGTTGTGATTCCATTTTGTAATGTTAGTGGTCGGTGGGGTTGGAGTGTGTTTATATATATGAAAGACACGGTCAAGTTTAGAATGCTACTTTGAATTTTTTGCAAGAGAGAATGTTAAGCTGTCCAAACTCCTTCATTATTGCCTTTCAAGCTGTCCAAAGTAAGCTTTCCGGATTCAGGGTCACATGATCCATATCAACATATGAGCAAGGATAAGTGTGTTTGGATGCAAAGTGGAGCTTGCCATGTGATTTGCTTTGCTTGTTCAGCTTGTAAAGTGGACGATGCCGGCTCACTTTGGCGTTTCAGATTGGTTAATGTTAATTTTTGTTTCTGTGCTGCCAGATCACCTGGATATTATTGTACTTGCTCGCCTTGATCACCTGGTGTCTCCTGATTTTTCCTTTTTCTTTATCTTTTTGGCTGTGTATATCCATAGCATCTAGCCATGCTTGATATTATATTAGTACAGAGGCTGAAGCTAATTTAGTATCTTTTGGATATTAATGTATTCTCTTTATTGAAAAAATAATTTGTTCTGCAAAGATACCGTTAACCTTGGGGCAACCTCTAACTGAAGACTGTCCTTTCCATGTTTAGGAACCGCCATATCCACTGTGCACGTCTCAGTTTTCGGAGAGACCTCTCAGTCAGGAAAGATTGTCCAATCTAGTAAAGAGATGCCATATCTGAGACCATAATGAGATGAGCGAACAGAATTCTAAAACCACTAGATGTGGTTCTTGCTACGAGCTGCAAGCCTGCAACCTACCAGAAAGAAGAACACACGCTGTCACTAAATTTGTGAAGCCTGCAACCTACGAATATGTAGGAGGCTTAGACTACGGCACATTATATATTGAACAGACATGCACAAAATCAACGAGATTCACAATAATTAAAAAAAATGGAAACATCATGGCCTCTAATCTCTCTGAAAATAGCAACAAAAGTTTACAGCAGTTCATTTCTCTGACTTCATGAGTCCGGAGGAAACACTGCTATAAGCCGGTCAGTTAGACGTACGTACCGCTTCGCTTCCAGGAGGCGATCGGATCTCACCCCACGCGATCGCCTCGTCCAGCCTCCCGTCGGCGCCGCCGCAGGTCTGGCCTCCGGGCCATGGAGGCGCGGTGGATCTCGGAGCTCGCGGCAGGAGGGCTCCGTTTTTTTTAGGTTTTAGTGTCCAGGTTTGTTGGGCGTCGTTTTGGTGGTGGCGGCGGCGCTTCTTACAATAATGTCTCTCCGGCTTCAGTCCCATCTCGGCGGCGACGTCGAGAAGCCTGTGTGACTGGTGTGGTTCTTAAGGTCTTCTTCTGGCAGTGGCGATCTTCGGATAGTCATGGAGCTTCATCGGCGGTTCATCCTTCTTCTTCGGCTCTGGGACGGATGTGGTCTTTTTGACCCGTTCGGCGACTTCCCGTCCGCAACCAACAACGTCAAGCCGGTTCTGGGAGGAGCGGCAGCGGCGGCGCGCCGTTGACACGGTCTGGAGGTTGAAGATGAAGGGCATCTCAATAATCTCGTTGTAATTTTCGTTTTTGTTGAGTTGTTTTGTACTGTTTGGTGTTTCTTTTAATGCCAAGGTTCTTTTCACAAAAAAAGGAAACACCGCTATAACTTTGCATGATTAAACATTATATATGGAATAAACATGCACAAAATCAATGAGATTCACAATAAAAGAAGTTTGGAAACATGCTGGCCTCTAATCTCTCCGAAAATAGCACCAAAAGAAACAAAAGACGACACCAGTTCATTTCTCTGACATCATGAGTCTGGAGGAAACATTGCTATAAATTTTATTAAAGGGATAGCACATCATAAACAACACAATTTGACATGTCTCAACATTGCACAACGACACATATTAGGCATCCGAATCTTCAGCATCATGGCACTGGCTGCAAGGCTCCACGACTTTTAACACAACTCTGGACGGAACTATCCCCTCAATGTGTGTTCTGATAGCCAAAAGCGCCCTGGGGCCTCCATGAGGATATCCGGCCCCATAGGGAGGCATATGTCAGGTGGGGCTACCCTAAGCTTACCACTTCCTTTATAGTACATTCTCTGAGGTTCACTGTCGACGGTACACGCTCCAGAACTCTGACAGCCTTGAGTGGTGTCCAACGTGAGGCACTCGAGCGATGTCGCATTCTCAACAATGTGGCATGCCAACTCAATCAAGCTCTTCGCGGAGCAGAAGCCAACGATTGTCACACTCTTTAGCCTCTCATGTCGTTGTTGTGGTAGCCGCCTCAGATGTGACGAATTTTCGATAACTGAGTCATGCTTCATGTCAGGCTGCCGTACCTAGATTGAAAGCAAATAAGTTCACATCATCAGTTCTGTGATAGATACTGGGTATTACTTGCAAGATGAGACGTAACTTACTTCAAAGATGAAAGTTTCCATGCAAGGAGAAGCCTCAAGAAAAGAAACTAGAGAAAGGTAATCATAAGCTGGTGAGATATCTTCATCTCTAAACAGAGAAATGTGCAAGTAGTTGAGGTGGAGGAATTTGCGAGGTAGCATTGGTGTACTGATAATCTGCATAAATATATCCAGATTAGTTACATTATAAGGTATGTCAACTGTCATAAGAAACTAGCTAGTCTATACTCATCTAAACTTTCAGAATATACCTCATTACGCGAGAATATGGTAAGTGTTTCAACATTTGGCGCATAGAACAGAAGCTTGGTCCGTGCATGCCATACAATGTCGGACTGATCGCATTCTAAGCACTCCATCTCTACGTTCTTTACTTGCAGTGCACTTCCAAATGAAATCGGTACTGAGCTACCAGAGAAGTGAAAACTTGAGATATTTGAAGCATTGCTGTCTATCACTTGCAGATTTCTGCATAGATCCACACTCAGGAAGCTAAGCCGCTGCAGCACACAAGGGATCTTCAGGGTAACTATCTCACGGCAATTGAGGAGTCCCAAATGCTCCAATGCAGCACAATCGGAAAGAAGGGACTCTAATTCATCGTCAGCAATCCATACATACTCAGATATAACGTTGTCAAGCTTCTCCAGCAACCAAGCCTAACAGTGGGGCGAAAGGCACAGATGGCAATGTGAAGATACTGAATTGAACTGTTACTCCCATTAAATAAAAGTGAGCATGGGAAATTGAATGGTTCCTCAGGAATATAAGGCAGAAAAATTGTGAGTTCTTCAATTCCTGCTGTAACAGCAATATGAACCCAACTATTGATATAACAGGAATCGACCTTGTTGCAGTCGACAAGTTCAAGCTGTAGTTTCTTCATGCCAACACCCGAGTGGTTTTTGAGAATCTGGTCAACTTTGCTGACAAGATCTCGTGTCAATTCATCCTTTCCAATGACATCCCCATTCAAACCTAGTGTTTCCTGACTTAAGGTAAGGTTGGCACGGCATCTCCATGATCTCAGAAATGTATGTGATGCACAAGCCGCGCGGGCAGCGTCTCTCAGTGGCATTAGGTCATGAATATGTCCACAGATATGCTGGATACAACAGCGCATGGGAATGGTTATTGAGGCTAAAAAGGAAAATTATAAATTGATTGCACAAACTTGTTATTACAAATTTACATAGTACATAGGAAGATAATGCATTGGGATTTAACTACGGCAAATTGATTGGGGACTATATAGAAGGTTTAGACAAAGTTTTCCACAATTTTAGTTCATACTGATTACCACGTATCAATATACAATTGCAATCTTACTTAAATTAGGCATATGACAGTCCACAAGAACTATTTCTGTACATATATGTCAGTCAACATTCAAATAACCATACCATGATACAATCCCATATAATGTGATGGAATGGAGCCAGTACAGCAACAAAAGAGAAAGGAAAATCTACTTCTTGGAGAGGTTGTAAGTATTAGATCTGGAAATTCTGAGCCACAGAACTAGATTCGAGTATTGGACAAGCCAGATGACAGAACACACCGAAAGTAATTCAAGATTCTACAACTACAACTAGGAAGCATAAAGAAATGATCTAATGAGCATTAAGACAAATACAAGCATGTATACATTTTCTCTGTCCGAGAAAAACTGATAATAACAGACTTATAGCTCAAGTTCTCAGTTTTTTATCAGAGAGAGAAAGTTCTCAATGTTTTGGCAATGTCGACAAACATTCCACTAATGCTCAGGTCATCAAAACTGGTACAACTTCCTAACACAACTATTCTTCATATTTTATCCCACCAGTAGTTTCCAACAATCCAAATTTGTGCACCTCTAGCACACACAATGGTGATTCACTTTCAATTTAGGTCATCAGTTCATACCTCTGGAAGGTCGTCCATTGATCGAGTTATGTCGCCACCTTGGAATCGTCGTCTCGTTTGCAGACATCTGGGGTACATTACAGCCATGATAAGAGTAGAGAAAACAGTGTGATACAAGCACAAGGAAACTGACAGGCGTCCAATTCGTTTCCACCATGTCGTTAAGTTTCTCTGCCAAATCGATTCTCCATAACTGTAAAACCGCATTGGCACTAAAAACAGTTGGATTCAATGGGAAACCTACCCGACCTTCCTATTTCCCAATACATTGCGCCCAAAATAAACATTCCTGCCTAACTTAGACCTACCTATAAGTGAATCAGCTTGCTGCTTCACTGAGACTAAGATCAGTATTTAACCCAATCAAATGGATCAATTTATGTGATGGAAAATGGAAGAAATGCTGAGACAAATTTATCAGTAATCGGGAGTACGTGGAGCAGGGAACGTACGGTCTCGGGTTTCCCCCATCAGCGGCGGATCCAGCATGCCAAATTCCTGAGACAGAGACGACGGCGAAGCTCTCCGGGCCTTTTCGAGGTTCAGTCTTTCGATCCGAAGAGACCGTGCCGGCGCCGGCGAGCCAAGCGGCGAACCCTATATGCCACTCTCAGAGAGAAGTAGGGCAGGCTCCGCCTAAAGTTTCGGGCTGGTGGGTCGGGCGCAAATGCGCAATAAGAGCATCTCCAGCAGCTCATCCAAATTTGGTCATCTATATCTCTATATATAGAAGATCATCTAAACGGATTCCTTTTTATATATTTTTTAATAGTATCTTATAACAACCATTCAACAGTTTTTTCCAACGGCTCTATTTTAAACATGCAATATTTGAACGGATATATTTCCAACGGCTAGATTCTCAACGGCTATATACCCAACGGTTATATTCCCAGCTATATTCCAGGTCTATATATACCACTATCTCCCACCTCTCTCACAACACTCCTGGTTGTGGCTTCTCTGCTCTCCCCCGAAATTCTCTATACACTTTCTCACGATACAATGAGCACCTCCTGGGATATGATGATGAATTTGTAGTCGTCTACATCAGGCGACAATGAACTCATTCTTGCAGCATTTGCCGAGCGCGACGAGGAAGAGCAGGGAAATGCTCCACGCCATGGCGGTTCCAGCCTGGACGTTAGACAATCGATAGAGATGCCGGATTTGCTCGACGCCATGGCGGTTCCAAGCCTTGTGTGTGTTGTAGTAATATGTAATCCTAGCCCAATAAGAATCTGAATGTTGATCCATTCCGACCACTGCATCAAAATTAGTGTTTGCCCATGCTTCTATCAACACCTTGTCCTCTAAACTTGACCAATTTTTCCTCTTTTGGGTACCTCCTCTTCTCGGTTTAGGTTTTGCAGATGCGGCAACTTTTCAGTTGTCATCGTCACTTGTTCCCCAATTGGGCCATAATCTTGTGTGCCACCCCAATTCATGTCACCGGATCCCACATTCATCATGTCCAGAAAAGATCCATTGCTCTCCATCCATGAGTTGTTCTCGTTTGAATTGTTCATCTCAAATAAACAACAACACAATTTAGTGTCTACGCAAATTCAAGAGGCAAATCTATAGTATCTAAATGGGAGCAACCCACTAAGAGATTTCCCTCCACATGCGGGCTATACCTGTCAGCAAGTTTCTAATTGGTCCATGTCATCCAGCCATAGCAAGCTATCCACCTAAGCAAGTGAAACGCAGCAACAGGAGAAGAGCAGTAGCAAACGCAGCAGCAGCAGAAACCGATCGCCTCAGCCACGGCCGAGACCACCTCGCCTCCCATCCCAACCACCGCCGCAGACCATGGCCCCCACCTCGCCGGCCGCCCATTGCCGCCCACCATGGCCCCGCCCCCATCTCCCTCGTGGCGGCGGCGGCCCCCAATCGCGCCCGCATCCAGCGCCTCCATGCGACGCGGCGGCAGCCTCCAGCCTCCTGCGACGAGGCGGCGGCCCCCAATCACGCCCGCCTCCTGCGACGAGAGGGCGACGCCTCCCATCTCCCACCTACCTATCTCTCTCGATGAGGCGGCGCCTGCATGCAGTGCCTCCATGCGACAATAAATCCCCCTGCGTACTTCAGACGCTGACGCGTCGGGCCCGCACGTTAGGATCCAACGTGGTACGTGTTGTCGCAGTTACCGGCACGCCCGCTTGCCTCCCTGCAAACAGGGCGCGAACCGGGGTTGCCGGACGGTCTATTGGGCACGCCGGCAAGTTTTGCGCTATTGGGCGCGCCACTGGGGCCGATTTCGTGCCGGCGCGCCCAGTGGCGGATCCACGTTGAAGCTGTGGGGTCAGCTGACCCCACAGCTTTTGGCAAATCCTTCATATTCATGTACGTTTTTACACTAAAAAAATATCTAGAATTAGTTAAAATTCGTGATAATCTTGGCTCTGACCCCACAGGGTTAGCCTCCTAGCTCTGCCACTGGGCGCGCCCAATAGCCCTAAACCCTAAACCAGGTTGCCAGCTTGCAACGGTGGAGATGCTCTTACAGCAGGATCCAGGGGCAAGGTTGCATTTCCCGCCAAGGACAATAAGTGATACGCTAGCATGCATCAGGAAACTTGTAGAAGCGTATACAAACACTACAATGTACTACCGTTGCAAGCTGATAGTAGTATCATATCATGATAAAGAAAAGCAAGGCGACAGGTTGACAGTGCCATTAAGCTTCTAAGAACTTCCATGTACACCAAGTTTTCCATGTCACCTTGCAATTAATTCCAATCTAAACCATCAGATCAACACCGCATGGTCTAAAACACACAAAGAAAATTACATTTCCAGACAGAAACAAACACCAACTGTTGAAACAATATTTGTCAGGATTGAACTTCAGTAGTAGTGCCCAACTAGCAACATAGAACAGGGAAACATCTAAATAAATTATATAAACAACAGGAAATCCATAACAGCAAATGAAAAAAAATGCTTTCATGGGACAGATACCGCTCAAGACTACCAGCTTTTGCGATATATGTGCTTCATAGCAGCAAATCATGTGAGACATGTTCAGCAGGAGACAATCTAATCAGCACAGAAGAGTAGGCAACCAAAATGAAAGCACCGAAACCTACCATAGGCTAACCTCTAGTTTGGCTTCTCATTGTTGGTTCAAGACTATATATCAGACTTCTAGGATACCCAATTTTCAGATTTCGTAATATCTAACCTGACTAATGATGACCCTGATGAACTCAACACTGCTACCCGATGAACTCAAAAGGATCATCATTCAGAAAGCATGAAACGGGCAACAAATTGAACAAGTACTGAAATACGATAGAAAAGAACCACTAAATATATGGTAATAATTAGAGATTTATTTAGAGTATCCACACATCGTTACTTGTTCAGCAGACAACACAACAGTTGATTGAGATGTTACCCGACATGGCGACATTCCAAACATATTATGCAGTCTGAGGTGTGATCTTCAGCATATGAGGCTCAGGTATCCTTAGTAAGATACTGGGATAGATAGTCAACGATACTATGAGGTCCATACCGAGTGTCATCGTTGTCGATACCAAAAGCCTCCTCAGTGACACCAGTGCCTTCGTCCAAGCTCATGGTGGTTGCTGTTCCATCCAGAAGCTTGTACGGTCCAGTGGTTTCAAGATTATAGTCTACTACATGGTCCTTTCCAAGATAAACAGAGTCCTTAGTAAGATACTGGGATAGGGGCGGACCCAAGTGCAGCAGTGTGGGGGCCTTGGCCCCCACTCAAAATTTTGATTTCCTATGATATTTCTTCATATTTTAAAGAAATTTCTTCAGATTTTGCAAATTTATACAAGGAATGCCCCCAGTCAATTGATTTGCCCCCACTCCTATTTTTTTCTGGGTCCGCCGGATAGATAGTCAACGATGACACTCGATTGAGATGTTACCCGACATTCTAAACATATTATGCAGTCTGAGGTGTGATCTTCAGCATATGAGGCTCAGGTATCCTTAGTAAGATACTGGGATAGATAGTCAACGATACTATGAGGTCCATACCGAGTGTCATCGTTGTCGATACCAAAAGCCTCCTCAGTGGCACCAGTGCCTTCGTCCAAGCTCATGGTGGTTGCTGTTCCATCCAGAAGCTTGTACGGTCCAGTGGTTTCAAGATTATAGTCTACTACATGGTCCTTTCCAAGATAAACAGAGTCCTTCATGATGGTGGGGAATGCTGAAGGGGACAAGGAAATTGCACGACTAGACCCGATAAATACAGCACGCCCACCAAGATCACGGATTGGTTCTGTCTTCCTTGCATCAAAATCCACCCGGGATACCTTATACTCCATGAAGTACCTAGCTTCGTATAGTTCGTTGATTATCTTGAAGAAGGTACGGCTGAGCAACATCAGCTCCCCGTTATTGTCCAGTAGATGCACGGAGCCGGCAGTCGTGGAAAACCAGTGCATGATCTTGGCAGCCACCACCAGCCGCGGTGGCTGGTTGTCACTAGTATCCACCATTTTGATATCCATGGCAGTGGTGCAATAGAAACGGCCTGCAAATGATATGGCTGGCGAGAGCGAGGTGCCTTGTTTGACCAGGGTCCATTGCTCATCGCCGGGCTTGACGACGGCCAGCATTTGGACCTCCTCGAAAAGGACCGCGACCGTGGCGTCATCAGCGAGGCCGGCGGCTGACACCTCGAAATCCGACCTGGGATCAGCGCCGGCGCGCCGATACGAGGAGTAGAGTGTGGTGGCCGGCGGGAGATCGCACAGCTGTCCCGTGAGCGGGTTCAGCAGGCGGACGATGTAGGTGGTCGTGTTGAGCAGGACGAGGAGGGCCTCCACGGTAGGGGAGCACACGTCGTGGCCGCGGAGCTCCGGGAGGCGCGCCCGGACGCACTGTCCGGTGGAGACGTTGAGGAGGCGGCGGCGGTAAGTGTCGGCGGCGGCTTCTTCCCGGAGCATAATCCATCTGCGCGGGTGGAAGCGGCGGTCGAGGATGCCGTGCGCGCGCGGGTCCGCCGAGCACTGCCGCCACGGGGGGCACGCTGCGCGGAAGCGGACGTAGTCCGCCACGTCGCTGGCGAGAAGCCGCTCGGTAATCATTCCCGCCGGCCCCTCCCCGACATTGGAGCAATCCATCCTGCAGAGCGCAGTCACAGAGGCCGGATTCAGCTAGGGTTTAGAGCACCTAAGAGATATCTTCGTGTGGGGAAAATTGGAAAAATCAAACGCATCTGAGAGGGGCAGGAGACGAGAGGCGATGGACGACGGAGCCCTGTTCACCGACGGAGATCGCCGGACCTTGGTCGCCTCGCATTCGTCGGTGGGGATTTGGGATTTTGGGCGGAGCGACGCTCGACCGAGACGACACTTCGGCCCAGTTCTTTCAGTGGTGCGGACTCACCGCCATCGACCATCTCCGAGTGGGCATTTCCTAAACAACGCCCGTTGCGTCGGTTGGTCAACGCAACGCGTACCCCTCCAGCGGGTCGTCCGGTGCTGGCGGGAAGAAAATTTTCTGGGAACCGGCCACAGGCTTCCTCTCCTGAGGCCCCTCCTAAGATTGCGACACGTCAGCTCATATCACCGATCTTTTTTTCGAGAATAACGGGGGGGATTGCTCCCCACCGGTTGTTATATTTCCGAAAGTAGCCTGGCAGGCCATGTTCTTACAACAGAATAGCAGTTTTACAGGGGGATACATGGGAGAGAACAAAGAAAATACAAGAAAAAAATACCACTAGAAAAGGAAAGCAAGAGCCGCCGAGAGACACAAGAGGTGGGGGTGCAGTCGAGGGATCACCAATGCCAAGAGTCTTCAATCAGCCCCACGCACACGCACCGGCGTGCGACTCGAACCCCACGGCACAACTGAGGAGCACCACCAACATCATCGGCGAGTGTCAAGCCTAGCACCTAGCACAGACCTAGCTAGGGAGCTCCGCCACGAAGGTCGAGAAGCAGCAGGTGGGGGAGACACACATTGTGTCATCATTGAGCAAAGTTGATCCGAGACGCAACCAAAAGCACGAAACTTCCACACCGCAACAGCAACCAAAGGAGAGTCTTGGGCAAGCACATCCAGGTGACCGAGACCACGTGAAGACCTGCCGAGGAGAGAAACACACGCCGTCGGCCCCAAGATGGCCGCATCATCACCACCAAAACACAACACCGTCACCAGCTTACACGAGCCACGAGAGCGCTCGCGAACCACCCCTGTCGTCCCCGGGCAGCGCCTCCACGGAGGGAACGACGTCGGAACGCCGCCACTGCCCAAAAAGGAGAACCGGGTTTTCACCCAAACAGGAGGGCGGGTGGTGGGGAAGGAACCTCAACAAAGCCTCCGAGGAGGGATCCGGCGCCGGAGCGTCGACGATGTCGTGGCCGCCGGCCAAGGGTTTCCCCCGGTTCCAAAAACCACACCACCGTCCTCTTTGTCCATGGCACGAAACTGTCGAGGACAAGGCCTCAAACACCGTGAGCCGGACGGAGGAGAGCGCCTTGCAGGGATCGGGAAGCAAACTTGTCATACCACCAGAGTTGGAGGCAGAGAATCTCGTCGACCACCACCGGGAGCACCGCACCATGCGGGGGCAACCAGGACGGGGACGGATGGCCTCTCCGTGCACCTCGCCGGCGGAAGCACTGCCCAAAGAGCAGCAGAACCACCTCCATCCTCCGGCCGTCGCACTGCCCGCCGCAGCCACGCCGACCGCCGTCGCCAACCATCGCGGGCCGCCGCCCGGGAACCAAACACTGGCCGCGTCGCGACCCCACCACGAAGCCCTGAGGAGGCGCGACGCGCTGGGAGCCGCCGTGGCCCGCCAAGCCCATCTGGGCCCAGATCGGGCCCTGGCCGCACCGCAGCGCTCGAGCCACCGCCAGAAGGGCGCCGCGCCTCGGTCGCACACAACCAGCACCCTGCGCCGCCGCTATGCGACGCTTCACGCCCGCAGCTCCGCCAGCTCGCCGCGCCGCCTGCGCGCAACGCGCCTCCAGCACCGGCCGCGCCGCCGTGCGAAGAGCCCGAACCAGGAGAACCGTCGCCCTGCCGCCACCTTCCCTGGACGCGTGCGGCTTTGCCGGCGCTCCCTCCGGCGGCGGCGGAGCTGAGGATGGGCGCGGGAGCTCCTAGGGTTGCCGGCGGCTAGGGTTTCCCCGAGTCGCCAGGCGCGGGCGACGCGGGGGGGGGGGGGGGGATATCACCGATCTTAAAGCACTTGTAATCTCCTCAGCAATTACGAGCGTTGTTGGTCATGCTAGGTTCACAACTGTCGACCGAAAATTAAGGGAAACGATCGTGGCTATTCGGGGGAGATCATGGTGTCTGGAGAGTGGAGACTACCCGTCGCCGGCAGCAGCCTCCGCCGTCCGGCACACCGACAGAGCCGCAGACTTGGTGCCAATGCCCACCCGTCGTGAAGGTATCACAGGAGCCGAGACCTCTGATGTCCAGTAATACAAGCAGCTGCTCTACTCCTAACCATCAACAATCAATCTTCATTGCTGTAGCGCTCTGGACCAGGGATATGGAAATCTGTAGCATTCCTGGAGATCACCAAGCTCCAAACTTCATGGGAAAGTACGCAGTGGACAAGAAGATGTGCACAACATTCAGGAGCCGCATTACAAAGGACAAAACTGCAGCTAGATGTCTGAACTGTTCTCTGAAACGAACACAAGAAATTCAGATTACTAATGAGGTTTCATAGAAACATGAATCGATTAACCACAGGAGGCAAACCTGCTACATATGTGTTCTACCTCGTCCTTAATCAATCACAGGAGACGGCGGTGGGGATCCCGGCGGCGTGCCCTGTCGCCGCCGCTTCCGCGACGAACGGGGAAGCCCCGAGGAAATCCTAGCAGTAAGTAGACGAAGGAGAAGAGAGACGGGATCTGGTATTGACTCTTGCCACCGGCGCATGGGGGCGGCTACCTAGGGCGGCGGAGATCGATAGCACTCTCCTCGTCGGCAGAGGTTGGGGACGGCCGGTGCCCAGTTTACCAGCAGCTACGGTACAGTCGTACGAAGGGAACTGGGTACGAGAGAGAGTGCTTTAAGATCGGTGATAAGAGCTGACGTGTCGCAATCTTAGGAGGGGCCTCAGGAGAGGAAAGCGTGCGGCCGGTTCCCAGAAAATTTTCTTCAGGTGCTGGTGGCCTGGCCCATGTCATTTTCTGTCTGTTTTACTTTTATGCGTTACTATTTTTTACTGGTTTGTTTTTCTGTTTTCTTTTCTTTTCCTTATTTCAAACTTAAAAAATGATCATATTTGAAAAATATTTAAATTTATAAATTTTCAGATTTTGAAGATGTTCAAATTAAAAAAATGTTGAATATTCAAAAATGGTTCAGAACTGAAAATTGTTCAAAATCCCAAAATGTTTCAGAATTGAAAACGGTTCATAATTGAAAATTGTTCAAAATTCAAAAATGGTTCAGAATTGAAAATTGTTCAAACTCAAAAAATGTTCAGAATTTGGGAACATTGTTCGAAATTCAAAAAGGTTCAGAATTGAAAATTGTTAAAAATTCAAAAATAGTTCAAAATTGAATTTTTTCAAAATTTTAAAAATAGTTCAAAATTTAAAATGTTCAAAATCTGGGAACATTTTTTGATTTTTCAAAATTATTCTCTGAAAATTAACATAGAAGGAAAACGAAAAAATGTAATTGGGCAAGCATGGCAAATACTATGGTCTTGACTTTCTGGTGGGCTCGGCCCATGTCATCGCGCTTCAGGCGTCGCGCGCGGAAGCGATGCAGAACGCGTTGTATATGAGCTCTCCTCCGAGTGGCATAGGTTTTTCTCCAGCATCAGTGTTCAGGGCCGACTTTGGGACTGGGCGGGAGGGCGACGGCGTAGGGCCCAGGTGTGGGGATGAAGGATCATATCCTTCTCTATACCCCTATCTAGTCATTGTTTTCTATTGGCTAAAAATAGTTCAGAGCGTGTTTGGTTAGCTGCATGCACGTCGGTCAGGCCCGCTAATGTAAATTTTGTTCGTTTGGTTATCTCAAACGGCTTGCGTTATTGCATAGCACGAAACTCAAAGCAACGCTCAGCCTTCACCTGAAGGAAATTGTAGATCAAGCTGTTTTTCCAAGGCGAATGTGGGTTCACCTGAAGCAACGCTCAGCCTTCACCTGAAGGAAATTGGAGATCATACTGAATTTGAAAACCATGGTCAAGACATCTAGTGTGTAACAACCAAAAAAATTACAAAAATAAAATAATAAAAAGCGATCAACAAAATGACCACAACAAACTTTAGCACCAACCACCAATGATAGCAACTCGAAAGTAACATGAAAGGTGATCCAAAAATGACGTCTTGAAGAAGTGAATCCTAGATCCAACCACAAATGTCAGTCGGGGACGGATTTGCTGGCTCTTCCGGCGGTAGGAACGCCTGCGGACTAGCTGGCTCTTCCAGCAAGCCGCGTTTAGCGGTAGGATCTAATTAGTGCCGCCGGCCAATTTAATAAAATTGGCCGCGCGTAGGCGGCGCTGCCGACGATGGCACGTCT
Source organism: Poa pratensis (assembly GCA_947311845.1). NCBI lineage: Eukaryota > Viridiplantae > Streptophyta > Magnoliopsida > Poales > Poaceae > Poa > Poa pratensis. The sequence continues at coordinate 12,433,129 of CAMZMU010000083.1, read as the reverse complement.
TCATGGGGAGCGGCGGGAGCAGCCGGTCTCGTTATCGCGCGCACGCTTGCGGCGGACGGCACGAGCCGCGGTCATGGAGAGGGCACGACTTGCGCCATCTCCGCAGCCTCCTTTTCCTTGATCTCGCTGGCACGCCTAGCCCGCCGGGCTTGTACGGCGCGGAGGGGCTCGAAGGAGGCTTCCATGGCCACCTGCATCTGCTGTTCACCGCACCCCTCTACTTCCTCTTCCCCGCCGTCGCTCTAGTCGAAGTCGTCATCGTCCTCCTCACCGACCGGAGGTGCAGCGGCACCGACAGGAGGTGCGGCGACGTCCGTGGCTACTGCAACAACTGCTTCGGCCTGCGCCATGAAGCTGGCCGTCCTCTGCGCGTCCAGCTGCATGTGGCCCGCCTGCACCGCAGCCTCCTCGGAGCGGTGGATGTCGTCCTCTAGGCCGCCCCCACACCGAGCCTTCTGTCCAGCCGGCGTACGGAGGCGCGGAGCCCCACGCCACCCTGGCGGCGTACGCCTCCTCCTCGGGGTCGGGGACGTCGGACCACGTCGTCTCGTAGGCCCTTCTCACCGGTTCCAACACCGGAGCCGGTGACCGATAGCTCGGCATGCCCCTCCATGCCGGGATCGTCGGCATGCGGCGAGAGAGGTTGTCGCTGTAGCGCCCGAGCGCGCTCAGTCGAGCTCGCTCGATCTGATCCACCAGGTTCTGTGGGGTACGCGGCAGATCCATGTTCAGGGCTGGGGAAGGTGGTAGGAAGTGGTGCGGCCGTGGCTGGGAATGGTGGGGGCGGCGCTAGTGTTTGTGGATTAGGGTTACCCCGCCGGCGGCCATATAATGACCCCCACCACCGCATTTAAGCCGGCGGGTGGCCGTGGTAAGGCTTACTGGCGGGTCAGGAGAGCCCCGGGAAGGACACAGGGCGGATACAAGTCACGTCCGCGCTTGTCCAGGCCGACGCAAAGCCAGCTCGAATTTGGGTCAAAATTGGGTCCTTGCGGACAGACAACGGACCAAACTCCAAATGCGTTGGCACGTGGGGCCTTGGTTTTTCTCAAAACGGACAGGTTCGGACAGAAACGGACCAAATGGGTTGCGTTGAAGTTGGCCCAACACATCTTTTTCCGGGCGGATGGAGTATGTACCAACAATGCTTTTTAGCTTACAGATGGGCCCGCCATGTTAGCCACCTGCACAGAGCGTGTGTACAAGAAGCTTGCGGTGAGTTAGCTATGAAAATGGTCAAGTGGAGGAGGAGTCAATGCATGGCTGCCCAATCCAACTTGGGCGCTGTTGAGTTGTTTTCCGTTTCGTTCGGGGACTCTGGCACTGAAACTTCTTCCTCGGATTGAAAATGATCGGAACAGTTTTGTTTGAATGCGAATGTTGTTGGAATTTATGGGCCTTTGCCCACTTTCTGCCCATGGCCCAATTAATTCTGAAAATCTCATGCCCCATTTATTTGGTTGTTAAATGAGTCATTTATTGATAATTAACGGACGCGTTAATTTCGGAAAAATTAAATGAGTCATTGATTGATAATTAACGGACGCGTTAATTTCAGGAAAATTAAATGTGTCATTGATTGGTAATTAACGGACGCGTTAATTACTCAGCGGTTTCCGATTTTTTTGGATCGTGGGCTGTTACCGACTCGATCGTGCGGCTGCGCCCACGTCCTACCCGAACCGCACTATATATACAGGCCGAGTGAACCCTAGCCGCCATTAGACGCAACACATGGTCGCTCGCCGCCCTAGTTCCAGAACATTGTGTCGCCGTATTCCAAGTCTTCTCCATCCCGTCTTCCGGCGTGCACCGGTTGAAGGGACAGTAGGGTTCCGGAACCCCGCCTCTTGTGATCATGTACGGGAGAGGGGCGATTAGGTTTTTGGGGAGCGCACTCGCGCGACTACTGGTTTCGACTTCTTCCCCAACGACGACTTCTTCCCCGACATCGCCAATCTCTTCATCAACGACATGGGCGACGCCGGTTCCGCTGCTGCTGCCGCATCGTACGTTTTCTTGATCTTCCTGTTTGATATGCTGCTAGAGTTTCTGCTTGTAGTAGTTGCTCTAGATTCGTTCTGTTTTTCTACTGTTATAGTAGCTCGCATGTTTAGTTTAATTCTGTTTATTCTAGTCATAAGTTGTTTATCAATTTCATGGATTAAATCTACTACTAAATTGCTTATATATTCAACAATCCAAAAACCTGATTATAGGCAATTTGTATCGCCTGGCTTTCTCGCGTCAACGAAGCCATTTCCCTTTAAAGGGGTGATGTAGAAACGGTGGCGCATGAGAGCAGTTTACTGGTTTCAGAACAGTAACTGCTATGCTACCACCAAAGGCAAACCTGAGGGCGAGCTTAATCCTGAACAACATGAAGCTTTTGAGAAGCTCGATACTCTGTTTAAGAGTGCCCTTCTGAGTATTCTTGATGATTCCATTGTGGATTCGTATATGTCTTTTGACACTGGCAAATACATGTGGGATGCGCTCGATGCCAAATTTGGGGCCTCGGACGCTGGCAGCGAGTTGTACGTCATGGAGCAATTCTATGACTACAAGATGACTGATGAACGTTCTGTTGTACAACAGGCTCATGAGATATAGTCGCTCGCTAAAGAACTTGAGCACTTCTAGTGTAATTTACCGGACAAGTTTGTTGCCGGTGGCATTATCGCCAAGCTTCCACCTTCGTGGAGCAACTTTGCTACATCTCTGAAACACAAGAGACGAGAGTTTTCCGTTTCGGATCTCATTGGGTCGCTTGATGTGGAAGAAAAGGCGAGAGCGAAGGATACACGTGCTCGAGTTGCTGAGGCTGGTTCTAGTGCCAATATGGTACAGAAAAAGAATTACCAGCCGCCCCACAAGTCCAAATTTAACAAGAGCAACTCTGGGGGTAAAGCCAAGTCTGATGGAAGGTTCAAGCCTTCACAGCCTACCAACTTTAAGAAGAGCAACAATAAAAGCCGAGGAAGGGATCATGCCACGTTTGTGGTGTTCCGGAGCATTGGGCACCTCGCTGTCCCAATCGCCATGAGCTACGCACATCTGAGAACAGCGGCAAGACTGCCAATGTTGTCATTAGCGACACCGTGAAGAAGGAATTTGGGTCATAGGGACTTCCCCCGTGCTGATGGGGAACGGTTCACATGCTTTTGTTCGTGGTTTGGCACGGTCGATCTGAAGTTTACTTCGGGAAAGATCGTGCGGCTGAAGAACGTGCATCATGTGCCCTCCATCAATAAGAATCTCGTCAGCGGTTCGCTACTATGTCGAGATGGTTATAAGTTGGTTTTCGAGTCCAATAAAGTTGTAATATCTATAGTATGGACAATTGTTGGAAAAGGCTATGAGTACGGAGGCTTGTTCCGCCTATCTATGTCAGACTTTTGCACTAAAGTTATTAATCATATTTGCCATGAAATTGAGTATAATGTCTGGCATTCACGACTTTGTCATATTAACTTTGGTTGCATGACGCGGCTAGCTAGTTTGGATTTAATTCCGAAATTCACTACTGTCAAAGGTTTCAAGTGTCAAGTATGTGTGCAAGCTAAGTAACCTCGCAAGTCTCATACGGCTGCTGAGGCAAGAGACTTGGCACCGCTGGAACTTATACATTCAGATCTCTATGAGATGAATGACTTGTTGACAAAAGGCGGAAAGAAATATTTCATGACGCTTATTGATGACTCCACTAGATATTATTATGTGTATCTTCTGAAATCAAAAGATGAAGCTTTAAACTTCTTTAAAATCTATAAAGCTGAAGCAGAGAACCAACTTGATCGAAAATTAAACGATTGAGGTCCGATCGCGGTGGAGAGTATATTTCCAATGAGTTTGATTCGTTTTGTGCGGAACATGGTATAATCCATGAGAGGACGCCTCCCTACTCGCCTCAGTCAAATAGAGTGGCTGAGAGAAAGAACCGAACTCTAACTGATTTGGTTAACGCCATGTTAGACACTTCGGGTCTCTCCAAGGCATGGTGGGGGGAGGCTCTATTGACAGCTTGTCATGTCCTAAACCGAGTTCCCATTAAGACGAAAGCTGTTTCTCCATTTGAGGAATGGGAAAGGAAAAATACGAGACTCTCTTACTTTCGTACTTGGGGTTGTTTGGCGAAAGTCAATATACCAATTCCCAAGAAGCGCAAGCTTGGACCAAAAACCGTGGATTGTGTTCTTCTGGGCTATGCTTTTCATAGCGTTGGTTATAGATTTTTTGGTAGTAAAATCAGAGGTATCCGACGTTAACGTTGGTACGATTATGGAGTCGAAGGATGCGACTTTCTTTGAGGAAATCTTTCCGATGAAGGATATGCCTAGCTCATCAACTCAGGAGATACCTAATACATCTAGTCAGGAATTGGTTGATATTCCTGATCCTACCATTTCGATAGAACACACTGATAATCCTGTGGAGGATGACAATGAAGTTCCTATTAGGAGCAAGAGACAGAGGACTGCAAAGTCTTTTGGTGATGATTTCATTGTGTACCTTGTGGATGACACACCCAGTACAATTTCAGAAGCCTATGCATCTCTTGATGCTGACTACTGGAAGGAAGCTGTCCGTAGCGAGATGGATTCCATCTTGGCTAACGGAACCTGGGAAGTCACTGATCGTGCTTATGGGTGTAAACCTGTAGGATGTAAGTGGGTGTTCAAGAAAAAGCTTAGGCCTGATGGTACTATTGAGAAGTACAAGGCGCGGCTTGTGAACAAGGGTTATACCCAGAAAGAAGGCGAAGACTTCTTTGATACTTACTCACCTGTGGATAGACTGACCACGATTCGTGTGCTACTTTCGTTGGCTGCCTGGTCAGGAAGCAAAGGTGTGCAAGTTGTTGAAATCTTTATATGGCCTGAAGCAAGCTCCTAAGCAATGGCATGAAAAGTTTGAAAGAACTTTAACTGCTGCAGGTTTCGTTGTAAACGAATCTGACAAGTGTGTGTACTATCGCCATGGTGGGGGCGAGGGAGTTATTCTCTATCTGTATGTCGATGACATACTGATTTTTGGAACCAACCTTGAATTGATTAAGGAGGTTAAGGATTTCTTATCTCGATGTTTTGAGATGAAGGATCTAGGAGTGGCTGATGTTATCTTGAACATCAAGCTGCTGAGAGATGGTAATGGTGGGATTACACTGCTTCAGTCTCACTATGTGGAAAAGGTCTTGAGTCGTTTCGGGTATGACGACTGTAAACCTTCTCCGACACCATATGATCCTAGTGTGTTGCTTCGAAAGAACCAACAGAGTGCTAGAGATCAACTGAGATATTCTCAGATTATTAGCTCGCTTATGTATTTGGCTTGTGCCACGAGGCCTGACATCTCTTTTGCTGTGAGCAAGTTGAGCCGGTTTGTTTCTAATCCGGGAGAGCATGCTCTTGAGAGAGTTATGCGTTATTTAAAAGGTACTGCGAGCTATGGAATTCACTACTCCGGGTATCCGAGGGTACTAGAGGGTTATAGTGATTCTAATTGGATATCTGATGCTGATGAGATTAAGGCCACGAGTGGTTGATGGCGTGAATCACACGCTCGTTGGGAGACCCCAAGAGGAAGGTATGATGCAGTTCAGCAGCAAGTTTTCCCTCAGAAAGAAACCAAGGTTCTTGAATCAGTAGGAGCAGCAACTCTTCAGAAGGTTGTTGGTGGCCGCACGGCGCAACACGATCACCAACGTGGAACCTGCACACAACACAATCAAAGTAATTTGCCCCAACGAAACAGTGAGGTTGTCAATCTCACCGGCTTGCTGAAAACAAAGGATTAAACGTCTCGTGTGGAAAATGAGTATTAAATTGCAGAGAATGAAAAAGGAACAGTTTGCAGTTTGTGGTTGTTTAATCAGTGTAAAAGAATGGACCGGGGTCCACAGTTCACTAGTGGTGTCTCTCCATAAAAGATAACTAACATGTTGGGTGAACAAATTACAGCTGGGCAATTGACAAATAGTGAGCGCATGACAATGCATATATATGACATGTTGACTATTATGATATTTAATTGGGCATTACGACAAGATACATAGACCGTTATCCAACAGCATCTATGACTAATAATCCACCGCCGGGTTGTCATCCGAGTCCCCCGTTGGTATTAAGTTGCAAGCAACGGATAATTGCATTAAGTAAAACGCGTAATGTAAACAAACACATATGCCCGTGGACATAGCATCGTTAGGTTATCCCTAGTGGCAACAGCACATCCACAACCTTAGAACTTTCTGTCACTATCCCAGGTTAAACGGAGGCATGAACCCACTATCTAGCATAAATACTCTCTCTTGGAGTTACAAGCATCTACTTGGCCAAAGCATCTACGAGTAACGGAAAGCATGCAAGATCTTAAATAACATATAAGATAGATTGATAATCAACTTGACATAGTATTCAATATTCATCGGATCCCAGCAAACACAACATGTAGCATTACAATAATATGATCTTGATCATGTAGGGCAGCTCACAAGATCTAAACATGATGGCACAAAGTGGAGAGACAACCATCTAGCTACTGCTATGGACCCGTAGTCCAAGAATGAACTACTCACGCATCACTCCGGAGGCAGGCAGGGCGATGTAGAAGCCTCCGGTGACGATTCCCCTCTCCGGCAGGGTGCCGGGAAGAGGTTCTGAACCCTCCCGAGCTAGGGTTGACGGCGGCGGCGTCTCTGGAACTTTTCGTGGATATTTGCTCAGGTACTTAGGGTTTTCGCGTCGGGGGAATAAGTAGGCGAAAGGGCGGCGGCTGGAGACCCCCGAGGGGCCCACACCACCCTAGGGCGCGGCAGAGGGGGGGCCCGCGCCCTAGGTGCGTGTGGCCACCTGGTGGCCCTCCTCTGTTGCTTCTTTGATCCGTCAGGCGTGTTCTGGTAAAATAGGGACTCCCGTGTAGTTTCGTCCAATTCCGAGAATATTTCCAGACTAGCTTTTCTGGAATACAAAAACAGCAGAAAACAGGAACTGGCACTTCGGCATCTTGTTAATAGGTTAGTCCCAAAAAATGTATAAAAGTGATATAAAGTAGATGCAAAACATGTAGCAATTGGTATAAAACAAGCATGGAACATCAAAAATTATAGATACGTTTGAGACGTATCTGTGGTTACGTGTTTACACTTGGTGGTGGCGCTGTTTCCTGGAAGTCTTGCAAGCAGACCATCTTAACGAGTTCAACTATGGAAACAGAACTCACAGCGTTAGACACATCCACTGTTGAAGCAGAGTGGCTTCGTGAGCTTTTGATGGACTTACCTGTGGTTAAAAAACCAATACCCGCCATCCTTATGAACTGTGATAATCAAACTGCGATAGTTAAGATTAAAAGTTCTAAAGATAATTTGAAGTCATCAAGGCATGTGAAGAGGAGATTGAAATCTGTCAGAAAATTGAGAAACTCCGGAGTTATTGCGTTGGATTATATCCAAACATCTAAGAACTTGGCAGATCCCTTCACAAAGGGTTTATCACGTAATGTGATAGATAGTATATCGAGGGAGATGGGTTTGAGACCCACGGTATGAGTTGTCCACAGTGGTAAACCACTCTATGTGATCGGAGATCCCGTAAATTAGAAGTGGGAGACAAGCTGTTGGTCAACTGGGAGGAGAGTATCCCTACATTATTTTTCTCACTCCGTGAAGATGCAATACTCTCCTGATCTGCATGGCAGGTTGATATTTATCTTAATGTGTTCCAAGCGGCTTACTTTTATAAGCGGAGATGTTATCCTGCAGAGCATCTCTTGAGGAATACACCTATATGAGTCTGACTATTAAACGTCGTAGTCTATGAGAGTTGGGTGCTCTCTAGTAAACTCATGAAAGGTCTTGGAGTATGACGCGTAAGCTCCACCCGCGGGGAAGCCTTGCGGCAGCCCAGTATCGGTCAAGGGCTTGTGTGAAACTAGTTTGCAGCAAACTTGTAGTTCAAGGCATAGTCCACTATCCAAATTGTGATCTAGTGTAGCATTACTTTCTAAGTGGAAGTTCAACTTAACAGTCTCCACTAAGCACCGGTATATAAACAATGTTTTGGAACAAATGTGGCATGATGTGCCAATGAGACTGTGTGGGGGATTGTTGGAATTTATGGGCCTTTGCCCACTTTCTGCCCATGGCCCAATTAATTCTGAAAATCTCATGGCCCATTTATTTGGCTGTTAAATGAGTCATTGATTGATAATTAACGGACGCGTTAATTTTGGGAAAATTAAATGAGTCATTGATTGATAATTAACGGGCGCGTTAATTTCGGGAAAATTAAATGAGTCATTGATTGATAATTAACGGACGCGTTAATTACTCAGCGGTTTCCGATTCTTTTGAATCGTGGGCTGTTACCGACTCGATCGTGCGGCTGCGCCCACGTCCTACCCGAACCGCACTATATATACAGGCCGAGCGAACCCTAGCCGCCACTAGACGCAACACATGGTCGCTCGCCGCCCTAGTTCCAGAACATTGTGTCGCCGTATTCCAAGTCTTCTCCATCCCGTCTTCCGGCGTGCACCGGTTGAAGGGACAGTAGGGCTCCGGAACCCCGTCTCTTGTGATCCTGTACGGGAGAGGGGCGATCAGATTTTTGGGGAGCGCACTCGCGCGACTACTGGCTTCGAGTTCTTCCGCAACGACGACTTCTTCCCCGACATCGCCAATCTCTTCATCAACGACATGGGCGACGCCGGTTCCGCTGCTGCTGCTGCCGCATCGTACGTTTTCTTGATCTTCCTGTTTGATATGCTGCTAGAGTTTCTGCTTGTAGTAGTTGCTTTAGATTCGTTCTGTTTTTCTACTGTTATAGTAGATCGCAAGTTTAGTTTAATTCTGTTTATTCTAGTCATAAATTGTTTATCAATTTCATGGATTAAATCTACTGCTAAATTGTTTATATATTCAACAAATGTCTCTAGATATATTTTAATAGTATAAAATATATCAATATTTAACAAATTTATATCAACTATTTTCGATCGGAGGGGGAGTACAATCGGGTCACTGCACACTGTGTCGCTGACACATACAGTATATAGTTGACCTGACTGCTTTGGTTATGAACTTATATGATACTGTCCCATTAATTCCGTGATCGATCGATCGGCCGGCGGATGCGGATACGTGCATGTGCATGGGCACCGGCACGAGAAAAACGTTGTGGTTCAAGCATTGGCGGTGCATTAGATGCGATATCTGGTCTCGTGCGTGTTGGCCTTCTCTACCGTCAGACCGCGAGCATTACAGGTAGGTCGTGCTTTCCTCGTGGTAGTTTCTCAGCTCACAAGCCGTTCATTGTTGTCTTGTTGAGAGAGTTGAGATCGATCGAGCCACGTAAAGGAGAGGATATGGTAGCATTGTCTTGATCATATTGTCTTGGCCGGTCACGCTATATGTTTGCTAATTGCTACGGAAATCTCCTTTTCTTCATCTGTCTTACTCACGCTATATGTTTACCACTGATATCTCCCTTTCTCTATCTTAAATAAATAAAGGTACTTGCTGAGTTACAAGAATGAGGACTAAATATTTAATAGTTAAGCTACTGCATTGGGCTTTTCCTGAATGCCGCATTAGCCATGATAGTGAGGCCACCCATAGTAGGAGTATTGTATATGCAGTATGATAGTCGGGAATCCAAACGTAGCTAGAGGTACATTTAGGCCGTTTAAAAATATATAATTGTACTATACTGTACAATTATAGCAAGTCGCTAGATTTTCTGGCCTGATTCCATTCAGTTGCAAGTCGCTAGCTCCATTAATTCATGTCAACCACTACGTACAGTAGAACTGGAGCACTGGTGTCAAGGCAGTAGGATGATTAAACTGTTCTACTGCAGACGCCATTTGGGGTAATATGCATGCTTGCCATGGTCTCCGAGTAAGAGGGGAAACGATAGGCCAATAACTTTGACCTACAGTCCATTACACAATTACTTAACAGCACTCTCAAGACTCAGATTCGTCGACACTCAAGACTTCCACGTACGTCGATGCCGTATTGGATATACCTATATTTGTTGCTTTCTGCGTAATTTATGAGACGGATTCGCTCCAGCCCTACATGTTGAATGTAGGCAGCAGCATGTCACGAGATGCTATAACCATGTAGACGCCGACACATTCATATTCTTTCAGACAATTAAGTAGGTCGTCTCATCGCTGAATGCTGAAAATTCCAGCCAGGAAAGACAGTCCGATCTAGCGTAGAGTTGCCATATCTGAAACCTGGATCGGATGAGTGGGCTGAATTCCAAACCACAATAGATGTGTTTCTTGCTACGATCGAGCTGCAACCGACTCTGAAAGAAGAACACAAGAACACACGCTGGCGAATCCAGGTTTTTGCCTGCAACAGATGCAACCTTCACGGATCACAATGATGTGCGTCTGTGATTCCTTTGTCAGGTCTAGCAGCAGTACACAACAACACTTGCATCACTGGAATCTGAATATCCGACGTGGCGGCCCATGCCATGCCATGCATGAGGAAGGAAGAAGCCATGGTGTAAAGGCAGGAGCGGACAAGAGTCGTCCTGGAAGCACCACCAGGAACACGGGCCAGCGTGAACAGACAACCGGCAGTGGGGATAAATTGGGGGCTAGAACGGATCCAAGGTTCTTTCATGCAGCTTCTTCTCCCCCGCCCTACCAAATTACGAACAGTCTTCATCCTACAGTCCTTGCATAACTGAGTCAGTTCATCAATCCCAAAGTAGTGCTGCAAACAATGGTAGTCTGTCTTCTTGCTCAACACAAGGTAAGGAAGAAGAAGAGAATTCCCAGAAGAAGAAGAAAACAGTTTATCATGTCAGTCACACTGATGGGAAAAGTCACTGTAGGTTGGCAGCATCAGTAATATCGTTGCTGAATTCAGTGCGACTGTAGGCTCGTGGCGTCGACCGTGCCGACATGCTCTACATCGATCGGCGTCAGAACATGGGAGCTTTTCGCAGTGAAGTCTCCGAGCAAGCACAAAATCATGCTACTGTGCCCGTTTAAATGCTGTGGCTGTGGCTGTGGCTGGACCATGCTAATGGCGACCGACAACCAGCGCCATTAACTGCTTGGCCAACCGCAACGTGATCGATGGATCATTCATCAGAAGCTCACAACCAGGCGATGAACCAACGCAACGGGCGCTGGAACTATGCACACAAGTAGTAATGGTCCATGGATCAAGGAGTAGACCGAAATGTACCTAGCACTAAATGGACAGCTTGGATTTGGATTTCTGTGAACAATGAATCATGATTCACGAAAAATACAGTATACAAGTGGAATTGGGCAAAGCTGTCTCGTCTGGTGAGGATTTGGATCCGTCCAGCACATCATGCATCTTGATATGGTTCACATGAGCAGAAGCAAGAACAGAAGAAGTGACATTATGCCAAAAATAAGTTGAAAGAAACAATTTGATTGAGAAGAGGCCAGTGACTTCATTTTTCTTCTGTCCTGGCTCTCTTCTGTTTTGATCTTTTCTGATCTGACTATACCCCCATATTTATCAACCAATAGTAGTTACTTGCATCCTATCCTTGCTGGTTTCCCACCATTATTGTCTAACTAAACACCTTAAGATCAACACTTACAAGGTTACAGACGAGACAACTTGATGCCTCCAAGAATTAGCTAGGGAAGGAATAAACACTTGGTGTGGTGTCGGTGCTCTGGCGCCTGGGGTGCACGCTCACGACGACGCCGACATGGCCGCCGCGGCCTTCTTCTTCGTCGCCGGCTTCTTGACGGCGGCGCGGGCTGCTCCTTTGGCGATCTTGGTGTCAAGCTTGTAGTACTCCACGAACCAGTCGACGAAGTGGCGGAGGCCGGTGTCGAGGGAGGTGGTGGGCCGGTACCCGAAGTCGTGCGCCGCGTGGCTGACGTTGGCGTGCGTGAAGGGCACGTCGCCGTTGCTGGGCATGGCGATGACGCGCTTGTTGGCCTTCTTGCCAAGCAGCTTCTCGAGGATGGAGACCATCCGGGTGACCGGCACGGGCGAGGTGTTGCCGAGGTTGTACACGCGCAGCGGCGCAGGCCCGCTCTTCTTGCCGGACCTAGCGGAGCCGGTGCTCCTGCCGGCGGTGTCGAGCGCGCCGATGCAGCCCTTGACGACGTCGTCGATGTAGGTGAAGTCGCGGCGCGCGTCGGCGTAGAGCGTGATGGGCTCGCCGGCGACGATGCTGCGGGCGAAGGAGAAGTACGCCATGTCGGGGCGGCCCAGGGCCCGTACACGGTGAAGAAGCGGAGCCCCGTGATGGAGAGGCCGTAGATGTGGTTGTAGGCGTGCGCGATGGCCTCGCCGGCCTTCTTGGTGGCGGCGTAGAGGGAGGCCGGCCGGTCGGTGCGGTGCTCCTCGGAGAAGGGCGCCTGGGTGTTGAGGCCGTAGACGGAGGATGAGGACGCCCAGACGATCGCCGGCTGCGGGTCGGCGTGCTTGGCCGCGGCCTCGAAGACGCTGACGAGGCCGGCCACGTTGGAGGCCACGTACGTCTGGGGCGCCTCCATGGCGTACCGCACGCCCGCCTGCGCCGCCAGGTGCAGCACGTGCGTGAAGGGCACGGCTTCGAACAGCTTCTCGAGCAGGAGCGCGTCGTTGATGTCGGCGTCGAGGACGACGACGCCGCGGTCGGACAGGAGCCGCTGGCGCCCGCGTTTCAGCGCCGGGTCGTAGTAGGAGTTGAAGTTGTCGAGCCCCAGCACGCCGTCGCCGCGCGCCCTGAGCGCGAGCGAGCAGTGCGCGCCGACGAAGCCCGCGGCGCCCGTGACGAGCACGGAGATGCCGCCGTCCCGGCGCGGCTTGGCGCTCCGCCGGATCTCCTTCTCCCACTTCTCGCCCCCGTACGTCGCCGCCGACGACGACGCGAGCAGGCTCCGGTGCGAGGCGTGCTGCAGCCTGGACGACGCGCCGGAGGACGAGGGGGAGGAGACGAGGGTGAAGGAGCGGGAGAGGAGGGACGGGTAGTGGAAGGCGAAGAGGAAGACGAGGGCGAGCGTGGCGAGCACGGTGGCGCGGAAGAGCAGGTGCGACGACGCCGCCACGAACTTGCCGCTCGCCGCGCGCCGTAGCAGCAGCGCGCCCCCGCTCGCGTACCGCTCCAGCTTCACCCCCTTCGCCGCCGCGTCCGTCGGCATTGTCGTCACCGTCCGCTCTCGCTCACCGCCGATTAAGTTAATCTGCTGCGTGCTAAGCTTGGCGGGTTGCGTCGTATGCGAGTGCGAGCGAGTGAGCGAGTGTGCGAGGCAGCTAGAGGCGGGCTAGCTGAGGAGGGAGCAGGGGAGTGAGGTTGGATTTAAAGAGGGGATACGTGAGGTGGGCCCACGCGGCGGTGGTTTTTGGTTTCGGCTGGATGCCACTCGAGCTCCGCCATGAGCTGAGTTGAGTTGCGCCTCACTCGCTCGGTCTCCGATTGGGTAAACAACCAGCACGACGACTTGGGAAAATTCCGGTACGATCGCAGCGAAGCCAGCAGTGCTTTTTTGCTTACAGGGGTCCCACCATGTCAGCCAACTATGTACGTGTAGCTTGCCGTGAATTGGCGGTGCATTAATTAGATGCGATATATGGTCTCGTGCGTATCGCGTGTTTGCCTTCTCTACCGTCAGACCGCGGCCATTACAGGTCGTGCTTTCCTCGTGGTAGTTTCTCAGCTCACAAGCCGTTCATTGTTGTCTTGTTGAGAGAGTTGAGATCGATCGAGCCACGTAAAGGAGAGGATATGGCTACCAGCCTACCATGGTAGCATTGTCTTGATCACACGCTATATGCTTACTACTGAAATCTCCCTTTCTTCAGACCGGACTTAGTATCTTATCTCTCTAGCATATTGTCTTGGCCGGTCACGCTATATGTTTGCTAATTGCTACGGAAATCTCCCATTCTTCATCTGTAGTCTTGCTCACGCTATATGTTTACTACTAATGAAATCTCCCTTTCTTCATCTTAAATAAAGGTACTTACTGAGTTTGAAGAATTAATTTCGCTACTCCTTGGCCCTTACAAGAATAAGAAATAAATATTTAATAATTAAGCTACTACATTGGGCAGTTCCTGAATGCCGCATTAGCCATGACAATTGACAGTGAGGCCACCCGTGGTAGGAGTATTGTATGTGAGGTGTGAGTGTGTTGTGCGTGTGTGGTGTTGTTGTAAGTTGTAACCTTAGCCGGTTGTTGGCTTTGTTAATTCAAAGCTGGGCTCTTCTTGAGCCTTCCGTCTAAAAGTCCAAACGTACCTCAAAAATCTTAGTTGGAGATAATGTTGGGATCTTTCACTGTCAAAAATTTAATAAATTTTTATTGTATCTTGGCCTTGGAAAAAACAGACAAATTTGGCAAGATTTCAAAATATCGAAACACCGCGATGTTCACCGCTTCAGATCTACGCATTTGTGTTTTTTGCCCAGGCCAAAAAATGACGAATGTTTATTAAAAATTTGCGAGTGGTAGCTCTTAATATTATCTCCACCTAATTTTTTTGTTTCGACTTTATTGAAACACGAAAAATGCAGATTTCAATTTTTCGAATAACGGCCTACATGTAGCCCGAGCTACATATTAATATACTCATATGACAGTGCTATATTGCATTCATGCTATGTTACAATGTCATAGCATGTAAAACATGATATTTTATTGCAAATAAATCTTATACACACAGTATTAAGATCCTTCAAATAAGATGTGACTTTTCTATAAAGGGAAATATATTAATATTAAGATGATACCAGTTACACTCAGCTTGTGCAACAACGTAATGTGTCGAACTAGCTAAGACATAAAGAATGCACATAGCAACAAAAAAAATCGCATCCCGCCTAACGATCAACAACTCAGAGAAAAAACCACCACGTATGACAACGTCCAAACCGTGAAAGAGGTTCTTCAATAGCGTCGCCTCCAGAAAGAAAACAGTACACGAACACATCGTTGTCGCCCGATCTAACTGCATCAGATCATGTTTTTTCACTCGGAGAAAGTCTGATGAATCTTCAGGCAATGCCTTTAATAAGAAAATGACTAGAATTGGGGCACTACCAGCTACAATCAATGAAGGTCATACATAGGGTTTTCGCTTTCGAAAATCTAGACTAGGTTCTCAAATAGAACTACCAAAAACAAAGTCACCATGTGTTTTTGGTTTGAGGCATTGGTACAATTCACCAATCATCAGGCTCACAACCACCACACGCATGGTTTCGACATGGAACTCCAACATCTGCACCAAACCGAGGAATGGCAAAACCGAGAAGACGTGCCTGCGGCTAGCCACCAGATGACGCCGGCTGGGAACCGCATGCCACACCGAGCCTGCCCTATGAATGTCATTGACAAAATAAAATATGATTACGATACTACTATATAACTATATGCATTATATGGGTAATAGCACACACTAGTATCATATGATGCATGATACTTATGTATGATACTGACTACTTAGACCGGCTTGACAAGTGAGATCGTGAGAACCGATGCCATGGCCTATGGCAATCAGTTCCACCTTGCACGCCGAAGAAGGGCAAGGGGGTCGACCAATCGATCGACGCGCATGCATAAATCCCGCGCTATTTATGTCAATGGAGCTCGTGCAGTGCACCACACTATGGAGGAATGTAAATTCGTGACAGGCTGGCTCACACGACCACCATTGGGTATACTGTAGGGCCGAGCCGGGCTTCAGGCTAAAAAAACCCAACCCTCAAATCTCGGGCCAAATCAGGCACGAGCGTGGAAAAACCCTGCCAGGACCAGATGGCCCGGCCCAACCATGGCCTTGCAAGCCCGAACCCGGTTCCGCCCTACCGTCGGGATCAAAATTGTGGCCCAAGCCTGGCCCGGCCCATGATTTTTGGACCAGGCTGGGTTGGATCGAGCCATCCTGTCCGGGCTGCCCATGGCCAGGTCTACCCGGAGCCCGGAGGGCACGGGTCGATGGTGTGGAAAAGACACCGTGGTCTGAGGTGGCCCATTTTATCCTGCCTTCTTATTTGCTTCGTCGGATAATCCCAGCCAACCTAGCCCTAGGCTGACTGTACTTGATCAGGGCCTAACCGTGACAGTCCTGAACTCCTGATGCTAGCTTCACGGTGACGGTACATGTGGACATGAGCATATACAGTGCAGGTGCAGCTGCCAGGACCGGAGCGGATATATTTTTTTTTTTTTTGAAGGAAGTTCGTGTACAAGATCAAACACAGAGAGCACAAACACACACGAAGAGGAGGAAGAAACAGCACACAGACGACGACCGCGGATCCACCAAGCAGCGCCGTCCCTCCGAGCACCAGCAGCACGCCACCGGGAAGGAGGAAGACGAACTCACCTCACGCCACAGCAACCGCCTCGACCAACCTTGTTGAGATGCCGCAGAAGCCATCTGGCGCAAGCACCAGAATCTGAGCTTTGGAGGAGTATCGGCCTCGAGGCGCCGCCGGAACCACCCATCTTCCACAACGCCGTCCACGACCACCGACGATGGCGAGCTTCCAACCTGCAAACTTCCACGGATCTTGAGCAAAAGCAAGGCCAAGCACCGAAGTGAAGGCCACCGAAGCCCCCAGACAAGAGGTGGCGCCGCCATCACGGCCACCAGCTCGGGGAAGGGCACACCGCAGCTCCGGGGAGCAGCGAACGCGCCCAAGACGGCAGATCCGACCCCGGCCTCCACCGGAGCACCAGGGATAGAGGGGAGGAACGCCGCCGCAAAACGCCTCTCCGACCACGCCGCCCACTCCTCAGCGCCGCCGGCAGGCACCCTACACCAACCTAGATATGTACACGCGCGGGATCCGTCGATCCCCCGACCTCCCGCCGCCGGAGCGGCCGCGGAGGCGAGAGATCGAACGGATCGCCGGCGGCGATCTGGCTCGCACGGGGGTCACCCAAAAATCGTCTCCTAGACACTGTAGATGGGGAATAGGAGCGGATATATTTGAATATGTAAAAAGGATAAAACATCTAAAAACGGAGGGAGTATGATCGAGTGGAAGTTTATCGCGATCGCGACCGGATTCCACGTCCACATGAACAAAGCGCCCAATTGTTTGTACGTACGCGCGTAGATAGTAGTCCATCGACAAGCAAACAAAAACACCCACTGTACAGTATGTACGGACGTCGTTTGTGTGTGTCGGTGGCTGAGACTGAGAGCAACGCCACACATGGCGAGTTGCTCCCCAACACTTGTTCAAAAAAAAAAACTGTCTTCTTTAGAACTGTACTAACCGTACTAGCGATGAAAATCACGATGGTAAAGCTAGTATTACCCATGGAACACCATACAATGATACAAGTACTGCAAGACGAATTGTTGCACGAAGCTTGTGCGCAATGAAATGAATACACTGAGTCGGGCTAATTGCTGTTCAAAAATCAGAACATGCAGAGCATGCATGAATGTCAAAAATTGTTTATGTTACATACACGAACTGTCTATTGAATCCATTTCAGCCCAATCCAATCAAAACCATAGCCTAATCCGCACCGAAATCCCCATTCCCACCCCCACCGTTCCACTGCTAGCTAGTCCATCGACTGAAAAGGGAAACCGAAAAACGAAAAAGACACCGTACGTGGTACGAAATCAGGGTGACAGTGATGCAGCCACCGGGATTGGATGCATGGGCCGGCAACGCAGACGGGAAGTCGGCAGTGCTCCCTCTTCACTACCACTGTCACAGTGTGGTGTTTATCGCTCGTCGTCGTACGGCCCGGCCCGCACTGCACTGGAATTAATAGTACGGACGTCGTTTTGTGCGTGTCGGTGGCTGACCGCTGAGAGCAACGCCACACATGGCGAGTTGCTCGTACGTAGCCCCCAACCAACCCAGCACTTGTTCAAAAAAAAAACTGTCTTCTTTAGAACTGAAACTAACCCAACTCCCATGAAAATCACGATGGTAAAGCTAGCTAGCTAGTATTACCCATGGAACACCATACAATGATACAAGTACTTATAGAGCATGAATGTCAAAAATTGTGTACGTAGTTGCTAGCTTAGCTCACATGCATGCGCACGTGCTGTGCTAGTGGGTAGCGGTGCATCTCGACGATTGATCATCAGAGAAGACAGATCCTTAACACCCAATATCGGACGCAGCTTCGGTGACTTTGCCTGGGTGACTTTGTGGTGACTTTGTTTCACTGACGGTGGGCCCCACACACGGTGGGCCCAGCTGATCAGTGAATCAAAGTCACCCACGCAAAGTCACCGAAGCTGCGTCCACCCAATATCCAAGGCCAACCATCAATCAACCAAAGATAAATGTGCAAGCCCAATCACTGGCCAGTGGCCACTTCGCCAGTACAGGTAGCTAGAGCTACACAGTAACCCAGGGAACAGAAACACGCATGCCAGAGTGGCTTATGGAGACGGCGCTGGTCGATCGATCGAGACTACTCGAGATCACCGGCCGTCTCCATCGTCTCTGTTCATTCCGGCCCGGCGGCCCGTACCTCTAAATGCAATCGAGCAGAGCTGCATGGGTACGTTCGGGCGGCGACGCCGACGGAGCTGGTCAGGCGCCTGGGTACTGTTCCTCGGATCAACGCGTACATGGATACATCTTGGGCTATATATACTACTGTGCGTACAGATCGATCATGGTTCAACGTACTCAAACAGTGGACAGTAGTTTCCGATCGAGTTTGTCCTGTGAGATTTTGCATCGATTAATCTGGAGCGTCTCCGAGTTACAGCTAGCAGTAGTGTCGATCGACACACCAGAACCAATCGGAGGAGCGTTCGAGTCTCCATCGATCGAGTTAAGAAGATTGGTCATTTTCCATCCGTCCCGACGCGATCGAGAGCGCGCCGGCCACTTCATGGCAGAATGTACTACTCCCTCCGTTCCAAATTAGATGACTTCCATTTGTCCACATGCGGATATATCTAGACATGTTATAAGTATAGATATATCCGTATGCGCATAAATGGAAATCATCTAATTTGGAACGGAAGGAGTACGTCGTAGTAGTAGCATGTCGCGCGCAGGGGACCGTTTGATCGACAGCCTTAATTTGGAGGCCCGCTATAGATCGATAGCCCATGCTGTGGCCCGAAATGTGGTACGGATAACACACACACACACACAAAAAATGCATGGGTTTGTATTAACCAGGCGGAAAGTAAGAGAGTGATTAGTGCGTTCTTCGTCATTGCATAACGCAAACATATCTCGGCACGTTATATGGCTTATGAAGAAGCGACCAGTGTGATCTTCATGCATGGAGGTTTTCAGTTACGATTAATTGAGCTGTTCCAACCTCCATCTAGAATTTATGTTCGACCAGTACATGGTGGACCATCGATCAGTGTGAATACGTACGCCGACTCCTAATTAACTCAGGAGATGAAATAGATGAGAAAATGTTGATGAACTCGAGCTCAAAAATGGCCATGGCCGGCTCAGGGGTGGGAGATGATATAGGAAAAACTTTAGTCCCGGTTCGTATCACGAACCGGCTCTAAAGGTCCATATTTAGTCCCGGTTCGTGATACGAACCGGTACTAAAGGGTGCTGTGGGGCTAGTGCGAGCACCCTTTAATACCGGTTCGTATCACGAACCAGGACTGGACATGGCCGGCGCCCTGGACATTCTAACCGGGACTAGTGCCCCCATTAGTACGGTTCATAAGGGAACCGGGACGAAAGGGCCAAACCGATGGCCTTGTTTCCACTAGCGATCGCACCGTACGTCTTTCCAACCTCCAGCTAGAATTTGGGCCAGCAGCTTCTTCATTGCGATGTAGCCCCTACTCCGCACCGTACGTCGCGTGCAGTGCTGTCCTACTAGTAGCTAGCTAGCTAGCTAGTTTCAGGAGTTCACTTTCGTGCAAAAAAAAAGTTTCAGGAGTTCACTGTTCCGAGACGTGTACTATCCAGTATCCACCACGATGATGGATGGTGATTCCTTCCGATGGCCATATCTACACGTCGATCGATCTCCTCTAGCTGTCATTTCGCGCGTCATGATCAGGTCCAGACAAGTCCAATCAGGCGGGCCCAATAATGTGGCGACGCCTTTAACTTGGATACAACTTACAAGGGCTC
The DNA here is from genome assembly GCA_947311845.1 of Poa pratensis. NCBI lineage: Eukaryota > Viridiplantae > Streptophyta > Magnoliopsida > Poales > Poaceae > Poa > Poa pratensis. The sequence goes on along the minus strand of CAMZMU010000083.1, from coordinate 12,413,057 downwards.
GCTGCATGCAGATACAAGCTTTGTCATGTGCCTGCTCGCCCCCCAAAAGTTTTCCACCACGACCAGTGCTGTAGTACTACTTGCACGGAAAGTCACTTTGGCTTCCGAGATCCGGTCGTTTTAAAAAATATATAATTTTTTATAAGTTTTAAGAATTATGAAAAAAACTAAATGTACACAATGACATATCTTATAAGAATGCAAAATCGCAACGTGAAATTCTTTTCATTATGGACTACACAAGATCTGAACAATTGAAAATGTGCATTGTTCACTATACGCATATATGTACATTTATCTTTTTGTGTATCTCAAAATACAAAACATTTCAAATTTAAATTTTACATGTTTATGGTAGGCAACATTGAGAACGAACATGATTTTTTTTAGAAATTTCAAATTAAAATCTTGGATTTTTAAATAAAAGGATCACTGGAACTCGGGAGCACGAAATCCCCCTTGGCACGGAAACACTAAACTTTGACCATGCATGCATATTGCACGTAGGGGGGTCATTTTCTAGGAGAGTTGTTCACGAATATCAGAAAAGGGATCCCAGTCAGTCCGTGAACTGATTGGGCAGCAGTCTCTCCTGTGGACTGGTGGTTGAGGCGTCAAGGAACGTACGTGCAGGGCCGATCGATCGACGCTGATAATCAATCGCTCCTAATTAATCCTGGCATCATTCCATGACAGCAGCCCCGGCCTATCGAATTATTGTGGATCGAGGTACTACGTATCAATCAAGGAACCACCACATACGTACCTATTATGTTGCAAAGCGACGTGTATCCGGAGCTAACTAACTGCATGTGCGTGTACGTACAAGATGGATGTGCGTATGCTGTCAGCCTATTTGTCCGTATGTATATACGAGACGTATACATACACGTACGCGTACGTACGAGCCCACTGTCGGCGTGCGTACGTACGTAGTACAAGCATGCACATGCATGAAGATCGAGATCGACGGACCAACCGAGAACACATGCAGGTGTTTTCTTCTCTCACAAGACATTTAATTTTCAGCATCCGGCGGGCCTAGCAGCTTGGCCTTTGTGTCGTCTTTGTCCATTCTTTGCATGTCGTACGTGTGCGTATAGTTTTTTCTTTAAAGCAACTAGTCACTCAACCTTGTGTACCTCATCTGTAGTACTGATAGGTATTTGACTCTTGACTGTTAGTTTATTTATTACTTATAAGACGTTTTAGGATTGGGTCTGACCAGGTGAAAATCGCCCAAAAGACGTTTCTGCCCCTACTGGTTTGCTTAAATTACATGGAATACCCTCCCGAAGTGATACAGCTAACCGATCATTACAGCTAACATAACCCCGAAGTAGCGAACCGATCAGCGATTCAAAATTTGAATCCTCGCCGTCGCCAGCAGATCCTCACCCTCGCCAGCAGATCCTCTCCGCCAGGTTGCTCGCCTGGGCTTCTTCCTCTCCTGGGTTTCTTCCTCGCGCGCGTCCACCTCTCCATCCACCTCTCCAGGACGCCTCACCTAGGAGCAGCACGCCGGCTCCCACCCAGCAGGTGCAGATCACCGGCCAAGGGAACAGAGCACGCCGGCTCCCACCCAGCAGCAGCAGCACACCGGCTCCCACCCAGTAGCAGAGCACCGCCAAGGGAGCAGAGCACGCCGGCTCCCACCCAGTAGCAGCAGCACGCCGGCTGCCGCCCAACAGGAGCAGAGCACCGCCAAGGGAGCAGAGCACGCCGGCTCCCACCCAGTAGCAACAGCACACCGGCTCCCACCCAGTAGCAACAGCACGCCGGCTGCCGCCCAACAGGAGCAGAGCACCGCCAAAGGATCAGAGCACGCCGGCTCCCACCCAGCAGCAGCACACGGCTCTCACCGCCCAGCTCCTCTCTGTCCCACTTGGTTCTCCTCACCTCGCCAAGATCCTTGCCGCTCTACTTGGTCCAGAAGCCACGGCAACTTGAGATCGAGCGATGGCGCCGGCAAGAGGAATCACGTGTTAATCAAGGAATCACCTGCAAACAGAACAACAAACAAATCAGCAGCAATGGTACTGCCCGACCTGAACTTCAGTCCGCCTCAAACACAAGAAATCGTTGAAGATGTTGCTGGTCAAAATGCAGGTATACTCATTAACTTGTTGTGATTCTACTGTAAGCAAAATGATGTGGAAGCAAAAACCACTAAATAAGCAAGCAAGCAACAGTCCAAGAATTAACATTGACAAAGAATTAAGTACAATTGCATTTTACTCAAGTGGAATTGCAATAATACAACTACTCTGATGTATTGTGTTTGTTATGGCACACTGTATTGAGTAATGTATTTTACTCCACCAGTAGAAGAAGAAGACGAAGTAATGGAAGAACAAGTACTCCAAGATGAACAAGTACTCCAAGATGAACAAGGGCCACATGATGAACAAGTACTCCAAGATGAACTAATGCAAGAACATGCTGCTGCAGGTATATAGAGTAAATGTACTCTCAGTTTACAAGTTATGCACTGTTTTCTAAGCACATTGTTTTCTAAGCACTGCAAGCAAATGCACTCCCAGTTTACAAGTTATGCACTGCAAGCACAAGCAAAGAAAACATTCCAGCAAGCAACATTTGTTTCAGCAAGCAACTTTTAATTTATTTTTTGTTTCTTTTCGTGTTGTAGGTGTGCAGCAACCAAAGAAAAGAAGAAATTCACTCACTGACCAAAAAAGATATGCAGCTTATTGCGCAATGCACGCCGTGTGTATGAGCAGAGGAGGCAAGTTTAAGAAGAAGGACAAGCAAGACATTGCAAAAAATTTCAAGTGTGATATTCAAATCATACAAAGAATATGGAAAGATGAGATGCGGCAAATTGCACAAGGTCTGGAAGTGAATGTTGCCTGCAAAAAGAAGGGGAGATGTGGAAGGAAGCCACTCGATATTGACTTGTCAATCATCCCCACAATTCCACTAAATAAAAGGTCTACAATCAGGTCACTAGCTTGGCAGCTGAAAGTGAACCCTTCAACTCTATACACCAAATACCAAGCTAACCAAATTAGGAGGCACACAAGTTCACTAAAGCCTGCCCTAACAGAGAAGCACAAGAAGACCAGGGTCCAGTTCTGCCTAGGCATGGTTGATGAAACTACAACAAGAAATGGAGAACACCTTTTCAACGACATGCACAGAATTTTGCATGTTGACGAAAAGTGGTTTTACATGACCCAGGACAACAAAAACTACTACTTGCTACCTGATGAACCAGATCCAATAAGAGCTATACCTAAGAACTGCATTGGCAAAGTCATGTTCCTTGCTGCCGTGGCTAGACCACGATACGACAGTGAAGGTAACATGACATTCGATGGGAAAATAGGCATTTGGCCGTTTGTACAAGAGGTTCCAGCACAAAGAAGAAGTGACAACAGGCCAAAGGGGACACTAGAAATCAAGCCTCTAATAGTGAAAAGGGATGTGATGAGGGAGTACTTCATAGAGAAGTTACTACCTGCAATTCAAGCGCTTTGGCCCGAAGAAGATGCTGGCAAGACAATCTTCATTCAACAAGATAATGCGACGCCGCATATCTTGCCTAACGACCCAGCGTTCATGGCAGCTGTGGCCAATACCGGACTGAAGATCCAACTGATGCAGCAGCCAGCCAACAGTCCGGACTTGAACATCCTTGATCTAGGGTATTTCAGGTCTATCCAATCTCTCACGAATACTCTAACCCCAAAAAATCTACGAGATCTTATTCAAGGTGTGGAAGATGAGTATGATGCATATGATTCTTCCATTTTGAATAAGATTTTTCTGAGTTTGATGACCTGCATGGCCGAGATCATGAATAATGAAGGGGGAAATCAGTATAAGACACCTCACACGAACAAGGCAAGGTTTGAAAGGCTCGGTCAGCTACCCTCAAGGTTTCCTTGCCCTAAAGAAGTCTACGCAAGAGCTCTACAGTTTCTAGGCCAAGAAGTGCACTAAATTCATGTCCAAATAGTTTTTGTTGTGTGTTTGAGAATTTGTTGTGTGTTTGAGAATCTGTTGTGTGTATTTATGCTACAGCAAGGAAATGGTTGTGTGTATTTATGCTATTGCAAGGAATATGTCATGTGTATTTATGCTACTGCAAGGAATGTGTTGTGTGTATTTACTGTTACAGTATTTGTGTGTATTGTTGCACTCACTGAAACAAGAGAGCTCTAGCCAGTGGCAGAAGGTGAAGTTATACAAGCAATATTAAATACAGGCAAGCTACTGCCAAGCAATATTAATGTCGTACAATAAAACTTTCGACAGTAGACAAGTTTCCCTGCAACATTTAAGCAAATGCATAGCTAGCTCTGCTGCCACAGCACGCCCAACACAAAAATTACACTAGAGACCAGCAGATTAGCGCAGCCACACAACTAAATGCAGTACATACAGTGCTTTAAGAATAGATATCACATGATGATGAAAATGCAGGTATACTGTATGGTATAAGTACTTCATTTTGACGAGTTGCTTGTTTGGAATACTTCAATTCATGACTGAATGCTCGAACAATATACCGAATCAAGAAAACAAGCAAAAGATGTAGTTCAGGCTGTAGCAATTAGTTGCAGCTCTACATCAATTGCCCAAACGTAACACTGCAAGTAAAGTTTCCTAACACTACAAGCAATATGCAAGCACAAACAATTTACTGAAGCAAGCAGTACATTTTCTAAACAATTTCCTAAACTGGAGTACAATTTCCTAAACAAAGAAGCTACTGGCAGTAGCAGTACCACAGAAGCTACTGGCATACTCCAATCAATTGATTGAAACAACACCATTATTATTTCTGTTTAAGCCGGCACAATTGGGTGCTCAAGCAAGCATTACTCTACTCCTCTAGATCAACACCAGGAGTTCACAACATCAAGCCTACTGCTACTCTGCTACTGTACGGAGTAACACAAGCTAATACTCCAAGTACAGTACGGAGTACTACTGCTACTCTGCTACTGCTAACACAAGATCCAGGTAGCAAATCATACTCCAGATCAAGGTAGAAAATCCAGTGTCTCTCCAAATCAAGCAAGCAGGAGACGCAAGAGGAAAATCACCTGACGCACGGAGTCATGGCACTGTGGCTTGGCGAGGCAGTGCCTCTCCAAATCAAGCAAGCAGGAGACGCCCGGTGTCCCTCCCTCGTTCTTTCCGGACCAGCAACCACGAGGGGAGACACGAGAGGTGGCCCTCCTCCCACTCGCGCTAGTGGTGGTGCCCGCCCCAGGCATGGCGAGTGAGCTTAAGGAAGGTGAGGCGGCGGAGCTCCTGCCTCTCCGGTTGTGGCCCTCGCCGGAAAACCCTGCCTCGCCGTTAACTGCCTCCACGTAGCCCACGAGGGCGCCGGCGCCGGGTACGGCAACAAGACCCGCCCCCACATGGCAGGGGAGCTGCTGCTGCCGGCTACCACTCCAGGGGCATCTGCAAGGCCAGCACCTCTCCGAGCTTGGTCAACACCACTCCAGGTTCGCTGCTCCGCTGCTCCGGCGCTACTCCACATCCAGCACATCCTTCGCCAGATGCCCAGATCCAACGTAAGAGCACGCAGATCCAGCGATGGACGACGTATATCGAGCGTCTCCGTCGCCGAGAAGCTCGTCGTCGGTGGAAAAAATGCAGTCTTTGACCCAACAAATTCGTGGCGCCGCGAGGTGTGAGCTGTTCGAGAGAAAATGGTATGGTGGGGGACAAAGGGCACGGTGGGGAGCGGTGGGGGGAGGCGGCGGGGCGGTGGATAGCCACGGCGACGGCGACGGCGAGAGAGAGCGTGGGCGGTGGATGGCCACGGCGACGGGAGAGAGAGCGAGAGGGAGGGAGGAGTAGAGGACGAGAGCGAGTGGACGCGTGTGCGAGTGGTGTGCAAGACGTGCACGTCTGCGCGAGTGTGGGAGGGTAAAACCAGAAACTCTAAAATATTTTGTACGTGAGAGAAGTTGTACATGAATCCTAAAACATCTTATAATAATAAACGGAGGAAGTATTTCGTATGTACAATTTTTTTTAGCATGCATGCCCGAACAATTCGTATTCCTTCACCTCGCTATTCTTGCACAATGCAAATGCAGAGCCCATCGCCGAAAGCCACTAGCTTTTTCTGCTGCCAGTGTTGAATATTATACCACCTCTGCTCCTAAGCGGGAGTATCTCGTTTTCTGTTTGGAAACTTCTCCATGAATATGGATTAACGGATTTCAATGTTTACTCAAGTTTTAATACTTGGATCGCCGGGCGTGACTAGTGCGTGCTCAGTCGCGATTTCTTGTGCTGCTGATTCATCCCATTGACACAGCGTGTTATTATTTTTTTTGACCTTCACAACGTGTTATTTCTGTTTACGTGAAACGTCGTCCCAACTTTCACAAAGGAGCTGGGCTGGGCTGTCTTCGGTACGGGCCGTAGCTTTATTTCCCGTATTCTGTACTTTTTAGTTCATGGTTTTTTCTACGATTTCCTTGTACAGTGCGGTGGGATTTTTTTTCCCCCTTATATCTCTTCCTTACAGAGGCAAACGACCACCACACGTGAGAATTAGAAACAATTCTTAAAAAGCAAGGGAGTGTGAGACACACACAGAGGCTTTTTTTTGACTCACCAGTGTATATGTATTATATTTACAATACATTTTAAATGCAATTTGAAATATAGAAAAATGCAAAAAATTGTTCGCACATAGATTTTAATATTCTATGTGTTTGAAAAGCCGTTTCACAAAAAAATGACATTTCGTATGACATGTGTAAAAAAGACAAATTTTGGTGCTAAAATAATCCTTTTTACGATACATTTTTGTTTGTCTTTTTTATACAGGCAAAAAAAAATGGCCGCTTTATTATGTGACGACTTTTGAACACATAGAATATGAAAACGTATACGCGTAATTTTATTTCACAACCTATATGCAGCTGAAAAAATATCAGTTCCAACTCATGTGTAACTGAAAATCTCAAAATAAATGTGATATGCCCAAGAATTACAACAGCCAAGAACATTTTTTCTTAGTTGCAACCCCACATGCAGTTGAAAAAACATTGTTTACAAATCACTTGCAACCGGAAAACTTCAGTTGCAAACCAATTAACATGTGAAAACCTCACTTGCAACTTGGAAAAACTCAGTTGCAACCCACTTGCGACTAGATAAAACTCAGTTGCAAACCTGCTTGCAACTGGAGAATTTCAATTGTAGCTCACTTGCAACTAGAGATACTCGGTTGCAATCCACTTGCAACTAGAAAAGTCTCGGTTGCAACGTACTTGCACCTGATCAAAACTCTGTTGCAACCCCACTTGTAACTAGAAAAAATGCAGTTGCAACCCACTTGCAAATGCATAATCTCGGTTGCAACCTACTTGCAACCGGAGAATCTCTATTGCAACTCCCTTGCAATAGACAAAAAAAACAATTTCAAACGCACTTGACTGAAAACATTTTAGAAAATATCAGTTGCAACCCACTTGCAACTGAAAAAACTCAGTTACAACCCACTTACAACTCAAAAATTACAGTTGAAACCTATTTGTAATTAGATGTCTCTTAAATGAGTGAATTTAGACCTTAAACACGTCTAGGCGATGCTATGGAACATTTCAGGGGTCAAATGTTCCATGTCTCCATTATGCATCTTTTTACCATTTTGTTTAATACGTGACAAAGATCCTGGTTATTAGTTGTAAAATATTCTTTACTTTTATATGAAGAACTACTAATGAATATATAATAATTTGTAGGATTCTCTCATCAATATGGTTGGCCCTAAGCGAGGGATAGAGATGATGGACAACACTCTAATCGAATATGATATGGGGATCAAGACACGCGATCAATAAAAAGATGACCTGTATTTGATCGACGGTGCATCACTCGTAGAACCTAGAGGCACATGGAAGCCATTCATATTTGGGATCGGTGGCAACAGTGGCGGCGCAGTTGACGTAACTTTATCACGTATTTGCAGGGGAGTTGAGGTAATCATATTGGAAGTGCAAAGCAGTTTTAATCTATCTCTCAGATGTCTAACCAGTGGGTTTGATGAGGAGATGCGGCTCTTTGATGGGGCCATGCATCGCCAAGTCGCGTGGCTTCACGAGGCATGTAGTTGCTCCAGCGAAGGACTCTTTGATAGATTTGAAGTTCAAGGTGGGCGCACAGTTATCCAGTTCCGACCAACATTGTTGCTCCTTCAAAGCGAAAGCCCACGGGCATGATACTCAAGTAATGAAGATTGATCTTGCATTAATCTCAGTGAACTTGGCCAACGTTGCCTGATAGCTGTCCTGCCTAAGGTTTGTCCGGACGTAGTTGTGTGTCTGTGATGAGCAGGCCAAAGAGATTAAGAACTTACCGGCAGTCTAGAGTCGTGTGGACTTGTGACAAACTTACAATTTCAGTCGAGAGGGGCCATGCATGCTCTACATTCGTGCAATGCAGCTGTTTCACATTTTGTTTCTTCTCTCCATTATTTTAGCACCAGGGGTTAGATTAAAAATATGGTAAAAATTTCCAAGCAGTACACAACTACACATTCACTCAACTTGGTGGGTGAGAATTGGGAAAATGAGAGCGGAGGATGTACCGGACTTCAGTTTCTGACTGAATGGATGCTCATGATTCATTGAGCAGCTGGGCAGCTGATCAACTTTAATAAACCTACTGAATCAGGATTGATGTAAATGACACATTCACTCAACTCTTGTGAACTTTCACTTGCATTGAGCTGAAAGTTTATCGTGGTATATAATTATGCCCGCAGCCTGCACTGCAAAACGTTTTGTCTCTTTGCTCGGCTTCTAGGACGCATCAAGTTTTCTCCTTGTGTGCTTTGAACTCCCTCTTTTCTTTGTTGACAAAGACATGCTGTAAAGAGGAATTGGCACTTCTGTTCGACCATACAAGTAGCTTCAGAAGTATCATGAATGTATTAATTTCAGATAGCCGGAGTTAGGAAACTCCCTTTTTCAAAATAAAATATTTAAAGCAGGAAGAAGGAATTCAACTGTTCGATCAAGGTATGTGCTTCGGACTTCAGAGCTTACTACAATCGGTGGACAGGAACGACAATTGCCCGACGGTGATGTCAAACAGCATCTGTATATTCTGCTGCTGGAAATTGCCAAGCACGGAAGTCGACGTTGTTCCGCCAATGGTTAAGCAGAAGGACGAGTCCTCTTGGTTGAAGAACATGTAGTTTTCACTGTGCAGCCTCATATCTGCACCGCCGGCGAAGTGCAGCACCATGTCGAGCATGGGCCGCTCACCGTCTGGTGCCGGGAAGCAAGGGCTGTCTAGGCTGGAGGCGTTCACCACCGGCTGCCCGAGCACGTAGGCCACGTGGCTGACGACCGGCCTGAAAGCGCTTTCCGCGAGTGCCGTGAATGGTGCCCGAATCCACGATCATGCCGCCGGTGCCGTCGGCACGCAGCGCGAAGGTGTCGTTCGGGATCGGTAGGCGAGTGTCGCCGAGCGATATACCCTCGAGGGAGACGTAGTACCGCGATGGGCTCTGCGTGTTCTGCAACAGCGGCGTCGACTGCACGCCGTGCACGGCGTCTCCGGCAATGTCCGCTAGAGACCCGAACAAGACAGGGCTGCGTAGACTAGGGTTGAAGAAGTGGGTGAGGCAGTAGGAGAACTTGCCGACCCCTAGCTGAGCCACCAGGGAGAGCGTCCCACGGCCGAGGCCGACCGTCCCGGTGGAGTTGTATGAGGCGCCCCCATTGTCGGTGCCGCAGCCGAATGCGACGCCGTGAGCGCTGGAGTTGGAACTAGAGCCGAACGTGAGCGTCTCCGTCCCCAAGATCCCCGCCGAGTAGGCGCCGTCGCCGTATGCGTAGCGGTACCTGCAGAGCGAGGAGCAGTTGTTGCGGCTCCATACGGGCAGGCACGTGGCGCTCGACCAGGCCACCGGGGAGAAGCTGGACGAGGCGGAGGCGTCGTAGATGGGCGTGCCCTGCGGGAAGCAGAGCTTGCACGGCTGGCACCTATTCTTCACCTACCCGTCAACTCTAGTTGTGTGGCATCGCCTCCAGATTGCACCCCGACCGGTTCTACCCTCGGTCCTCCTGACCATCATTTGGAAAATTGGGACTCTGTAACAATCTAACCACACATCCTCTGTAACAATCTCGAATGTGGTTGATGGTTTAACTCTTCAGACTTTAACTATTGCCGACAACCAACATTTTTAAGGGAGTGAGTAGTAACTAAAATTATTCAATTAAATAAGTTTGACAAGCTGGAAATATATTACTTCAAAAGGAGAAGAATTACAAAGGTTCATCATCGACGGGAAGAGAGGAAGTCACGCCACTGACTGGCATGCTCCTTTAAAACATGCTAACAATTCGTAAAGTATAAGACACACAAGTCAAAATTGATCGTTGAGTTTTCTCCACACCTTACCATTGGAGTTGAGGGAGTAGTTTTAATGAGTTTTTTCAGATTGAAATCCACTTTTTACCCAATAGTTATACGTTTGTGACACATATTACCCCATTTAGTGAGAATTTTATCAAAATACCCCGTCTAAGTTTAGCTAACTTGTCAGGTACATCTTGCTTTCAAACAACAACAAAAACAAATCTTGTCGATTACATCTTGGGCCGTTAAGCATGGGGTTTGCTACCACAGGAGGGACATTGGCATCAATCGGTTCAATCGGTAACTATAGCTAAGGCCCAAGAACACCCGTATCTCTCAATCTCTGGGATCGGCCCGCTCCTCTGCCTACCGGTCACCTCGCCAGTCGCCCCCCGCTGCTGCTCCGGTCGGCTGCCGTGCTCCCCCTCTTCTCCAAACTCCGAGCTCGCGCATACCCCACCGGCCACCGCTCCGGCCGGCGAGGCTCGCCATCCAGGATGGCCGCAAACTTCTGGGCGTCGTCGCACTCGTAAGGCTCCAGCTCCCCTTCTCGATCGATTCGTTTTCTTCTGTGACAGCGCGGATTGATTTGTGCGTCGTGTATGTGCGTTCTTGATCCGGCGCGAGCAGCAAGCAGCTGCTGGAGCCGGAGGACGTGGACGTGGTGCCGGCGGCGGACCGGGAGCGGGGCATCACGACGGAGGAGTTCCGCCTCGTCAAGATCCACATGTCCTCCCGTACGTCACCTCCTCCCCCTCCCGGTCCCTTTGCTCGTCTAGTGTTTCCATCCCCTAATGCAGATTAGTTTAGTTCCTTAGCTGTACCTGTGCACAGTTTGGTTGCCTGCCGCTACGGCGGCCTGCTATGCTCGGATGCGACTTTGTACCGTAGAAACCACTGCAACGCAAATGCTAAACAATTACATTTTTTCCACTGTGTTGCCTCCTCTCTGGAGTCTGGAACCGGGGCAAACCTTAGGTCCGGCTTTCCGCTCCGGGCAGCGGCGCCTCGGCGTCGTTCCTTCCTTGGAAGCGCTGTCCAGGTTGCCCTTGAAGTTCCCGAAGATTCTTTGGAGGTGTGGGTTGTGGCAACTGCCCACGGCGTGGGCCTCCGGGGCGCAATGCACGTCATCACCGGTGCTCGCTGGACGACACTTTCTTTGGTCCGGGACAGATCCTGCCGTCTACTTGCAGACTCCTGTTTGGAGCACGGGTGTCGGGTGGAGGGTGCGTTGACCTTTGGTCATGGTGGTCCTATGCAGGTGCCTAACGCTGGTCGCGCCGTGACCCGTATGCCCTGTGCCCCACCTCCTCGTCGTAGCAGCTAGAAGTTGGGCAGTGATGAGTAATTTTCTTTGTCGTTGTAGTGCAGCAGGGGTGCTAATCCTGGAAACTAGCGTTGTTCTGTCAAAAAGCGTTGTATGGCGCTTGGCCTTGTATGAAATATGATACACCTATCCATGGTGTATTCTAGAAAAATATTTCTTCACCGTGTCTGTCATATCAAGAGGAAAAGTAACGCCTGTTCTTCCTTCTAACTTTACTGATTTAGAAATACAAGTCCCTGCTCTCCTTTTATGACAGTTTTTGGTGTCCCAAGTTGTGCAATCTTTTTAGTTCATTAATCGCCAGTACATATCATCAGCATAGGTCCAGTCAAATAATTAATTTCCTTCCATATGAAAATGCCATAATTTATCACGTAGAATTGCTTGATTTGCTTTTGCATCATTATTATGTTTCTTACGGAGTTAAATATTTATGGATTTCAGATATCTGGCGGTTGGCCCAGCAAGTGAAAGTTAGGCAAAGGTTAGACCTTGTTTCCTTTGCCTGACCTGCACTTTTGTTTTCAATTCTGTCATCACATCTTTAGACTGTAGTGAACTAACAAACTCGTGTTATGCTTTTAGGCTGTCTTTTAGTTAGCATGATTTTCTCTACACTCAACCAAGGGATATTTCCATAGTGTTTTACAGTTACCAACAAAATTGAAGCAATACTTGCTTCTATTTTTACTCCCTCTGTCCCTTAAAATTGAAGCAATACTTGCGTCTTATATTAGGGAAAGAGGGAGTAATAAATATTTTCAGTTACTGTACTGAAGTGTCTACTTTCATATCTACAAGAGTTACACCCATTAGTGTATAAATTGTTCACGTAGTATAATATCACCCAAAGCACATTTACACTTTCTCCATAAGGTTCATCTTCCATATAACATTTCTGTATAGTTTGTTTTAACTTCAAGACTTATATTAGAATCTACCTGCTTTAATAGAAAATGAAGAAGAAACTGACTAAGTGGCATTGTTTGTTCCCCTTTGTCTTTATTGTTTATGACCGGCAAGCATGCTGGGGCTTTTCTTAGAAGACTAGAGTTGCCATTGTCCAGTTAATGAGTTATGCAGTACATTTTCCTCTCGATTTTTCTGGGATTAACTCGTGATGCTGATGATCTTAAATCATTGTTATTTCAGAGTCATAGCTACTGCCATTACTTACTTCAGGCGTGTCTATACAAGGTATTATTCTAGTTTATTTCTATTCATCACAAAGAAAGATTCCCCCACCCTCTGCTATCTGATTTCTTGTCTGAATTTGACTATCATTTTAACTAGCTGGAGAAAGGGAACTACGCTAGTACTTATTTGGTTATAAGGGTGCTATGTTCCCCTAGGATGTAAGATGATCAACTTACTGGATGATAGAACTATAGTATAGACAATAAGACATATCGCTGTTTCTTGACTTGTTTCAGTGAGAACTTCAGTGCTTCAGTCAGAGGTCTGTTAGATTTCACCTTGCTTCATTCAGTCGATCAGGATTCATGGTATCTAGATGTTGGTACTCAACTTGCTTCAATCAGAACTAGTCTGCATCAGCTAGAACTTCTACCATGGTCAATATAACTTCCTTATAACTATAAATCATAACTTGTAATGTTCTGAACCCGAGGACCAAACTCATGTGTCTATACTTTATGTGAGCCAAAGTTGGACCTGAAGGTTCACATCGTGTGCCTGTTTCTACATTTCTTATTGAAATTATTTAGGTATCTATGTAAGAAGGTATTCCCTCTGATCCGGATTGAATGTCGCCAGTTATGCTAATGGATTGTATTTGGTTAGTTCATTTGCTACGACAGTTAAAGTGGATCGGAGGGAGTATATATTTTTTCCTAATGCTGAATCTTTTTACAGAAAGAGCATGAGTGAGTATGATCCTCGTTTGGTAGCACCGGCTTGTTTATATTTAGCATCAAAGGTAGAGGAGAGCACTGTGCAAGCAAGGCTTCTCGTCTTTTACATTAAAAAGATGTGTGGTAAGTCCTATGAGTAATGATCATACTGATAGACAGTTTACATGAAAGAGCTGCACTAACGGTTTAGTTTGTTTCCCCCGTATTGCAGGTTCTGATGATAAGTACCGATTTGAAATTAAGGATATCCTTGAAATGGAAATGAAGCTCCTGGAAGCGCTCGACTATTATTTAGTTGTTTACCATCCATATCGTCCTCTTCTAAAGTATGATTATGTTTCCCATGACATTGCATCTGAGTAACAAATGGCATTTTTTACTGGAAATAATGGAATGGGACTTCTAAAGTATGATTATGTTTTGACATTGCATCTGATTATGTTCTTGTAACTTTGAAACCAACTCCTTTTCACAGAGTCTGCATTCTGCAATTATTGATTACTGAGAGATGTTCTATTTTGCAGTTTATTGCAGGATGCTGGCATAACAGACCTGACACAGTTCGCCTGGTAAGCACAATGGAGCATCAAATTGATTAATGAAAGACTGTTATTCTGGAATGGAACTTCATGGTATTATAATGCACCACACAGTGGCCTGTTGTATTGCTTGTGCTATTTGACTTTTCTATCCAAGAAAAGCTCTGGATGCTTCTAGTGACCTTTGGTGGTTAATGTCTAAAGTAGTAAAGTCTAAACCTTTTGTTCGTAGCAATTCATTACATGAGTATGTTAGTGTCAGAGAAAACAGACTACCTTTTTAGTAACCTTGTTCAGGAATTCTCAGAATATATGTATTTACTTTTGGTATGAAGTATTGAATATCCTTGGTTATAGGGACATGATACAAGTACCTCAGCTGAGTTTTCCTTCTCATTTTGTATATTACAGCATGGTCAGTCAATAAAGCAATAGCTTGTATCTGGGATCATATGAAAAACAATTATTAGTGGAGTGCCCTTATTATGATATATGGTGTATCATACGCTCAATCTTCAACTTGACATATATAGATTGCTGATCATCCATGGTTACTTGCAGGGGCCTTGTCAATGATACTTACAAAATGGATCTTATTCTCATGCACCCTCCCTATATGATTGCGCTGGCTTGCATATACATTGCAAGTGTTCTGAAAGATAAGGATACAACTTCCTGGTTTGAAGAACTTCATGTTGATATGAATATTGTAAGCGTCCTATGTTGATATTCTTCCCTTTAATCAGTTCTCTCATAATATCCATCCACTGATTGACATTCATTTGTCATACTCAGGTGAATAATATCTCAATGGAAATATTAGATTTCTACGAAACTTACAAGGTTGACCCCCAAAGGGGACTCTCTGACGAGAAGATCACCCCTGTGATGAACAAGTTGCCAGCAAAGGCGTAAAACAGATTTTGTTCTAGTTATCTCTGTATGGTGATCTGATAGTCTAACCACCCTACACTATGACTTGTGACGGAAATGTAAATTCGAATGCCTTATATTGGAAGTGCCCGAGTGGGTTTGATCGTGATACCTCTTTTCGGGATGAAAAAAACCATGATAAGGAATAGTTTGGATGTGCTTGCAATCGCCTGGAATAGTTGACATTTGTAGATTTTGTATTGTACAAAACAGCGAAATTATTTCAGCGTGTATTGTCATCAATTTAAAGTTCACTGAGCGTGAGTTCATCGTCCTGAGCCGTATCTAGATGTGCAGTGTCGTAGATGACTAATCGTGGGAAAATGACAGAGAAGTCATTTCAGAACATACACTGGATTTTTTTTAAACGATTAACATCATCTAGTTGATGCATCGTTTGGGTCGATATCTCCTCCGGCGTATACTAATGTGTGATTCAAAGTCTTTAGAAATTGAGGAACATAGAGCCAGTAAGTGTCATTCGCTTGCTTACTCTTTCTTCTTGAACTAACCTACGGGTGTTACCTCCCTAACTCAAGGCTAGCAGCGACAGTGCCTACAAAGATACTGGATTTTGTGTACACTTGGCTCCCATCCAGCCCTCATGCTGTATTCCGTTTAGAAGATTTTTTTGAGCAGGATTCGAGAACATTCCTGCCAAATACTCTCTAGTCAAGAACATTCTAGTCTCACATGTATTGGCAGATTTTTACAGTATTGTAGAACAATCTGTAATGTCATTTTTCTGGTATGTGCTAAAGAACATTCCTGGCACAACTTGTATATAAGGGGAAGGACGAACCGCCTCAAAAGCGTGTGTTAACCAAGGCTTGCGAGTATTTACTTAACATGCTAGCGAACTGAAACTCTGTTTTTGTTCATCTCATGAACAATACATGAAGTCAGTACTCTATCCACGTTCCACCCAACATTGTCTTCCTTGCGCGATCGCGCTGGAGTGAGAGCACTTCTGTTGCTCAATCAGCTCCGTCGGCCCGCCGAGGGAGCAGACCTCGCCTCCTCCGCTCGCCGGGCCGGCGGTGGCTGTGCCGCTGCTAAGGCCGGGGAGCTAGGTCTGCTCGTCTTCGTCCGCGGTGCTCTCCGTCCAGTCCTCCTGTTCACCGCACTCTGAGTGCTCGGCTTCTTGGACACTCTTTTTTACCTTCTCCCCTTTCTCCCCTTTCTCCCACTGTTGGCTAGAGTACTAAAGCTGTTGTTTGGAATTCCTGCAGGTGCGGCGAGGAGGTTGGACATGGACGCTGAGAGCGCCGCGCACGCCGACGAGGTCCCCCAGCTCCCCGACCCGCATAGGCGTCTCTATGTGTATGGTATTTTCAATTTCCCGAGTATATGAAACTTGCAGACAAAGCAAGTAACTCAATAAATTTTGAGAATCTTTTGTCTTGCATTCAAGCAAGATCCATGCTTATTTGTGTGGAAATTTCCACTGAGCTAAAACAGCTAGCCACAAATTGTGGTGGCAAAAGGCATGCCTCAGCATGCGCATGTTGCACATGTGTGCAATTGATGTGCACATGTCAGGTCTAGCCCTTGTGGCCAGATCAAATTGCTCAATCAAATTTGAGCACTCTGGGTCTTGCGGTTAAGTACGACCGATCCACACTTATTTATTTGTGGAAATGCCCACATCAACAAAACAGTTAACCATATATTGTGGTTGAAAAATGGACATTTCAGCTCTTACAAGCTGAACTCGAACAATTGAATATTTTGTCTGATTGGTCCTGCAAGGGAGCAAGGTCAAAATTTGTTCATGCCTCGTACTGCTTACATGCACTACAATAATTGAACAAATGTGTGTATGTGTGTGTGTGTGTGTGGGGGGGGGGGGGGGGGGAGGGGGGTAACTCCGCCTATGCTATCATGAGGTTATGCTTCATGTTGTGTAGCCGGTCCCAAGCCCGGATAAAAAGAAGGAGGGACCTTGTGCCATGTTTAGTATCTATTATTTTTGTTGTGTGTAATGTGATTTACATATCTCTTATTATCACTCAATTCACTGCACAAAATTATCAATTTGTAAGCATTCATGCAGGATGATCTCTTAATTGAGAAACCTTGTTTCACCATAATTAGCCTTGTCATCGTTCCTTCTCAAGATGGCGTCAAATACTTTTTTCTACTAAATAGGATCACCCAAATTCTATGGATAGTTAAACCAGGTGCTAACAATGTCTTGACAAATTCACAAAAAAAATGTCTTGACAGAAAATACCAACAAGGAGAAGCAATTATCGGTTCTTCTTCGATCAGTAGACATACCAGATATCCCAGGTATGGAAAATCCTTCAAAGAAAGAAACGAGTGGCAGCAGACATGGAATCAGGGAAGAGTTTGACGGAACAAAGTACCATTAGCTGAAGATTTCAAATGGGGTTCTTCTGATGCTGAAATAATAGCACGCCTTCTTTCTTCGGTAAATGAATGCAATTGATAAATGATTAAATGGAAGGGAAAAAGGCGAAACAGCCAAAAAAATAAAATTGAGCTTTAACTCTTCTACTGTTGTGCATATAAAGTACTAGGGTTGGGGATTATGATGAATATATCGGTTGATAGTGTTGGTGAGAGTATTCTATACCATCTTGATATACATGTATTTGTGTTCTTTTATCTGTAAGTAGCATGCCTTGAAGGTCCTTTTCCGCCCGTGCTGCAAGTTGAAATGGCATTTTACTAGCTTGCAGCATGTATCCTAGTAGTTTCTGATAATTAGGGATGGTTATTGCTGATGTTCCCCGATAAATACAAATATTAGCTTTTTGTGCTTGCAATAGTCTGTAATAGTTGACATTTGTAGATTTTGTATTGTCAAAACTCAAAGTTTAATTGTTTAAGTGTGTACTTGCTTGTTGTGATGAATTTTAAGTTCCCTGAGGATGAGTTCATCTTCGTCCTGAGCTGTGTACTTTCAGACCCGGTTTAAATGGCAGGTAGGATGCTTTGTTCTAAAATAGGAATGGACTAAGTGCATCAGGTATGTCAAGGGCCTAAGACAAGGAGATCCAACTTCACCGCAGCTGTTTGTGCTTGTCATGGAGGTGCTTACCTGCTGGTTCTGAAAGCTGAGGAGAGTGGGTTGTTGTCTGAATTAGTAGGCTGTAGAGGTATACAAAGAATCTCTGTCTATGTTGATGATGTGGCTCTATTCATCAAGCCGGAAACACATGATATTGTTGCCACTAAGGTTATTCTTGGAATCTTTGGTGAGGCGTCAGGCTTGAATGTTAACTATGCCAAGTGACGAGGGGTTAACTCATCAAATCCCATGATTAAGGACCTAGGGTTGAGATTATGGGGAGAGAACGTGGTAGTACTGGTAGTTTCATCGGCTGACAAGCAGAGGCAAAGATTTACCCAGGTTCAGGCCTCCGGAGAGTAACACCCTACTTCCTGCTTGTCTGGTATTGATCGTGTGAGATTATGCGGTTACAGGGAGGCTCCGGCGAGATGTCAATCTCGCTAGGGCTTTTGGTGGTTCGAGTATTGCGTGTCCAGGATCGACGGCCCTCCCAGCCTTTATAAGAGGCTGGGTCTCGGGAGTCCGTAACCGACCCTGTTTACATGTAAGGAAAGTATAAACCGACTATGCCTATGTCTAATCTTGGGGGTACTCCATCTTGTTGGACCTTTCGTCATGGGCTTCATGTAGGCTCTTGATAGTTGGGCCTTAGTCGACACGTGCACCAGGTACCCTTATGGTAGGGTACCCGAGATGTATATCCTTGTCAGTAGCCCCCGAGTACTTGTCTGACTCGAAGAATCGTGCATGGACTCATTCGTAAGTGCACGTCATATGCTTTGTACTTGTATGTTGCAATTGGAATTCCTGTATGAATAGCACATGTTGGCTATGTCGAGTATTTCATCGACTTTGGTTTTTGCTTATGATAATCAAGGGATAATAGCTTAGTAGGCCCGGTACACTCGACGGATCGGGACCGGTTAACTACACATTCGGGTAAAACCTTACTAGCTTTCAATCAAACTCAAGTCCCCGGACTCGAATCTGGAACAGACTGGTCAGACTCGACTAGGCCGCGGAGGTCTTACTGAATCGATCTGCAGTATAACTTTGAAATTTACCCAACGCGTCCGTCAGAATTTTTCATCATGTCTACTGACACGGAAAGTATAAGGATTGACGTTGCTGGAACGGTCCTTAGCCCAGCTCGAAAGTTCGGCGGGTCTTACCTTTGCACTATGCGTGCAGCATCTGAGGTATTTGCGGCGGACGCAACTCGGGAATGTTTCGAGTATGATTTTGTATGTGAACGAGTGAGCCTTTGTCGACTGACACTTTGTCGTTATTCTATCGGGTGCGCGACAGCGCTCCCGATGGGAGTAGCCCCCGAGATTGTGCTTTATTGCTTGCAATGGAGGATAATCTCAAATCTTTTTATCCCATACACTCTAGTCGAAGAAATTTTTGATACGCTCCCGATGGGAGTAATATGCCTTAGTCGAAGGAATGGTCGAGTGACCAATTTTTGCTTTAACGTTGCTTTTTCTCACCCGAATCAAGCGAGGCAATCGAGTGACGATATGCATTGGGCGAACTCGAAGCTTTTCTGAACAGATCGCTTGCAATGACGTCAGGGATGACGTTTTTGGCGACTGCGCTGCCTGACACGCGGTGGCGTGCGTTATGCTGCGATGGATGGGACGTGACACGTATGTGGGCCCATTGTGCAGCGCTGACCGAACGACGGTGCCGTTTGGACTGGATTTGACCGCGCTGGCCCACTTTGACGGAGGCGTGATGATGGCTCCTCTTTTGCGTGCGTAGTGGGCGGAGTGGCCGGCGACGGTTGCCCTCCGCGGTTGCCACGTGTACGGTGGGATTGCGTGCGGAACGCACGATTATGATCTGAACGGTTATGATCGCTTTTGATTTGTGGTAAATAGGGGGAACGGCGCTGGCATTATTTTTACTTGCCATTTGCTCTGCGCGCCGCCCCTGCTTCATCGTCTTCCTCTCGCTTCCCCATTGTTCTTGCGCCCGAGCTCCGCTGTTCCCCTTAGCCACCACTGCCATGGCGCCAAAGAGAAAGGCTGCTGCCGACGCGCCCGCGACCGACGCGGCCACTCTGAAGGGGAAGAAGACTGCGGCTGGCGCATCTGCGCCCGTCGTCGACCTCAAGAAGAGCGACGGCGATTGGGTGAAATCCACCATTAAGGAGGCGCATCTGGACAAGCTTCGCGAGGAGGGAATGCTGCCACCCGCGGACCAGCTGTTCGTCCGCGCGCCGTCGCCCAAGGAGGTACTCCCCGAGCCTCGCGCTAACGAGCGCGTTTGTTTTGCGGAGTTTCTACCTAGGGGTTTTTCGTTTCCCCTCCACGACTTTGTTCGTGGTTTGATGTTTGCTTACGGGGTGCAAATCCATGATTTCACCCCGAATGGCATTATGCACATTGCCTGCTTTATGGTTTTGTGCGAGTGCTACTTGGGAGTTTCTCCCAGCTGGGCCCTCTGGAAGTCGATTTTCATGGTCCGGCCCAACAACCGAGGCGGCCGCACCTATCCTGTTGGCGGCTTCGGGATCCAGGTGCGCAACGACACCCGCTACTTCGCCCTGAAGCCAGTCGACTCGGCGCAAGGGTGGAGGAAGAGGTGGTTTTATGTGCGCGTCGACCAGGAAGGAGTCCCGCCATTTTCGACTGCTGGTATACTCGCGAGGACGAATGCCTGGGACCACCCGCTTTCGGCTGAAGAAAAGGCAGAAGCGGCGCCTCTGCTGTCGAAGATTGGAGAGCTGCTAAGCAGCGTAACTGGTGTGCATTTGATTGCCACCTTTGTGAAGATGCGGGTGTGGCCGCTCCGCGCTCGAGCCCACCCCATGTGGGAGTATGAGGGTGCGCTCGACGTCACCCGAATGAGCAAGGAGGAACTGTCGAAGAGCGAGCTGGTGTCACATGTGCGGTCCATTACCAGCACGAAATCCAGCGAGCCCTGCAACGTCGACTGCCCTGTCACTCCTTATGGTGCTGAAAGGCCTTTGGAGGAGGTTAGTGAACAATCAAGTTTATGATCTCCTGTTTTGCTATTTTGTTGTGCATCTTTGTAACTTTCGACTGCTGTATTTGGTATGCAGGGCCATTCAACTGCATCAACCCTTCCTCCTCTTCCCGAAGATGGCCCAACTCATGAAACGGAGGTGCAAACGGTAGAAACGAAGGGAGGGGATGAATCGCCTCTACCTTCGGCTACCACATCTCCTATGGAAGAGGTCGAAGAGGAAGGGGCAGAGGAAGTACAGGCCGAAGCCCGCCACGACTGATCATGTGAGCGAGGTTCCCACTCGCAAGCGTCGTCGGGTGGCCCGAGGTATGTCTTCTTCCACGAGTTCACCCGCGAAGGAGTCAGATGTGAAAGATGACGGAGACTCGGGCTCGTCTCCTCTGCCACAGGCTCCTTTGAATGTGAGCCCGTTGAGCTCAGCTCCTCCTCCCAGTCGGGTGAGGAGCTGCTTTTTGGAGGTCCCAATTTTGACAACCTTGATAGTGAGGAGGAAGAAGAGCACAGGTATGCTTCTGAGCTTTTTGTACTAAAGTTTTTGTTTGTTGATTTTGTGCTTATGTTGTATTTCTTCTGTCACTCGCAGTGCTGAGACTGTGCGTCCACGACTCCTCCATCCGAGAAGATTACGACCCTGAGCACCCGGAAGTCTCTCATGTGGCTCCGGAGGTCGTTCAATCAGCAGCCACGGCTACTGCTATTGAAACGGCCAAGGCTACGAGTGCTGCAACTCCGGAGGTCGGGACATCGGCCGCGAAGCCTGTGCCTTGGACTGAACACGTAAGTGTCTTTTTGTCGAGTCCGCATACGGGACTGGTTATGTATAACTTATGCTGGTTTCGTGTGCTTGCAGCCTTACTACCTCAACCTGGTAGAATCGGGCAAGGCTTTTGTCCAGATGGAGCAGGAGAGAAACACTTTACGCGCTGACCTGGAACAGCTCACCCGTAAGTGTATTTGCTGCCTCCAAAGCTCTTTTTGCTGTCTTTGCTTAGTCGAATGTTTGAGTCACTTCTTGCCGTCAATGCAGACGACAAGGCATCGGCTGAGTCTCGGGTGAAGGAGCTAGAAGAGGCACTCGCCGCCCAGCGCGCCGAGTCGAAGAAAATTTTGGATGCCACAAGGCCGCAGCCGCCGTACGCGAGAAAGAGTATGCTGAGCGGCTGGCTAGCCTACCCGAGACGTGGGCGGTTAGTAAAATTTGCCACTTTTTGTTTACTTCTGTTGTCGCTGAGTGTTGTGTAAGAGTTTCTGTTCTCTCTGATTTTTGAAGGAGCTGTTGGCGCACCGGCACCTGTAGACCTGGCGAGTGGCGATTTGTCCCTCGACCGTGCTATTGGCGACCTTGACGCCATCTCCGCCCAAGCGAAGGATGCACTCGCCAAGTCTACGAGCACACTCGGCGCCGTATACAAGGGCGTGTTCCCGTCTGGCCAACTTCCGTCGACTATGGATGGCTTCGCCGACGTCCTAGGCCCGGGAACCTCGACTATGGCGAGTTTTGCTCGCACCCTGACGGTACGCGGCTCAGAGACCACCCTCAAGCTCCTTTTAGGTCATGGGATAGAGGGTGACTTCGAGGCCGCTCTGTCTGATTTCCCTCGGAAGCCGGACGGGAAGCTGGTGTCTCTGAAGCATGTGAACGAGCCAGCGCGCGGCTGGCTGAAATTTTTATGACTACCATGGAACGCCGGTCAGCGGAGGTCGCCAATCGCGCGCGTAGGGCTAGGTCGGAGTCTGCATCATAGACTTTAGGGCCATCTACCCTTTTTATGGACTGTAATTATACTTTTATGATATCGCGAGTATGCGTATGCTTTTGCTACACTTGTATGGATTTGGTTCCTTGTTGTGTTTCGCCTGTAAGGCTATGTGCTGTTACTCGCTGAGCTTTGTGATGAATCTCTCATATCTGACATGAGATTTTTATGATGTTTGGAACAGCCACGGGCAGCCGCTACTTCACTGGTTCGTCGCGGCATCGTGCTTCCACCGATCTCGAGCTCAGGTGGCGAATGATGCCACAGTAATGCGTTATATGAAGGCTCGAGTCGTGAAACTGGAGCAAGAGTTGAAGAGTGCCCAGAGCGAGCTGGATAGGATGAGGGCGAGGCCTGCTTTACCCACTCAGCGAGAGGAGTATGTGCTTGGCGAGATGGAGATCGTGAACAGACAACTCGAGTGTAAGCATGACTGCCTTGATCTCAAGAGTTCATAGCCTGTCCTTTTTGTTGATCCAACGTGCGTTGTTGCAGGCTTTGTTCCAGACTTCCAGGCGGAGCAAGCTCGTGTCGATGAGCAATTGAACAATGCGACTGACGAACCAACGACGGGCCGTCAGCATTTTCGCTTGGATAAGAACCGAGCGCGCATACTCGCAACTCTGAAGGATCGAGTGTGGCGGAGCACTCTGCTGCTCGAGTTATGCAGGTCGGCCTTCAATCGAATCAACCAGACTTTTTCCGACGGGGCCGCAACCTCAAGGAATCCGCGTTGCTCGGGCTTTTCCGGAGTGCAGGTCCTATTCGAGATTTTATCACCCAGAAGCTTGTGGATGGGGCCAACGCAACGATGGCGTATATCCGGAGTCAGCGTCCAAATATGCAGCTACATCCACCCGTGCCTGGATCGATTTTGTCACAGTCGCAACTTGACGGTACAGTCGAATCTGCGAGGTGATGGTCGAGTGTTATCACGCTCAACTTATGGGCCCTGTTCTGCCAGTCAAGGACGAACCGGAAGATTAGGGTATTTCTGTATAGGGGACAGCCCCCGAGTGTAAATTTGCCACTTGTACGTAGTGTATATTGTTTATGTGTATGTATGCAGCCCCCGAGTGTATCGAGTGGGGTTTATGAAAAACACTTAGTATGGAACATAAATTGCCCCCGAGTGTTCGAGTGAGGCTGTGAATTTTTGCGATATTTGAAGCTTCAACTCATGATTTTGCTCAGCGAATTTTTGAGTTTATGTATGATTTTTATGACCCAGCCCCCGAGTATTCGAGTGCGGCTGGGGTATTATGTTTGAAGAAGGAGCGAAAGCTCATGCTTTGAGATAGCGCAGCCCCCGAGTATTCGGGTGAGGCTAAGTTTGTGCGAATAAGTTATGCGAGTAGTAAGCAGGAGAAATATGAGGAATCATTGATTATATTCCATTTTTGAATGTTAAGCTGCAGGCCGCCTCATTAAAAACCTTCCAGTCCCCGTAGGTACCCTGGTAAGGAAAAGAGCGCGTCTGAAACCTGCAGCCATCCGACATATGTGCCTATTACATTGTGCGACTGAGCAATCTAAGCATAGAAACGGCGCAGCTGCGCAACGTTCCAAGGATTGTGCGAGAGTTCGCCTGTCTTCGCGTGCTTCAGTCTGTATGCTCCACCACCAATGACCTCGGTGATGATGAAGGGTCCTTCCCATGGAGAAGCGAGTTTGTGCACCTTCTTTTGCTTCAGTCGAAGTACCAGGTCGCCAACCTCGAAGGACCTGGTGCGCAGTCGACGGCTGTGGTAGTTGCGGAGGTCTTGCTGATAGACAGCTGTGCGTGCTAGCGCCGTGTTGCGTGCTTCTTCGAGCAAGTCGACTGCATCTTCGAGTGCTTCATCTGCATCTTCTTCGTTGTATGCTTCGACTCTTGGTGCATTGAATCTTACATCTGATGGCAGGATTGCCTCTGCGCCGTAGACCATAAAGAATGGGGTGAATTGTGTTGAAGCGTTGGGAGTTGTGCGTAGGCTCCATAGCACAGATGGGAGTTCTTCGACCCAAGCACCCGCGGCTCTTTTGAGTGGCACCAGGAGGCGTTTCTTGATTCCGCTCGTCACGAGTCCATTGGCTTTTTCGACTTGGCCATTGGACTGCGGGTGTGCCACGGATGCATAGTTGAGCGTGATGTCTGCTCTTTGCAGAAGGATCGGAACTCTTCAGCCGTGAAGTTTGTACCGTTATCAGTGATGATGCTGCTTGGTACACCGAAGCGGTATATGATGGATTTTATGAAATTGACTGCTGTAGTGGCAGTCGAACTTGTGATAGGGACTGCTTCAATCCACTTGGTGAACTTGTCGACCGCCACCAGAAGGTGAGTATGCCCTCCATGGGAGGATTTTTTGAGTGGCCCGACCATATCGAGCCCCCACTGGGCGAAGGGCCAGGCCAATGGTATTGTCTTCAACGCCGATGCGGGTGCGTGCGGCTTTGTGGCGAATTTTTGACAGCCGATGCACCTTTTGACTATGTCCTCCGCGTCTTTGAGTGCTGGGCCAGTAGAAGCCTGCGCGAAAGGCTTTGGCTACGAGTGATCGACTGCTGGCGTGATGCCCGCAGGTACCTGCATGAATATCACGAAGGATGGCCTGGCCATCTTCGAATGCTATGCAACGTTGGAACATACCTGATACGCTGCGCTTGTATAGTTCGCCGTTGATGACGGTGTATGCTTTAGATCGTCGAGTGACGCGTCTTGACTCTGTTATGTCTTCAGGTACCTCGCCGCGGAGTATGTATGCGAGGAAAGGTTGAGTCCAAGTTGGCTCGATGAGGAGTACCTCGACTGGCGGGTCCTCTGTGCTAGGTGCTTTGCTCTTGGCTGGTGCGGCTGATGTAGGAGATGTTCGTTTTGCTTGATGGACCTGTGCTCGATGCGCTCGAGGAAGACACCAGGTGGAACTGGTGCTTTGGTCGCGCCAATGTTGGCTAGCTTATCTGCTTCTTCATTGCTCTCACGCCCTATGTGCCGCAACTCGCAGCCTTCGAAGCTGCCCTCCATTAGTTGTACAGGTCACGGTAGGCGATCATGTTATCTGCGATTGCATCGCAGGCCTTCATTGTTTGCTGCACCACAAGATTCGAGTCACCATAGATCATCAGTCGAGTGCACCCGAGGGCTTTGGCCATCCGCATGCCATGGATCAGGGCCTCGTACTCTGCTTCGTTATTGGATGGTAACTCGAATCCCATCTGCAGGATATAGCGAAGCTTGTCGCCTTTTGGTGATATGAGGATGACACCTGCGCCTGCGCCTTCGTTCTTCTTTGAGCCGTCAAAGTACATAGTCCATGAGTTGGACACATCTGGTGCTCCTGGCAACTGAGCTTCAATCCACTCGGTATGGAAGTCAGGTAAGACTTGTGCTTTGATGGCCTTCGGGTAATCATACTTGATATCTCGTGGCCTAGCTCGATGAGCCATTTTGCGACTCGCCCAGTTGCGTTGGGTTTGTGAGGATGTCTCCGATCCCTGAGGTGCTGATTACAGTGATCGGGTGCTCTGCGAAGTAGTGCGTCAGCTTCCTTGAGGACATGAACACGGCGTAGGCCAGCTTTTGATAGTGCGGGTACCGCTGCTTTGATATGGAGAGCACTTCACTCAAGTATAGACTGGGCGTTGTATGCTTTGGGCGTGTCCCTCCTCCTGCGTTCGACTACCAGTACGGTACTACCACCCTGTTAGTTGCGGAGACATATAGGTATAGTGGCTCTCGTTCCCTTGGTGCGACGAGGATTGGAGGGCTTGTGAGGACTCGCTTGAGGTCCGTGAAGGCTGCTTCGGCTTCTGGCGTCCACTCGAATTTGTCTGCTTTCTTCATCAGTCGATAGAACGGGAGTGCTTTTTCCCAGTTTGCTGATGAATCGACTGAGTGCTGCCACTCGACCCGCTAATTTTTGCACGTCATGGAGCTTTGAAGGCCTTTGCATCGTCAAGATGGCCTGTATTTTCTCCGGGTCCGCCTCGATTCCACGAGCCGAGACTAGATACCCCAGGAGCTGCCCGGCTGGCACGCCGAACGTGCACTTCTTCGGGTTGAGCTTGATGTGGAAGCGTTTGAGGTTTGCGAACGTCTCTCGCAAGTCATCGAGTAGTGTGTTTTCCTCCCTTGTTGTGATGACGATGTCGTCTACGTAGACCTGGACGTTTCGCCCAATTTGCTTCTTGAGGCAGTCTTGCATCATGCGCTGGTAGGTTGCGCCTGCGTTCTTGAGCCCGAAAGGCATGGTTGTGTAGCAGTAGACCCCGAGTGGGGTTATGAACGCCGTTTTCTCTTCATCCTCTTCCTTCATCCTTATCTGGTGGTAACCTGAGTAAGCATCCAGGAAGGACAAGCGAGCGCACCCGGCGGTGGAGTCGACGATCTGGTCGATTCGAGGTAGTGGAAAGTGATCCTTTGGACAGCATTTATTGAGTGCTGTGAAATCTACGCACATCCGAAGGATATCTGTGTGCTTCTTCTCTACAAGTACGGGGTTGGCCACCCATTGTGATTTCTTGATTTCTCTGATGAAACCTGCTGCGAGTAGTCTGTCGACTTCGGCTTCGACTGCGGTTCTTTTCGGGCCGGATATGCGGCGCATTGTTTGCTTGACTGGTTTAGCATCTGGAAATAATTGGAGAGAGTGCTCGGCGAATTCCCTGGGAATACCTGGCATGTCGGCTGGACACCACGCAAATATATCCCAGTTCTCACGGAGGAATTCGACGAGCGCGCTTTCCTATGCGATAGGCAGACTCGAAGAGACATTGACTGTCTTGGTCGGGTCAGTCGGGTGCACCTGATGCGACCTTGTGTCATTGGTGGCATTGAATGCTCTGTCGACTGCCACCTTCTTGTGCTCCGGCATAAGTGTTCGATCGTTGGAGACCGCTAGATCGGCGAGTGTTGCTTCCATGCCGAACATCTCAGAGATTTTGCTAAACTCTCGGTCGCAAGAGTCGGACTTTTGGAAGTTTCCTTTGACTGTGATTACTCCTTTTGGTCCAGGCATCTTCAGCTGGAGGTATGCGTAGTGTGGACCGCCATGAATCGAGCGAACGTCGGGCGTCCAAGTATGGCGTGGTATTGTGACTTCCAGTCGACAACTTCGAACTCAATCGACTCTGTCCTGAAGTGGTTCTTGTCCCCGAACGTAACGTCGAGTTGTATGGTGCCTTCTGGGCTTATTGCTTTGCCTGGGACGATACCGTGAAAGGTATTTGAGGATTTTGGCAGGTTTTCGACTGACCTGTTCATTTTGCGGAGCGTATCTGCGAAGATGATGTTTATGCCGCTGCCACCATCCATGAAGACCTTGGACATGGCGTAGCCTCCAATTTGTGCGTCGAGTACCAGAGCAGAGTGCCCTGGACGAACGACCGATGGTGGGTGGTCCTCTCTGCTGAAGCTTATTGCAGTTTCGGATCCCTTCAAGAATTCAGTTACACAGGAGGTGACATGACCGCCATGTTTACTTGTCGAGTGCGAAGTTTTTGCTCCCTGTTGGAAGGGCGACCTTTCTGTATCATGTACATCTGCCCTTGGGGCGGAGGGTACTGAGGTTCGTCCACCCGAGGTACGGGTTGTATGGCACCCGCGATATTTCCGCCTGCGGCAGGCTGTGGTGGTGGAGGTGGTGCCATCAGAACAGGCACATTGTTTGGCTGAGGCACAGGTGCAGTGCGGGTGCGTGTGCGGCTGTTGCCTTTCTGAGTTGCACGTATTCAGACGCTAGTTGGTCGAATTCTCTGCAGTTTCTCATCGAGTGATTGGAGCGCAATTTTCCGTCTTCCCCTTGTACAGGTGGAATCTGCAATCAGCATCCATCTTGTCATCGAATGATCGCTCGTTTTGTGCGCCGGAGCGCGACTTGCGCCAGTCTTTCTTCTTGTAGCTGTCGCTGCGTTGGCCGCGGTCTCGACTGTCCCGACGATCATCTCGACTGTCCCGCGATCATCTCGACTGTCCGTCGATCTTCTGACCGTCGGTCGCTTCTGTCTTGGTCATTGCGGGGTGTGGAGAACCCAGCCGCCATGAATTCGGGTCTGTCGTCGTCGTAGTGACGTTTTGAACGTTTGCGCCTCCGGTCGTCTCTGTACGAGTCCCTGCGGTTCGACTGCCGCTATCATGATTGTCACGGGGTGAGGACCCGCGTGTGGTGCGCGCCATGTCTTCTCCGTCTGCCCACTCAGTCGCGATCTTCAGGAGGTTAGCCACAGAGGTTGGCTTTTGGCGACCAAGTGCTTCTTTGAAATCTCGCCTGGCGAGGCCCATGATGAAAGCATCCATGGCCATATCTTCTGAAATTACTCCAACTGAGTTGCGTATCTCAGTCCATCGTCGGATGTATGACCTCAACGTTTCGTCCACCGTTGAATGCAAGCTCTCAGTTCTTCGAACGTTTTTGGTCGCTCACATAGAGGCTCGAAGTTTTTGATGAATCCGCGTGGAAGTGATCCCACGAGTCGTATGTTGATGGAGGTAGAGCTTGAGCCAGTCGCGGGCTGTGCCTTCGAGCATGAGTCGTATGTATTGCATGGCTGTGATGTCCGTACCTCGCTGGCACGCGACAGCCAGTCTGTAGTCCTCCAGCCACCTGAAGGTTCCTGTCGACCCGTGTATTTGGGTTGTTCAGATGTGAGTTTGAACCCTTTGGGCATCCGTGTCTCGCGGACGCGTCGAGTGAAGCACAGAGCTCCGTGTGGCTCAGGTTCCTGATCAGAGTACGAGTCGCTACTGTAAGATCTGCGTGATCTGCTCCTGGACCTGCGCCGATGTGAGCTGCTTCTTTCCTTCAAGTGTGACGGCGACCACTGCGATTATGCTCTTCCCGACGCGTGTCTACTATGGCACGGTCTATGGCCTTCGCCGCTAAGGCGAGTGATTTGATTTGCTGGCGATGTAGTCTTGCATTGGGGTCATCAGCTGGAGGCTTGATTGCCTCTAGGTACGCTGCAGCGGTAAAGAGAGCACCCGTAGCTGTTTTGGGTACTGACACTCCCTCCTCGTCGAATGTCATGAAACAGTGCCTAAGTTGCGGGTGAGTGCTGCCCTCTCATCTTCCGCGAGGCGTGATAGCCTTGATCTGGGTCTTGTGTCAGCTCGCCCGGTGGAGCTCAGGGAGAGCTGTCTTCTTCGTGCACTCGACATGCTAGCCTGCTTTTTGCGTTCTTCGAGTGTTGCTCTGATCTGCTGCAGTCGAAGTGATTCCTCCAGTTGAAGTACTGGAAGGTCAACATCTCCTCCCGTGTTGCATCCGTTGGCATCATTGTGCACTCCTTGATGACTTTATCGCTTTTGCTGCCATCTCAGCAGTAATTGTGAGATTTGTGACTCCATCCGGCATAGTAACTGTGCACGGGAATTCTGTAGGCCTGCGACTGGCCGCAGCATCAGATGATTCTGCGGCGAAGGCAACGTAGACATGCTGGGGTATCACCCGAGGGTATGTGGATGTGTTTTTGAGTCCCGTCATGGACTCGACGTCTTCATCAAGGCTCATGTCGGAGTCGATATGCCCGTCGAGTGGTCCGTCTGGACGGATCTCGCTGTCGATGTCTTCATCGCCTATGCTCATCTCGGCGTCGGCGAAGTTGTTATGGATCTCGAAGTCGAAGTTGTTCTTGGTGCAGATTTCGGAGTCGACGTGGTTGTCGATATGAGTTTCGGGCTCGTCGAAGTCACTGAGGGAGATCCCACAGTCGAAGCTATCCTCGAGTGGAAGATCGAACTCGAGATCATTTGTGCGGTATGCTGATTCAGCCTCCTCGCCTTGGAGTTCTTTCACAATGAACTCGTTGATCTCTCGAGTTGACATGGTTGTTGCAGACGAGCAGGCTTGGAGGTTTGACGATGGTATGAACGCCGTTGATGGATCCGCAGTCGAAGGAGCCGCAACCGATGGAGCCTTGAGTGTGGGGGTCGCGAGTTGGCGTGGATCTGTCAAGTCCTGCATACCAATCTTGTTTACGAAAAAATTGAACGAACCAACGGTTAAACCCAAACCTGAATCGAGATCAACGAACGTCTCCTTGAATTCTGGCGAGTGCGGCTCGAAGTCCATCAGTGGATCTGATGTGCTTTTTGCAGGTGAAGCTGGCGTACTGCCGTTCGTCGAGTGAGTCGGCGAGTTGCCGTGTGCCGCTCGAGTCGGCGAGTTCTGGTTTGTTGATGCAGCCGGCGAGGTGCCGTTTGTAGATGCGATCGGCGAGTCGCCGTTTTCTGATGGAACCAAAGAAACCGTGAATCCAGCACTATTCTTTCCCACAGACGGCGCCAATTGACAAGGGGTTAACTCATCAAATCCCATGGTTAAGGACCTAGGGTTGAGATTATGGGGAGAGAACGTGGTAGTACTGGTAGTTTCGTCGGCTGACAAGCAGAGGCAAAGATTTACCCAGGTTCAGGCCTCCGGAGAGTAACACCCTACTTCCTGCTTGTCTGGTATTGATCGTGTGAGATTATGCGGTTACAGGGAGGCTCCGGCGAGATGTCAATCTCGCTAGGGCTTTTGGTGGTTCGAGTATTGTGTGTCCAGGATCGACGGCCCTCCCAGCCTTTATAAGAGGCTGGGCTTCGGGAGTCCGTAACCGACCCTGTTTACATGTAAGGAAAGTATAAACCGACTATGCCTATGTCTAATCTTGGAGGGTAATCCATCTTGTTGGACCTTTCGTCATGGGCTTCATGTAGGCTCTTGATAGTTGGGCCTTAGTCGACACGTGCACATCACCAAGTCTTCGGCAACTGTCATATGTGGAGATACGCATGACAGCATGAGAGTGAAACACATTCTTGGATGTGATTTGGGTAAATTTCCTTGCAAGTATCTGGGACTTCAACTTGCCATGAAACAACTAAATAAGACTGAATGGCAACCAATGTTGGATCAAATTCTGAAGGGATATTTAATTCTGTGCCCCTGATTCCTTAGCTTTGCTCACTTGTCCCCACGCTAAAAAACGTTGCTCACTTTTCCCCAGTCTCTTGTCTGAAACCTTCACAAATGCCCAAACGGAGCATTTCCGTCGGGTCAACTCGTTTGACCGTTACATGGATGAGTTCCTGACGAGTGGGGCCAGTAAAAAACTGACATCTGGGCCCGCTTAAATTGTTGACATGTCAACAGACCATTTTTTGTCCAAAAAAATGGCATGAACGCACGCCACCATGGCCTGCTCACCGCCGCCCTCCTCGTCCCTCGCCTTCCTCTTCCTCTCCCGCTCCCCACAGCACGCGCACCTTGGCGCCCTCAACCTCCTCTTCCTCCTTGGCGCCCTCGACCTCCTCCTCCACCCCCGCTCCTCCCACGGCACCCACGAGGAGAAAGCCTGCTCGCCAAGCCAGCGGCGGCGGCGGCGGCCGTGGGGTCCATGGCGTTGGCCGCCGCCTCGCTCGTGCTCCCCGCGCTCGCGGCCCTGTGCCCCTCCCCTCCTCGGTACGAAGGCGGCCCTCCCCTCCCCTCCTCGTGCTCCTCGGGGCGTAGCTCGCCGCGCACATCGCGGCCGCCGGGACCGTCGCGGCGGAGACGGCGGCGGTGGCGGCGAACCCAAGCCCCCACCCGGAATAGGCTCGCGCTCGTGCAGTCCATGGCGCTGGCCGCCGCCTCGCTCGTGCTCCTTGCGCTCGTGGCCCTGCGCCTCTCCCCTCCTCGGGACGACGGTGCTGAGGACGCAGTCCAGTGCCCCCGGATGCTCGCGCACGCCACCGACACCGAGGACGTTCGTCGCGAGGTGCAGACCATGAACCACCTTACGGGCCACCTCGCAGTCATAGAGGGCAGCGGAACCGGCGACCGTCGTGGCCGGTCAGTGAGCCCAGCAACACGGCGGCAGTCGACGCGGTTGGGCGTTGATGTTGTCGGATGGATGATGACAATGCGGTGGTGGCCGATGTAAACTGGGAGACGTGGAAGGTGAGGATGGGCATGCTGGTGGTGGTCTCGACAACATCAGGCCTTGATGACTGATGTCGAACACCTTGGGGGCGCAATCTGGACATGCCAATGTCGGCATCAGTGCGTTCCAGACGACTCCAAACATATTATGAAGCAATATTTATATGATTGTGCGCCAAATTGTATATATTACAACTTTCTAGTTGCAAGGTTTCGCTGGTTTGAAACTTGCTCTATTGAGATTTTGTGAAAACAGTTCTGGTCCAAATGGCATTGCCATATTGGAGTTGGTATATGAATTTTTCAGAAGATAAAACCTTGTCAAATATGTATAGGTCTTCTAGAAGATGTCATTTATTATTTTTACTTATTTTTACCCACTGAAAAATAATGGTTCACTATTTAGGTAGATTAGTAGGTGTAAATTCATATTTAGGTAGATTTTGACAAAACTCAAGTTTATCATTTTTCCTATCAACTATTACACATAAATGGACTCCATGCCAAAGGATTTCTTTGTTTGAGTATTTTTTTCACTTTATTTTACTTTTTTGAAAAAAGGGTCAAAATGGCCACCGTGTCTATTCATTGAAATAGGTCGAATTTTTCAAAACTATCGACGGTTCTGTGATATAACCACTTATTGTGTACCTCAAAATTATTTTTGTAAAATTTTCAGAGAAAACTGTCACACACTTGTAGTTCAAATTTGAATTACTTTGGGAAAATCGGCATAAAGTCGTTTAAATAGGCGAAATTAGGTAGAAACCGAGAAAATTCCTAATATTTTGGTATTATCCATACAATATGGTCTACTTTGTGAGAAAATTGTATGGGAGCCATTTTGCACAATATTGTTTGTACTTGCTTCACAAAAATGTCATTTTTGACACTTACAAAATAAAAAATGATATTTATAAAAATATTTTGAAAAAACTCAGTTCTGCAACATTGTTTGCCATACCAAGGCACACCTATGTGTCAAATATGGGCACATTATCAGAAACTATGCCACGGGAATGGACATATCTAGGTCATTTGAGTCGAAACTTATACATGTTTATAGATGATTGGTCTTTTTGTGAAGCATTTCTTTGAAAACTTTGACAAAACTCAAGTTTATCATTTTTCCTATCAACAATTACACATAAATGGACTCCATGCCAAAAGATTTCTTTTTTTTGAGTATTTTTTCACTTTATTTTACTTTTTTGAAAAAAGGGTCAAAATGGCCACCGTGTCTATTCATTGAAATAGGTCGAATTTTTCAAAACTATCGACGGTTCTGTGATATAACCACTTATTGTGTACCTTAAAATGATTTTTGTAAAATTTTCCAGAGAAAACTGTCACACACTTGTAGTTCAAATTTGAATTACTTTGGGAAAATCGGCATAAAGTCGTTTAAATAGGCGAAATTAGGTAGAAACCGAGAAAATTCCTAATATTTTGGTATTATCCATACAATATGGTCTACTTTGTGAGAAAATTGTATGGGAGCCATTTTGCACAATATTGTTTGTACTTGATTCGCAAAAAATGTCATTTTTGACACTTAAAAAAATAAAAAATGATATTTATAAAAATATTTTGAAAAAACTCAGTTCTGCAACATTGTTTGCCATACCAAGCCACACCTATGTGTCAAATATGGGCACATTATCACAAACTATGCCACGGGAATGGACATATCTAGGTCATTTGAGTCGAAACTTATACATGTTTATAGATGATTGGTCTTTTGTGAAGCATTTCTTTGAAAACTTTGACAAAACTCAAGTTTATCATTTTTCCTATCAACTATTACACATAAATGGACTCCATGCCAAAGGATTTCGTTTTTTGAGTATTTTTTCACTTTATTTTACTTTTTTGAAAAAAAGGTCAAAATGGCCACCGTGTCTATTCATTGAAATAGGTCGAATTTTTCAAAACTATCGACGGCTCTGTGATATAACCACTTATTGTGTACCTTAAAATGATTTTTGTAAAATTTTCAGAGAAAAATTTATGACACTTGTAGTTCAAATTGGACCCACTTCCAGCGAAATCGGCAGGAACTTCTTTAAAATATGAGAAATACCTAGAAATGTTTTTATATTCAAACCCAGGGTCATATGTACTTATCAAGTGGTCTATAATTTTTTATACTTTGGAGAGTTCCGCTTTCGGGGAGTAGTTTTGATAGCTGTTTCACAAAAAAAGGCACTTTCAGCACTAAAAATATGAAAAACGGATTTTTAATGCCAAAAAACAAATCTTTGTACCTATGTCAACATTGTGCGCAATAGCATTGTACATGCGTGTGCAAAATTTTGGATCATTTGGACAACGGATAGTATGGTTTAGGCCATACCCTAGCATAACCCTAATAACCCCGTTGACCACATAACCCAGTTGACTCTTTCATAACCCTGTCCAGGACAAAACTGTGAAAACCCACCCCATTTCTAAAACTCTAGGATTTTCCTGTAAAATCACCACCTTCCAGAAACTACAGGGGGTGTTTTGTAAAAATGAGAAATTTGAGTCTGCTGAACTCCGGCGAGACTGAACTCCAGCGAGCTCGGCTGCTCGTCCTAGCACGCGAGGGAGATGGATTTCGCAGGGATCTGGAAGAAGCTGCCCTGGGGGAGGTGAACGAGTGGAGCTAGAGACCAAGTGGTCGCTGAAATTATTCGAGGTCTCGGGTCCTCATTCACCGCCGCCACTGTCATCTTCTCCGGCCCCCGAGCCAGCACAACGACGACGAATTAGACCCGATCGAAGAGGGAGAAGAAGCCGGGGAGGACCAGAGGCTCACCCAGAGCACGATAGCGGAGACGGCTAGGTAAGGGGAAGTCAGACGGAGCCGAATCGAGCATGCGGTGCTCGACCGGAGGCGAGGAAGATGGTGTCAATCCCCGCGTTTCAGTCCATCCTGGATCGTTTAGTCCAGCGTGGTGAAAGAGGGGGACCATACAGAGGTCTACATGGCACTGGTTCGAGGCGGGATGGTCGGAATCGAGCACGGCGGCGCTCGGCCGAAGGCGAGGAAGATGGCCTCGATCCCAGAGTTTTAGTCCATACTGGCTCCCGTTCTTCAGTGGGGAGGAAGAGGACGGCCAGGCGGAGCTAAAATTGGTACTAGTTCGATCTAGGGCGGTCGGAACCGTCGAGTACGTGATCAACAGGAGAAGACCTCCATTGATGACGTCATCATGACCTTGTTCTCTTTTATTATTATTTTTCAAAATTCTTTTCTGAAAAGATTAAATATCTGACATGTGGGTCCCTACTCGCATGAGTTAACGGTCAAACCTTTGACTTGATGGAAACATCCAGTTTGAGCTTTCGTGAGGGTTTCACACAAGAGAGTGGGGAAAAATGAGCAAAAGTTTTAAGCGTGCGGAAAACTGAGTACAACTAAGTAATCGGGGGCACAGGAGTAATAATCCCAATTCTGAATCTGTTGCCTGCCTGGCAACGTGGACTGCTCCAACGCTCTGGCAGGCTCACACTTACTAAATCGGTGGCGATGGCTCGCCCTGTACATCATATGCTGGTTGCAGAGGCACCAAGATGGATGCTAGATGATATCAATGCTTGGCTCCGAGCTTTCTTTTGAGCTGGAGAAGAAGAGGTGCATGGTGGGCAGTGCCTGGTGGCTTGGCAACAGATCTAACGGCCCATTGCTTTTGGGGGCTTAGGTGTTAAGGATCTTCACTTACAAGGCCTGTCTCTAAGGGTAAGATGGGAGTGGCTCCGACGAACTGATCTTTCAAGGCCGTGGCAAGGGCTGCCCATCATGTTCGACAAAGAGGCTTTCGAGATCTTTAGGAGATTTGTGGAAATTGAGGTTGGAGATGGGGCGAACACCCTTTTTTGGAGAGACAAGTGGTTAAGAGGGAGATCAGTGGAGGATTTAGCGCCATTAGTGGTGATGGAGGTCAGTCAAGCTTGGGCCAACAAAACAACAGTCCAGGAGGCCCTTCAGGATCATAATTGGGTTAAGGATGTGAAAGGAAATCTGTCAGATGAGGGCGTTGTGCAGTGCATGTTCCTCTGGTCTCGCTGTGCGGTTTTGCCATAAATGCTACAGTGCCCGATCAGTTCACCTGGACCTGCTCGGCGACAGGAACATACAATGCGAGAGACACCTACAAAGCTTTGTGTCGAGACTTCGAAAGAATGGAAGGAGCAAGATGCATTTGGCGAAGCTGGGCCCCCCTGAAAATCAAGATCTTTGTGTGGCTCACTTTCAAGTTCAGACTATGGACCTCTGAACGACATGTGAGACATGGTTTGCAAGAGGAGGTATCGGCATGCTACACCTGCTTGTAGGAGGAGGACATGGTCACACACATATTCGTTGGCTGCGCCTATGCGCGACAAGTGTGGTATGAGTGTGCTCAGCGGCTGAATGTGGTGGTGGGCTTGCCGCAGCTCACAGATAGCCTGCAGACTTGGTGGTTTAGGGAGCGTGGCAGGTTCAGCAGAAAGGATCGAAGAGATTTTGATACCTTCGCCTCGCTGGTGTGCTAGAGGCTGTGGAAACAACGAAATGCCAGAGCTTTTCATAACGGTCGAGGTCAGTTCACGGTGGCTGGTCTAGTGGAGCAAATCATGGCGGATTGGAAGCTCTGGAGGGATGCTGGCTTGGGAGTTAACAATTCTTTTGCGAGAGTAGTGCACTAGGTTTGGTGTGAGTGGAGTAGAGTGGTGGTGTGTGTTGTGTACTGGCTAGTTGGACGTGGTGTTGTTCCTGCCAGTTGTATTCTGTTCAAACTCTTCTATAAAAATAAGGTACGCATTTTGCGTACTCTCTAAAAAAATAGGAATGGACTATAAGTGTAAAACGTAGGATCGATGAAACATAGGCAAATTTCACTGAAATCCTGTTTGGAACGCAGGAAAGTGGAAACATAGGAATCTATAAGGGCTAATTTGGTTGTGAGGGGAAATTTTCCCAGGGTGCTAGGATTTCCACGTGCACAGGGGATCCCCTTCCCCCACGGGAGAATATCCCCACGTAAGTTTGGTTAACAAGGGGAGAGGATAACTCACGGTCACGTTATTGCCACAGATCTAATTTTAGCATGATCACTGATCAGCCAGCGAAAGCTATATATTTTGGAAAATCAATGTCATTTTTTTAGAAAATCTGTAACTTTAAAAAAACATGAAATTTAATTCACTTTGAAACTAATTAAAAATTATGAATTTCTCCTTACAAAATCAAGGAATATAAATACAAATTAATCAAAAAGATGGGGAATAATTCAGAAATTTTAAGGAAACGTGAAGAACCATAAATACACAGATAATTATCAAAATAACAATATAATTTAACACACATCAAGTCATACAGATCACATATTATACATGCAAAGTCGCACAAATAATGCAACATCGAGGGTTAGAAATCTAGTACAAATAAGCATGGACTGTTGGGTGTGTGTTGATCATGACCAAGATCTATGAAGCCTGTGTGTTGTGTGTTGCAGCCTGACATTACCGCGCCGGGTGTCAGCATCCTCGCGACGATCACAGGCCTGGCGGGCCGACCGGTCTCGCTTTCGACAGCCGGCACGTCCTCTTCAACTCCATGTCGTGCCCACGTCGCTGACATCGCCGGCCTCCTCAAGGCATTCCAACAATTATGTTGCTCCTAGCAAAAGAAGTACCTTGCAGTGCAAAATCAACTTCATTAGCATCTCCTGCTACTCCTAGCAACTAAACTAAACCCAGTCAACTGATCCTTCTTCCAACACGCAGAATACATTAGCAGCTGCTTTGTAAAGTGACGAATGGAACAAAAAAAACCATTAGGACTTGTTTATTCTTCCGCCAGGAACCAAGAAAATCGATATAAAATGACCATTATAACTATTTCTAGGGATTGTTCCCTTCCTAGAGAGTCCTAATCACACATGATGTGATGATGCTCTGAAAGCAGATCCATAGATTAATCTGTTCTGGCTACTTGTTTTCACACAATAGCTGCAAATCATGGCTGACAGGGAGATGGTATCTTAGTAGCACAGTACACAGTGGTTAATCCATGAAAGTTCACCTCTAAAGCTCAATAAAATTTTCTTTTGAAGCAATTAAATTAATGGTCATGCTGAAAATGCATGCAGACAATTTACTCCACCTTTTGGGCAGTGACAACGTTTAAAAGACGCTCAGCACATAACCTATATAACCCATGATTCCACTGATGTGCCAAGATCAAAGACAAACTAGAATTTCAACAATCGTTGAAGCTATCAATCATAAAATGTTGCTTTTGTACCCTACTATCCAAACCACAGATGCAAGATTGAGTATCACACAAATAAATACGAGTAGGGCAGTGGAAGAGATGAAATTGCCCCTAACGCTGGTCATGATCTATGTCATAGTGGACTCCAAAATCCATCGCCTGCGACCAAATCAAATGATACAAATGGTGAGGTATAATTAACAGAGCAAGATGGCGGGTAGATCTGTATACAGAGATAGGAAGGTAGGTCGTATCCACTAGCAAGCTATGGGGATGGATGGGGCTAGGGTTGAGGGTGGGGGAGGAAGGAGATTGCGAGGCGAAGTTCCTCACCGGAAGAGGATCGTGATTGAGGGTTGGCGGCGGGCTTCGCGGCTATCGACAGGGAGAACACGAGGTGGCCATCGTCGCTTGCTGTGAAGGAGATCAAAGCACGGAGGAGGTCGGGCCGTCGCTCGAGGAGGTCGGGCCTTCGCTAGAGGGATCTGGACATGGATTCGCAGCGCTCTCCCGGTCGCCGGACTGCCGGAGGAAGGGGACGCACCCAGCGCCGTGCGCCGGCATCTCTCTCGCACCCCTGCGCCGCCGCCTCTCTGTCGCACGAGAGAGACAAAGCCAGCGAGGAATCCCTCCCCGACCTGTAGGGTCGTGGAATTCCCACCCAGGGAAAACGTGTGGAAAGGGCTGGGCTCCCTCCCCACCTCGACGCCCAAATGGCCCTGGTGGGCTACCCGGGTCAATTCAACCCGTGGAATATCCACCCAGGGAAAGGGCGCGGATCCCCCCGTTTTCCGCGTGTACCAAATGAGCCCTAAGCAAGCTGAGCAATCATACTTAAAACCAGTACAGTAACTCTATTTGCTTAATGAAACTGAAATCAACCGAGTCAAAAAAAAAAAACTATGCTGCTGCCTAACACATGAGGGAATCTCAAGAAAAATATTTTGTGGTGGTTTCTTCTCACTAGTTCAGGATTGCACATGGAAACACGGGACAACATCTCCAAGAGCGGATCATGTCAGTACCAGATCTGGCTCCGCGTCGCGGGGCACGAGGCGCGCGCGGAGCGGGCGGTTCATGATGGTGAAGAAGAAGCCACGGAACTCGGCGAGGTCGACAGCGTCGTCACCGCCGGCCTCCCACCACTCGAACTCTCTCACCAGGTTGGCCACCAAGTACTCCAGGTGCAGCATCGCCGTCGCGAGCCCAGGGCACGCGCGCCTCCCGGCGCCGAACGGCATCATCTTCAGCTCCCTCGTGCAGGTCAAGTCAGCGCCCTCGCCGTCCCCGCCCGGCATGAACCGCTCCGGCGTGAACCCCATCGGATCTGACCACGCCGCGCCGTCACGGCCGACCTTCCCCACGAGAAAATTCACCGTCGCGCCGCCGTCCGGCACGTCGCATGGCAACAAGCCCAGCGCCTTGGCGGCCTCGTCACCCTCTACGTGGCGCAGCACGAACGGCACTGGCGGGTGGCGCCGCAGGCTCTCGAGCACAACGGCCCGGAGGTAAGGAACGCGCGACAGCTCCGCCTCTTCGATGACGCACTCGCCGCAGCCAACGGCGTCCACCTGGCTGCGGAGCTTCTGCTGCAGGTCGGGCCGTTTAACGAGGTTGGCAATGGTCCACTCCAGCGCGGCAGCCGTGGACTCTGTTCCGGCGCCGAGGAACTCCGAGATGAGGCTGACGAGCTCGCCATCCGTGACGGCCCGGCCAGAATCTTCATGGATTCGAAGGTCAAGGAGGGACTCGACGTAACTCTTGAAGCCGACGTCACGGCGGTTACTCTTTATCGCGGCCACGAGCGGCAGGAACGATTCTTCCTGCTGCCGCCGGAGTGCGAGAAGCTGGCGCCACCGTGACGGGTAGAGGAGTTTGCCGATCCTCGGGTACCTCACGAACACCCCAAAGGAGGGCAACGCGAGGAGGATGTCACGCTGGAACTTGTGCATGGCACGGAGGCGTGTATCCCCGAGCTTGGAGACGACGTCCATGCCGAAGCACATCTCGGCGAGAATGGTGTACACGGCGAAATGGAGGCTCTCGCCGGCGGGGGCGCCTGACCGGAGGGAACGTACCAGGTCCCCGAGCACGCGGGCACGGGTGCCGTCGAGCAGGCCGAGGCTGGAGGGGTGGAGGACGCCGGCGGCCACGTTGCGGCGGACGGCGCGCCAGTACGGGCCGTACGGCGCGGAGAGAATGTTGAAGTGGACGTTGCGCGTGAGGATGGTGCTCGGCACCGCGCCGGTGGGGCGGTCGAGGAACGCAGCGCTGTGCTGCACCAGCGCGCGGTGCGCCACGGCACGGTCTGTCACCTGGATGGACAACCCGCGCCTAGTGGTGCCGCTCACTCCGGAAGCTCTGTGCAGCGCAAACCAATTGGTCACGAGGTCGATTGCACGGCGCCGGCGTGTGGCC
This sequence comes from Poa pratensis, assembly GCA_947311845.1. NCBI lineage: Eukaryota > Viridiplantae > Streptophyta > Magnoliopsida > Poales > Poaceae > Poa > Poa pratensis. Next base: position 12,371,661 of record CAMZMU010000083.1, on the reverse strand, counting down.
AAGAGGAAGGTGGCGGTGGCGAGGAGGAAACATAGGCCAGTGTTGCAGCCGGAGAGAAGCCAGAGCATGCAGACGGGGTAGCCCATTGTCTATGGATGGACTAAGGTTCGATAAGGATGCCGATGCAGTACCCGAAGTCGTTGAAACCTTGAAGGAATATATGAAGGGTGCCATTTTTATCCTAGCCAAACCTGCTCTTTTGCCGTGGTGTGTAACTAAGAGAATCTCTCGTCTATTAAGTGGCAAGAATCTCTAGCCAACTACTCCTTCCGAACGGAGGGAATAGTACTACCACCCTAAAACGGGAGAGGAAAATGTGTTTTGACTCCCAGTGCATATGCACACTTTAGTTAAGAATGTATTTTAAATACATTTTGAAATGTTAAAACGTTGCAAAAATATATTCACGTGCAAAAAAGTCGTTTTATGAAAATCCAACCATTTTTTTGTGGCATGTATAAAAAGATAAAATTTGGTGCTAAAATAACACTTTTCACAAGACATTTTTTTTGTTTTTTGCACATGCCACAATAAATATTGATTTTCCATGAAATGAATTTGTAAACACATATCATGTGAAGATGTATTCTGTGAAATTTATTTAGAATTTTTTTGATATTTCAAAGTGTGTTTCTTATTACCGGTTGCATATGCACCTCGGAGCATAGAAAGTGGATTACACCTCTAAATTGTCCAAGCGTGTAGTTTTCTTCATGAAAAACTCTACCATTTGCCAGACGAGATATCATCTAGGTTAAAGAGAAAAGGGCTGACGGCAGTGGCGGAGGACGAAAAAAATTTGAGGTCGGGCGAAGTCTAGAGCGTAAAAAAGTTCATGTAAAAAATCAAAAGATAACGTGGACCAGGGCGAAGTCTATTAGTACATATACGATTCTAAACATCATCCCTTAGTACCGTAGTCATATTTTTGCTTAAAACTCGATCTGCCTGCCTGTAGCAGCGTCGCTAGGGTTCCTGTCTTCTTTCTGCTCGTTCCTTCGTACCATCGTGGCTTCCACTGTACGAAGCGGCATGACGCACAAAGCCACCAGCCCAGTCGGCCCAATGGAACAAGGCCTAGTAGGTAGCGACCAGACTTCTTTTCTCTTTCTCTTTTCCTCCAAACGCGATGCAGGCGCACAGATCGATCGCCGGACGAACGCATATCGACAGATTAATACGTGTACAAACGTTTTGCGCCAAAATCAAGGTAGGGCGGCTGCCCTACCTTGCCCGTAGGGGTCCTCCGCCAGTGGCTGACGGACTATGCCCTCACGCCCCTCTCGTGAACCTCGACTGTCGGCGCCACTACATCGGCTCCCATGTGGGACCCTGCACTACTGTCTTGGGGCTCACACGCCGTGGAAACCGCAGCCACCAAGTCAAGCTAGGCCGCCGGTGGCCATGGGTTCCCACCGTCATTTCGAACTCGAGAAGGCACAAAGGTTGAGGTGAGTGTATCTATGATGATCAGAACTAGCGTCATCAAGAATATGACGAGGCTTAAGTATTTTTAAAACACTACAAACTCGCGCGTGTTTTGCTGCGAACATACGCGGGCAGATGTTGCGACAATTTTTAGCTCCTCTTGCAAAAAAAATTCTTCAAGTGCTACAAATGTTCTCGTGAGGTCCTCAAAATGTTGGTATGAGCATGCTGCATACGTGTTTTACTTTTAAGACATTTTTCTGCGACCGATAAAAGTTTCATTGTGACCGTTATTCTGGTTAGGGCCAAGCAAGAAAGGGTGAGGGAGTTTTATTGTCTTTCTCTGCCACTTTCCCAAGTCGGATTTGCTGCAACATTTGTGGATTTGTTGCATACTCATACTTTTGTTGCATCGATGTTTTAAAATGTCGCAATGTTTTTTTTTTTTTTTTTTTTTGAAGGAAGTTCGTGTACAAGATCAAACACAGAGAGCACAAACACACACGAAGAGGAGGAAGAAACAGCACAATGTCGCAATGTTTTTGTAATGTCTTTGACCCACATGTCCTGCTGCAAAGTAGACCACGGACCATGCATTATAGGTGATCTTTTAAAATGAAAACATTATCATTTCTATATAGCCATAATGACACCAGGCTACCCAAACGAGGATTTCTATATTCTACAATCAATTGCTCACAACCAATTACCCAAAAATAAATATATTTGTAGCACTACGAGGTGGAATGGTGGATACACCTTCAAAACCACATAATCTGGCGGGCCATGACTTGTTTGTGAGAGAAGCGCTATAAACCTCTTCACAAAATGAGTCTTTTTTATGTGTGCGTGGTAATTTTTAAGGAGACTGATGTATCACCAAACAAATTCGGCATAATCTGATCATCTATACTAATATAAAAAGACACAGAAGGGGGCAGATCCAAACAATCTCAGCCATCAAATCTACATCCAAGGGCTCAATTACCGCCCGTCATTAGCGCTAAAACAAGGCGGAGCGGACAACACTCGAATCGATATTCAAACAGATCCTTCCCGTGATCCCCGTCACGCGAGGAAACCTCGGCCGACCAGCAATGCCTGCACCCGCCTGCCCTACGCGAGGTCGCCGCCGCGCCACTGCCTGACGCGAGGACGCTGCCGCATCCGCACTGCCTGCGCCGCCCTGGCTACGCGAGGGCGCCACCGCCGACTGCCCGCCACAGGACTGTTGCGCCCCACTGCACGACACAAGGCCGTCGACGCACTGCGTGCGCCGCCCTAGACGACGCGAGGCCGCCGCTGCCGATACCGGCTGCTCCAGGCGAGGAAGCCACCGTGTGCACGTGCACCTGCCCGTCCGTTCAGAAGGTAAAAAGGCTATGCAACACTGTCCTCACTAAGATACCGGCTGGCGGCTGCCCCAGGCGAGGACGCCACCGCTATTGCAAAAAATACAATATGCTCGGAGAGTAGTACCTTTAATCAATGTTATTGGTGCCATATATGTATCAGAGTTGTTCAACAAGACAAGTGATGCTAGGATAGGTCAGAAGAGTCTGATATTTCTACCAACTGCATGCTTGACAAATGTGTTATTGGCAAGGTAAGGAGTCTGACAAATGCTCTGTAATTTTCTGAATTGGGCTGCCCTCTGAAGGTTTAAGCGCTTAGCTATGCATTGCGATCACTATATGGGCGAGATGTACATGTGTGATTTGATTAATCGGCCGCACGGCCATACACGGATTTGATCTTGTTCCAATCAAGATTTGTTAAGATGCTAAATAGTTATGGTCCTTTCAGCACATCGATAGTATGTTTTCCTGGCCTTTAGAACTTTTGTTCTTCAGATTGAGATGTCATTTGCCACTAAACATTACTACTGTAGGCTCATGTATTCACCTGCCATCACCTATCTGTTATTTTACTATATGGCGAAGAGAGAGGTAGCACTAGCACAGTGTAAAATGGAGAGATGAGGTTGAGAAGAATGTACAGGAGAAAGGGAATGCATAGTTTGGAGAAGCGTGGTGATGCAGCAACGGTTCCAGAAAATAGAGATCTTTATCTGAATATATGCATCTCCAAACTTACGACAAGGGAATTAGATCCATTATCACTTTTCAATGCTTATTGCTTTTCAGCCAACTATTTTAATACATGGTCTGTATGGATTCAATTTTTTATCACTTCTCATTTGCAATAATATTGGACTCATACATAATGGTCACTGCTCCAACACAGGGAAAACATAAACCAATTAATGATTACGAATCAATTATTTGCTGACATCCATAAGAAATATAATATTTGCAATGCATTTTTATGAAGTTTATATCAGTCTAGACGCGCATTGCACGTGCAAGATTACTAGTAATGAATTAATTAGCGTGCGTACTATAGGGAACCGCAGTCGTAGTCAGTGTGCCTGTACGAATTTCCTCCGAAGAAAACCGCCATGGCCGCTTTGATCAATAATTTCCTGAGCTCCGAAGTCGCGGCAATAAGCTGCCCGTTGAGGAAAGCCTGCAGCGACAGCCTCAGAATCCTTCCCTTCCTCTCCTTCACGTACGACACGAGCGCCTTTTCGTTGCTCTTGGCCAGTTTCTGACCATCGCCATCAGCGGCGAGCGCCCCCTCTGTCGCCAAGCACCGGGCGACCACCACCGCGTCCTCAAGGCTGCAGGAACCGCCCTGACCGATGAAAGGCCCCATGGCGTGCATGGCGTCGCCGGCGACAGTCACCGCGCCCTCCCGGAACTGCTGGAGGGCCATGTGCCACGGTGCCCGGTAGCAGAGCTGCGTCAGGCTCAGTGAGGCGGCGTCGCAGCGTCGCAGCACCGCGACGATGTCCTCCGGGTAGCCCTGCATTGCCTGCAGGCTCACCTGCCAGATGAGCGCGGGGTCCCTACTGTTGCTGCACTCTGAAATCCTCAAAGAGAGAGTGGTAAGTAGCTGATTTTGAATGGATTTGTTTTTAAACAACTTCTCATACCTACCTTCAGGTGGTGGTCGGAACTGGATTGCGGAGAAGTACACGGTTTTATCGTCCACTGGAACAAGCCGGAAGCTTACATCCTCTCCGACCAGCTGCAGGAAGCGGTTCCCGAAGCTGTGGCCTTCCGGAATGGTGGTCAAGCCCCGTGCTGCCCACATAGGTAAGAATCTCACTGGCTTCAGACCCAAGTACCTTGCCACCACTGAGTTTGATCCGTCGCAACCGATCACCACCTATTGTTGATATCAAAAACGCAAATGCTGCGACAACTTGTTTGATCCAATGAAGAGGGAAAATAGCGACAGAACGTACCTTTGCTCTGATGGTAGAGCCATCGCTGGTTGAGACGACTGGATGGCGGGTGACGGCGTCGAGAGAAATCGCTTCGACCTGGCATCCGAAGCGGATAGACCCCCCTGGTAAATGTCTGGCCAGCGTCTCCACAAGGTCGCTCCTTTTCACGCACCGGCATTCAGTCCTGCAGACCAAAGGGCAGGGAGATCATTGAGAAACAGTTTGCTCTGTTTTGTGGATTGGCAACTCAATTTTTCCTTGCAGCATTAGCTGCTCGCATTGGGGTGAGGCTACCATGTGGATCAAATTTTCATCTTAGATTATTATGATGAATTTAAGTGGTAAATATGCGCTAGTGATAGCTAATCAAAGCAGTAATGTGTTGACTGAACTCACTTGTATGACACTTCAAACATCTTACCACCATGAATGTCCCTCTTGTCCATTCTACACGCAGTGAAAACCAGAGTTATCAACATGGTAACACAGAGCAGCTTGGAAACATAATTACTGCGAGATGACAGTATTCGCTGTCAAGCATGACCATTATTCGACGAAATAGGCCGTAGCCCCGCTTTATAAATAAAGCCTCAACGGCCGAACCGATACAATGTGATGAGGGGAACCTCTTACAAAGCATATCAAAGATAAGAAAGAAAGAACAAGGACCACCAAACTTGCCACCGGAGAACACCAGAACATGTCCGCGGGATACCGGGGCTCCACGACGACGCCCCCAAGAGGGTAACGACGTGACACGTCGCCATCGTCAAGACCGACGGCTAAGGGTTTTCACCCGGAGCCATGACGTGCCGAAGTTACCCACAACAGCGCCCCCAAGAGGGTAGCCATACCCGCAGGCATGGTCGCCATTGGCACCGAAGTGCTGAGCTTTCGCTCGAAAGACACTTCGCACCACGCCCGGTATAAAGGACCCCTCCACTGCTTCCAAGCTCGGCCTCCGACACGATATGGGAGCTGCCAAAGCCGAAGCGCCGCAACACCAGGGACCCCCAAAGTCCGCTCCTCGCCACCCAAACAGCCAAGGAGAGAGACCATCACCACCGCTACGTCGCTCGCCGCAGAGACGCCCGTGCAGTCCACCTTCCAGGGCCGCCGCCCCGGCATCCGCGAACCTCGACCCGAGGGACCAACAAGTTGCAAGGTCACCGTGATGGACAAGTGGGGCCGGCGAAAGATCCAGGCCCGCGAGAGCGACATCCGCAACCTATAGAAGGAGATCGCATCCTCCACCGTTTGAGACGGTCGCAGACCGGACGCAGTAGCAGGTCCGGTCAGGCCCAGATCAGCCCTCACAGGCCCGGATCAGGCCCGACCAGTCCCGCCGCCGCGCTGCAGCGTCTAGGTCGCAGTTGTCACTCCTGCAGAAAATCTCAGAGCATACGCACCGGCCCGGGCCCGTAAAACCCAGATTGGGCCCATCGGGCCCAGATCTGGGCCGAGAAACCCTAGCCATGGCAACACCCCGAGCTCCACCCACCCCTGCCGTCGCGCTGTCCCCTGCTGCCGCCACCGTTGAACCACCGCCGCCAAGGCCGACGCGAGCGCCCAGCCATGGCACTTGACGGCCGCCCACCAGAAGAGGTCGCTGCCCCGCCGAGCCCGCACCAACGCCGTGAAGCGCCGCCGCCGGCCGAGCGCGCAGAACCGCGTAGCCTCCACGTCGCCGCGAGCGAGTGCTCGCCGCCACGCCGCTGCCCCCCACGCCGGGAGTCGCGCCCCCACCCAGCCGCTGCGTTCCGCGCCGCCGCTGCCGCGCGAGGGAGAAAGGGGCCCCGCCGCCGCCGACGCTGCCCGGGCTTTTCCCGGCAGCGCCCTCCGGCGGCGGCGAGGAGGAGGAGGAGTAGAGGGACGGGAGAGAGGCGGCGCAGGGGAGCCCCCGGTCGCCCGCGGCGGCGACGCGGGAGGCTAGGGTTTTCTTTTTCGGGAGGATCCTTGTCGCATGACCATTATTCGTGACAGGAAAGTGATAGGCAAAGCAATGAGGGTCGGACGGACGTACCCGGCAAGAGGCACGGCCAGTTTACGCAGCTCGTCGCCAACCTTCAATTGATCCAGCGCGCGCCATCCATTGACTTGTATGCTGATGCCTGCCCCCGTTGCCCTCAAGCTCCCAGCCTTCTCAAGAACAAGGCTGTTTATACCCTTTCTGCATTGACTTTTTCGGCTAAGCTACAGTACTGAGATACAACACTGTTCTTAGCGTAATAGGATCATACATATGAAGCGCAAGCGCAGTTGCAAGGCCGCAGATCCCGCCGCCAACGATCAGAACGCCGTCAAGTTCCTCTTCTCCGGTTGCCATCTGTGACATAGGCTACTGACCATTGATCTGCGTTACAGTTTGGTTAAAAGAGCTTGAGCTAAACAACATTAAGTGGAGGAAATTTACCGAGGAAATACTGCAGCAGCCTGATTCCGCAGGAAATTATTCTGCACGCGCACGGCGCACTGCCGACCCGCCACTCCCTCGGTCAGACGTTTCCGGCCGGTCCTCTATTCACAGCAGGGGGGAGTCGACATGGCTGACCTGAACTTCTTCTTCAAGGTGATGAAAAAGCCACTGTCCGCGCGTGTCACACGACCCCCGTATACAATACAACGTATAGATTATTCTGATGAATCTGTGACTGATATATGCATGTGCTGTCTGAAGTTGGCCATCTCCTCCATGTTCTAGCCATTTGCCTGTGACTGATATATGCATGTGCTGTCTGAAGTTGGCCATCTCCTCCATGTTCTAGCCATTTGCTAGTCACGTGCAAAGATAACATGTCACCGAATCAAGTAGGAGTACCGTGTTATTGCAAACGGAGCTTGGCTCTGATGGTTGGGTTCCCTGTGGTGGAACCAGCCCACCCAGGTTCAAGTCCTAGACTTGGCATGGGCGTTTGCATTTACCTGGATTTATTCCAGGATTATCCGGCGCTATTCTTTCAGTGGTAGGTGACGTGCCCGTCAACAGCGAGGCGCCTGTGGTGACTTCGTCAACCTCAAGATCTGCCGGCTCAGTCCTTCAGAGGTGCTCATAGGGGTAGGGTGTGCGTGCGTGCGTTCATAGGGGTGAGTGTATGTGCGTATTTGTGAGCGTCTGTGTTGTACTGTGTTCTCAAAAAAAAAAGAGTACCGTGTTATTACCGTCTTCCAGCGAAAAGTAACCAGAGCATCCTAATATATAAGGGGAAATCTACGGGGAGGCGCCGCACGCTCGTCTCTCCGTGCGGCGCGTGCGTGACCGTCCGATGTCGTACGACCGCTCCACTCGATCCCCACCTTATCCCCTCAGTCCGATCCGAATCAGCCATAGCCACACAATCTCTCTCGCTCACAGACCCTCGCTCAGACCGTGTGTTCCTTTCCTCAATCCTGTCGATGTCCTGCTTCTTCAACCAGAAATCAAGCGAGCGAGAGATGGGGAAGGAGAGGGGAGCGTAAGGAGGCGGCGGTGTGGGGTTCCAGACCAGGAGTTTGATTCCCGGCGAGGTTGAACCAGTCGTCTCATATAAGGGCGTTGCGGGAGGTTGAGGCGGAGGTCCTGCCGCCGTCAACCAGTGGGGCCTCCGAAGGGAGCAGCACCACCCAGGGATACCGTACACGCTGAAGAACTGCTAGGATGCGAGGAGTCCGACCACGATGGCGCCTCGGGCGGTTGCGGACGAAGCCGGTCCCTGTCTCCCTGAGGTTGCAGCTTGAGTGCCGTGGGCGCCGCCGCGCCTCCGAGGACATCACCGGGGCAGATGACGGCCACATGCTGGGCGCTGCCCCGTCGTGTCGTCACGGCCTACCCCGTCGTCCCCTACTAGCATCGTGCTGAGCTATCCTGCCACACATCGTGAGTTTGCCTCAGCTGGTCATTTCTTGTAGATAGCTAATAATTTGGTAACTGTGGCTAATTGCTCTCGCAGCTGTGGCTAATGAATCGGGTCATTGTGGTAATTAATCGTGTAATTGCTTTTCTCAAAGAATGGTTACTATTTACATTGTTAATTAATCGAGCAACTCTGATCAATTAATCTGTCAACTCTGGCCAATTAGTATGTCAATTTTGGCTAGTTAATCTGGTAATTGCTTTTTCAAAGAACATGATGATTTATTACATAGTTAATTTATCCGACAATTGTGGCTAATTAATCTGTCAACTGTGAGTAATTAATCTAGTAGTTGATGTTGAAAGAACATGATAATTGTTTACATAGCTAATTAATCTGGTAATGGTGGATAATTAATCTGTCAATCGTGGCTAATTAATCTGGTAGTTGCTTTCAAAGAATATGTTAATTGTGGCTAATTAATCTGTCAATCGCCTCAGTCTCTTGCGGACACCACCCACCCGTGAGGCCGAGGCTGCAGGTGCCGCCATGCAGCAAGAGGTCGTGCCATGGGGAGCTGCCTCGGAGGACCTCTCCGGGACCAAGTGACGCCCCCACATCAGCGGCATGGGTGTTGAGGGCTTCCTCGCATTGCTGAAGTTGTGTCGTTGGTGGGCCAAGGCGGCCTTGAGGCGCAAGCGCGCCATGGATAGTGGTGGTGCTCCGAACATGGTGGCGATGCATTTCTTGCAGAGGAGAAGTTGTAGGATGTGATGCATGTTCTGCCGTCGACATTGTTTGGCCTAGCTGCTTCATCCCCATGTGGTGTGGAGCCAGAGTAGGATGCGGCGGCACGCTAGTGGGAGTAGACCTGACGAAGACCTCAGTGGTGGCGCCATGGCTGGAGCAGCAGCAATTGAGATCTCTGACGGTGGTACTCAAGAGGGAGCAGGTGCGGCGGCTACAGTGGTGCGGTTGTTGTCAACATTGTTGGACTAGGCTGCTTCTGCTTCATCACCATCGTCCTGGACTGGTTTCCTCCTATGCAGGTATTCAGTGTTGCTTATACCGTGCATCATGAGTATGTTATGTACAATACCTCGCTAGTTGTATGCAAGTGGTGAGTGCACGTTGCATGTGTGATCCTGGTGTTTTCATTTTGATGCTTGGGCATGAACCATAATTCATCTCCTGACTGAAAGATGAGACACTGATTGCACTCCATTTGTTGAAGTTATAGAGAAACAGTTTACATGCCTTGAGGCATTAGCTTGTAATTTACCTAGTCCGTGAATCTTCATTTTTTATAAATAATCTGGTAGCCATATGGATGGAATCTGATAGTTATTTTGAAGAAACTGGAAATTGTATCTAGGCAAACTGACATATGTATCGGACAATTTGGTATCTCTTTGCAAATAAATTTGGTAGCCGTATGAGAAAATTCTCGTTATTATTTTGGAAAAATCTAGAAATTACTTTGGCAAAATATTGTAGTTATTCCTCAAAAAACCGCTATATGTACCAGAGAACATGGTAGTTGTGTTCGGAAAACCTGATAGTTGTGTGAATAAAATCTGGTATTTATTCTGGAGAATCTGGTAGCTATTCCTAAGCAAATGGATATATTGACCTGATAATTTGGTAGTTTTTTATAAATAAATTTGGTAGCGGTGTGGGGAAAATGTGGTAATTGTTTTGGAGACACTTTAGTTATTCCTCAACAAACCTGTACCGGATCAGATATTGGTTATGACATTACCATGGCAACTGCCTAATGACGTAGATAATATTTTATGGTTAATTACAGCAAGTCAACATCATGTCAACTGCTCAATGACAAGTTGGTAATCTAATGCAGATAATCTGGTAACACTAGATAATTTTTATGGTTAATTATAGCAAGTCAACACCACGACAACTGCTCAATGAACATTTTGATGATTTCTAACATTTAATTTGGCAACTACATAGACAATCTGATACTAATTTTGACAACAAGGCAACATCATGTTAATAGCTCAATGCCATCATGTAATCAAATGCAAGAAATTTAACTTAAATTTTTGTCGATGTGAAGAACTAGTATTAACTTACTCATAAGTAAAGCTAACATTTTTACTTACTCGCATCTTCCCTACAGCACAATCCAAAATACGCTTCAAGCGTGGAAGTAAATAGCAGCATAGTGTATAGCAACAGTATAGTGAATCACTGTAGCAATCACTAGTTCTGATGTACGACACTATTTTATACTACTGCGCAGTTGACTTGGTGTCCTTTTTTGTGTAGGCCCGTGACCTCATGGAGACGTGAAACGGTTGTTCCCCCCCCTCACATGCACGCTTTTGCGGAGCAAAAGCTGCCAGGCTACGGGAGAAAGGCTGCGAGGCTGGCGCCGCTCGGATCGACCTGGGAGCGGCGCCGCTGTGTAGTCCAGTCCGATATATAATGAAGCTCAAGCTCCTGTAGAAATAAAGCACTGATTAATTGCATCAACCAAAGGATGCGATGCTATTGTTTGGCAATTGGCATGTACTGAATAATCGGCGCTACAGCCTACAGGGAGGGAACCACAGGGAGTATGCTTTCTGACTGAAACCGCTATGTAACACTACGTTTTTCACCGTTGATGTGTGCTCTCCGAGATTCGTGTTGTGGATGTAACAGCCACGAATCTCAAGTCTTAGAGCACCAATGAACGGTACACCGTTACATAGCGATTCCGGTGAAATTTTTGGGTCCAGAATCATAGTTTATAGTTGTAGTGTCATCTCTCACTCTACCTAAAAACCAACAAGAGTGCGTCGACGACTGGAGTCCATCAGTTGAGTTGGTTATCCAGTTATGATTGCAATGTCCTACAAACATTGGGTTTCCTGTTCTCCAAAAGAAAGGGGCCTTAGTTGCTGCCGCTTAAATCATCCCTGATAGCTTGTTTCTGGTCAAAAGTAGCCGATGCTTCTTCTTGGACATCCTCAGCAATTATTAGCAATGGAAAATCTTCTTTTATATAGAACTAAAGCATACTCTAAAAAGCTAACTTGGATCAGAAATTATCATGTCAACCAACAGGATCTACAAAAAATATAGGAGTGACACTTAATCGCAGAGATATCCACCCTACCTTAAAGTCAGTGAACTCCATGGATATGTTCGCATGATTAGTCACATAGCAAGTGACAGCTTTAGTAATTATTCCGCTCAGTTAGCAGTACTCATGGAGATATCGGCACTACCTTTTAGTCGGTGAGCTCCGTGGACATATTCGCATGATTAGTCAGTCACAAAGTAAGGTGAGAGGTGACTACGTTCAAATATCACGCCTACTCTTTTGAAAGCATCAGAAATCATATTTCCAACAGAGCAAAAAGTCACAGCGCTAACTGCAACCAACAACAGCCACATGTGCTATCTCAGTGTCTTCAATCCTACTGAATACTTGAGTACAGAGATACCAAACGTACAATGCCCTAGTATCATCTCAGCGTCAGGCTAACAACCCCAGGTACATCGACCAACTATGGAGAAATGCTGCACGGCTAATAGTAGCAACTTTAAGTTGCGCAAACAATACTATAAACACATTTGTTGAGCCATTTCAGGCGGGAGGCTATCCATACATTTCATCAGGATGATGAACTCCTACTGATGCATTTCCACACATTCAGCTACGAGATGATGGTACAACAATGTTCCTCCGGAAAATATCCATTGTTCTCCCAGAGAGGACTTCTGACCCTGACAATGCAATTTTCAAGTCAGATGTTGTTAGAAGTTCCTTTGATGCATCACAGGAACCTGTATTTGATAAAACTGAAGCTCAACAGAATGAGGCTGATAGAATTTGAAGGAGCTCACCTTAACTAGCAGTGGTAGGAAGGTAAATCCGATGGAAATTGTTCATCTTCAAGTGCTTCCGGCAAGTAGGGCATTTCTTCTGGACCTGGATGGCTTGCTTGATGCAGCTCGTGCAAAAGATATGGCCGCACATTGTTGTGGCGGGCTCCTCCAGCTTGTTCCAACACACCGGACAGGTAAAGATTGGTTCCTTTGGAGCCTCCATCGCAGGCTCTTTGCTACTTTTCACTGCTTTATTTGACTGACAAGAATGGAAACATCCAGTCAGAGTTCAGCAGAAATCACAAGGCAACATGCTAGTAGGAACTGGATACAAGGATTCACTGTACACAGTAGCTTTTTCAGGTGGAAATATCGGGTAGCTTAAGGAAGATAATAAACATGTTAGTACACGGCTCCTACATACCAGAAGGCAAACTACTACTTAAAATTTAGCGATTGACAAACTGACTATGCCAACCAAGGATCATAACTATTGGCTTCTGTGAAATATCTGTATGACATCATCACCAAGCAGCAAGTAAAGTGTTCTCTATGACTTGAACAGACCAAGAAAAATACTCTCAACTTAATCTACTATGGTAATATGGCGGAAATACGTTTTGGATCTCGGGCACCAGTGCTCCTGGTGCCCAATTTCTTTTTAAAACTTTATTCTTTTGCCAAAAAATCACAAAAAAAATCACACAGGTAGTACTCTACATGTGTGCTTAACTCATAAATTTGCAAAAAATAATTCGAAATAATTTGACCTGTGCAAAAATAAGAAATCTGGGCATGTTTGCACGTTTTTGAATTTGCTTTGTTGACTGCTGATATTTGTTATTTTCACACAGCCTGCAAATATTAACATTTTTTTTTTGTGATTTTTCCTATGGTAATGAACATTCAAATCTACATGCTTGATTTTTTTCAGAATTTTATGTGTAACAACAATTTTTTGAAAAAAAAAATTGGGGCACCAGGAGCACGGGTGCCCGGGAGCCAAAACTCCGCTTCGGGTAGTATGGTAACTATCTTAGTTTCCTTTCAAACAAAAACTATCTTAGTCCACTGAAAGGACGAAATAATTCAAAACCTATAGGAAGGACAAAGGGAAGAACCATGTACTACTAGATACCAGCTGTTGATTCCATAAGAGGACAAAGTAGAGAAACAACTATAATAAGTAATCTGTAATGAAACTGGTCCTTATGGGCTTATGTCTAAGAAAGTTTAAAAAAAAGGACAGACCCAGTGCTAGAAGCTCCCACACAAGGTGGGGTCTGGGGAAGGATTATACGAGTCAAGCCTTACCCCTGCAAAGTGCAATGTAGAGAGGCTGAGTCGAACCCAGGACCTCTTGGCACAAGTGGGGAGTACTTCACCACTGCGCCAGGCCTGCCCTTCATGTCTAAGAAAGTTAACTCGCTTAAAAAATTCTAAAATCAAATACCTGCAAGTTGGACCCTTCCCCTGTTTCTGGAGAGATGTTTATTATTTCTGCCACTCTTTGACGTTTGTTCCTTGTGTTATGAGAAAGGACTGTTGCATTATCGTCATGAAATATTCCTGATTGAATAAATAATGAGGCAGAAAAGGAGGCTTAAATGTCACGGGAAAATATAGCCAGATGACATATTGACGAACATTTTTACATCTCCCATTTGTGATTTCCAGAGTCAGCATGAATATACTTATACACATGCATCACCTTGTAACAAGAAAGTATTATATAAGAATCTAGCAAAAAAAGTCACAAGTTCAGTTCCGCAGTTTCAGCATATTCTATATATCTGCTGCCACAAGTGAGTCAGTCATCTTAGCAGCATGACAAAGGTAAATTCCCAAAATTATGTGTGATGTTTATGAATTCGTATGTTCCAGATGAATCTATTTGGTGAAGAATTTACCAACCAATTTCCATAATGTTAGAAGACAAAACAATTCTGTGGAATAAGATGTATGTATAAGTAGTCACAAACTAACCTTCACGGGTAGCATGTGCCTCTACATCAACTACTGTCACAGGCTGCCTCCTAGTTCTTCGATTCCTCCTCTGCAACATGCAAGATGGTTCAATACAGATGCCAGGAATGTTGCATTGTATTCAGTGTTATGAGCAACTTATAATACTATTCCTCAAGCTGGTGTGCCTCAAAATCACAAGTAAAAAAAGTATTAAAAAGTGCATGTATATAACATGCTTCTTAAACATCACGATGGACGAGTGACATGAGATCAATTACACACTGTAACACTGTTTTCGGAAAGTTAAGCAAATTACCGGAGGAGGCACTTGTGAAGCTGATACAACCTGCACTTCATCGTCCAGAGCCTCCACATCAATGGGTGAGGTGCGCGCGCCAGCGTGAGAGGTCGATACTCCACGCCGGCTGGCCACTGCTGGTGCTGGGGAGTTTCCGACCAAGTTGACAACAACCTTATCAGCAGACGCATCTTGCGATTGCCTTCTTGAGACACGTCGCGTGCCGTTAGCAGTACTCATGCTCCCTTCAGCTGAAAGGGATACAATTCAACAGTTTTACTTACTTTTTAAGACAACTATCTGTCGAAGTGTCAATTACCAGCAATTATTTTAACCTGTGACCATCTCAGCAGTACAAATACATGTATGATAAATAGATCAAGGACACCAGTCTTAACAAAACGGCTAAACATGCCAAATCCGACCACTCATTCATGCTGGAATTTGAACCCCAAAAAGTAGCCCAGTGGATCAAGCTGGATAACCGTACGCAAGCTAGAGCACGGAACGAACAGTACGCGCGCAGATGCTCCTAGTTCCCAATTGTTAACATAGCCTCCCCGAATCAACTGGAACTCCGCCTAGAAACGAAATGATTCGACCTAAGGATCATCGGGGAACCTTCACGGCGACCGAATCGAGGAACAGCTCGCCATCCGCAACCGCTCCGCCAAATCGACGCCTACTACCCCGCAGCTAAATCCAGAAGAGATCGACACGAGCGGAGAAGTACGCGCCGATAGGGGCTAGGCTCATGGAGCTTAGGCGAAGCTGATGGAACTTACCAGATCGATCGGACGGGAAGAGGCCGCCGCCGCCGCCGCACCACCAGGCCTCGCGCTCAACTCTTTTTTTTTCTCGCTCGAGGCCTCCTCTCCCCTCTGCCGGTTTGAAAGAAGCGAAGGGGAAGGAGACGAGAATAAAAAAGGAAACACGTCTCTTACCTATCTCTTGGCCCCACCTGTCAGGGACGCAGTGGCGGATCCACGTACAACCCCACAGCTTTTTAGCAAATCCTCTTAATTCATGTGTGCATTCTTGCAAAAAAAAAAAAATAGGGTAAAAATTGTCCACAGTTTGATGTTTGACCCCACAGATTTTGTACGCTGGCTCCGCCGCTGCAGGGACGGCGTCATGGCGGCCGCGCCGCGCGAACGGCGGCGAAGGGGCCGCGCTCCCGGGGCTGCCTCCGCGGCGGCCGCGGATGACGACGGGGAGGAGCAGCACCTCAACCCCTTCCTGTCCGACGAGGCGCCCTCGTCCTCGAGAGTCCAGTTCAGGTCCGTGCTCTCGGCTAGCGGTTGGTCTGTTTGTGCTGCTGCCCGTGTGCTTATGGATAGTAGTTTCATTGGGCTGAGAGCAGGAACGTGGCGTCGCGGGCGCGGTGGGTGGAGGAGGCCGGCGAGGCAGAGGTGGTGGACAGCAAAGGGAAGCTCTGGCTGACCACCGGTGTCACACGGGGCGGCAAGCTCTACTACAATGTCGAGGAGATCGGGTACGCCACCTGTTTGATGAAATTCCGTAACAATGCAGCATGCTTATTTGCTCTGTAATATGATATCGTGGCCTGTTGGGGCTTAGTTCACAAACCCGGGTACAGCATGTCCCAGATTCCTCATATGTGACCAAGTTGAGAACTCATTGATTAGTTATCATGCATGAATCGCGTGACATGGATTTTGTTTTCAAATATTTCGACTTAAAAGTTGAGGCTTGCTGGATGATCAAACTATGCAGGTTCTTGGCAGAAAGAGGGGCGCTGGTTCTTATCGACGATGAGGGTGAGACGATTGGAATGGAGGAAATCTATAAAAAGATTGCTGGCGGAAATTACGGGTGCTCCTGGGTTGCCTTTCAAGCTTACAAGCACTTGAAGTTGCTTGGCTACATCGTTGGACGGTATGGTGTTCCCTGGACAATGAAGCATAGCCGCACTTGTGAAGTCACTGATCCTCCCAAGAGTATGGCTGACAATGACCAGTGCTCTGATGGAGTCGATGGTGCCTGCAATGACATCACCAAATTTCTCAAAGAAATGCACATAGATGGGATATATCCATCCTTTCAAGTGCATCTACCAAACAGCAAATTTAAGAAGTCATCACCAGGAGACCCAAGTTTCCTCCTATGCCTGTTAAGGTAATGTACTTTTTCACTCACAGACCACTTGCTTATAAACTTGTGCATTTTTTGTCTACAGTGCATGATTATCTAGTGACATGAGTGCATAAACTTTTGGTGGTGTATTCGATATGGTTTTCGTAATATTTTGTTTGAAATGCATATTATTGCCTCTTGCACATATATGTTGTGAAACTTTTCTACATTTAAGCATGCAGGATGTGTGATGTGTCTCTAACGTGTTATTGGTTGGGATATATCTGTTGTGTTCTCATCGTTTTCTTGACCAACCTTTACCCAAAGAAACAAATCTGATTCTAAGCAACAGTAGGCAGAAATGTGAATGCGTAAAACCATAAATGGCAGAACATAACTATCCTACAAGCTATAAGCAGGTAAAGAGATGCAAACAGTAAATTTGGGCTTAGCAGGTTATGGTTCGTTCATATACTATATGCTTTTTGACAATTCTGTCCATCATAACTTTAGTTTTTTTTTTCCAATTTGATGCAGAGACAAGCCCCCCTCTAGGGATGAACTGGAAACCGTGGAAAACAAGTTTGAAGGGGTTCCTCTTAAATTTTGCCATGTTGATAATGGCCGCGTCAGCTTTCTCTCCTTCGAGAAAGTAACACTTCCTAGTTTGCCCTGATAGATAGCAGCAGGAACCATTGTTAGTTTTCGCATGTTCTAATCCTGTTAAGCTATTAGGGTTCGCATTAGGATGTATACTTCTGCTCCTCTTTAGTGGACTAATGGTTGCTAGCTGAAATACGCTGATCACTTGTCGTTACTCCTTACTATATGGTTGTTTGCTTCTTGGCGTGAACTAGTACCATAGTAATGAGTGAACCATCAACTTTTTGGATGGCGTAAACAATTTTATGGTTTTCCGTATGTGTCACATATATGACTGTTCTCTTACATGACTGCCCAGAAATAAACTTCGTGGAGGAATACTTCCACCATGTAATTAATATAGCAGATACTGGATCCGAACCTATGTTAGTTTCTACTGTACTACTTAGTACTGCCAGGTTGCAAATACGTAAGTAAAATAATTAAAAACATCCCTTCTGTTTTCCCTTCGGATACTAGTCAAGCATGCATTCCATATCACAAAAACAAATATGGTAGCACTCCATATGCCGCAGATTGGCTAAAAATAACAAAATAAAACAGGCTGTTTACCCCTTAATTAATAACACCTCTTTGTTCTTCCCAGCACGTAAGGTAAGTTCTGCACAACATCAAGTTCTGGCAGATTGATAGGTCACCTGGTGAATAATGTTTTTTTTTTCGAACGGCCGGGCAAAAGCTTTGCCCGCACAATTTATTAAGAAGAGAGCTGCCCGGTTAATTATGGAAAACCGGGCCAAAACCACTACAACAAAGGCACACACATCAACCGGACCCGAGACCACACCTCCATCGGGTCGCCGAGACAAGACGACACCCCACCACACCTAAGAAGCTACATAGACACTCACACCGGGCTAAGAAACGCCAAGATTACGGCTCTAACGACCAAACGACCAGAGCAAACACCTGAACACACAGAAGCTTCGGAGCCGCTGCTCAGACTACCACCTGCACTAGACCTTTGGGATGGTCTTCACGGCACAAGGATTTTCCTTTTCCTTCGGGCACCCTTGGACTTGAGACTTGGCAGCTTCTTCTTCTGCTGCGCAATACGACCGCTGCGGCGAGGAGTGACAACAATCCCTCGTATGATCTTCTTCGGCACCGGAGTGGACAAGAACGGCATGCGCACGGGCTGCATCACAGAGTCAATGAATCTCTGTAGTGTCCAAGAATCAGGCGCCAGGTCCATGTGATCTTCCCGGGGAGACAGAGGGTGCGCAATACCCTCAGACGGTGCCGTCGACGCTGGCAAGGGCGGGGTCACGGGCATTCCCAATGCCACAGGCTCAAAGTCAGCAGAGATGTCACGCACTAGGTAGGGAGAGTCGTCGCGGGACATGAAGAGCAAACGCTGTGACCCCGCGGGAGAGGGCGGCGAGCTAGAGCTAGATGGCGTGACGGAGGTGAACGTCGGGGAGGCGTCCACGGCGATCGGCGTATACTCGTTCCAGGCTTGATGTCCTGCATGAAGAGGCATCAAGTCATGGGTCCCAGCTGGCCCCACAACAGCACACGGTGGCCCACCAGCCACAAACACAGGAGGGAGAGGCCCCTCGGCAGGAGAACACGGGAGGGGGGCACGCTCCAACTCTGGCGAGGCGATGTCGAGTCTGGCAACGAGCTCTTCCGCATGCTCGAGGAGCGAGTAAGCGCAGCCAAGCAAGGAGCGCAAAGCAGCAACATCCTCCTTTAACGGCTGAAGGGCCTTATCCAGAGCGGTGGTGAGGTCGTCGCGAAGGAGACGCCCCTGCTCGGCAAGGGCATGGTGGAGCTCCACGGCAGCGACATTGGCACGGGCCGGCGAAACAGCACGGCGACACCCAAGAGGGGAGGGTGTCCGCGTGAAACGCGACCGGTCATGGCCCTCGGAAGCATTGTCTCGACGCTCGTGCCGGTCACCACTGGTGACATCAACGTTGAGGTTGTTTCGGCCTTCGCACGACAGAGGAGGTGCAACAATCTCGGCCCAAGAACGGGCACCTGGGGCGGATGGGGAAGACGTAGCCCGATCCATCGTGCTAACACGAGCGGGAGGACAGTCAGGAGGCTTCGATTTGCAACGACGACGAGGGCAGAAGCGTTCGCGGTGGCCGGACTCGTCGCAAGAGAGACAACGGATCTTGTCGATGCACTTGGAGTTGCGATGGGGTGGTGCAAGGCATCTCGGGCACTTCCCCTTGGTCTTGCTAAGGAAGCGAAGAAGGCTGGCTTGCTTTTGCTCGGTGCGGTCACACGGCGCGGGCCGACCCGCAGCATCGTCATCACGGTCACCATGACGCGGGCGGCGCTGCCGAGAGACGCCAATCCAAGGCCGTTCCTCCCCTGGCGGAGAGACGGCGCGCGAGGACGGGCGAATGCCTCCTTCCTCAGAGTCCCGCATCAGGAAAGAAGGTGGAGCAGTGATGGTGGAGCGCAGCCGCAGTGGAGGATCGATGACGTCGGCCTGAGCTGCGCTACCAAGGCGAGGGGAAGGAGGTGCGGAGTCCGGCACCTCCTCCGAGTCAGCCACAGACGCCCAAGATGGCCGCAGCGGAGAGGCCGACGAAGATGGAGCTGGAGCAGGGCTTGAGACGAGCACGGACGACTGCAACCACAGACGTTGCTCCGCAGAGAGAGACCAAGGGGAGCGGGACGAGAAGAGCACCGGCCGGAAAGGCGGAGGAGGGAGCTGCCGAGGCGGCGGCGGCGCGCCGGGCGCGACCGCGAGCATTGGAGAGGGCTCCATCCTACTTCACGGACCGAGCACCCCGGCACCACGGCGACGTCGACGGAGCGCAGAACATGGACACGCCGGAGAACAGCTTGGACGCGGCGGCCGGAAACCACGCAGGGGGAACGGCTGAGCGCCGCCACAGGAGCGACGAGGCTCCAGATCGAACTTGGCAGCGGGGAAGAGAACAGCTAGACGGAGCAGAAACGCCCCTCGACGGCGCCGGAGGCGGCCGGAGCACGCCGGCAGGAGCGGGCGACGGCGGTGCCGCCCACGGAGTCGCGGGAGAGCCGCCTCTCAGATCCCCTCGGTGACATAAGCCACGGTGGAGAGAGGACGAGGAGGCGACCCTGGATCTGTGCTCAGCATCGCGAGACCTGGCTGAAGCAGGGAGATCAGGTCGCCGGCGGCGGCCGCAAGCCTCGCGTCGCCATGTCGCGAGAGCTCTCTCGACTTCGTTTTCTCAGGATTTACAATCCTGGTGAATAATGTTGATGATATATAGGAATGAAAACTGATTAATCACTAGCAGTAACAAAACATAGTTGCTTTCTGTTCACGTCGCATAACTTCTGCCAAAAACTCTGCTATGAAATCCACAATGGACCCTCCGGTAGGTAGCAAGCCCGATACAAAAATCCATTCCCCATAGACGCTGTACATGTTGGCAGCAGCAGCAGCAGCAGCAAGGCAAGTTGAAGTTTGGATGTCTAGGCGGCGAGGATGGACATGAAGACGGTGGACCAGGCGGTGAGGGCGAGGGCGGCGACGAGGTATGTCCAGAGGAAGATGACGGAGCACTCCTCCTGGGCGACGTCGTAGAGCTGGGCCATGGTGCCGATACTCATCGCCGGAGGCAGGGCGAACTGGAGCATGAGCACGTACTGGTAGAGCGGGTCCGGCGGCAGGAAACCGAGCTGGCGTGCCGACTTGACCACCACCACGCCGACCACTGGCAGGATCACGTACCGCACGCAGATGATCGCCGCGATCACCCACCGCGGCACCGTCGTCTTGCTCATGCCTGAGGAGACCATTGTTCACTCAGACAACTGCCAATTTACACTCCAAATCTGCAGACAGGAACACTCAGAGTCGTACCTTTGGTGAGGTTTCCTCCGAGGATGAGTGTGATGCAGGGTACGGTGCCATCTCTGCATGAACCGAGAATTCAATGATCCATACATATACACACAAACTGTTTAAACTAGACAGGAGATGCACTGCATTTGCATATATACCCAAGTAGTTTGAGCGAGTCTTGCACGACTCGCAGGGGAGCGTCGTCGCCAACAAATGTAGATCTCAGCCATGGCACCGCGCCAACAATGAAGCCCAGCACCTGGCAATTAGAAAGCTCATTTCAGCTTCTCTGCTCCACATATCAGACCTGCCTCTTCTGATATGGTGATGACTGATGAGTGTGAACTTACCGCCCCGAGAGTAGGCGGCGCGGTGAGCTCCTCCACGATCTGGTGCGTGCCATGTTTCAGTTTGTCCCACATGCTGTTGCTGCTCGTTTTATTGGAACGTTGGTGGTCACTACTAGATGCAACGGCGTCAATAACTGTATGCCAGAAAAATAATGGAGCAAATTAATTCAAAAGCCCACTGACTGTTCATTCGGAACGAGACGGAAACTGGTAAAACGAATGTGAATATTTTGTAACTGGTTGCGCCCGTACCCAATTGTCGGATGTTCCAGTTATGAGTTTTTAAAACTTGTGTCGTAAATCATGGACATGTATTATATTATATCTTCTGTATCTACAAAATTTTGTTCCAAAATATGATCATGTGTGACCTGTGCAAAAAAGAAGAATAAAAATCAAAGTCCATGTGCTATTCACAAATAAATTTTTTGTGTGCATACGACACATTGTTCTATTTTTGGATGAAAATTTGTAGATACCCAAGTACAACATAACCTATACGCATGATTTATGTCAGATTTTTTAAAAACTCAGAAGTGAGACATTCAATAATCAGGTACGGAGGCAACTAGTTGAAAACCGTAGTTTCCGTAAGACTTACAGCTTGGTGTTGTTCCTTTTCATGGACCGCAGAGCTGCTCTCTGATGGCAGCGAGACAACTCCCTCCTCCTCGTCTTGTTTCCAGGGATCATCCTCTGACCCCAGAGTTTCCTTGGGATCATGAGGCTCCTGTTTGATCATCATCTTGCGGTATACCTCGCTGGACCTCTTCATCACGCTGAGCGTGTGTGTCCAGATGTATAGTCCTCCAAGCTAGATCGATCATGCATGCTTAATTACTTGCTGATCGAGCAAGCTGCATGATACCAAATCGAGAAATGAGAAGCGAATGCTTACCGCCATAGAGAATGAGGCGTAGGAGAGGCCTCGGTCAGTGCAGACATCCTCGTCGCCGAACGGGTTGCCATCCTCCCGGCACACCGCCGGTATCACGATAAGTAGCAAGTTACCAAAGTTTGCGGCGGAGCAGGAGGCGATGACCAGCCCCCGGAGGTGCTGCGGTGGCCTCAGAAGGAGCACTGCCACCCAACCGAGGACGCCGCCGGCGAGGAAGATGATGGCGATGTTCACCGGCATGAACCACCTGAGTTCGAGTGATCATGCACGGTTAGTAACAAGGGAATCGGTTGTAAACTATAAAACTGGGGAGCAGTAAGAATGGAAGAGACCATGAGATGGCGTCCTGGAGCGTGACGGTCCTGGCGAGGCTGGCGAGCATGAGCGCGGGCGTGAAGACGGCGTAGACGACGCGGTTGATGTCGGAGCGGGCGGCGGCGCTGAGGAGGTTGCACCGGCCGGAGGCGAGGTAGGCGCCGAGGAGGGCCACCAGGAGCACCTCCACCACCGGCATCAATGCCACCACCAGCAGCGACACGAACCCCATCGTCGATCAACCTCAAGCCCGAGTGCTCTAGCTAGCTAGAGATTCAATTGTAAATGTAAAGCAAGTGATGAGCTCCATTTTGTATGCAATTATGCATGTGTGTCACAAGCTTAATTAGCTAGTCTCGATCTGTCTCTTCAAGGCCGGCGCGCGCGCTACCTATGTTTGGTGCCACACTGCCACTGCCACATCGCTATATGCTACCTCGATGGGTCGACCAAGCAATAACCATACATAATTAAGGCATGATGGATCACGTGCTCAAACAGTCCGCCGGTCCTTACTCTATCATATGAGTTAATTTTACTACATATGAGCTCTAGATGATGGGGGTAAACCGAAGACTTGGCGACCAAGGACACCTCCATCGGACATGTACGGGTTATACACCGGCAACGCAACGGACATTCACATTGGCGTGGCACCTTAAAAATGGGCGGTTGCGGACTACCCACATCGGCAACGTAGATTTATAGCGGTGGGGATTCTCTGACTTAGTCTAGGGTGAGTCATTGACAGGTAGGTCCCGCGTCTGGTAGGCCCCATGTACCAGTGACTCAAAGTTAGGAAAAAGTCAGAGGGCAAAGTCAGAGAATCCGTGCCGGATTTATAGATGCTCGTTACCGACCTGAGTAGGCTATATCAACCACTTAAATTTCAGCTGGCTCGTGTTTGATGTGGCCACATCGGCCAAAAATATATTGTTTTGCCCGTGTTCGATGTCGCTCAAAAGAGCTCGCTCGTTCCATATATATACGATCACTCTCATGCTCACTCAATCATAACTCCCACTTCCTCTCACATAACCCCACGCCCCCACTGCTCTCACCCAACCCGTTTTACCACCACCGCTTCCTCCCGGGATCTCATCTATTCCCCTTAAACAAGGATACTATCATTTCTACTACCTCTGATCCGAAAAAAGTGGCGTTGGTATAGCTAAGAGATTGTGCTGAGTACGTTAAACTCCCCGACACTTAATACGGACCGGA
Source organism: Poa pratensis (assembly GCA_947311845.1). Classification (NCBI taxonomy): domain Eukaryota; kingdom Viridiplantae; phylum Streptophyta; class Magnoliopsida; order Poales; family Poaceae; genus Poa; species Poa pratensis. Next base: position 12,347,653 of record CAMZMU010000083.1, on the reverse strand, counting down.
GGGAGTATAATAAATGGAATTCAAAATGATTCAGGTGAGATCCCATGTAGATCTATCTTTCACGTCATTCAGCTCAAGAAACACTATGGTCCTCTGTCAGCCCTGTCACATGTCGTGTCTCCCTAGTCGCCCGCCAGAGGATGCCTTCTCCCCAACCCCGGTGCTTGAATCCTAGGAGGAGGAGGAGGAGGAGAGGAGACAAGGAGAAGATGACCGTTGTCATCTCCTAGGCTTCGGCACTAGTTGAGGCCGCTTCGCGGACTGTGCCAGTAGTGGAGGAGCGGCCGCAGTTGTACGTGCCACCACCAACATGAATACGGGCTACGCGAACCATTTATTTTGAGGTCCCCACAACAGTGACAAGAATTTGGTGATGGAATCTATCTCCGTTGCCAATGTGGGTTTTCACCCATGTCCTTAGGATCCTTGTATACTAGTGATCACTTTTTTTTGAACCATGCAGGAGAGCTGCATGTGATATATTAGAAGAAGAAAGTCAAAGACTAGCGAGTATACAAGCTTGGCAACAATGCCGAAGAGAAGAAAGAAAAAGAGCAAGCGACCCTAGCGACATCCCTCCAACACAAGCGAGGAAAAAAAGAACCAAGAGGTATATCCTAGAACATTGAAAATCAGGTTTCCTAGAGAGTGAAACGACCCTTACTAGTGATCACTGATCAATGTTTCATTTTTGTGCCATAAAATGGTGGTTAGTTTACCTACACCAAATCTGAAAAATATTCTCTCTATGTTATAATATATTTTTTTTCATAATCTATACGCCAATAATGAAAGTGTGTGGATATAAGTTAATAAACTTTTAAAAAAATCAGTCATGGAAGCCAAATCAGAAAACACATGACAGCCAGATTTCATGTTCATTAAAAGTAATATAATAAAAATATAGAGACTATAAGTATAATGTGTGTGTGTGAGGGAGAGGGGGGAGGCTTCGAAGGGGAAATAATCTGACAAAACCCCCTAGAACAAAAATATTTCATGGAATGGAGCCTTAAATTGACCAAGCCATGTCAGCTAGTAGGCATACCTCGAATATCAGCGAAAGGGGCTGATAAAATTTAGTGCTACAATAAGCCTCTCCAAGCATAGATGCGACTTTATCATTGTTGTCAGATCTAACTGTAAAAGGCGAGAACAATGGTTTTCATCCAAGTATAACACAAGAACAGAGCTACATAGTGCTACGGTGGTTCACGGTTCCCTTTATATTTACTCCACAAGGTTTTGATAACATCCTCCACCTCCAACTATCTCGCTCCGCTTATCTTTGTCGGCCTTTTATCCGCTAGGAGGTGGGGAGAACTTCAATTTTTACATATCTTCTAGTTTTGGTTTTTGTGTTATTTTTATGTATATTTGGCGACGTGGATCGACAGTTGAGTCAATATCATGTATACTAATGGCCTGTCAGCTCCATGCCCATCCTGTCATGGTCTTCACACGGTGTCGGGGAACTATTTTTTTATATATATAAAAAGGGTGTACACCGGCCTCTCCTATCAGTTGATGTACACATCCATATTCAATTCAATGTGTATCATCCAAGTTATTACATAAATCATGTAACAGAAAGTGTTGAAACAAAATCAACCACCTAAACACATATGTCATCTATGCATTATGTAATATAGGGTGAATTGCCATCTACCCTGGTTGAAAATCTTGTGTGATTGTCACCAGACGGTTGAATCTAGTAATCCTAACCTGCCGCTGCTCCAATGGAAGTAGGTAACCCATAGGTAAATTCAATCCCCAACCATATTGATAACCTGCAAAAAGTGGGATGCTCGTGTCATGTTAAGCACAATGTTATTTGACAATTTCAGCTGACCAACATAAAGTTGAAACTCCTATTCAAATTCTAGCTTTTTTTTTATCGATCTCATTCGACTAATTCGCAACCATATTTGTGATATTAGCCGGTGACAAGAATATATGTAATGAAAACAATACTTCATATGTGACGAGCAAAAGAACATGCCATAAGTAAATGCCAAATAATCTCCTTTGAATAAAAAAACCACACAGTCGAATTTGTTTAGCTAGATTATCTTTATTGAGTATGAACTTTCTATTAAGAAACCACATAAAATCTTAATATTTAGTGGGATCGGAGTTCTCGTGGTGTGCTGGCGTTCCTCCCATTCACGTCTAGTCGCCTATCGCCATTTTGGTCTTCTTGTTCGGTGGGACATTGATGAAGTGGTGGTTCAACAGTCCACTTCATGAGGAGTGCGTCCTCGGTCAGGGTACGTGTTTGACGGTCCAAGATTCTGGGCGGCTCATCTGGCCGGCTATTCAAAACTTTGGAGGTTTTTCAAACTCGTGCGTGTCTGTGCATATAGGTCTTGTGTGGATTGTTTCACTAGATGCATGGAAGAACATCAAGATACGAGTAAGATATGGTGAAGCAGAGTGCTTTGATATAACATAAGAGTTGTCGACAAAAAAATGTCGGTTTTTTTTGTTTAGGACTGCTAAAAAAAAGAACCCAACCAGGACTAGCCCTCTTGGTGGTATATTAATATAGAGAATCCCATCCTGGTGAGGAATTCCAGAAATTCATCTCCTGACGGGAGTTGAACTCTGATCGCTAGATACGCCACTACGATCCTAACCACTGGGCTACAACCCCGTTCTCTGTATTGGACTGTTCTGATAAAACAGAACAGTGCTCCAAAATAATGAACAAATGGACCAGACTTAGCAGTGACCGTCCATACCTAAATTGGTAGCTACACTACTCCACGTGTATGTACTCCCTCCATTCACAAAAGGATGTCTCAATCATTCTCAAATTTGCATGTATGTAGACATGATTTAGTGTGTAGATACATACATATTTGAGATAGGTTGAGACATCCTTTTGTGAACGGAGGGAGTAATTCATATGCATGGGTCCTAATCGTCGACCGACTCCATCGCAAATTGCAGTTGAAATTGTTAAGAGATCAAGGGGGGCACGTACACACGTGTTGAACACATGCTAATTATTTGATTGATCTCCGGTAGCGGGTGGTGGAGATCGTGCGATTCAGGGAGGTGGCACACATGAGAAAGACCCATCGATCGACGGATCTATCAATCAACAATTTAATTCCTGAGATCAATGGCTTAGCAGGCACACACGTGTCGGCCCGGTGACCGTCCATACCCTAATTGGTAGCTACACTACTACTCCACGTGATGACGTGCATACATTCATATGTATGGGTCTTAATCATCCACCGACTCTATCACAAATTGCAGTTGAAATTGTTAAGAGAGGGGGCACGTACAACACATGCTAATTATTTGATCTCCGGTGGAGATCGTGAGATTCAGGGAGGTGGCACACATGAGAGAGGCCGATCGATCGACGGATCTATCAACAATTAATTCATGAGATCGATGGCGCAAATGATTAAGGGCTAACGTGCCGTCCTAGGTGGATGGTCCTTGGCGTAAAATTAGGAAGTGGTCAGGGAAAAAAGAAGTGGCCTAGCGATTAATAACGGGTAAAAAGAGAGAAGATTACGGTGGTTGTGGTCTATAGCAGTTTCTCGTTTCTATCATTCTATTGTTTCAGATCGAAAAAATGGCGGCTCAGCTTTCTCAGATTGATCGACCATCTTGTATTCTCGTTCGTGAACTTTATAAAAGATATTCATCGGAATTTCTCCCTCCATTCCAAAATACTTGACTTGAGTTTGTCCTAATATGGATATATCTACAACTAAAAACGTCAAGATACATCTATATTTGAACAAATGTGTGTCAAGTATTTTTGGAATGCAGTGAGTAGTTGGTAATCATAGTAGTAGTATCTTGGTTCTCATATGTGCAGTTGAAATTGTTAAGAGAGGGGTGGGGCACGTACACACATGTTGAACACATGCTAATTATTTGATTGATCTCCGGTAGCGTGTGGTGGAGATCGTGCGATTCAGGGAGGTGGCACACATGAGAGAGACCCATCGATTGACGGATCTATCAACAATTAATTCCTGAGATCAAGTAAAAAATAATAATTCCTGAGATCGATCTCGCATAGTATGTGTCATTGTGTCTTACTTCAACGCAACTATGTAGCAGAACCCAGGCAAAGTGAGCGGGCATTGCTGATGCATATCGTCTTATTTCGGAATTAACACAACCAAAAATGGTCACACCAAGAGAGTCCAGAAGTCCAGAACTATACTGTTAACTGAATGTGTATTCCATGGTGTAGAGTAGTACAACCGGGCATGCTGCATGTATGTATGACGTTTGATCTTGATTCATGGACCGAGCGCATGTGCATGCTGGGAATAGATTGGTACCACCGGAGGTAGGTAGAGTTTGCATGCCTCCGGTCCACGCATGATAATGACAACCACCGTGCACTGTGCGATCGTCCTCCCGACTCAATCAGCCATGTGAAGCGATCAGTGATTTGCATCCGTATTCTCTGCAAGTAAATCTGAGAATGGTTTCATACCTCACCCGTACCTCAACCATACTCGTATATATCTCTCCCTCAGCCCAACCCGAACTGGACCCATTTAATATCGTTTTCAGCCCACCCAAACCTGAACCCACCACAATTTCCACTCGAACCTATTTAAACCCAACGCCTAACTGTGGGTTCGAACCCGTTCGTAACCATTTCGTACACGCTCGCCTCGATCTGCATATACCGTTTGGACATAAAAATAAAAAATACGCACAGAAAAATAAAAAAATAAAAGACGCACATAAATGACAGAATAAAAATAAAAGACTCACAGAAAAAATAAAAATAAAAATAAAAGACGCACAGAAAAGTGCCCAGTATGCAGCCGAGTACAGAATACAAATAACTGACAGAGAGAGACATAAATTCTGCAAGTTTCAGGTGTTCTCAGTTTAAGTTAGGAGAGTACAAATAAGAGGCATCCATGTCCAGCACTGAAACTCATCCAAGCCTTGGCAGCATCTCAAAGAATGCAAAATAGCACTGAACCAGCACTGCTTGAAACGACATCTATTCATCCAGCAGAAAATTTCAACATACATGAACTTCTACCAAACTCTCAGGTCAGCCTGATGTGATTCAACATTCGTCAGTCAGTGCTAGATTCTAGGTAAGGAATTCTGAATAATTTGTGAAGGAATATAAATGAATAAGTTACATGGGGCAAGAAACTGAACAAATCTAAAGTAACATGCGCAATCAGAAGTACAGCAAGCAGAAGTATAACAATCACTGACGAGCAACAACAGAGCAGCTACATAGTATGCTGATAGGTGATAGCAACGAGCTGGATAAAACCGTATAAGCTACATAGTAAGTCAAAACACACAGTAGATCAACTACATTAAGGGGCACTTGCAGCACATGACAAATAAGAAAAATACTACTTGAACCAAAGAAGCACATGGAAGCGAAGCATTCATATGCATGAACAATTTGATGCGTGCACGATGTTGCTCATTAATAATTTGAACAAGCAATATAATTACTCTCTAGAAAGATATTATGTACTCTCTATTTGTTCTTGTGAAGCCAACACACTGGGATCACTGGACAGGGCAGGTGAATCAAAAAACTAATCAAACCAAGCACTTGAGTTCAGGATATACATACCTACTGCCCTTATAGACCGCAGAGAACCTGCTCGATCCGCCCTATTGCCCTTGTCCTGCAATCGAATCAAATAATTAAACTAATTAAAGACACAGGAGAGGTAATTAAGAAGGCAACATGTGGAATCCTAACAGCAAGTCTACCATGAACAGGAAAGTTGCATGTTTTGACTTTCATATCAAATCCAAAGCACCATAAATGGAAAACAGACCAAAATATAAAGCCGTAACTCACCCTCCTTTGGTATTTTTCTAGTCTAGTTTAAGAGTAGTTTAACATAATGCACGAGCATGTATAACAACACCTTGATGCAAGGCAATGCATCCAGGCATATGATCGCTGCTTGCTGCTGCAGCAGCTTCATATGAAACATGCCTCTTTGTCATGAAAATGCATACTTCTCTACGAGAAAATGCATACTTCTCTATCAATGATCTATGTGATTGTAAATTGAAAACAACAGAAGATGCTAAATTAGGTATCTGTTACAAGGAAACCACCCTCCTTTGGTATGATAAAACATACTAATTTGTCGAAGATGTAAATTGGAAACAACAGAAGATGCTAAAATGGAAAACTGAACTGCTGTTCTTGACATGAAAGGTTAGCTCTATTGAAATATACTCTATCGATGGCTATTTGACATGTGCTACAAACAGAAATCATGTGTAGTAGTAACTCACCCTCCTTTGGTATGAACAACCAATCTTTCACACAAACAAGCGCTTCTAGCGTACCAGGATTTAGAGAGCTTCTTGTATCGCCAAGTATCCTCCCACCACAGCTAAAGGCTGACTCGGATGCCACTGTGCTCAAAGGAATTGCGAGAAAGTCACGGGCCATAGACGCCAATACAGGAAACTTTTCAGCATGCCTCTTCCACCACAACAAAACATCAAATTCAGCACCATCCTCCTCACATGCTTCTTCCAAGTACGCGTCAAGCTCGGACTTGTGTACACGTGACCTCCGACGAGACTTGTGTTGGGCAAACTCTTCTTCCAGCTTCCTTTTTCCTGCAATAGGTGATCCCATGGTGGTGTTACCTTGACTAGAAGGTGTGGACTGTGCGGTGCTTGTGGCTGCGAGTAGCTCATATTCTTTGACATACGTCCTCACCCACTCTAAAGCAATCTCCACTTGTTTTGAAATCTGCTCCTCATTGGTACACACCTTGCAGTAAAAGAAATCCAAGTAATCTGCTTTTCTCCTTGGATCCTAGAATGTAGCAATGACAAGAGCAAAGTTCAACTCAATATCCTTGCTTTTTCGATGAGGATTGGGCTGAGGGTTAGGATCTGCATTCTCCTTCTCCTCGGGATCCCAATATTTATCGAGCTTCCCTTGCATCGCTGCTGCCAATTGCTTCAACACTTCAGAGGTCTGCCAAGCCGCATCTTTCAATGCATGTCGAATACAAAGCACCATGGGTAGAAACTTATGAGCTGTTGGCTTCCTGTGAGCTGAAACAGTCAAGGTGAGCTCTTCAAATGCGTTGAGAAACTCACAGATAGCTGCTGCCTTCTCCCATTCTTCCACACTTGGTGAATCTTCATACCTTCGATGGGCATAGCTAGTGAGAACTGATCTGTATGTCAAAGCTTCTACAAGCATTGCCCATGTCGAATTCCATCTCGTGGGTGTATCAACTGAGATGCCTTTCTTCGCAGGCAGACCCATCCCAACTGCAATTATGTTGTAGTCTTGAAGTCTGGATGTAGATGAGTCAATATGTTTCAACAACTCTCGAATCTTGTCGATAGCTCCATGTATGATTTTCATTCCATCTTGAACCATGGCTGAAGGTATGGATCTTCAAACTTAAGGAAGGGGATCTCAGCATGTATGCAAAACTTGACCATAAGGTCACGGCAAACTTTCTGATCAAACACAAACAGGGCCTCGGATGGTTTCTTCTTCAAGGTGGACATAAAGCTCTTCCTGACAACATCCTCAATTGACCGGCAAGACTCTGCAATGTGGGTTCTCAAGCTTGTCGTCCCAAACTTTGACTGAAGTTGCCCTTTACAATATTTGCAAATGGCCATGAGATCACCATCTACATCCTTCAGATCTTGTTCATAATGCTCCCAAACCTTCGACCTTCTAACCCGTGGTCCTTGACTTGTGCTCCCATCCATGGAATCAGCAGTTGCAGAACCGTCTAAGGTAGACATGCTTCAGATTTCAGAGCACACTGCCGACAAATGATGAAAGAATTAGAATAGTAGTACTGCTAAGGAGCTCAAGACTATATTACTGAAATAAATGGAGTAAAAGAAACACTGTTGCTCAAGAACTGAAGCTGCTACTGAATCATAAAAGCACACTTCAGATCATACATAGTAAAAGAAATATAAAAGCAATGCATATGGTCATTTACTGTTAGAAAATGCTAGAATAGCTTGAGATCAGATCATAACTTAATGAATCATCCATGTGGTCATAAAGTAGTAACATATAGCTATTTATCACTTTAAATTCAGTTGCATACACACGATGGCAAGTGAGACTGCACATAGATGATACAGCACCGGGAACTCATGAAACAATAGACAAATCAGATGGATTATGCTTAGCGAGTAACAGAGATACAACTCAAGAAAAGGCCAACTGGGCTGCTGAAGCTGAACAAATGTGGGGATTGTTTTAGAGATAACAGAACACTTCAACATCAATGTATTTCATATTTCAACTAGCTAGAGAGGGACCTATCATGTAGCTGCAATCTGGGGTAAAATACCAGTGAGGCAAGAGAGCCGCCTAACTCTACATCAGCATAGCTATTTTTCTCTCTAAGCCTAAAATGATGCAATCAAGTGGACAAAGTTATAGAACACCAAACATTGCCTTCTACATATGACAAATCCCCCTTATCAACACATTTTAGTTCGCCAACAGAACTGAATGCTAACCAGGAAAACACATATTAAATATGAATGCCTACGAATTTACAGAACACATGATATACAGTGAACATCTAAGAATTAGAAGGGATAAATTCAAAAGAGAAGCTGTTCAAGGGAACCGCACCTAGCGGTATGAATTTGGCACCGATGGCTAATGCAATCGCCGGGAATACAAATACTTTTGCCTCACTTCCAGGGTACGTCGCCGACGAGCATCCAGTCACCGTCCTTGTCCTCGAACTTCCCTGCGCCGAGGCAGAGGGACACCTCGTCAGCTCCTCAGACCATCAAGCAACAAAGCAAATACCGAGCGAGCAGCAAGAAGTAGGGGGTTCAGTTCAGGTACTAGTACTCACTGATGGGGAAGTGCGAGCTACTGCGACTTCCTTGGAGTGGTGGCGGCGACAAGCGCGACTGCTGCGTCACGGGGGCGGACGCGGCCGGGACGGTGCGCGGCGAGAGGCGGAGGGGCGGGGACGGCGAGCCGCGAGAGGTTGAAGGGGCAGGGATGGCGAGCCGCGAGAGGCGGCGTTGGTGGCCGGCGGCGGCAGCCTGGCGACCTAATCCGCTGAGCTACCCAGGTGAAGGAACCGGTCGGGCACCCAGTTCCGAACCTGTTGGGCACCCACGGGTTTGAGCCCAAACCTGACCACGTCGCACTTTATTTTCCACGGAATTGAACTAAACCCAACTTTTTTTTTTTTTTTTTGAAATTAACCCTCATATATTAGGTCAGCAAGCCGCCTCATTAAAACCCTGCCAGTCCCTTTCGGTACCCTGGTTAGGGAAAGAGTGCGTCTGAAACTTGCTGCCCACCATCAAAGTATTGTTACATCGTTTAGCAGGGGTTGTAAGAGAAAGCTAGGGGGCTCATCGACCCAATTACAAGATAATTTCGAATTAAAACACTCCCTAGCTAAACTATGAGCCACTTTGTTGTTGTCTCTACCGCAATGGTTGAACTCCACATCACCAATAACTCCAGCTTTCATGATGATATCAGCGTAAACCGCAGTTGCCATATTCCAAATCCTTTCATTACCTGAGCAAAGATTAATAACTTCCAACGAATCAGACTCAGCTTCTAGATGATGGGCTTCCAACGTGATGACAAGGTCAAGACCATGCTTCATAGCTAAAGCTTCGGCCATCTCAGCTGAGGGAACATGCGATATAAAGGTTGAGGATGCAGCGATGAATCTTCCCTGATGATCCCTCACTATAGCACCCGAGGCTCCTGCCATCTCATCCGCCATATATGTTGCATCGACATTAAGTTTCACGTACGAGCTTCTAGGTTTGGTCCACATTTGCTTATCCGTTGCCAGACTGGGACCAACCTTCCTTGCAGCATTAGACGTGATAGCGCGGATAGAAGTCACACAATGATTAGTCGGGAGTGCTTGTTCGCCATGAGTGCGTCGTCGACGGAGCCACCAGATATACCAAGCTGCAACTGCGACAATGTTATGAATAAGAATAGAATCATACCCAGGTACCGTGGAGGGCGGTGATCGAAGAAGGGATTCGAAAATTTCTGAACCGGCCCTGCCAACTATAGAGGCTGCCTGAATTTTATCCTCAATGCCAAGAGCCCTCCAGATCGGTTGGACCTCAGTACAGCTGAAAATCATGTGTCGCATTGTCTCATCATCAATATTACAGAGAGGACATGTTCCTGAAGTCCCAATATGTCTTTTCAGAAGAATATCTTTAAGTGGTAGGATACCATGCAGGACACGCCAGCAGAATATTTTCACCTTAGCAGGTACCGACAGATTCCAGAGAATTTTCCATATTGGATTATTGATTGAAGTACCTCTGATAAGTGCCCGGCAAGTAAGACCATTAAATTGGTGTTTCCACTCAACATGATATGCTGACCGAACTGAAAAAGTACCCGATTTAGTACCATGCCAAGCAATAAAGTCATCAAATCCATCAACGCTTAGTGGAATTTGCAGGATCCGAGTTACGTCAATTGGATGGAAATTCTGTGTAATTATGTCAATATCCCATCCTCGAGTAATAGGGTCAATCAGCTCCTCCACTCGTGTTAATATGCATGCACCCCGAGGTGTCACAACCTTACGATCTGGACTGCTAGAAATCCAAGGGTCTTTCCAAATGTTGATAGACTCCCCATTGCCCACACGCCATATACAACCACGTTTAAAGGTTTGAATTCCAGCAACAATGCTTTGCCATGTAAAAGACGAGCCCGCCTTAGGTCCGGCTTGGAGATGTCTCCCGCAGGATAGTATTTTGCACGAAGAACTTGCGCACATAGAGAATTTTGATCATCAATGAGCCTCCCCACTTGTTTCGCCAGCATGGCAAGATTAAAAGAGTGAAGATCTCTAAATCCCATTCCACCATCTTTCTTGGGAAAACACAACTTCCACCAGGAATACCAATGCATTTTTTTACCTTGATCATCATCTCCCCACCAAAATTGTGATATCACATCTGTTATTTTCTTGCATATATTTTTTGGTAACAAAAAGACCGACATAGCATACACCGGGATTGCCTGGAGCACAGCTTTAATGAGTATCTCTTTACCACCAATAGATAAGAGCTTTTCTTTCCATCCTTTAATACGCTGCAACACCCTTTCCACAAAATGTAAGAAGCAATCGCTCCTATCCGCACCAACAATCGCCGGTAGTCCCAAATATTTATCCGAAATAGCTTCAGTATTAATATTCAACACATTACAGATTTCAACCTTCACATCCACATTAGTATTTGGGCTGAAAAATATACTCGACTTAGCCACACTCACCAATTGTCCGGAGTTAGCACAGTAGGTATCTAGAGCTTGTTGCAACGAGACTGCATTATTCAAATCTGCTTTCAGGAGAATCAAGGAATCATCAGCAAATAATAAGTGTGATACCGATGGTGCATTTCTGCACACCTTAACCCTTCAATGCCACCAATCTCCTCCGCGTGCAACAGAAGACTAGAGAGACCCTCTGCACATAACAAAAACAAATACGGGGATAGGGGATCCCCCTGGCGAATACCTCTCGTGGGATTAAACCCTTGCGTCCTCTGGGAATTAAATCTAATAGAATAAGAAACAGAACTGACACAGGCCATAACCAAATCAACCCACCGTGGGTGAAATCCGAGCTTCATCATCATATTACGAAGAAAATTCCACTCCACCCGGTCATAGGCTTTTTGCATATCAAGTTTTACGGCGCACAAACCTGTCTTTCCTTTCCTCTTATTTTTAATTTTGTGCACACACTCATATGCGACCAGAACATTGTCCGTGATTAATCTACCGGGAACAAAAGCACTTTGTTGTGGCGAGATAATATCAGGAAGAATAAGCTTCAATCGCCCTGCAATCATCTTAGATATAATCTTATAAACAACATTACAAAGAGATATTGGCCGAAATTGTGATACCTCCTCCGGATTATCAATCTTAGGGATCAACACCACCACAATTTCATTCCATCCTGGCGGGATATTTCTCTCATTTATTGCTTTAAGAACAGCAACCGTAATATCATGTCCCACACATGCCAAAAATTTTTGTAGAAAATTGCGTGAAGGCCGTCTGGTCCAGGAGCCTTGAGATCTCCAATGCTATACACTGCTTTTTTGACATCATCAGCCGTGTACGGAGCGATTAGCATATCATTCATCTCATGCGTGACCTTCGGATTAATTTTATCCAGAACATCTGGCCCGATCTTGAACTAAACCCAACTTAATATACATTGAGCCCATTAATACCCGAACCAGAGGACCCCATACCCAAAACCAAACCTTTACAACCGGTTATACAAAAACCATTCCCAGGTTTATCTGCAAGTGAGGCCGGCAAGGCTTCGTTTTTTGTCATGGTACCGGCGTGAAAACCCTATGTCTGATATTCTTCGTTGTACCCAGGGCTTCTAGTCGTTTTCTTGCTCAAGTCAGTGTGTGGAGATTACTAGTCCTTTCCCCGGGGCCGGGGTAAACACACATGACCCGATTTTGGTAATTAGATCACGTGACAACGGCGCCCGTGCACTATTGCTTCCCGAAGACTTTGCTATGAGAGAACCTCTTTTGTGGTTTGGGACTTCGGGTGTTGTCAATGATGGTGATTGTGTTGTGTTGTAGGAGTTGCTAGCCGCGTTGGGCGGGGCCTTTTTTTTATTGTGTGCATCCATATGATTTTTCAAATAGTTTTTAACATTACGTTATTGCAGAGATTGAGTATAATTAGTATCGTTTTATGGCGCGCAGCAGCTCCAAGAAGGGGTGCACGATTCGGTCACCTGGAAGCTCACTGCCGATGCTTGCTATATCGTGAAATATGCGTATCGCACGCAATTTGAGGGACAATTTCAAAGTCGGCCCCCTCAGATGGTTTAGAAGGTTTGGGCTCAACTGAGGTGTAAGTTTTTTTTTTGGCTTCTCCTTCTTAGCCTCCCGTGGAGTTCAGATTGGCTGATGCAAAGGGAATGACCAAATTGTTATTTTTGTCCCCTTTGCATCCGCGAGCTTGAGACGGCTCACCATCTTTTCCTGCACTGCCATGTGTCTTGTGCAGTTTGGTCGAATTACAGTTGTGTGGTCTAAGCTACAAGGTTCGGATCAGCGGAACTAGTATCAACTAGCTCCTTGATGGAGGCATGACAAGAAATGATGGAAGCTACTCCGGCAGAGCACGTCTAGGCCACAAAGTACATGTTCATTTTGGTTTGCTAGCTGCTATTGAAACATGCAGGTTTCCCGTGACTGTCATGTCTCGTGGTGCACCAGCTCCTCAACTTTAGAGACGTGGCTAGGCAGTGGGCGTTTGCAGGAGCGGAAGATTTAAGGAAGCTGATGTTTGAAGCCTCTTAAGTTGTTTTCCTTTCCCGGAGCATTTTTTTTTTATTTACTCTCTTTCTCTCTCTTTTTGATCCTTAGCCGTTTGGCGCCTTGTACATAATCTGTCTTTTTATGGAGAAAACAGGAGTCTATGGATCTTTCAGGAAAAAAAAGGCCACATGTCGTGGGCTTTCGGCCAAAACGTGGATCAAACAAAGCACAAGCACTATTTGATGCGGTTCAATGCTCCATCGGAGGGTGTTTGTAATCAGAGAACCTTGCTAAAATAGGGGAGCGCCTATATAGCGCCCCGCAGCGGCGGGATGACGCCGCCTGAAGGAGCACGCGCGCCTGCCCCTAGTGGGCCGGTCCAGGTACCGTTTTTCTTTCTTTTCCTCTGTTTTATTCTGTTAATTCTAAAAAATAAACAAAAAATAGAAAACGTTTTTGAAAAAGAACATTTTTCAGATCTAAAACATATTTTAAAACATCTGACCGTTTATTAAATATGAAACAAAATTATAATTTGAACAAACTTTTGAATTTAAACAATTTTTAAATATGAACAAATTTCGGATATGAACAAAATTCGAATTTGAAAAAAAATGAATTTGGAACCAATTTTAAAATTTGAAACCATTTTCCAAAATTGGAACCATTTTCGAATTTGGAACCATTTTCAAATTTGAAAAATTGGAACTATTTTTAAAATGGAACTATTTTAAAAGTGAACAATTTTCAAATTTGGAACCATTTTAAATTCAGAAACATTTTTAAATTTGGAATCATTTTCAAAATGGAACCGTTTTAAAATTAGAAACCATTTTTAGAAATAAACAATTTTTAAATTTGGAACCATTTTAAAAAATGAACAATTTTGAAATTTGGAACCAAATTTAAATTTGGAACCATTTTTTAATTCAAAACTATTTTTAAATTTGGAACCATTTTCAAAATGGAACCATTTTAAATTTGGAACCATTTATAAAATGGAACCATTTTCAAAATGGCACCATTTTCAAAAATAAACAATTTTTAAATTTAGAACCATTTTAAATTCAGAACCATTTTCAAAATAGAACCATTTTAAAAAATGAATAATTTTTAAATTTAGAACCATTTTAGATTTGGAACCTTTTTAAATTAGGAACCATTTCCAAAAATTAAACAATTTTCAAAAAACAATTTAAAAATAAAGAAAAATAATAATAAAATAAAAAAGAAACGAAAACAAAACAGAAAAAGAAACGAAAAACAAAAACAAAAACAGAAAAGAAACGAAAAAGAAAAAGAAAAAGGAACAAGAAAAAAAAGGAAAGCCGCTGGATGGGCCGGCCCGGCAGAAGCTCCCACGTTAGCGGCGCGGCCGATTCGCGCCGCTAACGGGCGGCATATAGGGTTTGCGCTTAAATAGAGGGTGGGACTTCAACAAAATAACTTTGATGCGTTCTCATTCTGTAGGCCTTACTTTTTCTTAGTTTTAGAGAAGTCTCCCTTCTCTGAGTACTTGTCAGATTCCATAGCTTATGAATCTCTTTCTTCTTCCACTTTCCCAGACGTTTTTCTGGCACAAATCTATCTATGCTAGTTTTCATAGGTAGGCGGGAGGCCTGTCTCCTACAGAATGGGATCTAAAAGACAATGATCAAAACCAATCCAGTAGTCTTCTCTCTTCAAAGAGAGCTGTCAAAAGCGGATCAAAAATATGTTAGATGCTAGTGAAGGGCCATCGTTTTCCGTCGGACAAACATCGTTCGAAATTCGTCGGATGCTGCAAAATACTCTTCTGCAATGGTCACTTCGGCAGAAATGGTGTGTCCGCACCTCACGTGAATATCGAATTAGGGTGTCTATCCTCGGAAAATACATCAACCTGTTGCTGCATGTATGTTGTGCGCGGCGCGCTCACAATAGCCCTCGCCGGACGCCAATTCAGCGCTAAGTTGCGACCCTATAGCGGCAGAGCCATGCTGGGCCGCTCGTAGAGCTTCCTGCTCGCTGGCGGCGGCGGCCCAGATGCCGACGCCTTACTCGTTAAGCCTGTCCTTGCAGCTGGCAAAGATCCTCGAGTCCTGGCTGGCAAACACGGTGAACGACTAGGGCTCGCGGTCGTTCATGGCGCTGAAGCTGTGGTGGAAGTCCGCCGAGAAGGCGGCCTTCCCCGTCGCACTTGCCAAACCGCTCACGCGCAGCGTTGATGAGCGTGGAGGCATCAATGACAAACAGAACAAAGAGATGGCTTCGCCTTTTTTTTAAAGCGCCTTTTCTCATCTTTCTGTTTTGACACCCTCCTCCTCTAGTCTTGTTTTTCAGTAAAAATGACCATATTTTTTTAGTATCCATCAGTGTCATGGAGTATTTACACTCAAAAGACAGTAACGAGTCATGAAACATAAACGCCAACTCTAAAGTTCCTTTTCAAACTGGAGCAGCCGATGGAAACGCGGCACTTCCAATAGACAACAACAACTACATACCGACACGCCAAATAATACTTGCCCAACAACTTTGCCAGACGCTCTATTTGAGCGCCCGTACTCCGTTTCTAAGTAAGAAGCAAAACAAAACCAATATGAAGGCGGGTCCAAATCAGTCTTCGTACACACACCCGTGTGTGAAGGTGAAGTCCAAATCCACGAAAACGCGTGAACTGCCGCGTGCGAGGAACGTCTATCTATCCCCAACGCATCCACACCAGTCAGTCCGACAACTACCGTGCTGCTATAGAAGTCCGGCACGCCATTCCCCCAACGCTATAGAAGGCCGGCACGCCATTCCCACTTGTCACTTGAGATTTGACTGCCTCTCCTCTCGATCTCTCCCGTGCTGCTGCCAGCGCCAGCGCCACCACCCTTCTCGCCATGGATGCTCCAGCCCAGTAGCACGCTGCTAGCCTCCATTCCCCAGGCAGGAGCAGGAGCATCATCCGCCGGCCGCCGGCCGCAGCTGGTAACCCTCGCCCCCTTAATTTGCTCCCTGTTAATTATTTGTTTCTATGGAACCGCCGATGACATTGGCTGGCTATTCATCCCGCTCGCTGCGGATGCCCCAAAT
Source organism: Poa pratensis (assembly GCA_947311845.1). Lineage (NCBI taxonomy): Eukaryota > Viridiplantae > Streptophyta > Magnoliopsida > Poales > Poaceae > Poa > Poa pratensis. The sequence goes on along the minus strand of CAMZMU010000083.1, from coordinate 12,331,255 downwards.
CTCCACGCGCCCACACATCATTTGGTAATTTTTCTGGGCGGTGCATTTTGAATTTCGGATTTTCAGACCTCCTGTCCACATGCAGGTTTTATTTCATCAGCGCTCAGCTCAATTAAAAAGGGGTTCTAATATTGTATTCACGTCAAACATAAGACTACCGAAAATTCGTTGTGGCAGCTGGGCACCAGTAAACCCGTTTTACAAAAAAAAAATCAAAAATCATTTTTTTTTGTGTACCAATTTTTTTTGCCAGAAATTATGTAGATACAAATACTCCCTCCGTCCAAAAATAAGTGTCTTAGGTTTGCATAAAAGTGGATGTATCTATACATATTTCATGTCTAAATACATCAACTTTTGGACAAATCTAAGACAATTATTTTGGAACGGAGTGAGTACATATTTTCTACATATGCTCCAAGTTTCGGTAAAAATACGTTGTATTTTAAGCTACACAAGAAAGGCAAAATTCGGCAGAAAATACATATTTTTACTACTATATACAGCCACAAATTTGGTATTTTCTATAGCCCAAAATAAAAAAAAAGTCTTTTCTACTGAAACTTGGCACAAATATACATACCAAAATGTATGTTCAAATAATTTAAACTTAAAAGTACGATTTATTAAATGTCAAAACGGGCTCACTAGTGTCCAGGTGCACCGTGCACCAAGTCCACGTTCCATAAGCTACCCACTATATATTTCCATTTTATTTTATATATTACCTCAATTATTGGGGAGACACTGAGTGTATTTCGGAGCATGCATCATGATGGATCAGTGAATGGTGAAGATTTCAACTACTCCCTCCGTTCTAAATTAATTGACTTGGATTTGTCCAAATACGAATTTATCTATACTTGTTAAATGTTTAGATACATCCCTTTCTATTAATATGTGTATCAAGTAATTTAAAACGGAGGGAGTACAAGGCAGAGAGCCAAACGTCCGCGTTGGTCTATCCTCGCACTAGTTACTCGGTGCTGAATACAGCTACTCACGCTTACCACTTGGACTCAATGCAATGGACAGCAGTAGTTTTGTACGGGGGACTTATTTATACTACTAGTCAGTTACACAAACCCGTTCAGATACTATTTTTTCTAAAAGCAGAAAAAGTTTTGACTTATATATTACTCACTCCGTATTTAAATGTAAGATGCTTAAACATTTTTTGATCCACGTGTATCTAGACATGTTTTAGTGCAACATTTAAATTAACATTATACTAAAACATGTCTGAAAACACGTGAGCCAAAAAGTGCTAAAACATTTTACATTTAGATATGGAGGGAGTAATAAATTAGAAGCAAAGAGTAAGAACAAGACCTAAAAGAAAAAATATTACAACCCAAAACATTCTACGCTGGCATCAAGGTCACGCCCACCAAATTATCCAAGCAACCAAGGCCAACACAAAAAAAAACCAACACAGTATAGGTGAAATATCCGTAGGCGCTGCTCTGACATCCACATTGGCCCCAAGGCAGCGCCCCACACGGTCGACCGCCACGCATCCCTAGCGACCAAAGCCGACACAACCACCTCAACGCAACACGGCGGAGCCGACTTCAATGCAACATAGTGGAGGCTAAACATCAGGAGCAGCCGCTCCGGCATTCACGCCAGCCCCAAGGCTGCGCCCCCACACAAGCCAACGACCAATACGCCAAAACGACTAAAGTTGACGCTCAAACACCTCAACGCAATACAGTGGAGGCAAAACCCGGAGCCGACGCTGCGACATCTACGCCGGCCCCAGGGCCGGGCACCACCTAGACGAAGGCAAAAAATCGCCGCCGTCAATCGCCAGCTCACTCCACAGATCCCTCTGGCCGGTGGAACATTCAAGGCGAGGCCCCAAGAGGCAAGCAAAACAGGAATGCCGCCCTCATCCCGCATGAGATCTGGGGTTTCCGTAGGAGAACCCGACGTGGAGAAGTAAGAGCACCACCTTGACGACACCTTAAAAAAAAACGCGGCGCCCGAGGGCGACGCAATCGTCGGCCCCCGGCCGACAACCAGGGCAGGACTTTCGTCCGGTGATGCGTCACAAACCCCACAACCGCCCGTCGAGTACCGGCCAGGACACCATTAGTAAAACACTCTCTCATTAGAATGTACTTCATCATGTATTTTTCTATATTATGATACGCTTGACCAGGGATTGCATAAAATTTTCCATGTGATGCGCAGGATGCAATACATATTTGTGAGGCAATTCAGGGTATCACTTGTGCTAACTTCTGTGCATACTTTTTTCAGGAACGAAATGGGTCTGGTTCTGTGGAATTGGTTGTTTCTCTGATTCACTTTGGTTTCTTCATCCTGGAGTTTGAATTCAGATGGTCTAGCTCTTCTCGCTCTGTCAGAAAATCTCATATTGCCTAGTTCCATAAGCTCCAGTTGGAATGGTTCTGATAGAACTCCGTGTGAATGGCATGGAGTTCTTTGTGATACAAACACTAATGTGTTTTATCTTGACCTTCCATCGTCTGGAGTTTCTGGTTCTCTAGGACCTCAAATAGGACTGTTAAAGTACCTAGTAGTCATCAGTTTGCCAGATAACAACATATCAGGTCCAATCCCTCCAGAATTGGGCAACTGTAGCATGCTTGATCAATTAGATCTTTCTGGGAACTTTCTTTCTGGTGAAATACCAGAATCCCTTGGGAACCTAAAAAAACTCTCAGCGCTCGCATTGTACAATAACTCCCTCAATGGGGAAATACCAGAGGGGTTGTTCAAGAACCAGTTCCTGCAGGACGTGTACCTCCATTACAATAATCTCAATGGTCGTATCCCTTCGTCAGTTGGTGAAATGACAAATCTTAGAAACTTATGGTTGCATGAAAATGCATTATCTGGAGTTCTGCCAGATTCAATTGGAAACTGCACCAAGTTGGAGGTGCTCTATCTACGAGATAATAGGTTGAGCGGAAGTCTTCCACAAACCTTGAGCAATATCAACGGACTGAAGGTTCTTGATGTCACTGGAAATAGCTTATCTGGAGAGATTGATTTTCATTTTGAGAACTGCAAGCTGGAGACGTTCATATTGTCGTTCAATCAGTTCCGTGGCAAAATTCCATCATGGATAGGGAATTGTAGTAGCTTGACTGCACTTGCACTTGTCAACAATAGTTTCTACGACCAAATTCCAGCTTCTCTCGGCCTAATGAGCAACCTCACCTATCTTCTGCTCTCTCAGAACTCCTTGTATGGCTCAATCCCTGCCGAGATCGGTAACTGCCGGTTGTTGCTGTGGCTGGAGTTGGATGTAAACATGCTCGAGGGTAATGTTCCTAAAGAGCTGGCCAATCTGAGAAAATTGCAGAAGCTCTTTCTGTTCGAAAATCGCCTTACAGGGGAGTTTCCTGAGGATATTTGGAGCATCCGGCGCCTTGAAAGTGTCCTTATTTACAATAATGGATTTACTGGGATGCTACCTCCAGTGTTAGCAGAGCTAAAGCTCCTGCAGAACATTACACTGTTCAATAATTTCTTCTCTGGAGTCATACCAGCTGGTTTGGGTGTGCATAGCCGTTTAGTCCGAATTGATTTCACCAATAACAGTTTTACCGGTGGAATACCACCATACATTTGTTCAGGTAAAAGACTGAGAGTGTTGGACCTGGCGTATAATCTTCTCAACGGTAGCATCCCATCCGGTCTTGCAGACTGCCCAAGTTTGGAACGAATATCTCTCGGAAGCAATTTCTTCTCTGGAGTCATGCCAGCTGGTTTGGGTGTGCATAGCCGTTTAGTCCGAATTGATTTCACCAATAACAGTTTTACCGGTGGAATACCACCATACATTTGTTCAGGTAAAAGACTGAGAGTGTTATACCTGGGGTATAATCTTCTCAATGGTAGCATCCCATCCGGTCTTGCAGACTGCCCAAGTTTGGAACGAATATCTCTCCGAAGCAATGATCTTACTGGGCCCATTCCATGATTGTTAAAGTCAATGAAGAACTTGGATCTTATTTTGGAAGTTGGAAAGGTGCGAGACTGCAGGGGATCTTTTGTTACCTCTTTTGTTTAGCGCAGCTGAATGTTCGACAAAGATAGTGCATGCACCTCAAAGAAATGGATCGTATTTTGATTTAGTTGATCACTTGGTAAATAATGGAAATGCTATTTTTCAACACCCTGATAATGCCATATTATATTTGTAAAAGACTAGCAAAGTGCCCGTCCGTTGCTACGGTTCATCCAAAAAATTACGATGCTCCGTAGCAAGATGCTCATTGTAACGAATGTAAAATATAACTACTCCCTCCGTCCCAAAATAACTGTCTTAGATTTGTCAAAAAGTGGATGTATCTAGACATGAAACAAGTATAGATACATTCACTTTTGGACAACTTTGAGACACTTATTTTGGACGGAGGGAGTATAAGAATGTATGTTGGCTTTCACCTTAATTTTCATCCTCTTAGAAGCAGCTTCGGCTTGATTTGCATCCGCGGCACGAACACGACGAGGCGATCCGAGTACTGATCTGGACCCCTTTTTTATCGCTTTTTTTGGTGATCGTTTCTGTGTGTGGTGGTTTTTTGCCGATCGATGCCGCGGCGTATGACAACCACCGATCCCAATTTAAAAACCCATCGAGAAAAATAAATAGTCTCAGCTTATATTACAACCCTATCAAGTGCGTAAAATTCATGGCAGGGTTTTTCAAAGGGATATAGGGGCTTCCATTGATGATGATCTCAATGTTCCTGCTTAGAACCAAAGCACTTCATATTTATATTTCACTACTAAATCCACCATTGCCATTTTTGTTCCCTCAATAGAAATTTCATTATCGATATTAGCAGTTTCAGTATGGCTCTTTGGTCAACTCCTTGGCCTGGTTAGTTCAAGATCAGAGTTGAGAAAACTGGTACTCCAGTGCGTAAGTTATCGCAGTGCATTATGATCTTAGGTTACAGAATAGTAAGACATCCTAGTATTGTTATGCCCTCCGTCGAACATATCTCCTTTTGGATGCTTGAGAATGTCGTGACATGCATATCAGCAGTCATAAGATCCACCACGAAAAATGTCGTGACATCCTAGTTTTGTCATTTGTATACATCCTAGGTGTAAATACTGTCAAACTAAGCCACCACGAAAAATCTCGTGCAAATTTTTTTGTATTCTAGAATATAAACAAAATAACAAATCTGACAAAATTTCATGTTTTTGAAACTCGCCGACCTAAGATCCACAAGCTTGTCATTTTTATACATCCTAAAATACAAAGAATTTTGCATTGAAAACGCACACAAGGGGAGTTAAACATTATCGACTTCTAAATGTTTCTCCAAATTCTTAGAAACTTACAAATACAGTTTTCGATTTCTTCAAAAGAAAAAAATGGGCTAAACGTCCCTACTCTACTCAATGAGCACTTCTTTCACCAAACCAAAGTATGTATAAAAAAAACTTGGCTAAATTTCTCTCCGGTGTCTTTTTTTAGACGATCTCTTCGAGACTTATGCTGATTGATGATTTTGTGTAGAGTACTGGTTTATGAAGACAACATGACGCTTGAAAATAAGTAAATAACCATCGGCGTATAGGCCCGTTGGTTTTTTCCGCGCGCAAACCGCTCTAGAAATTCCACGTTCATCCAGGCACAGGCAGTCAAACGCACAGAAACTTCCTATGGAAATCAAAGCACACACACGATTCGATGATGTAGAAGTAACAAATTTCATGCCGACACTGACATGACCGACGCATAGGCATCGGTGAGCGTGTGGAGCTCGTCGAGCAAGGCGGCGGCGTGCTCCTCCCTGACGCACTGCGTCAGCATCCTCTCGCCGGCGTCCGCCGTGGCCCTACAGGACAGGAACGCCATGCAGCCCGGGACGGTGGACTGCTGCCACCTCCCCACCACCCTCGCCGGCACCTCGCCGCCGAAGTCGACGCCGTCGAACGCAATGTTCCGCCAGCTCGTCACCATCAGCGCGTTGTACCCGAACACCGCCGCCATCTCCTCCTCGCCCATCTCCCCCACCCCGTTCACCCCAACGCCGCCGTGCATAACATTGAGCAGGTCGGGAACCCCGTCCTTGGCACTTTTGATGAGATCAACCACGCCTCCGATATCGCCGCCGGCGACCTCGCCGGCCGTCGCGAAGGCCACCTGCGCCACCGCGCAGTTGCCGTAGTACCCGGACGGGGCACGCACGTGCTTGCGGACGTTCACGAAGAAGGCCAGCGGCGCCGGCGTGGACGGGTCGTGGTTGTCGCCGATGATGGCGCGGGTGCGGCACCGCCAGAGCACCGCCACGGCCGCCTCGAACGTTGTGCAGTACCCGCCATCGCCGGCGTGGGCGGCCTTGTACTCGGACTTGATGCGGTTGATGAGCGTCGCCGGGACGGTGATGTCCAGGTACGTGAGGCCCATACCGCCGCGGTCCAGCATTAGCCACTGTTTCGCGGCAACCACCGGCGGCGACAGCAGCGGCAGCGACACCACGCCGCCGTCCCTCAAAGGCGATGAAACTGCTGTCTCGTCTGCGCGTGCGAGGTTGCCGACGTCCTGGAGGAACTGCGCCATGCCGTCGCCATCGGCCAGCGTGTGGTTCCAAGTCACGCCGACGGTGAACCCACCGCAGGCAAACTCGGTGACCTGCATCAGCAGCAGCGGGTCCGTGCGCCGCGCCACTGGCTGGTAGTACAAGGCCAGGTCGTCTAGGAGGCCCGTTGAAAACGGCGCGCCGTCGAGGAGCCCGGCGTGGTCCATCATGGTGCAGTTCGCCGTCGCCGCCACGAACGGCACGCCCTCGCCGGTGCACGTGACGCTGAGCACCTCCTCGTCGTCGTCGGCGAGGCGGCCGGCGACCGGGGCGTAGTGCACCAGCGCACGGGAGAGGCCCTTCTTGACGGCCTCGACGGGCTGGTTGACCGGGCCGTCGAAGAGGAGAAGGGCCGTGACCTGGAAGCCCACGTAGCTCCTGTCCCACGACGACAGCTGCACCTGAGCATGCTTCGTCTTCCCCGGCGCTGGCGCCAGCTCCGTCGACGACGGGCGGACTAGCACCGGCGGGGACTTGCTGACCGCGAAGCTCATCTTGACGAGGTCCACTGGCTAGTTTGAGCTAGGGGTATACAGTGTGTGGTCACTGGTCACTCACAACAGAGCTCGCCTGGTGCGTGTATTATATTGGCGCCAAAATTAGCAACAAGTAGCGCGCTGTCGCAATTAATATTAGTAAAAGACTCCTCTTCACCAGTGATAAAGCATTTAGAAGCAAAAACCTCTTTCAATTACACTATATTATATAATGATGAGCATTTTTATTTTGCAAACTATAATGATAAATTTGTTTTTTTTTAATTTAAACCACAATATATTAAGTTTGCAAGCCGGCTCATTAAAAATCTTCCAGTCTCTTTAGGTACCCTGGTAAGAAAAAGAGTGCGTCTGAAACTTGCTGCCTCAAACAACCATAGTTACATCACATATACATCATTTGCTAATACATGCGTAAGAAAATCGGGAGGATCCTCGAACCAAACTTTCGGTTCAGTTTCCTCGCTCTACTGGCTAGCACATGCACTGCCACATTAGCTTCCCTAGGACAGTGACTAAACAAAACTTCTGTAAAATTACGACGCAAAAAACTACACTCCTCATATATTGCCGTTGCTGATCCGAGCGAATTACCTCCATTCTTCAGGACTTCAATCACATCGGCGCAATCTGAATTCACTTCAATCCTGTTGCATCCAATGTTTTCCCGAAAAAAGGGTGTCCGTGCAATGTCCAATTTTAAATAAACCTCGGTTAAAAAATCTTCCTCATGCTAGCTAAGCCCACCGAAACCTAAGTTCAGCGAGACTCGAGCCATCCTAGTTTGTTGTATACGGGTCATCCAGCAATTTCTCCCATGCATGACTCGTTTTCGTTCTATTGTTTTCTCACATTTTCAGGTGAGCTTTGCACTTGATATTGTATATATTTGCACGATAACAGGATGTCGGAGTGTCGAAATTAATATTTTCCACACGAAACTGTAGGAACGGTCCCGATGGTGAAAATTTGATGGGACCATGTTCACTATAGTGACACTTGAACAACTCCAATCAACTCGGAAGATGTTGTGCACTTATATGTGGTGTGTATATGTGTATACAACATTTCTTTGTCCATTTTCCGTCGGGTTTTTTCGTGGAGACAGACGTACGTTGTGCACTTATATGTGGTGTGTACATGTGTGTACGACATTTCTTTGTCCATTTTCCGTCGGAGACAGACGTCGTGGCCCGGTGAAAATGAAACAAGGTGGAGGAAGCCATTTCTTATACAACCTCCGATCCATATTAATGGACTCAACTTTATCTAGATACGGATGTATCTAGTTAAGTGTTTAGACTAGATGCATCTGTATCTAGACAATGTTGAGACCATTAATATGGATCGGAGGGAGTACTTATCTTATTATACAATCATTTATGCATGATGACGTTTGAGCGTACGTCCTATTGGAGCGAACGACATCCAAAAAGACGTGTAATAATCTCTAGTGAAAACACTAATGACCGGAGCTAGCAGTCCGGATCATATCGGCTTGGGCCGGAGTGAAACATGTCCTTGTTTGTATTTGTACAGGAGTAGCTACCATCCGTTTTTGGCCAACATGAACACATGGCAGTGGCCCACCTTAACTGTACATCGATCGGACAGCGGTGGCCAGGACAGGAGATTTATGTGGTGGAAGCTTAACCACGTAAACGTGCGTACCAGCTGTATGCCTTTTCTTCTCACTGCTGATGACTTTTCTTCCTTGCAGCCTATCTCGGTCGATCAGTCTCTTTCGCTTACCTGAAACTGAAAGAAAGCAGGGGAGATGCATGGAGAGCGGAGAGCCCGTCCGTCGTGCGCGCGCGTGCTACACACGAGTTGCGCCAGCCGGACTGAAGTTTCTGTCTCCCTCTCTGTCTCTCTCTGATATTCCTTGTGTTTTTTCTCATGCGCGGGGTTCAAAACGGACATTCGCTGCTGGTTTCAACCGTCACACGACACGTTTGGTTCGAAAGCGATCGACTATATCTCATCGCTCGCTCCCGTGCGTAATTTGACGACTAGCTACTGTATTAGTTAATCGATTGTTTGCTTGCTTCGCCTGGCCTGCACGCACGCACGCACGGCGGCGGGAATTTAATCCATCCGCTGCCAGTTTATGTTACTTAGGTACTCCCTCCGTTCCAAATTAGATGACTTCATTTTGTCTAAAAGTGGATGCATCTACACTTGTAACATGTCTAGATTCATCCACTTTTGTACAAATGAAAGTCATCTATTTTAGAACGGAGGGAGTACATCCGTAGTATTTGTATCTCAAGATCGCGTTCAGAATAAATCAATCTATGTTCGAAATTTTGGTCTCGGACTTAATGGAAGTGCTTCGTAAGAGATAGGAGAGTCTTGGTAGGTTGAGCATGCCAGACGGGTCAAAGATGGTAATTTCATGGAGAGAGCCGGAGGGATATGCAATAGAGCAGGCGAAAGTTGTGAGTGGGAGGGAGTATATGATAAAAAATATAATACACAATAGAATTATTATCATTATTTACATGAAATAACACTTATCAACAATGGTACACCACGTGTTCATTGTTGGTACAATAATAGAGATGATCAAAATGAATAAGACATAAAATAGTAGACATTACCTATGTTATTATCGAATAATAATACTCCCTCCGATCCATATTAGTGGGCATAGCTTTGTCTATATTCATATGTATCTAGTTAAGTATTTAGACTAGATACATGTGTATCTAGACAAAGTTGTGCCCACTAATATGGATCGGAGGGAGTAATAAAATGTATAAAATACCATAAATAATTTAATAAAAAATAGCATGCACATGGCATGTGAGGATTGAAATATGAAGTAGTAGATGTGTTCTATTTCCTCGACATCAAAAGCAACACTCAAAGCCGTCGGAATGCAAATATAGGAAATAGGAAAAGTGACTGACTACTCGAGCCGTCATATAGATTCAGTTCCACCTCGTCGGATAGTCTTTGCGTGGTGTTGGTTCCCGGGAATCGCACTCGCTAGGTTTCATGGAGTCGGTTGGTTGCCTGGTCCTCGTCTTGTTGGAGTTTGTTACCATACAACTGGAAACCCTACTATGCTGCCACGATGACACATGAAATGGTAGGTACTCCCTCCATTCCATATTAGGTGACACTTGAAATGGATGTATTTAATCAGCATGTCTAAATATATTCATCTGAATGTCAACTAATATGGAACGGAGGGAGTAGCAACTATCATTTCATGCATACAATACGTGCGACTTAAAAAGGCAAACAAGATCACAAGTAATAGACATTTGACATGCATGTATTGTATAAGGAAAATACGATTATGGCAATTAAGTCCGAGTCGTGCAAACTAACAAAATTAAGTCTGAGTCGCGACACTGAACCTGGGGTCTGTGATCAACATGACGGTGGGTCTCGGGGAGGAGCCGAAAAGGACGACCATGAAGTAGAGATAACGGCGCATCGCATCGGATGACATCTTCAACCCCACCTACAAATAGGTGAAGGCGGGCCATCGACAAAGTGTCTCAAGACGAGTGTGAAGCTAGCGCGCTGATGTTCATCAAAAGGCAGGGAATGGTCCGGGATGTGTGCAACTCACCCCGTTCAGATGTGGACTAATTATCTATTATTGTGATATTCGCATAATATTAGCAAACCACATTTTCCAAAACCAGCGGCGGAGCTACGTGTTAGCTGTGGGGTCGGCCGACCCCACAGCTTTTGAGCAAAACAGACTAGAAACATCAGCAAGATAATAAGGCTTGTCATACTCGTGACTATTGATCTCATAGGTCACCTGGGGTGCGAGGCCATTGGCAAGCTTGTTGAACACCGGAGACCGCAGCAGCACGTTGATGTCATTGTGCGAGCCGGCCATGCCAAAAAACGAGTGCCAAATCCACAAATCTTGTGATGCCACGGCCTCAAGCACGACCGTGCACGCCCCAACATGGCCCTTGTACTGCCCCTGCCAAGCAAATGGGCAGTTCCTCCACTCCCAGTGCATACAATCTATGCGGCCAAGCATCCCAAGGAACCCTCTGGCCTCGTTGATGGCCAAGAGCCGGGTCATGTCGGCAGCATTGGGCTCCCTCAAGTACTCGGGGCCGAACACCTGCACCACGGCCTTGCAAAACTTGTACATTGCTTCTAGGCACGTGGACTCGCTCATCCGCACGTACTCGTCCACAAGATCACCTGCAATTCCATATGCAAGCATGCGAACGGCGGCGGTGCACTTCTGGTATGATGAGAAACCGAGGGCACCACATGCATCTGGCTTGCATATGAAATAGTCATCAAAATGAATCACCCCCAACCGGATACGGTTGAACAAAGATATTCTCATCCGGAAACGGCGCCGGAAAATCTTGGGAGGATACGTGGGTCTGTGGGGACGAAAGTAGTCCCCCCAGAGCTGGAGTTGGCCAGCTCTCCGGTTCCGGTCCAATGCAGGAGAACGGCCCGGCAACGAGCCTCGGAACACCGGCCGCATTCTCTCAATGTACTCATTGACGATGAGGGTGGCAACCAGGCCGTCACTCTCATCGTCCGAGGAATCATCCGATGATGGCGCGCACAGCATGTAGTTCTTGTAGTACCATTCATCGGAGCTATCCATGGCCGAGTTCGTACCTGAGTTGGTGCCGGGGCTGACGGCCGAACACCTTGTGGGCGTTGTTGGTGTCGCGGGCGCTCCGACAGATGTGGCCGCAAGATTCACCGGCCGTGGCGGGGAGGAAGCAGCTCCGGTGACGGGGAGGAAGAGGAGCAGGAGATGGCGTCCCGGGAATGGCCTGCAGTGCCAAATCGAGGGAGCGACGGCGGGGTGGCGGCGGGAGGGGCGAGAGAGGCGGAGGAGATTGAGGTGGGGAATGGCCTGACGGTTGGGCCAGGGGCGGACCAGAGGAGGACACAATAGCGCTCCGCTCGCGTCCGCGCCCGACGCATCGGTGGCCCAAATTTGGGCCAGGAATGGGTCGTGGCAGACCAAAAAACGGACCGCGATCCGTTTGCGTCGCCCCGTTGGGCCGTGTTTTTGGCCCCCGCGGATAGGAACGGAGGCGCGCGGACTCGATGCGTCGCCCCGTTGGAGACATCCTTAGGAGAAACAAATTAAGAACCAGATCCACTCGGTTAAGATCTTTGCTCATCTCCATGCCAAACCATTTCCTTGGTAGACGTGGGTGCATGCTTGTATCCACTTATATCTTATTATACAATCATTTATGCATGATGACGTTTGAGCGTACGTCATATTGGAGCGAACGACATCCAAAAGGACGTGTAATAATCTCTAGTGAAAACACTAATGACCGGAGCTAGCAGTCCGGATCGGCTTGGACCGGAGTGAAACATGTCCTTGTTTGTATTTGTACAGGAGTAGCTACCATCCGTTTTTGGCCAACATGAACACATGGCAGTGGCCCACCTTAACTGTACATCGATCGGACAGCGGTGGCCCAGGAGATTTATGTGGTGGAAGCTTAACCACGTGCGTACCTGTATGCCTTTTCTTCTCGCTGCTGATGACTTTTCTTCCTTGCAGCCTATCTCGGTCGATCAGTCTCTTTCGCTTACTGTTTTTTTGCCACCGAGGTACACTTACCTGAAAGCAGGGGAGATGGAGACCGGAGAGCCCGGCCGTCGTGCGCGCGCGTGCTACACGCGAGTTGTGTCTGTCGTCGAGGACCACCAATGATGCATGTTGGTAGCTCATACGAATGATTCAAGATTCCAGGGATGCGTAGTGCAACCGCGTCCATACGCAATGGACGCCATTAGCAGCCACACAAAGCTTACTACTCCCTCTGTTTCCAAATACTTACATTGATTTGTCTACACATAGATGTATCTAGATATTTTTTAGTATATAGATATATCCGTATTTGGACAAACCCACATCAAGTTTTTGGAACGGATGGAGTATATATCATCCATATCATATATTCCGGACAGCTAGCAAATTAACACGTTTATTGATTCGTCAGTTCAAAATTTGGTTCGAAGTTGAAAATTACGTATCGATGCATTCGATTTTGAACGGAAACTTTGTTACAAGTTGAAAATTACGCATCGACGCGATTTTTGAATCCGGGATACTTTATTTTGAAATCTATATAATATTGGACTATGAATACGTGAAATCCGCTTTGACTTCGCTGATGCATATGCAACCCGGTATTTGAAAAACATATTTCGGATTGTAAAAACAATCAAAGTAAAATTTCACTAATAGATTTTCACATCTTATGTGTTCACAAAGTTGTTTCGCAAAAAAAAAATATTTTGTGCACCGTCTAAAAAACACACAAAAAAAGTCTCGTGAAAAGACTTATTTTAGCACAAATTTGTTTCTTTTTTACATAGACCAGAAGAAAGACAGATTTTCGTGAAACAACTTTATTGAACACGAAGAAAGTTAAGATCTGTGCCCCAACGTTTTTTTTATAGTTTTTTCACATTAATATTCATAACTTATGCGGTGTGGTACTTTATATTCATAACTTATGCCGAAGGGACACTATTGAGCTAGCTCGTGGATTTGTTATATCCAGCGTAGATGTGAGACCAAGAGTAGCTTAGCTAGCTAGCTACCTAGACATATATGTATTTTCTTTTAGAGAAAAACGCAGATTTAGCATATATACGTCGAGAAAGTGTCGTTTGGTCACGAAGTTGCAGAACGTGAAAAACAGGTCAGAAAGTTGTCATGCGCGCGTGTTTTGGTCACTCCGTGACGGCGGCCGTTATTTTGCCTACATGGCAGACAAAAACAGCGGCCGTCACAGAGTGACCAAAACACTCGCGTGTGGCAACTTATTGACCCACTTTTCAAGTTCTGACTTCATGACCAAACCAAATATTCTAAGTGCATATACTAAACCTGTGTTTTTCTCTTTCTTTTACATATTGTCAAATTTGGCCTTCTTCTAAATATTCTACAATTTTGCCCGAAGAAATTAGTTTGGAATCTAACACCTAGGGTCAGTGCTATAGTAGATAGTGCCGAGAGACTCCCCCTCCAAAGCGTGGTATGCTTTGAAGCCAAACTCAATGTCGACCTTGGTATGCTTTGAAGTAATAAATATGATGTCAAGTAATTTGTATGTGGTAAGTCGCGTCGCATACTGAGACTTACTTATGATTCCTCCCATGAAAATAATCGTCACAGGGATAGCCCAGTGCACGACATGCCAAGAGGCCCACCAAGAACCTGGGTGCACGGGGCGGACATGAGCTTTCCAACAAGGCCAGATTTGGCAATAATGAAAAAACACATCGATATCTCTTGGTCTCACTCTCACATCGATCTTCTAGCTCCCATCGATCTCTAGCATTTCACCTTGGGTGTGATGAATTCGGGAACAAGTTATTGTAGGAGAGGTTAAAGAAAGGCTAATCAATATGTTCTAATGTGGGGTTTGCCCAACTAAGAGGGGAATTTCAATGAGGAAAAACGGGACTTTTTTTTTGAGGAGAGAGGCTTCATTGCATATAAAATCGACATTATTGTCGGCAAATGAGGTTAGTACCTCCAAGAATGAACGACGAATTGTGTTGGGGGTGGTTAATCATAACTGAGATTGGTTTACTTTGAATTACGCGCATTTGATGTATTCATCAAATTTTTGTTATAGTTTGAAACACATGCTAGAAATTAAAAATCAAACATGCATAGAAACTTCAGCAAATCCCATTTTATATCGCGTTTCCAAATCATACTAAAGAGTTGGGATGTTAAGTGATGCTCAATATGGTTTGTGTTGGGGCCCTAAAAAAATTGCATCTCCTTCTAGCATTGTCTCTTCGCTAGAAAAATCTCACGTTCATAGAGAAAAAAAAATTCTTTTAAACTATCTGGATACAATGAGATCATATCTATCCTCATTAATGCATTTTCTTAGTCTTCACACTTTTAATACAACATTAATGGGTTTCCTTCTTTATCTTCACATATACAATCTTGCCCGAGATACATATTGCCAAAGAATAGTGTTTGGTACTTCCGCAACCAAATTTCGGAAAGATTGCGAGTGCATTTATTTGTTAGGTTATATGGCTCATGCCGACACTTAATGGATAGACATGTATTTTACCCAGGTTTGGGCCTCTCCAGATGAGAGAAACTTTACTCCTACCATTGGACCTCATTGATACGGAAATCACGAGTACAAGGTTGCAATGGAAGGATCTCGACGAGTTATACATGAAACTCGACGAGATGATCAATCTATGGTTTATGGGCATATGGTGGATTGTGATGCTGGATAGGTGTGTCTTGGTTCTTTCGGATGTTCGGTACTTCCTCCGTTCACTTTTATAAGGCACACTATATATATCCCACATACATACTAAAATGAATGAATCTAGACTTATTTTGTATATAGATTCACTCATTTTAGTATGTATGTGGCCAAAATAGAAATGATATGTAGTGTGCCTTATAAATGTGAACGGAGGGAGTACCTTTTTTCCATCCTGATCTTCTCCTTTATATAGATGTAGGTCGTTGGAGTCTTCTTAGCGTATGGGCTGAGCTCCATGTCTTGTACGTCGTCTTCATGAAATATTGCATATCTTGTTGTGTGACATACTGTATCTTCATTTACCGGATGTAGCAAGGAAGGTTAGGTCGGTGGAACTCCAAAATGAGCCCGGTGACCTTAGACGTCATGATATGGGTCGGCCCCATATATCATCGACACATTTTTAACTCATGAATTGTATATATGGACGTGTATCCATGTAAATCTTCAATATATCCACGCTTTATGGAAAGAGCCACATGGAAATTAGGATAGAAGAGGTTCTCTAAAAAGCAGATATTTTTGCATATAGTAATAACATCTAAAGACTACATCCTTGGGCAGGCCAGCCCGCTCCTCAGAGCTCAGACAACCTCGGCCGTCGAAACTCATCCCAGATGCGATCCTGGCCGTCCGTGCGCTAGACTTCCCCCATCGGCGAGTCGATTCCTACACGCCTGGAGCTACTCCGTGTCGCTGCGGGTGGCCCCAGATTTTTCCGGGACCCGCGTGTCAGCCTGTGGGGTGGTTCGTGCCCGTGTGCGCTGCGAATGGCGGTGGCAGGGGTCGTTATTCCGACGGCGCCGCTCTGGGCAAAATGGTCATTTCGCCATGGGGGTATATAACTCGCTCACCGCAGTGGAAAACCCTAGCCACCAATCCCCTCGCGTGTGCGCTCCTCCAATCCCCTCGCTCTCCTCCCTAGCCGCCTCTCACCCAATCCCCTCGCGCGCCTCTCCATGGTCGCCGCCGCCGCCTCGCGGAGCCACCACGTCCTCCCCGCGTTCCTGCAAGCCACCACCGCCGTCTGGCTCTCTGCAGCCGCCGTGGCCTCGAGCCACGCCGAGGAGGAGGAGGTGGCGCGGGTGGCGGCGGGCAGGGAGGGAGAGACGCAGGTGACGGAGGTGGTGGTGGTGGCGATGGAGAGGGAGGTGGAGGCGGGGGAGGTGGTGAGGCCTCCGTGGTGGCAGACGCCATCTCCGCCCGTCTCCCGGAGGCCATATGCTTCTCTCCTCCTCGCATCTGAGCTCTAGACAATCATTTCTCGATCTAGGGTTTCCAACAGCAATCCTGCCATTTGGGCCGCCGCCACCAGCGGTCCTTACCGTCCCCGATGGTTGCCGCCTCGAGGATGAAGACGAGGAGTACCCATGCTGCCTTGACCTCCGGTGATCTACAGGTTCTCATCTTTTCTCTCTTCCTCTCTCTATCTCCTCAAGATGGACTTGATGTTCGGCCGGCTGACAGCGAGCTATTTTTTGGCGCCATGGCTAGAGCAGGTTGAGCTCCAACGACGGGGCCTACTAATCCGGTGGTTGAGGTTGAGTACAGCAACGCCTTGGTGTTCCATTCCCTCACCTCTTCCCATCCCCAGGCCAGTTGGTAAGTCCCCAATCCTCACAAAACTCTCTCTTGTGCTTCCCCTTTCTGTTATGTGCTGCCATTTCTTTTGGATTGGATTCGTGTTCATGATCTGGAAGGGCCCCTCGCAGGAGCAACGCCATGAGGCCATCGTCTCTTTGCTTCAGGAGTACGATCTTGGTGTCTTGCTTAGGGGAGCAGCTCACAGAGGAAGTACGAGGGATGGTTGGAGCTCTGTTTCTTGGTTGCCAAAATATTACAGTAGACTAATTCTTAGTTCTGATGCTGTCCTCATTTCGTGTATTCAAACAGATTAAATGAAGACGTGTACAGCTTAATCTTGATCCAATATAGGAGATGCTTCCACATGCCTCTGGCCTGGTTACGTTTGGTGAGATTTAAATTTATGTTGCCTGGTGTTTACACATAGAAACATAATTACTCTTTGTTAGTTACTCTAAGATGGTATGTTGAAAGTCTGCTGATTTGTTTTGCTTCATGTACTGTATCAGCTCCTCCATTTGGAGATATCAAATTTTTCTGTGGCTCCTCGCTATAATTCAGGTTGGTTAATACTGCCTGTTACTATCCTTACTTTCTCCATATCTTTTTAGGAGAAGAAATAGAGAGAATAACCAGTCATTTGGTGGTTCTTTCATTTCATCTAGGTGTTGGATTTAGGATTCTTTCAATCTCCAAATGATATAGGAGGCATGCAATCAAGTTCCGTCTTTTACATCTTTTGATATATGTTATGATTTAGGGATGTATTCTTTTCTGTTGTAGTACCAACTGTGGAGTATTCATTTGCACTTGGAACTTATGTTTTCTTATTTCAGAGTTTAATCATGATTACGTATGAAGCAGCATAGTTGATGGTGATCCCTAGAGCTCTAATATGTAGTTTCCGTCATTACTATGTTGCTTCTATTTGTTAAAACTGTTGTTCAATGCATCTGCCTCCGCTCCTTGCATGGTATTACAAAAAAGTGTTTTATATGCTGTGGCGCTTGCTTCAATTATTTATAAAAGTGCAGTTCAGTGCATGTGGATAGTAGGGCACCATTAATAGATTAGAAAGCTGACAAGAAAGAAGTCCAATTTCATTATGATTAGAATTGTGGTTCAAATAAATCTGTGATTCTGTCGGCCCAGTGAAATCCAGGGTGTGCTGGGCCTGTCCTATACGGCCCTCGACACTTGATGGCGAATTTTCGCTAAGGACCAAGCCTACGGCTTGGAGAGCCTCGTGAGGCGAATTGCCTCGCGAGGGCATTTGAGGCAGCAGAGGCCTGTGGAGGCCATATCCACTGCTGCCCCCTCTTCAAGGAAATCTCCCCTGGGGAGAGGTCAACGCCGAATTCTCTACAGGGCGTCTAAGCCCTCGTGGAGATCGCTTCGCTGCAAAGCAACCTCTGCAGAGCGCACATGGGCTCTGCAGCGGCCGCAGAGTGACGCGCGCCCCTGCGCGCGGTGACGACGACGCCGCAGTTGCTATTTTGGTGATTAAAGGGGTCAATAAAGCTGTGCCACCCGCTCCGGACTACAAGGATTTCCTCTTTGGTGATAAGGGGACCGGCCGGCGCTACGCTCCAAGGCCCCTCTTTGGTGATAAGGGGACCGGCCGGCGCTACGCTCCAAGGCCAACGTCACCGTGGGCACCCCCACGTTCCTCTGCGGCCCCAGCTGGCCGTCCTGCATGGACGGTGGGTACTCTGCTACAGGAGTCAGCTTTACGCTCATGGACCGCGTCCATGGACATCCGGGCTGCGATGCACCGCGCTCCACCTTCTGCGCCACGTGACAGCCCTACCACAGTGCGAGTGCAAGGAGGGAGCACGGGGCGCCTATAAAAGGAGGACAAGGTGCACCGTAGCAAGGGATCGCATTCTCATTCCAGCATAGCCACTTACGCGCAAGGAAGAAGAAGACCATTGCTTCCCTTCCTTGTATACACCATTGCCAAAAGAGAGCCCTCGGCAAGCTCATTGTACTGTAACCTCTACAAGCAGTGCAATACAGACAAGCAGGAGTAGCGGTATTACCTCCACACGAGGGCCGTGAACCTGGGTACGGGCTGGTGTTCATCTCTGTCGTGATGTCCCTCCGCTTGCTCGACGAGCACCGTCGCCGTGCAGGTTGAGGGTTGTTTGACCAACGTGTTCAGCCCCTTACACGAACTCTCTTCGTGAGCTTGACTATCCCTGTTTCGTGGGAGTCATTCTCCGACAATTGGCGCGCCAGGTAGGGGGCTGAGGCGCGTCTTCAACCTTCATCGACCTCTGCACCATGGCGGACACTCGCGCAGCTCGCGCCACCCGGCGGGCATCAGGCAGGGCACCACCGAGCCCGCTGCCAACACCACCAACCCTCGCGGCCGTCCCCGCGCCAGCCGTGCCACGGGGCGCAACACCGCTGAACCGCGTGTGGAGCACCCCGAGGACGACGACGGCCACCACGACGACCGCTTCGACGACGACGTCGACCACGGGCACGGCGAGGACGCTGAGTCCTCGCACCCGTCCCAGCGCCACAGCGCCTCCACTCTTGGGCGTCCAGCGCCCAGCCCAAACACCGCGCTGCTCATGGCCGCGGAACTCTTCCGCTACCGTCCCACAGCTGAGGCGCACGACAACTGGCTCGGCCGCCTTCAGCACCTCGTCGACATGCGGCGGCACCGCGCGCTGCTCCTGCGGCGTCGCGCTCTCTGGTGCACCACAACTCCGGACGCGCTGGAACCACCGCGCATGGCGCACCTCCGCCGCCGCCTCCGCCGCCGCCTCCGCCAGGTCCGCCTCCAGCCGCGGCGCACAAGGCCGCATCCCACGCGTCTTCGCCGCGCGATTGTCAAATCGTGCAGCGGACACCCCCAGACGCGCGGGTGGAAATGGAGCGCCAGAAGGACCTCCAGAAGCGCATCGTGGAGGAATCGGCCAGGCAGGGCGACAGAACCGCCGTGCTCTTCAGGGGGCATCGCCTCGTACGCCACAGGTTGCGCGGCCTTCACCCGCAACCTGCGGCGCGTCGTCTGGCCACAGAAGTTCAGGCCTGACCTACCCAAGGGCTACGACGGCACGAACAACCCCATCGAGTTCTTGCAGCTCTACACCACCTCCATCCAAGCTGCGGGGGGAGACGACAAGGTCATGGCCAACTGGTTCTCCCACGCTCTCAAGGATTCCGCCTTGTCGTGGCTCCTGAACCTTCCCGAGGACTCCATTGACTCGTGGGAGGAGCTCTGCCAGCAGTTCGTTGCGAACTTCAAGGGCACGTACGAGCGCGCCCTCACCTACAACGACCTGCGAGCTGTGCGCCAGAAGCCTGGCGAGACCCTCCGCAGGTACATCCAGCGCTTCAGCCAAGTCCGCAACAAGATCCCGAACATCCCGGACTCGCACGTCATTGCGGCCTTCAGAGAGGGCGTCACCAACCACAGGATGCTCGAGAAGCTCGGCATCCATGATACCCTCTCCTCCGTGGTGAAGCTCTTCGACATCGCAGACAATGCGCCAAGGCAGAAGAAGGGCTCCTCTTCGTCAAGGTGGGCTCGACAGACGACCCTGTCGAGGGATCCAAGACCCAGAAGAGGCGCGACGAGATCAAACGCAAGCCTACCGCAGTCCTGGCAGCTGAACCCGACGCCAAGCATGTTCGCGAGGACTCTCCAGAGGCTGGCAAGAAAGAGGTGGACAACCGCCCGTTCTGCATCTACCACAACAGGCGCGGCCATGCGACAGAGAACTGCTATGACCTCAAGCAACTGAGCAAGAAGCGTGAGCAAGAAGAGGCAGCGGTGGCCGCGGCAGAGGCCGTGGTTACCGCAAAGGTGGACGCAAGGGCAACTTCCAGAGGCCTCAGGGAACTCAGGCGAATGCCGCCGAGAAAAACAACAATCTGCCCGACGAAGAGCCTGGAGGCTACCAGGCCCCCAAGGGTGCCATGGCATGCATCCTCGGCGGATCCCAGGCGCCCAAGTCGAACAACCAGTTCAAGCAGTTCGCTCGCGAGCTCAACGCAGCGCTTCCCGGGGTCGAGACGTCCCGCCCCCTCAAGTGGTCCCAGTACACCATCGCCTTCGACGCCAAAGATCACCCCAAGTCTACAAAGACTGTGGGCACCCTCCCGTTGGTGTGCACCCCCACCATCAACAACATCGCCGTCGGCAAGACGCTCATTGATGGGGGTGCAGGCCTAAACGTCATCTCTGTCGAGACCTTCGAGACGCTTCAAGTGCCCTACGAGTGGCTCATGCCCTCCAGGCCCTTCACCGGGGTCACCAGCGGCTCAATCTCGCCTCTGGGGCAAGTGAGGCTCGCGGTCACTTTGGCACGCAGGAGAACTACCGCACCGAGCTAATTGACTTCGACGTCGCGCACATTGGCCTGCCCTACAACGCCATCCTCGGCTACCCCGCCCTCGCGAAGTTCATGGCCGTCACGCACCATGCCTACAACATGGTCAAGATCCCTGGCAGCGGTGGCACCATCACCATACGCGGTCACGTACAGGACGCCACGCGCGCGTCGAGATCGCCTACAAGGCCGCTGCCATGGCATTCCCCGCTGACGAGGACATGGAGCCTCTCGAGAGGCCCAAGAAGAAGAAACAACTGTTCACTCAAGAGCAAGCATCTACAAAGAAGGTGTCGCTGAGCACCAGCGGCTCGGGGGCTGAAGGCTCGGGGGCTAGCGTCACCATAGGCGCTGGCTTGCCTCCCAAATAGGAAAGCGCGCTCGTCGCCTTCCTTCGGGCAAATTCTGACATGTTCGCATGGACTCCGTCAGAAATGTCCGGTGTACCAAGGGAGGTGATCGAGCACCACTTAGCCGTGTGTCCAGACGCACGCCCTGTAAAGCAAAAAGCGCGGAAACAAGCCCCCGAGAAGCAAGCGTTCATCATCAAAGAAGTAGAGAAGCTGAAAGCAGCAGACATCATTCGAGAAGTTGCCCACCCCACTTGGCTCTCCAACGGTGTGGTTGTCCCAAAACCCAATGGAGGAGGCCGGCTCTGCATCGACTACACAGACGTGAACAAGGCTGCCCCAAGGATCCATACCCCATGCCAAGGATAGACCAGATTGTGGACTCCACCGCCGGCTGTGATCTCCTCTGTTTCCTGGATGCCTTCTCAGGCTACCACCAGATCAAAATGGCCAAGGAAGACGAGGAGAAAACAGCATTTCTCACCCCTTGTGGTGTGTATTGCTACACTTGCATGCCCTTTGGCCTAAAAAACGCCGGCGCCACCTTCCAGAGGCTCATGAGGATCGCCTTGGGGGCTCAGATGGGAAGAAATGCAGAAGCTTATGTCGACGACATCGTGGTCAAGTCTCGCGAGGGAGACACTCTCTTGAAGGATCTCGAGGAAACCTTCGCCAGCCTGCGCAAGGTGAACATCAAGTTAAACCCCGCCAAGTGCGTCTTCGGGGTGCCTTCAGGCAAGCTCCTCGGGTTCCTCGTGTCCCACCGCGGCATAGAAGCAAACCCTGACAAGATCAAGGCTATAGAAGACATGCAGCCACCTCGCCGCCTCAAGGACATGCAGCGCCTAGCAGGATGCATGGCCAGCTTAGGCCGCTTCATCTCCAAGTTCGGCGAGAGAGCCTTGCCATTTTTCAAGATCATGAAGAAATCCGGCACCTTCAAGTGGACTCCAGAGGCTGACGAAGCATTTAAGGACTTGAAGAAATACTTGGCTAGCTCACCAGTCATGGTAGCCCCCAGGGCAGGCGAGCATCTGAAGCTGTACCTAGCAGCCACTCCACAAACTGCTAGCGCCGTCCTGGTGGTGGAAAGAGAAGAGCCAGTTCTCCCAAGAAAAGCACTGCCACACCAAGTCCAGAACCTCCCGACGAAGGAACAGTCTCTCCAGACCCAGTGCCAGGCCCACAGCCTCAAGTCGAGCCCTCCACGAGCACCCTGCCGAGGCTCCTCCACAGGCAAACCTCGCCAAAACTCCTGAGGAGCCTCTCGAGGGAGCCGACGCTGCTGCACCATCAACGACCCTCGTCGAGCATCCAGTCTACTTCGTCAGTACTGTACTGCGAGATGCTCGCGAGCGGTACCCAGTGCAGCAGAAGCTCCTCCTCGCGCTACTCATCGCCTCCAGGAAGCTGCGCCACTACTTCCAGGGTCACCCCATCACGGTGGTCACGTCCTTCCCCCTGGAGCAGATCCTGCGCAACCCCAACGCTACTGACCGCGTCGCAGGATGGAACATTGAGCTGCAGCCATTCAACTTGCGCTTCGACACCACAAGAGTCATAAAAGGGAGAGCGCTGGCGGATTTCGTCGCCGAGTGGACAGACCCAACTCCTGAAGAGCCTCGCGAAGAAGAAACCGCGTCATCGGGAGATACAATGCCAAGCCACTGGACCATGCACTTCGATGGAGCTTTCGCCTGCCGCAATGGTGGGGCTGCACCAAAAGGTGACAAGCTCTACTACGCCATCCAGCTGTGCTTCACAATAGACAAGATCTCCAACAACATCGCCGAGTACGAGGGCCTCCTCGCCGGGCTCAGAGCCGCAATCGCCCTTGGCGTCAAGCACTTACTCATAAAGGGTGATTCCCAGCTCCTGGTTAACTTCTCCAACAAGAGCTACACGCCTAAAGACGACCACATGGCCGCCTACCTTGAAGAGGTCGCAAGCTCGAGAAGCACTTCAGGGGCATGGAGCTCATGCACATCCCGCGAAAGGAGAACCAAGAGGCAGATGACATCGCCAAGCGAGCATCACGAAGGCAGGCCCAGTCGGCCGGCGTGTTTGAAGAGAGACTCTCCAAGGCGTCCATAAAGCAGCCACAAGAAGCAGCAGCCGCAAGCACAGACGAAGTACTCCCACCACCTCCTATAGGTGGGGCACCCAACTGCGGTCCATCCTCAGGGGAGCGTCTGCTGCTGGCTATGGTGCACCAAGAGACAGGCTGGGTTGACGAACTCAAAGACTACCTGCTGAAGGGAGTCCTTCCTGAAGAAGACGCGGAGGCAGAACGAGTGGCTCGACAAGCCAAGTCATACTACATCCTCGAGGGAGACCTGTACCGCAAGCGCCCAAATGGAATTGCACTCAAGTGCGTCCCCCCCGAGGAAGGCCGCATGCTGATCAGAGACATTCACAGTGGAGAGTGTGGCCACCATTCCTCTGCACGCACCCTGGCAGGCAAGGTCTTCAGGAGCGGTTTCTACTGGCCCCAAGTGCTTCAAGATGCCACCACCATCGTCCATCTTGCGATGCGTGCCAGTTCCACGCCAAGCAAGTTCATCAGCCTGCACTGGGACTCCAAACCATCCCGCTCTCGTGGCCTTTCGCGGTCTGGGGCCTTGACATTCTGGGACCCTTCCCGAGATCACAAGGGGGCTACCGCTTCCTCTTCGTGGCAGTCGACAAGTTCACCAAGTGGGCAGAGGTTGAAGCAGTGCGCAGCATACCGGCCAGGGCGGCAGTAAAATTCATCAGAGGCCTGGTCTGCCGCTTTGGTGTGCCTAATCGCATCATCACCGACAATGGCTCACAATTCACCAGCGGCATCTTCAGGGCCTACTGCGAGAGCCTCGGCACCAAGCTCTGCTTCGCCTCGGTGGCTCACCCACAGAGCAACGGCCAAGCCGAGCGAGCAAATGCTGAGGTCCTCAAGGGCCTCAAGACAAGAGCTTCAATCGCCTGAAGGGCTACGGCAAGGGCTGGATAGACGAACTCCCGTCCGTGCTCTGGTCCATCCGCACGAACCCCACGAAGCCCACTGGTGAGACGCCATTTGCTCTCGTGTATGGAGCTGAAGCAGTCCTCCCCACAGAGATCAAGCATGGATCCGCACGGGTCCTTGCCTTCAACGAGGACGATCAAGCAGACCTCCACAGCGACGACCTGCTACTCCTTGACGGGTTGCGCCGCCGTGCCGCCCTCAGGGCAGCCAAGTACCAGCAAGACCTGCGACGCTACCACAGCCGCCACATACGTCCGCGCACTCTCGAGACAGGCGACCTCGTCCTCAGGAGAATCCTCTCCAGGGAAGGTCTCCACAAGCTCTCGCCAATGTGGGAAGGCCCCTACAGGGTCTCCACATCGCCAGGCCTGGCGCGGTACGCCTCGAAACGGAGGACGGCATTCCGGTCAAGAATCCATGGAACATCGCGCATCTACGCAAGTTCTACCCGTGATCATAGTCACGCCAGACATTTTTTGTCTCTAGAGGGAAGCACACAACTTCACCTCCAAGCTTCACAAAAGCTTCTCCTCCCGAGGGCCAGCCCCTCTGAGCTCTCCTGATTACGTGCCGCCGCAGGCCGTGAAGAGTCTCAGCCACTGAATGTGGTCCCCATGCCTCGACATGGAAAACTTTATCTTGGTCACACCAAGTGTAATGAACCAATTCGTTTCTCGATGAAACATTGCGCTGAGGCGCCGCTATGTAATATTTTGGTGGTGAGTTTTACTTTTCATCATCTTAGTTCATTTCGCGCTATATTCTTCCCCATGCGCACCTCGCGAGCGGGGGCTGAGTACGGTGACTGTGCCTCAAGAGCACCCCAACAGCACCGCAAAATCCAAAGGATCCGAGCTCTAGCACGTGAGCACGCTCTCACGCCTGTTACCTCCCCAAAGAGCTCTGGCCCATGGGCTTGCTCCCAAAACACGCCACCTCACCAAAGGACCTTGGTACTTACTCTCCTCGCGAGATACCCATGAGGAAGCCTATAAGCGCGCATGGGTGTTTACTACCATGTGTGCTTTGGGTCTGCCTCTCTAACCAATACAGGGAACAAGAAGTCCTCCCCAAGGTCGAGAAGTCACGCTCCGACCCCTAGAAGGGAGCGCACCATCAGGGAAGCCAACGCCCTCTACGAGGCCAAAGTCTCACCAAGCTAAGTCTAGCGCTGCGCTCCTCAGAAGTGTTTTCTCCCTCTCACGGGCACCTGTCGCCCCTCGAGCGGTTTTTTCTCTCTCACACTCCATGGACTGCTTGTGCGTCAAAGGGGAGCCCTCGAGCACCGCGACTCGAGAGCCCTTACCTCTCCAAGCCTTAAACACCCCCCGGCCTTGCCGAGTCACGCTCCGGCATACCGTAGCGGCGGTGTCATAGCGCAAAGAGATGGGTCCTGACGACGTAGAGCGAAGAAAGACATGGAACAGGGACAAAGGACCCTTCGAGGGGCACACACACATGTTTGCATACGATAAAGTATCTTACAAGCCAGCGTGAATTAAAACAAGTCTTAAAACAAAGATAATTGCGCCAAGCGCATCTTGTTGCAGGAGTGGCCTAGGCAGAGGGTTCACCATCGCCGTCCTCTTCAGCCTTCTCTTCTTCGGCGCCTTCATCCTCCTCAGCGGCCTGCTCCGCCTCAACCCTCTTGAAGCGGTCGACGTAATCGTTGACTTCTTCTCGAACCAAGTTGGAGAGCTCCCAGGCCGGATCTCCCTCGATGGGCTCGGTCACTGACTCGAAGTCGAAGCCGGGGTGAAGGCGCTGGAGGTTGGCGAAGACGCGATCGATCGCCACGGTCAAGAGCTTGCGGCACTCCTCATCAACAACGTCGCCAAGTTCCGCCACAGGGCCCTCGAGCACAGAGAAGAGCTGGTCGAAGTAAGCAAGATATGTGGCGGCATCAGCGTTCCCATGGACGGGAACAATAGGTGCATCCACTCCTAGCTGCCCCGCGAGAGTATTCCCCCGGGCCACTAAGGATTGGAACATGCGCTCCCGTTGCTGCGTCAAGACCTGTGCCGCCTGCACGCGATGCTCAGCCTCTTCGGCGCGCTCCACGACAGGGCCCACCTGAGCGGTCAACTCCTTCATGTCCGCCATCAAAGAGGCAAAGTTCTGTTCCGCGCGCGCCCGAGCCTCCGCGGCAGCCTGGAGGCGAGAGTCGAATCGCTTCTTCTGGGCCTCAAGGTCCTGGACGCGAGCCTCAAGCTCTTTGCGTCTCTTCGTGAAGCGCTCCTCTTGCTTCTTGGCCTTATCCGCGAAGTCTTTTCTACAGCTGTCGCGAAAGAGCTTCTCCTTCGTCGCAGACTCTTCCGCCATCTTCTCCTCCTTTTTGCGAAGGTTCTCGTTGGTCAGCGCAAGGCGCTTCTGGTAGAACTCCTCATCTTGAGTGACCTTGTACTCGCGGGCTTCCAGGTGCTCCCGCTGCGCGGATTGATCCTTCTCGATCTGCTCAACCTGGTCTTCGCGTTTGCGCGCCTCGGCCTCGCGGGCGTCGAGATCAGCTCCGCGCTGCACGATCAAGTCTTCGCGAATGCTCAAACTCTCACGGAATTTCTCCAAACTCTGCCGCACATTTTCCGACTCGGCGACGATCCCCGCCTCGCGGTCCAGAAGCTCTTTGTGCTTGGCGGAGACCGCCGCCTCGCGCCGCCAGCTCCTGGTGTTTGGCCTCGGTCTCCACCTCGAGAGCCTCGCGCCTAGCACCCAGGTCCGCTAGGGTCTCCTCGACCTCGCGGACCACGCTGATGCGGATCTCCTCAGCAGAGCGCAGCGCTGCCTCGCGCTGCGCCTGGGCAGCTTCGTTCTTCCGGCGGCAGCTCTCCACGGTCTCATGAAGACAAGCCCAGCCCCGCGCAAGCTCAGCGGCCTCCTCCGCCCTGGAGCGATCTTCCTCGGCAAGCTGGGCCTCAAGCTCGTCGAGAACCTCCCTCGCCGAGCGGAGGACAGCCCCACGGCGGGCTGCGGCGGGGCGCCGCCCCCGCAGAACTAAGGCCCATGGCTCGCCGGAGGGCCTGGAAATGCCGGCGCCTGCCGAGGATTCCGGAGCGTCCAACCTTGGGCTCCGAGTGGCCTCAAGGCGCGCCTGGGGGCTCTGGTGCGAGCCCCCCTCTTGGTCCACCAAGGGGCCTTCAGGGGGCTTTGATGAGAACCCCCCTCACCGGAGGCCTCCTGGGGGTTCGGGGCATCTTCATCTTCAACCACGTCATTCTTCTGCCCCTGGGGAGCGCTCTCCTCTCCAGGGACAGGGTTGGCCTTCTCAGTTGAGGCCGCCTCCCCAGCGGCCTCAGAGTCCGCTGTGGCCTCTCCAAGTTTCGTGCTCGGTGGGGGCGATGACGCGGCGGCCTCCTCCATTTCGACGTCAGCGCACGCCCCCGCGGACGCCCCTGTCACCGCGGCACACTCCTTCGCCGGCGGCGTGAACCTCGCCGCATCCGCATCCGCCGTCCCCTCCGGCTGCAGGGGGAGACGTCAGGCCGCATAGGTGGAGGCATCGCCACCTCTGCCTCCCCCTCCATCTCCTTGCAGTGCTCCTCTGCTTCAGGAGGCGGTGCCGCAGCCTCAGGAGATGAAGCAGTGCCCTCGGGAGGCACCTCGTCAACTGTACACGCTGCAGGCGCCGCTGCAGCGCTGGGGATCTCTCCAAGCCTCCGAAGTCTCCGCCTCTTCGGCACCTCGGGGCCCCTGGAGAGGCTAAAACTCAAAAACTCCGCAGGAAGCCTACGCAAAACAAGCCAAGACAGAAAAGGGAGTCAGTTCTTACCCTGATGTCTTGGCGCGGGAATCGACCCACACCGTGTTCGACGACCGCCACGGCCTCGGTGGTGCGGCTCCGGCGCCGGACCCCTCGAGAGCGGCCTCGGCTTTCCTCTTGAGGGAGATGCCCGCTGGACTCCCGGCGGCCCGGTCATGAACGGCCTTGGAGCGGGGCTCGCAATGGCCTGATGAAGCTCCGTCATCGTCGCTCTCCTCTTGCCCCTCGGCGCGCTGCGAGGGAGCGACCACGAACTGGCCGCTGCTGCCTGAGAAGCCTCGTGGGCCTCAACCTCAGGCGCCGCGCTCTTCGAGGTGCTCGAGCTCTCCGCTGGAGAGGCAGAGCCTCCCGAGGCGCCGGTTGCGCCTGCGTCGGATTCCACAGGCGTTACCGTCGTCTCCTCGTCGCCCTCAGCTGGCGCCCCCTGCGCCGCGGACTCAGGATCTTCGCGGGGCCCCGCATGTCCCTTGGGCACCAGGCCCCACCGGTCGAACTTCGGCATCGTCTGCACGAGCGAGACGCGGCGCCCAAGGTCAATCCTGTGGAGCGGGACCGCCTTATCGCCGGGCTGGGGGATATCAGGAGCCGTGAAGAGCGTCTCCATAATGGTGCGCACCTCCTGCTGCGTGAAGAGGTTGCGCTCAGGCGCATTTTGTCCCTCTGGTTGGAGTAAAGCCACATTGCGTCCGCGTGCCACTGGAGCGGAGCAATGCGGCGCTTCACGAAGTCCTTGGCCACCATCTGCCCGGTGAGGCCTGCCTCGCGGAGGTCCTTCAAGCGCCTCATCACAGGGCCAAGCGCGGCTCCCTTGAGCGCTTTAGAAGACCAGCTCGCCCTCTTCATCGGAGGCGCCTCGGGCAGGTCAAAGAAGGCGCTCCGGCTGCCAAACTTCATGAGGAACCAGCGCTTGCGGAAGTCCTCCACCCTCTTCGTCACATTGGTCACAATGTTCTCGCCGTTCCGCGCGATGGGGATGTATGTGCCCTTCATGCCCTCCGCGATGCGGAAGGACACGCACCCTGACCGCTCCTTGTTCGCCGTGAACCGGAGCGCATAGAAGCTTCGGAAGAGGTCCACCGAGGTGGATGCCGATGTATGCCTCGCAGAGGTAGGCGAAGATGGCGAGGACAAGGATGGAGTTAGGATGGAGATGAAGGACCTGGATCTGGTAGCGCTCCAGAACCGCCAGGAAGAAATCGGAGAAAGGAGGCACAAGCCCGGCGAATAGGGTGTGCATGAAGATGGGGTAGAAGTCGCCGAAGGAGTTGTCCGCCGGCTTAAGCACCGTAGCGCCGTGCTCGTTGGTCGCTGAAGCCGCCATGTGACGCACTTTCTCCAGCTGCGCCTTCTTCTTAAAGCGGAAGCCGGTCAGAGCCGGCTCGAAGTCGCCGACCTGCTGCGTCGCGGCAGGTTCGCCGCCCTGCACCACGGCTTTGCCTTTCGAGGCCGCGGAAGCTTTCTTGGGCGCCATTGCCGCAGGATTGCAAGGGGGGAGGTGCGTCGAGACACAGGAGCGCAGGCGTCAAGAGCAAGGAGACGGGCGCGCAAATGAGGCAGTAACTGCTGCCTGAACCGGCGCTGCAGGCTTTATTCCCCTCAGAGCAGTTACCGAGACGTGGTGGGACCCCCCACTACGCCCATCATCTCCGAGGAGAACGTGTCGTCGCGGCGTAACTGCCCTGCACGTGTCTCAGGCCGGCCGGACACTTTGGGCCCATGACGATTCGCCTGCGTCCATTGGACTACATCGTGCCCATCATGGGCCCGGGGGCTACTGTCGGCCCAGTGAAATCCAGGGTGTGCTGGGCCTGTCCTATACGGCCCTCGACACTTGATGGCGAATTTTCGCTAAGGACCAAGCCTACGGCTTGGAGAGCCTCGTGAGGCGAATTGCCTCGCGAGGGCATTTGAGGCAGCAGAGGCCTGTGGAGGCCATATCCACTGCTGCCCCCTCTTCAAGGAAATCTCCCCTGGGGAGAGGTCAACGCCGAATTCTCTACAGGGCGTCCAAGCCCTCGTGGAGATCGCTTCGCTGCAAAGCAACCTCTGCAGAGCGCACATGGGCTCTGCAGCGGCCGCAGAGTGACGCGCGCCCCTGCGCGCGGTGACGACGACGCCGCAGTTGCCATTTTGGTGATTAAAGGGGTCAATAAAGCTGTGCCACCCGCTCCGGACTACAAGGATTTCCTCTTTGGTGATAAGGGGACCGGCCGGCGCTACGCTCCAAGGCCAACGTCACCGTGGGCACCCCCACGTTCCTCTGCGGCCCCAGCTGGCCGTCCTGCATGGACGGTGGGTACTCTGCTACAGGAGTCAGCTTTACGCTCATGGACCGCGTCCATGGACATCCGGGCTGCGATGCACCGCGCTCCACCTTCTGCGCCACGTGACAGCCCTACCACAGTGCGAGTGCAAGGAGGGAGCACGGGGCGCCTATAAAAGGAGGACAAGGTGCACCGTAGCAAGGGATCGCATTCTCATTCCAGCATAGCCACTTACGCGCAAGGAAGAAGAAGACCATTGCTTCCCTTCCTTGTATACACCATTGCCAAAAGAGAGCCCTCGGCAAGCTCATTGTACTGTAACCTCTACAAGCAGTGCAATACAGACAAGCAGGAGTAGCGGTATTACCTCCCCACGAGGGCCGTGAACCTGGGTACGGGCTGGTGTTCATCTCTGTCGTGATGTCCCTCCGCTTGCTCGACGAGCACCGTCGCCGTGCAGGTTGAGGGTTGTTTGACCAACGTGTTCAGCCCCTTACACGAACTCTCTTCGTGAGCTTGACTATCCCTGTTTCGTGGGAGTCATTCTCCGACAGATTCCATACATATTGTGGGTTCATTATTGTGATTAGATCTGCTTTTCAGTGCCTATAAATAGTTATTTTACCACACCTTGAAGTTAGCAAGGTGATACAGAAGTGCTCCTTTTATTATGGATAGGAATGCAGAGCAAATGAATGTTTTATACATCATTGTCAATTGGTTAATCTTTATTCAGAACCATCTTTTCTCCCTCCGCCAGAACTGCTATGTTTGGATTGTCAATTAGGCGTGAAGGAGAAGCCCAGCCCCAATTTCCAGGACTATAGGATCTGTTTGACGAAAGGTATTTTTTCCTATGTTTGAATATTGCGTAGTTGTTGTCATGTATATTGATGAGAGGATCCATGGTGCACGATGAATGTATTTACTATTAAATGTAGATAATGGTACTATGATACTATAAAATAAAATTCTGAAAATATTAGAGCTGAAACTTGGTCACAGACTCACAGTAGAATAAGTATTCAGTAATAAAATTGAGCATTCACTTGATATTCTGAATCTGGAGCTTTATCACCCCGCCAACGATCTGTTTACATTGTTTTCGCTATATCACCCAGTCAATTTCTATTCCCCTCTGTATATTTTCCAGAGTCATTTCAAAAAGGGAAAATGTAGCATTGAGAAGTCTTTTGATATTCTTATATGATTGTCCAGGAGGTTACGTTTGCATAAGTTTTTTGCTTTACAGAATACATAAATGTCCTGGGTGGTGGCGAAAATGAAACGTAAAAATGCAGTAGGCCTTGATGTTTGAATTGTAGGGATAACTATTATAACTTGCAATTAAGAATTTTATACCATGCTTGTGCGATGCGGCCTGGTACATTCTTTTCTTAAATGCATGTTATTTATTTTGTCATCTTTTGGAAAAACTAATCTGAGAATTGCTACTTGAACTGCATTTGGTGTTTTTTTGGCTTTTAACCTTCATATATATACAGCATGCATGACCTGTCATTTCACATTTTCTATAATGGGATATGAGGAACTAACCTTCTACACATTAGGTTGACCTGCAGTTTAACTGCTTTTTTGCTGCTGAAGTTAAATTTTTTTAATTCTGAATTTTGTGAGTGAGAAGCAGCAAGAACGTTTTTGTCTATGGAGCCTAAATCTTCCTGTTAGTTTCATGCACATCATTACACTTTTGCATCCATTGGCGTCACACATGGGTAGAGGTGAAGAAGTTGGTGGTATATTCTCTCAATTCTAGCTGAAGCCGGTAGAAAACTGATGATTAGCGAAAATATGTTCATTTAGTGGTCACATATGAGGACATTTCTTAAGGTGTTATTACCTCTGTTCCACAACGTAAGATGTTGTAGTAGGCTTACATTGTTTACTAAAACTGCTTATATTTTTGGAACGGAGGTAGTATAATTTATCATCTTCTGTTTCACCTTTTATTATATATTTTTCTCTCCAGAGCCACCTTCCATGCATACCAGAGTTGAAGGGTACAACATCATGGCCCGAGTCTTGCACAGGCGCCTGCTTCTCCTCCGCAACTACCCTCCGCTTATTGTGTGGCTTCTCGGTGTGAATAATGCAGATCATGGCCCTCCGCTTATTGTGTGGTTTGGATTTGTAGGTTGAAGGTGATGGCCGTGATGATTTTTTCTTGCTTTATATTGATTTGCTCTTTGAGGGCTTCAAGTATTTAGTCTGCTAACTATTTTCCTTGGCTGAATGCAACGAGATTAGTACTATGGGCTGCTAATTATTTTCCAGCATGTAAACAGAATATTTGTCCCTCTAATTGTTTCTGTTTTCATGATTATAGGTATTGCAGCAAAGTTCGGATCTTGTGCCCAGAGTTGATGGGATTGGATCTAGGAGATGAAGAGCCCAGTAAGGAGTGATCGAGTCAAATGTTGAATCTGCGATTTGATGAATGTCGAGGTGATTATACGACTAGCTCTTCATATGTTCAATAAAATAATACTTTTGCAGAAATACCAAATTGTTGTTCTCAATGTTTTATTTATTATAAGAAATTGTACATGCTCTTAATATATAAGAAATCATCTTATATGTACCCATAGATGCCTACATGACTTCTATTTATTTCCGATAAATATGAATTCTATTCTAATATGCTGGGGTCATTGAGCTGATCACACATAATTTTTAATCTGTCACCCAGTTGTAATGAGATGAATTTATATATCCTTAAATACAAGGAAAGCAGTCACTTTTCTGTGTTTCTTATCCTCATTCATGGAATTACATATTGCAGTTTACTGGCAATTCCCAGTGGCATGCCCTTTTCTTTGCCTGGATGAAATAAGATAGGTCGTTACAGTTCTTCGATTATCTTGGTTTAGTTTTTTACTGCACGGGAATAACAAAGTTAATATTGTTGCTCACGTTCGTGTTTGTCGTTACCAAACCAAATGGTTGCAGTAAACAAGGGATTTGGTAATGGTTGCACTTCGACCGGCGGTTTTGTGGCTGGCACTTTGACCAGCGGTGTGGCGGCTGGCACTTCGACTGGCGGGCTTCGTCTTTGGCGACCGTGCAGCGGCTTGCACCTCTGGAATGTGTGCAAGCAGGTTGGGGTCTATCACTTCTTGCTTCTTTGTCGTCTGAGAGGTGGAGCTAGATACTGGATGGCAGAGCTTATATTTGCTGCTTTGTCGTCCATGTATCTGAATGAACGTACACACCATTGCTAATTTATTTGGTTTCTATTTCTGTTTAGCAGGATGTCATTTTCGTGGTCTTCTTTCCAGCCTTCCAGAGCGCTTCTGTGAGACTAAATTGTCACTTGTCAGGTATATATTTGTATTCCCTGTCCATGTATATGTATGTGTTATTGTGTATCGATAAGAAAAGGCATATACATGAGTGTTGGATTAAACGATATCAGGTAGAGTTGTATTCCCTGTCCATGTATATGTATGTGTTATATTTGTATTCCCTGTCCATGTATATGTATGTCCAGTTCAAAAAGCTGCTAAGTTATCCTGTGTTGTATCGGTGGTTAATATGTAGTGACGAGAACTATGATCAAGTAGGTATGTTCCCGTGATCCGGCTATCCATGTTTATGGCAGTCTGTCATAGTTCGAAAATTGAAGCTCTTTTAATCGTCTGAGGATTCGTTAAACTATACTATGTATACTTCATCGTTTGCATCTCCATGTTGCTTAAGGATTTCATTATACCTACTCATTTCACATACGATTTCAGATACGATCAAACTCATTCGAGTAAAATTATCCTTTAAATGATCTGTTTGAATGGTGGTAACCACGGGCAAGTACTTCAAAGAAGAAACAAACGCCGCGCGGCGAGCCGCGCCGTTCGAATCTAGTAATACATATAATGCACACTTAATCACTTAACAACCATGCCTCGCATGGAATAACATCCACCCATCCACCCAGCCAGCCCACCAAAAAAACATGACCACAAACCACAATGTCTCTCGCTCTACTCTAGCCCTTAGTTCACACTCTCCCTCTCCTATCTCTCAGCCTTCCAATCTCTGGCCACCACTACCAAGCACGGCGACGGAAAACCCACTCAACGGCGCCGCTAGGACCAGGAGCATGCATATCTGTATCTAAGGGCGACATACTCCTCGGCTACTTGGATATATTACTCCCACCTATAAGCCCATCATTTGGCATGAAACGCCACCACCACCCTTTGTTCCTAAGCAAGAAGATCCAGATCAGCCGTCGGTTGCGAGAGGGATAAGTGCCCACCGCTGGCCACGATGTGGGTGATCATTGCCTACTCCGGACAAGGCGCTTGATCTCTCCGTCCCAGATCCCCATGGGTAGTCTACACTCCAACTATTAGAACCGACACATGGTATATATAGTACTCCCTCCGTTCCAATTTAATTGACTTGCTATCCACCAAATATTGATGTATCTAGACAAGTTACATGTATAGATACATCCACATATGGTGGATAGCAAGTCAGTTAAATTGGAACGGAGGGAGTACTATATTTGGGGACGGAGGTACTACCATTTTCTCTAGTGCTCCATATGTACTCTCTCCGTTTCTAACTTTAAGATGTTTTAGTCTAGACACATTTTAGTGTGTATGTTCACTCATTTCAGTCTGCATCCAGTCAACATGTGAAACACCTAAAACATCTTATATTTAGTAACGGAGAGAGTATCTTTTAATTATATCACTAGGAGAGATCTTTTATTTTGACTTTTGTATGCACAACACATGGTGTACAACTAGACAAAATGTTACTATGTATATACCATGTGTTGGTTCTAGTAGTTGGAGTGCAGGCTACCAGGAGGGATCTGGGATGGAGATCCATCGTCTTTGCCCGGAGCTTGCAGCACCAAGAGGAGGCACTGATCACCAGCAGCACAGGCATCAGTGAGCACATGTCGTTGCCGGTGATCGGCGGCTGATCCGGATTTTGTTGCTTGGAAACACACAGCATGGTGGTGGAGCTCCATGTGAGATGTGTTATTTTGTGATGATCCAAATTCATAGATACTGATAAAGGCCACTTGTGACGAGGAGAGCACCGGGTACGGTACGGATCGTTTCCGAGTTGGACTGCAGCCGACTGATAACCCACAAGTATAGGGGATCGCAACAGTCTTCGAGGGAAGTAAAACCCAAATTTATTGATTCGACACAAGGGGAGACAAAGAATACTTATAAGCCTTAACAACTGAGTTGTCAATTCAGCTGCACCTGGAAAAGCACTAGTAACAGGGGTGATGTGAAAGCAGCAGTAATATGAGAGCAATAGTAACAGTAACACAGCAGCAGTAACACGGAGGCAATGGCACCAGAAAATAGTTGATACTACTTCTAATGACATATAGGACCAGAGAGCAATGATGATGACAAATGGACCGGGGTTCCCAGCTATCTACACTAGTGGTAACTCTCCAAACAAATAACAGGTGTTGGGTGAACAAATTACAGTTGGGCAATTGATAATTGTAAGGGCATGACAATGCATGCTTATGATAAGATAAGGTTTACTGTAGTATTTAATTGGGCATTACGACAAGGTACACAGACCGCTATCCAGCATGCATCTGTGCCTAAATAATCCACCTTCCGGTTAGCATCCGCACCCCTTCCAGTATTAAGTTGCAAACAACAGATTATTGCATTAAGTATTGTGCATAATGTAAACAACACATTCATCCTTAGACAAAGCATTGCTGTTTTACCCCTAGTGGCAACAACACATCTACAACCTTAGAACTTGCTGTCACTATCCCAGGTTAAATAGAGGCTGAACCCAACTATCTAGCATAAATACTCCCTCTTGGAGATACAAGCAACTACTTGATCAGGGTAACCACAAGTACCGGAGAGCATGCAAGATCTTAAATAAACAATAGTATGATAATATGATGAACAATCTGATCATAATGTAACAATTCATCGGATCCCAACAAACACAACACCAATTACATCATATGGATCTCAATCATGTAAGGCAGCTCATGAGATCATTGTATTGAAGTACATGGGAGAGAGAGTACCAACTAGCTACAGCCAAGAACCCGTAGTCCATGGGGGAACTACTCACAAACCATCATGGAGTCGAAGTGGAGGCGGTGGAGTCGATGGAGATGGCTCCGGGGGTCAATCCCCGTCCCGGCAGGGTGCCAGAACAGGAACTTCTGACCCCCGAAACGAGGTCTCGCGATGGCGGCGGCGCTGCGGAAGTCTTTCTGGAGTATTAGATATATATTTAGGGTTTTCGCGTCGGGGTGACTAAATAGGCGAAGGGGCAACGTCGGTGGAGTCCCGAGTGGGCCAAACCACCGGCGGCGCCTCTCTCCTCCGCGCCGCCATGTGGTTTGGAGGCCGTGGGCCTCCCCCTGGCTTGCCCTTCTGGCTCCGTGTGTCCCTCGGAAAAATAGGAGGTTTGGCTTTTGTTTCGTCGAATTCCGAGAATATTGCCCGAACAGCTTTTCTGGAACCAAAAACAGCAGAAAACAGGAACTGGCACTGTGGCATCTTGTTAATAGGTTAGTCCCAGAAAATGTATAATAATGATATATAATGCATATAAAACATGTGACAATGATACATAAAACAAGCATGAAACATCAGAAATTATAGGAGACGTATCAAGCATCCCCAAGCTTAGTTCCTACTCGTCCTCGAGTAGGTAAACGATAAAAAGAAAATAATTTCTGAAGTGACATGCTACCAACATAATCTTGATCCAATAATAATGTAAGGCATGTGAGCTGAGATCAAATCATTCAAAGCAAATGTCTATAGTTGATATAAGAGATAATAAAGCAAGAGTCAAACAAGCTAAAAGTTTTCATGAATTATCGCTTTAAAGACATGAAACCGTACAAGGTTCATTAAAGATGGTTTAAGTATCCAGCGTAGAAGTTCTATCCTTCAATCCAAGCATCAAGCAAATTTTCATAACATAGAAGGATTCAGCCAAGTAAACATAAACATGAACGTCATGAATCAACTGTTTCGAAGTCTACTCAACCGGTGAGCGCAAGCATTTGGTATTGGCACCAGGATGTTATGGCAAAGAGAACATTAATGGGGGTTTGGAAGGCCAATGGAAGAAAGTCTCACAAAGCTATAAGTGATCATTAGACAAGAGGAAGTCTTATAATCGAAGCTATGTAAGGAGTAGTGATTGCCATGCAACGGATGCACATAGAGCTATATGTGTATGAAAGCTCTCCAATGGAACTAGTGGGGGTGCATCCAACTTGGTTGCTCATGAAGACCTAGAGCACTTTTGAGGAAGCTCATCATTGGAATATACAACCCAAGTTCTATAGTGTAAATTCCCCACATAGTTATACTAGTAGAACATGAAAACTCTCTCACATGGAGTATAGGTGCTAAATGAGCACAAATGATGACTATGAATACTGCAGGTGCTATAACATGAGCACAAGTGTGGATAAAGGATAGTAATGTTGCCCCCTTTTTCTTTATTTTTTTTTCCTTTTTTTCTATTTTTTTTCTTTTTCTGTTTCTCTTTTCGATGGCCACATAGCACTTTTCACTTTCAGGGGCAACATTCTAATATGACAACACACTTTTTGGTACATATAACTCATAATGAACAAGACATGATGTATGAAACTGTATGCCTCTGCCAGTGTAGCAGGATATGCAATGATCTAGCGTAACATGGGTAAACCACACATCAGCTGTATAGAATCATGCAAAGCAATATATAAGTGAAATGACAACAAGTCATGTAATGTAAATGGAAGTTGCATGGCAATATATCTCGGAACAGCTATGGAAATGCTGTGGTAGGTAGGTATGGTGGTTGTTTTGAGGAAGATGTATAGGCTTATGTGTAGGAGAACAAGAGGAAGTCCTCCCACGGGGTTGGATGTACCGGCGAAGTATGCACAACTCTCAATGTGAGCAGAAGGCAATGCACAGCACCGAAGAGGCTAGCAAATTTGGATGGTGGAAGTGCCAAAAACCGTAGCTTAACATTAGTCAAAAAGAACTCACAAGTTTATTGCAAACAACTAGCAGGTTCAACATTAAGAGCATGATTAAAATTCACTCCAAGAAGGGCCGTTCACGGCGGCACAAGTACCCCGTTAGATCCCTCGACCTTCAGCACAACTTAGTTATTACAATGAACTTTCAGACATGGAAAGCTATCAAGTCCAACTACACCTTCAACAATTTTATTAGAGTTTGTAGTACGGTACAAGCTTAAAGACAACAATCCACTAATGATTTTAACTTAATTAACCAGCAAGCTTTACCATCTAAATACCTCAAAACGTTTGCAAAGAATCAGATTATCAAAGTTCAATGATCTACAAGATTATGCAAGTTTTTCATTATACCACTACCACATGCAAAAATTTCTGGACCAACACATCAACCAAGCAACTCTCCAAATAAATATAAGTGAAGCAAGAAGTACTTTCTATAAAATAACTAATAGCTCTGAACAAGAGATACATGAAAACCAAGAGCTAGAAGCTAAACAGTGCGAAAATGAATACTCAACAATATAAGTGAAGAATAGGAGTATTCAAAT
Source organism: Poa pratensis (assembly GCA_947311845.1). Taxonomy (NCBI): domain Eukaryota; kingdom Viridiplantae; phylum Streptophyta; class Magnoliopsida; order Poales; family Poaceae; genus Poa; species Poa pratensis. The sequence continues at coordinate 12,291,980 of CAMZMU010000083.1, read as the reverse complement.
GAAAAAGCGGAGCGTGTCTCTCTCCCAAACAAGATAGATAGGATCCGACATTGATATGATCAGAGAATAAAACTAACAAACTAAACACAAAGACGCTCCAAGAACAGCACATATGATGTGAGAATTAAAATATAGTTTCACTAGAGATGACCTGATAAGTTGATGATGAAGAAGGGGATGCCTTGGGCATCCCCAAGCTTAGATGCTTGAGTCTTCTTGAAATATGCTTGGGTGACCACGGGGGCATCCCCAAGCTTAGGCTCTTCACTCTTCTTGATCACAATATCATCCTTCCTCTTGACCCTTGAAAACTTCTGCCACACCAAACTTCTCATAAACTTCATTAGAGGGGTTAGTACTCAAAAACATTAATCCACTTTGGTTCTGTAGTGACACATTGCAATACTCAATAAAACATTAGCTACAGCCCTCCACGTCTAGAAAGCCTTACTTAAAGTCCACAAGAGACAATGCAAAAAAACAGAGACAGAATCTGTCAAAACAGAACAGCCAGTAAAGACGAATTTTTTCGAGGTACTTCCGTTGCTCAAATCGGAAAAAGTGAAGTTAATGAAAGATGCGTACATATCTGAGGAAGATGCGTGATTTTTTATAGAATTTTTCGAGTTTTCTCCAGGGAGAAAAGCTCAAATTCGTGACAGCTAAAAATCTGTCCCTGCGCAGAATCCAAATCTAGCATCATCTAATCATTAAAGGCTCTTCTTGGCACAACAATTCGAAAAAGTAAAGATACAAAGGAGTTGTTACAGAAGTAAGCAAGCTCCTTGACTCAAAAAGCAAAAGAAAAATTACAGAAATAAAACATGGGTTGTCTCCCAAGAGCGCTTTTCTTTAATGCCTTTTAGCTAGGCTTGATAGTTTTAATGATGCTCTCATGAAAATAGAAAATGAAGCAAAAGGAGCATCAAGAAGCAAATTCAAAACACATTTAAGTCTAACCCACTTCCTATGCATAGGAAACTTGTACACAAATAAATTCATAAGAACAAAGTGACAAGCATAGGAAGATAAAACAAGAGTAACTTCAAAAGTTTCAGCATATAGAGAGGTGTTTTAGTACCATGAAATTTCTACAACCATATTTTCCTCTCTCATAATAATTTTCAGTAGCATCATGAATAAACTCAACAATATAACTATCACATAAAGCATGCTTTTCATGATCTACAAACAAATAATTTTTATCAAGCTCATAAGTAGTGGGATTTAAAATTTCGAACCCACATGTAACAATTTTATAACAAGATGATTGATCACTCTCAACATATATGGGACGCCTAGATAAAGTCAAGACTTCTCCAATCCCATTTTCATTAGTAGCACAATTAATATTATCAAGTAACATAGGACCATCATCTAGAGCTTTATCATAAACATTTTCTAAGCAAAACTCTTTAGTACCATGCATTTCGATATCAGCCACAAATAAAGGATTATCATAAGATTTATCAAAATAGCATGGATTATCATATATAACAGTAGCATAATTATTCTCACAAGTTTTACTCATAGGAAAAATTTCAAGAGAATCAACAGGAACATAACATTCATCCTCCTTGGGTAAGCATGGAGGGCAATCAAATAATGTAAGAGATGAAGAGTTACTCTCATTAGAAGGTAGGCATGGGTAGCTAATCCATTCTTCCTCCTTTTGTTCATCACTCTCCTCCTCTTTTTCATCTAATGAGCTTTCAGGTTCAGCAATTTCTTCTTCCACAGGTTCCTGCAAATTGTGAGTGCATTCTTGTGCATTAATGAGTCTCTCTTTGTAATCAACGATATAAGGATTATTGCTGTAATGTTCTATGCAATAATCAAGGATAGAAGAGACATAATCTTTAAGGTCCTTACAAGCAATACAAGTTTCATAATTTTTAGCCATGAAAGATTCTATCTCAGAGGCTCCCATAAATAAAACAAATTGTTCTACTTCTTCGAACCCAAGATGAATATAGTTATTCCAATGATAGTTCACAATTAAAACTTCTTCACTAAAGCTACACTGGAATTTAAGATGTTTAGAGCAACAGTTTATATCATGGCGTTTAAGCAAGATTTAGCAATTGTATTCAACTTTCTAACACAGCACTCATGACTTCACCCTTTTTTGATTCTCTATACTTCATATATAATTCTATAAGCTCCATATAGGTTGTGGGTTCTTCCATAACAACAGTTTTTAGTTTTTTGGTTTTTCAAATTTTTATGGATTTTCAAATTTATAAAAAAACAAAACAAAACAAAAATAAACTAACAAAAGTAAACTAAGCAAAAAAACTAAACAAAATAAACTAAGCACAAATAAACTAGACAAAAGTAAACTAGACAAGACAAAATAAAATAAAAACAGAGAGAGAGGTAGAGTGTACTCCCCAGGTGAACTTATGAGTAGAGCTATGCTCCCCGGCAACGGCGCCAGAAAATAGTCTTGATAACCCACAAGTATAGGGGATCGCAACAGTCTTCGAGGGAAGTAAAACCCAAATTTATTGATTCGACACAAGGGGAGACAAAGAATACTTATAAGCCTTAACAACTGAGTTGTCAATTCAGCTGCACCTGGAAAAGCACTAGTAACAGGGGTGATGTGAAAGCAGCAGTAATATGAGAGCAATAGTAACAGTAACACAGCAGCAGTAACACGGAGGCAATGGCACCAGAAAATAGTTGATACTACTTCTAATGACATATAGGACCAGAGAGCAATGATGATGACAAATGGACCGGGGTTCCCAGCTATCTACACTAGTGGTAACTCTCCAAACAAATAACAGGTGTTGGGTGAACAAATTACAGTTGGGCAATTGATAATTGTAAGGGCATGACAATGCATGCTTATGATAAGATAAGGTTTACTGTAGTATTTAATTGGGCATTACGACAAGGTACACAGACCGCTATCCAGCATGCATCTGTGCCTAAATAATCCACCTTCCGGTTAGCATCCGCACCCCTTCCAGTATTAAGTTGCAAACAACAGATTATTGCATTAAGTATTGTGCATAATGTAAACAACACATTCATCCTTAGACAAAGCATTGCTGTTTTACCCCTAGTGGCAACAACACATCTACAACCTTAGAACTTGCTGTCACTATCCCAGGTTAAATAGAGGCTGAACCCAACTATCTAGCATAAATACTCCCTCTTGGAGATACAAGCAACTACTTGATCAGGGTAACCACAAGTACCGGAGAGCATGCAAGATCTTAAATAAACAATAGTATGATAATATGATGAACAATCTGATCATAATGTAACAATTCATCGGATCCCAACAAACACAACACCAATTACATCATATGGATCTCAATCATGTAAGGCAGCTCATGAGATCATTGTATTGAAGTACATGGGAGAGAGAGTACCAACTAGCTACAGCCAAGAACCCGTAGTCCATGGGGGAACTACTCACAAACCATCATGGAGTCGAAGTGGAGGCGGTGGAGTCGATGGAGATGGCTCCGGGGGTCAATCCCCGTCCCGGCAGGGTGCCAGAACAGGAACTTCTGACCCCCGAAACGAGGTCTCGCGATGGCGGCGGCGCTGCGGAAGTCTTTCTGGAGTATTAGATATATATTTAGGGTTTTCGCGTCGGGGTGACTAAATAGGCGAAGGGGCAACGTCGGTGGAGTCCCGAGTGGGCCAAACCACCAGGCGGCGCCTCTCTCTCCTCGCCGCGCCGCCATGTGGTTTGGAGGCCGTGGGCCTCCCCCTGGCTTGCCCTTCTGGCTCCGTGTGTCCCTCGGAAAAATAGGAGGTTTGGCTTTTGTTTCGTCGAATTCCGAGAATATTGCCCGAACAGCTTTTCTGGAACCAAAAACAGCAGAAAACAGGAACTGGCACTGTGGCATCTTGTTAATAGGTTAGTCCCAGAAAATGTATAATAATGATATATAATGCATATAAAACATGTGACAATGATACATAAAACAAGCATGAAACATCAGAAATTATAGATACGTTGGAGACGTATCACCGACTTAGGGTTTTATGCCACCATATATACCTCTTGTAAGCCGCCGGTTGGGATAAGTCGCACGTTGTAAATCCCCGGTGTTTGTAACCTCACCCGATATAGTGAAGTATTGCTGGCTGGCGCCCGTGTTTTTTTCTCCTCCATTGTTGAAGGGGGTTTCCACGTTAAATCTCGTGTCCCGTTGGTTTGATCTTTCCGTTCTTCGTCGTTTTTTTGCTATCGTTTATAACAAGATGATGGCCTTCTGAGTGGGAGAAACACATCCCAGGAGCACGTCGCCCTCAAACATCCCCATGCTCCTGGCGCCGCCCGACGCCGAGCGGGGTGTATAGCAGTGCTTGGTGTTGGTGGCAAGCAGATTGGAAGGGTGAGAGGGGTAAGGGGAGTGTGAATGGTGGGGCTAGAGCAGAGCAAGAGAATTTGGGGTTTATGTTCATGGTTTCGTTGGTGGGCTAGCTGGCTGTATGGATAGAAGTTATTCCATGTGTATCATGGCAGGCCATTGATTAAGGGCAAATCATATGTAATAGGTTATTTTTTTTCATGGTAATACGATTCTCATTGACAAATAAAAGACGAGATACAAAGTACGTATACATCGATCTTACAGATCTGAAAAGATAGGATAAACCTATGTGACAAACCAACGCCTATTCATCTTCTTTGGCACCACCGTAGCAGCCACCAAAGAAAAAATAGACAGATCACCTCTTCACCCAAGCTCGACGCGGGTCCATCGCTAATCATCAGCTTTTCGGACCTCCAAAATAGTTTGCCAATAGCACAAACCATTGTCGTTGAAAGAATCAGACCGGGGCAGCACGACCCCGGACACGCCATCGAACTTCAGCACTGGCACCCCGCACGACGACGTCGGAGTAGGGACCAGAACCGTCAGCCTCCAACCACGAACCCAGCACAAGGTGCACCATCTTCAAGCTGTCACCAGTGCAGACCACCGTCTGCACGTACTGCTGGACGAATCCTGTCTGCTCCACCGTGGCGCCGGAGACAACGCCGCAGCAACGGGGACAGAACAGGAGGAAAAACCCATCTGATGGAGTCGCCGCCGACGCCTCGCCGACACCATCCATGAATCCTACAGCCACCGATCTGAAAGATCGGCAAGCACACAATGCCACCAACTCCGAGACGCCGCCATGAAGGACAACGCCAGTGTGGGAGTAGAGTTGAGGCAGATTTATTTGCCCGGGCGCCGCTCCCACCACCCCAACGACGCACCATGCAAGAACCTTCCTAACCCTAACTACCATACAAAAACGGGGGTCCCCTCCCTCCTGCCGCCGGAGCAGCAAGCGGAAAGAGAGGGGCCCAGCTCTTCCGCCGGTGGAGTTTAGTGGAACAAGGGCCGCTTCCTAGTCGCCTCCGGCGGCGGCGGCTAGGGTAGGAAAAAGTTGGGAAGGTCGGATATGTAATAGGTTATTAGTATATGCCAAATATATGTTTTCTTGTAGAATCTACTATAGCCACATTTTCCATGTGCTTTGCCAAAAACAAAGTATTTATTAGAGATTTACAAAGATACACGTCCATATATACAGCTCATCGGTGAACATATATATCTCGTGCATGATTGTATTTGTGAAAATAAAGAAGGAAACACATCAATTTTATATTAATTTGTGTGAAAATGGAGAAAATGCATGAATGAAGATAGAAATGATCTCAACGTATCCAACTAATTAAGAAGAAAAAATATTTTTCCGCGAAATTAAGATTTATATCTCGTGCATTATTGTATCTGTGAAGATATGTATTTGAGATTTACCAAGATGACATCCATATACAGCTCATCGGTGAACATATGTATCTTGTGCATTGTTGTATCTGTGAAGATAAAGAAGGAAACATATCAATTGTATATAGTTTATGTGAAAATGGAGAGAATGTGTCAATGAGGATAGATAGGATCTCATCATATCCACCTTAAGAAAAGGAAGACAATTCAATGTGAAACTAAGATTTTTCTAGTGAAAAGATAACGGTAGATTTACCTAAATACACGTCCATATATACAGTTCATCGGTGAATATATGACTATATCTATGAATATAAAGAAGGAAACAAATAAAATTTTATACTAATTTGTGTGAAATCGGAGAAAATGCATTAAAAAGGATAGGTAGGATCTCATCATATTCAACTGATTAACAAGAAAAAAAATTATATCAAATTAAGATTTTTTTTATGAGATATAACGGTAGAAGGAGATCAAATTTTGTTAAGGGCACCAGCTCAAAACACGTATTAAGATCACTTAACATCTTGCTTGTCTAATATGATTCGGCAACACGATAAACATGTAATTTCTTGAAGCTTTTCATGGACATTTGATTTATTTTAATTTCCGCTGTATTTTTTGAATCATAAAACAAATCAATGAATAAAGCAACTTCTTCGAGTTAGTAACCTCATGTGCCTTCCTCTAATGTCAATAATGCCAAATTTAGATGTATTGAAGCTTCTGTCTTTGAAAAACCTTCAAAAAGATTTTTCTCATTCAACTTCCCCTCTTAGACATGCGTTTCACATGGTCAACTTGTAGTTGTCGCTAGGTGGTTTACGGATCTGGATGTAATTTTATTATTTCTTGTGTTCCTTGTACTACCTTGACAATAGATGAATAGATCAGAAATTTTCCCGTAAAAAAATCATTTCCACGTTCCAACGTCTTCATGGGTGAATAATCTATAAATATAAAGGAAAATGATAATTAGGTATTAATAATTTAATATGCATGGAAAAAAAGAAAATGCAATCATGAGGATACATGGTTTTGTTGTTATGAAACAACTGGTGATTAACGGGTGTGGTTAGCAATGTCGTCACAACAAGTGCTAGTAGAGGTGTGTGTGACGACATTATGTTGAAGGTCATTGTACACTTACAAAGTTGACACCATGATATTTTTGAATATGTTCGGTCGCAACGAGGGGGGGCTTGATCAAACGCTCGAGTCGAGCGAGACTCCTCAAGGACAAATCCAAACTTCTCTTTCTCGACGTCGATGAGTCATGCGAGACTCGGACTCGACCATAGAGCTCCACGAACAATTCTTGGAGCTCTAGTGCCCTCTCCTTGCTTTGATTCAAGTGAGAATGAATGTTATCATGTCCTTGGGGGTCCTTTTATAGGTTTGATGGACTTGGTAAAAGACAAAGGGTGCCCTTGATGAGTGATAGGTGGGAGGGTATTTGAGTAAAGAATGGTTCACGTAGTCTATGGTGGACTAAGGAGGAGGATGAGTCCATAGTTCATGATGGACCAAATCCTCTCTTCCCTCTTGGGGCCTTTCTTCACTTTGGGCCTCTCTTGACTTCATATTTTGCCTTCTCAGTTCTCATTGATCTTAATTTGTTGAGCATGGTAGAAACTTGGGCCTTTTATTGACTTGGTCTTGATCCACTTGCTTTGTTATGCACTAGGTGGGATTAGTCGGGAACCACTGGAGGAATTCGCCATTCTGGAGCATATAGGATCTCATCATAAACACCTAACAATGAAGAACAATTTATTTCTTTGTTGAATTAAGATTTTCCTAGACATGAGACAACTGTATATGGAAATGAGAGCTTTTTTAAGGCTCCAACTCAGAACACCAAATTTGATATTGAGTGGCATTCAACATCCCATTTTTCAATATTCAAAAACAACGGTAAAGATGTTATTTCTTGGAAATTTTCATGTGCGATTTATTTATTTAATTGCACATATGTGTTAAACTAGAAACAACTTCAAACAGTTGACACAAAATAATACAATAAAAATTGATCTCGGTTACACGACACAAGATTAGATTCTTGTATCATTATAAACAATATCATGCAAAGAAAAGTATTTGCAGGGTGCAGAGCGCATATGAAGTGGGAAATACATGTGGCCCAAAGGAGCTAGTCCATAATGGTGCCGACATCAGTGTCGGTTATCCCATATTTTGAAAACTTTCATATGTAATAATTTTCCATGCACTCATTGTAACTTTCCTGAATAAGAAAGTTCCACTTTTGGCCCTTCCAATTTTTGCGGCATGTTTATTTTTATCCTCTTACCTTTAAAACAATAGACAATGGATCGACATTCATTGTATCAAACATTCTTTCACCCTCAGCTGACTTCAAAATATAATATGTCCCACAAGTTAGTAATTTTTGTCTCCTTTTTATAATTCAAATAGTGGATATATAATTAAATCTACTGTCAATTAATGGAAAATTGGTCTTAACTTTGATTTAAAGTTGGTAGTCGATTGGAAAAGGCTTAAACCATTTCTAGTGGCAAGATTGGTGTCTTGTGATTGAGATTTCACTTACGCGTGCCTGAACGAATCTAGTTAGACTTCCTAAACTTTCATTGAAACTATCTGATGACGTGGGAAACGAACTACACACGCACAATTTCTTGTTCAACTTGCGACACTTAATTGGGATTGGCGGGAGTACTTTTTTTAATGAGATGTTTGTATCAGGTATTTGGAACTAGCTCGCCAATGCATTCAGATACTGGAAGTTAGTTTTCCACATTTTGAACCAGGTTTTCTTCTCATACCCAAGTGATGCTGGTCGTGATATTCACCCACAACCTCGCATGGTGAAAGTGGGGCAAGTAGAAAAGTGCTAGAGGGGCATCATGTTGGTCGTGTGGTGAACTTCTGACAATACAGGGAAGGTTTTTGACCATCCCGTGCATTACCTAAGTAAATGGTAATGTTTCAGTCCAATGATGCTACATTTGAGATGTTCGTAGATTTTTATTTGTATTATGTCGATGTGTAGTGCTTTTATAGAGGAAGTGGATTTCAAGATAGAACAGGAACTTGGTTCACCATGGTTTCTTTTTTGTCATCCCGGTCTTGAGTTCATCATTCTGACGAACTTCCGGACAAAGAAGTTAAAATAATGCAGTCTACAAGGTACTGAGCATATCTAGCATAAAACTTGCTTCTAGATTTTCTGTACCAAACAACACTGAATATATGTATACTACACAGAACAATCGCTCGAAACATGCGCAACTCCCATCTCCCTTCACTATTACTCCAATCACTGATGGATTCTACTGAACACCATTGGTCTGCGCCAGCCTAAAAGCACCATCAACTGACGCGAGACAAGCGGCTGCATCATACTGCAGATCGTCTCTCGATGCAAAGGCTTCCCTGCTCCAGCAGCAACGCACACACTATGTTTAGCTCGGGCAATGAATCCTAGCTCCGTGGGCACTAGGATATAAATACATTCTTCCTGTTCTACTTGGACTGGAGGACTAACGATTGCAAGAAGAAAAATGTGCTACAGTGATACTTAGGCCATGAGACATTTAGCTTCTTGCCCTAAACCTGAACCATCAATTATCTGGAATATGTACTGTGCCCCATGGTTACTGTAAAAAAATTGCTTTCAACTAAACAATGATCTACTAAGTTACAGATAGCCCCTTATTCGCTTTATCATTATCTGTTGTTCTTTCCAAGTTACAAAGCAGGATCTGCAGTGGTGTGTGGAATCGCTTCGACTCTTTGCTTCTTGGTTACTTCCGATGATGTTGTTTCAGGTCGTGTCACGGTAACTTTTGTTTTCCCCACTGCGATGAACGCCACTCTCTTCCTCGTGTCAGGCTTCACATCGGTGCGTGGAGTCAAATGCACAGGCACAGGGTGCGGGCAGGAAGAGAACTCGTAGAGTCTTCATTTGGTAATTGCCTCCTGCTATGAGAATCTCCAGCATCACCGCAATGGATGGCTTTATCTTGTTGGTCTGCCAGAGAAGCATGATCTTGTTTGGCTTGAGAGTTCAACCCATCAATGTTTTCCATCTCTGGTATGTCAAGAGTGCAGCATTAGAGCTTATAAGGACTTTTTTAGAGTATGACACGATAGAAGCATAAATATAAAAGCATTTAATTCTATTAGATAACATAACAAACAATTAATGACGAAACGTATAGCATTTTGGTTTGGTTACACAGAACAAACATGCACTTTATTTCAGTTTCTAACTGGAGTATGCATCCTAATAGATGTTCTAAATTTTAGAAGGGAACTAATCCTAAGTCAAATCGTAGTTACAATTACAGAGTATGTTCTTTCTGTAAGCACAGTCTCAACTGTCATTCAGCTAGGCTAACTAATGGTAGCATTGCAACAAACTGTCAGTCTGGTTATCTGGCATATCAAGATATGGCTATTATACCACAATATCATGCTAAATAGCCAGCACTAGTTCACTGGTAAATTAAATACCCCAAATGCGTACTCTTGAGTGCTTTGTCAAATGTCATCTACCATAAGAGACATAGAGATGCTATTAGAAAATATACTTGAGTGTCATCAGAACTTATAGATAGTCAATTGGAGGTATGCTCCAATATTGCAATAACGCCACCAAGGTGCTTCACGTCCATTCATATCCATTCAATATCATTTTATACTGTTTACTGATAATACATATTAAACAGCATTTCAAATTACTCAACAAAAAACAATTATCCATATGCATGCCTTTACGATACAATTGCATGTGATTGTTTTAGTGTCAGTAGGCAGTCATGTACAACTATTGCAGAAAATGCGACAGAGAAACTCAAAAAAAAATCTTATATATCATGAATGAGAGGAGGTTAAGTGTCCCAACCTTCACTAACGGGTCCAAGGGTCTCATACTGGATTGATGAATCTGGAGAACATGACCTGTGATCATCATCTTGGGATTTCTGACAGCTAGCTTTTGTCCTTTCGTGCAAAACAAATTTATCTTTCACCCATACACACTCCAGGATAGTACTGGGATCGTTGCTTGAGGGGTAGTACTCTCTGAAAGCCTGTGGAAATGAAAAGACAAAACTAAGGAGTTATGTAGTGAGAATACTACAAGTTCCAGCCGCTCCATTTTGTGTAAAAACATGATCTTAGGTAGTACAGCTTTTTAATGATCGACAAGGATAAAAGTAATAGTGTGGAAGCAAAACACACCTGCACTTTATCAATAGTGATCTTGACAGCCTGCTTCCTATCCGTAAGATCAGTAACCTTATTATAAACTGATACAACATCAAGCAACATCTGTGAACACAGTAGGAGAGGGTCAGTGTGTTCAGCAAAATCTTTGCAGTAAACAGACAAAGAAGGTGAGACATATAGTTCCAAGTTAATATTTCTCAGGTTCGAAGAATAATACATATAACAGTTTGACTTCCAACTTAGTCGCTGTATAAATATATGTGTGAGTTTATTATTTGAAATTATTTGCTAAAATCATTTGTAACCAGGCCTGTAGACTATGCCGCTCACACTGTTGGATCAGGACCCTCACTCGCGCAAGCAAAGCCAACACTGCAGTACAAAGTTCTATGAAAAATGATCTAGCAAGCAAAAATGTGATCTGACTGTAATATGGATTAAGGAACTTTGTATATCTAGCAACCAAATTGTGAAAGTTTGCTTCAAAAAAGTTGGTATGTGAGTAACTAAGATTTTTTTTTTTTTTGGCTAGATTAAACAGACAGTAAAGTGTTTGATTGTACGCCTTATTTCATTTCTGTGAATAAGAAAACAACAGAAACAAGAAAAAGGATACACTGCTCCCTTCATGACAGGTTCAACCATCTGCACATAATTCAGAAAACGTTAGTGTTTTCCTTCAATGTGAAAACTAAGTTAGCAATTTCATGTCTTGAAGCTGACCACGAATGAGCTGTAAACCACAAAGACTATTCCAGCAGTACATATCACGTAACTAAATGCAGGATGTTGTGGTCTTAGATCCACAACAGGATAACTACCGTGCAGAAGATAGCTAGACGGCGTGGCTGCAAGGGATTTGGTAGACATAGGTTGAGAAGAGAGAATAACCAGGGAGAGATTATATTGATTGTTCTTGTTTGTCTCCAACGTGGATACATGTTATCCTTATATTATGGATGGATGTTAAGGCCCTTGACCTCTACTAATACGACCAGACCTAGACCTTACTTATAGAATCAGACTCTTTCCTAATCCTATACTTTCCTAATGGACTCTTACAATACTTCCCTTTCATGGACTCCTGCCATGATACAGTGGACCCATGTCCACAATCCAGGATTTCTCAGGTAATGAGCTTCATGTACCATACAATCTGAAAGAACTAATGAGTTTATACTAAATACAAAGTCATTGGAGGCCTTCCGAACATGCAAGGATAATCACAACACTTTGTTACTGATTCCTACATAGCTTAAAAATAGTAGTAAGACAGCCTGGCAATATTGGTAGACTTACTGAAATTAAATGCCAATATCAGATAACTCATTTACTTGAAACGGAACACGATGAACAAACAGTTATGCTCTATCAACTGCAACATTGCATTCGTCATTCCACCAAAATCTTTGTATCAGCTACAATAAGATAGTTTGCAAACTGCAACAGTGTCGACAGACAATAGAACACACCTGGGATAGCAAGCGGGCAACCCCCAAAAGCCTGTTATAGTGGCTATGGTTTGCACCAGGCTTCTTCTTACCCTGCCTATAAAAGAGGACATTAAGCGAGAACCTGACTAGATGAAAAAAATAAACAATAGCATCATCGAAAAAATAAAACCAAATGAAATAATCTGAACTGCCAAGCAGTTACGCAACTGCACATACAAATGAAAACTTCTAGCTACGGAGCAGCACACCAAGCTTACGATCATTAACGGACTCATTTTTCTTTGCTATACCTCCTATGATGAATACAGAAACCACAAAAATTTATCATCACAAGACCACATGTTCTCAAGATTACTTCTGCCACGGTGTATCAGAGATTGTTTTACAGGGGGAGTGCAGTAGTGTTGAGGATGCGAACCTGCTCGGAACAAGAATGGTGTTGGCCGGCTTGCGGCAGGCGATGACCGGGAACGCGGCGCTAATGACCTCCGCGATATTGGACCCGAGCAGCAGCTTCAGGTCCCTCCTCACCTGCGCGCACAACCACACACTCGTCAGCGCAGTGCTACGCGGCGGTGGAGGGGGACGAGCAGGTCTTGGTAGTAGCCTGACCTTGATGAGGTACTGGAAGTAGGCGGCGCCGCGGTGCTGGTTACGGTGCTTGTACACGAGACGCTCGAGCACGCCGGCCTCCGCCTGCAGGTGCCGCAGCGCCGCCCGCAGCCGCTGCTCCTCACCCTCCTCCGCCGAACCCTCCTGACGCTGCGCCGTGGCGGCCGCTCCCGGCTTGGTAGAGGACATGGCTAGGCCGTGGATGGGTGCGGCGGAGAGTTGGAGGATTTGGTTGGAGCGCCTGCTGGGCCGCCGGAGAGCGACGGGGAGGAACGGACTGACGCTGGCGCGGCGGCACCGGGACGCCGGGGTGGGCGCGGGGATCCCTTCTTTGCGCGCTCGGCTAGGGTTAGGGAACCGGGGACGGGGAGGCAGGCGGCCAGGCGGGTAAGGACGGACTCGACTGGGGGAGGGAGCGCAGGGGCGGGACGGCGAGCGGCGCGGCCGTGGCGGCGTCTCTGTCGAACCAGTCAGTGCGCGAACTGAACTGAACCCTGGATCGGTAGTCCAGAGGCAAAGTTGGGCCTTTTCTTAAGCTATGGAATATGGCCCATCTCACGATCCCAGGGTGGGCCACGGCTAACCTTGTGCACCCTCGCCGCCCATGAACTCCATGAGCATCCTAAAAAAAACCTCCATTTGCGTCAGGGCTGACTGCTACGGATGCTTCTTCTGGAGCTTTGTTCCAGTGACAGCACACAGATCTCACCGTGTATCAGAAACTCACTATCTGACATCTCAGTACAGTCAAGCAGCAAAGGCGTGCGGCCAGATTGAGGAAAACGCAGTTCAAAGTTCATCGGATTAAACAGAAACGAAATGAAGGCAGAGGAGGAGCACCAAGTTGTCCGCATATCCACTGATTCCACACCTCATATTGATACCACTTCTAAAAATTTAAATTTTGAAATTGCCAAAATTTCCCTAAAAAAATTGTGGTTGTTCGCAAGTTGCACGTTTATTATTCCTAAAATTTGCAGAACCAAATTCAACATATAGGCATAGAAATAAAAATGATGAATCCAACATGAATAGTGTCACAAAAAACCAAAATGACACTATTTACGTAGCAATTTGTCTTTTTATTTCTCTAGGTGGATATCGAATTTGGTTCTGAAAATTTTAGGAAATGTAAACACACTTCTTGTGAACACCCGTCATTTGTTTCGGAATTTTTTGACACTAGTAAATTTGAATTTTCAAGAATGCATGGTAGCATGGTACCATTTAAGCTCTAGTATCACTAGATATTTTCCTGGAGCACCAACTGGTGAGGAAGCTGACTCTAAAGCAAACATATGGGGAAGCTGCAGAGATGTGTGGGTGGGGGCGGCAAGGGCACTCAGCCGGTCGTCATCTATCTAATCTATAGATCCCACACTAATTTGCATTTATAATTTAAATTCCAATAATTGTATACCCGAAACCTTTTGGGTGGACAAGACCGAGGTGGAGCTCGAGGTTGTAAATGGACCTACATCCGAAGAAGGCAAACTGCCGTGGCCGGAGGCAGGGGCATGACCGCCCTTCGATTTCACCTCGAGGCGCTTGGCCTCGGATGAAGGCGGCGACGACGAGATGCACAGCGTGGCTGCGACTGTTTCCTTGTGCCGCGGGAACTCGTCCTATGCCGGAAAGGGACGGAAAACATTTGAGGGCGACAGCAAGTTGTCCAGCGGCACCTTGATGGCGGGAAGCGGTGAAAGTGCATGAGCCCTCATGTGTGATTTTGGTAATTAATGACAATCTCTTTGGACTAATGGTTGCATTGAGCTATCCTTGTAGGGCTTGTCCATTGACAATCCTTGAACACCATGTGTTGGTATCAAGATTGAAAGAAGAAGATAAAGTGATGACCAAAGTAATATTCAAGGTGTGATCCACACAAATGGTCATCTAGAGTTGAGCTTATTGCAAGTGTGGCTTGAAAAAGAAGATTGAGTGAACATTCATGTTTATCTCCAAGCCATCAAATATATTAAGAGAAGAAGATGAAGTGCAAGTTCAAGAGAAGCATATCGAAGAAATCATATGCTTGAAACTTGTCACCCATTTAGAGATATTGGTCAAGTGAAGATGTGCCTTATAGAGATTCTCCCATCTTGGTGTATGGGGGAGCGATATGTGAGTCTTCACCAAGCGAAGCGCAATCAAGAAAGGTGATCCACTTGAAGAGATCAAGATCGTCATCATCTAGCTCAAGTGGAATGCGCAAGGCAAAGGTATTATCTTTATAGGGTTTCTATTTTACCGGTCTCATGGTGTTAGTGGGAGACCGGGTTATAGGATAGACAGCGTACTATCAAGAGGAGCTCTCAAGTGAGTAAGTTGATCGCACCTTTGTGGAGAGCTCAAACATTTGCATTCTTGGCATATCATCTTTCTTGGTTCTTATTTGGCTTTTATCCATGTGTGAATTTAGAGCTTGTGTTCATCTACATACCAAGCTCTAGTTCATCAAAAACGGATTTCATATGAATATCTTGTTGTGTTTTTTATACTGGAGGATTTACCGGCTATTCCTTTTTAGAGAGGCTTACCATTCTACATTTGGTTTTATCTTCCCTTGTTGGACTATGATGTTTCTCTGCAAGATCTTGAAGAGCTCTTCGTTGCGATTCCAACGAGACCAAGATCATCGAAATCGGAGTCCGGATAAAAAAGTTATTGTAGTTTTCGTTTTGTTGTTTCTTTTAGTTTTCTGAAAACCGGATATTCCGGTCCTTTTAGGAATATCCGGTTGGAAATATCCGGTGAAAGGACAAGGATGTCGCCTAGAGGGGGGTGAATAGGCGATTAAAACTTTTCCTGTTTAGGCTTGATAAATGCGGAATAAAACTAGGTGTTTAAATTAACAAGCCAACAATCTAAATATACTAGGCTCACCTATGTGCACCAACAACTTATGCTAAGCAAGACAAGCAACAAAATGATAGCAAAGAATATTTCAAGCACAAAGGCTATCACGATATAAAGTGCATAAGTAAAGAGCTCGGGTATAGAAATAACCGAGGCACACGGAGACGATGATGTATTCCCGAGTTCCTTCTTTTTAGGGGAGTATGTCCCGTTGGAGAGGTGTGAGGCAACACAAAGGTCGATCTCAACGCCATAAAGGCTCATCCTATTCTCCGATGAACCACACCACAAAAGATTGGTTCACCTTCCACTATCGGAATCCTTCAAGGCGGAATCCAAAGCCTTTACAACAACAATCCGAGGCACAACCCACAACTGGATTAATTGGGGGCTCCCGAACGGCTACAAGTGACCACAAAGGTCTCAACCACCACAAAAGCGTCTAGTGTCCAATGACCCAAGAGTAACAAGCTCACAAACTTTCAACTTCCATGAATCCTCGTGGAGAGCACAAACCGATGCACAAAGCAATGGCAAGAGCACAAGTGCTCAAATCCTTCACTCACAAATCCCACCAAAAGCAACTAATGCTTATGGGGGGAAGAAGAGAGAAAGAACAAAGTAGGAGAAACACCAAGAACTTCAAGATCAAGATCTACTAGGTTCCCCTCACTTAGAGGGGGAATGGATTGGTGGAATTGTAGATCTAAATCTCCTCATTCAAATCCCTCAAAGATATGCATGAATCATGGGAGGAAATGGGAGAGGGGCAAGCTTTCCAATGTCAACAATGGAGGTGAGAGAGGGAGAAATTTTGTGCTTGGAAGAGCTGACTCTTTGGGGGAAGAAGGGGGGCCTTTTATAGGTCCCCAAAAAAGAGCCGTTGCAGGAAAACTTACACCGGAGACTCCGGTCCAGGAGGGCCGGAGTCTCCGTCCGGACGGAGACTCCGGCCCGGGAGGGGCGGAGACTCCGGCCAGACTAGAGACTCCGGGGTCACTCCGGACCAACTCCGGACCGAAGTCAGAGAGTGTCGTCCATGGAGGCACGAGTGCCAAACCGGCAGGCCGGAGACTCCGGTGTGCACACACCGGAGACTCCTGTCTAGGGGCACCGAAAACTCCGGCCTGGATTTCCTGCAGCCACTCAGAACACCTGAAATGCAATAACTTTCTCGTTTGAACTCCAAATCAGGTGAAACCAATTTTGTTGGAAATGTAACGACAATAACTTTCTCGTTTGAAATATCAAGAACCATAAATAGAGTTAAGTTGCCACACATTGGAAGGTGTGGAACTTTCCTCAAGGATAAACCGATAATATTTCCAACAAGAAAACGCAACAAGTTTTTCATCCGGACTCCGTTTTCTATGATCTTGGGCTTGCTCCGAAGATAATCACAAGCACTACAAGATCATGCATATACACATCATAGTCCATCATGTGAGGAGGATAACACAAGAGGAGATTTTGACCTCTCTAGAAGAGACGAACCGGTAAAACCTCCAACATCAAAAACACCACAAGATATTCAAATAAAATTCGTTTTTGATGAACTAGAGCTTGGTATGGAGATGAACACAAGCTCTAAATTTTCACATGGATAAAAGCCAAATAAGAACCAAGAAAGATGATATGCCAAATATGCAAAGGTTTGAGCTCTCCACAAAGATGCGATCAAGTTACTCACTTGAGAGCTCCTCTTGATAGTACGCCGTCTATCCTATAACCCGGTCTCCCACTAACACCATGAGACCGGTAAAATATAAACCATATCAAGATCATACCTTTGCCTTGCGCATTCCACTTGAGCTAGATGATGACGATCTTGACTCCCTCAAGTTGGAACACCTTTCTTGATTGTGCTTGCTAGCACATGCTTGATGAAGACTTCTCCAAATACTCCCCCATACACCATGATGGGAGAGCCTCGCTAAGCTCAGTTTCACAAAGATGATGTCTTGAATCCTTCAAGACATACTTGCAATATGCTCAACTCTACACATGACCATTCTCCATATAAACCCTTGAATAGAGCATTGAACATCATGTAATCTTCTAGAGTCCAACACATGAACTTCAATCTTTTCCCATGGACAAGATCTATAAGGATAACTCAATGCAAACATTAGTCCAGAAGGTTTCGCGTTCTGGTCAACTTCTGAACCGGATTTTCTGGTCCTAAATTGACCCGGAATATCCGGTTTTTCCTGCTGTAACGGTTATATTTTGGGAGGGGCTATAAATACCCCTCCCCTTGTTCTACCTCAAGTTAAGCACATTTTTTCCCTCTCTCTCCTCCATTGTTGACCTTGGAAAAGCTTGCCCCCTCTCAACCCCTCCCATGATTCTTGTATATCTTTGAGGGAAAAGTGAGAGGAGATTTTAGATCTACAATTCCACCAATCAATCTCTCCTCTAAGTGAGGGGAACCTAGTAGATCTTGATCTTGGAGTTCTTGGTGTTTCTCCTCCTTTGTTCTTCCTCTCTTCTCCCCCCATAAGCATTAGTTGCTTTTGGTGGGATTTGGGAGTGAAAGATTTGACCACTTGTGCTCTTGCCATTGCATTGTGCATCGGTTTGTGCTCTCCACGAGGATTCGTGGAAGTTGAAAGTTTGTGAGCTTGTTACTCTTGGTTCTTTGGACCCTAGACGCCTTTGTGGTGGTTGAGACCTCTTGTGGTCACTTGTACCTGTTCGGGACCCCCAATTCAGTTGTGGGTGTGCGTGCCCCGGATCGTTGTTGTAAAGGCTCCGGATTCCGCCTTGAAGGATTCCGATAGTGGAAGGTGAACCAAACCTTTGTGGTGCGGTTCATCGGAGAAGAAGGTAAATCCTTTGTGGCTGTTGAACCATTGTGTTGGTTCACACCTCTCCAACGAGACGTACTCCCCTAAAAAGGAGGAACTCGAGAATACATCATCGTCTCCACGTGCCTCGGTTATTTCTATACCCGAGCTCTTTACTTATGCACTTTACATTGTGATAGCCTTTGTGCTTGAAGTATTGTTTGCTATCACCTTGTTGCTTATCTTGCTTAGCATAAGTTGTTGGTGCACATAGGTGAGCCTAGTATATTTAGGTTGTTGGCTTGTTAATTTAAATACCTAGTTTTATTCCGCAATTATCAAGCCTAAACCGGAAAAGTTTTAATCGCCTATTCACCCCCCTCTAGGCGACATCCTTGTCCTTTCAATTGGTATCAGAGCCTGGGCTCTCTTTTTGGGCTTTACCGCCTAGAGAGTAAAGATGTCGCTTAGAGAATTAGTGCACGATCCCACTCTTATATTCGATGGCACAAATTATGATGTTTGGAAAATTCGCATGCTTAATCTTTTTAGGGCCATGGGTCCAAATTATATCAAGAGTATTGTAGATATGGGTTTTTCTCCTCCAATGGATTCCCAAGAATTATCTATAGAGGATGAGGAAAACTCTTATCTCGATACTCTAGTATCTAATGGTCTTATATGTGTTTTGAGCGATGTAGTTCTTGCATCAATCATGCCTTTTCGGAACGCTCATGAGCTATGGACCAAGCTTCAAGATAAATATGAAGTGTCCAATATTATTGAGGATGATTGTTCTCTCTCCACCTCCAGCCATGACGAGTTCACAACTTCTTCCACTTCACCAACATGTGATTTGTCACAAGGTAATGATATGGTGAGTGGTGATAGAAATTGTTTTGTTGATGGTGAATATTCTATTGAATATACTTCATCTCTATCTCATTGCAATGATCTATCTTTGGACTTAAACACTTCTAGCACTCCAAATGTTTTACATGCTAGTATTGCTAGTCCTTGCATATCATGTAATAGTTGCTCACCTAAATCTCATGATGATAAGCTTCCTATTGCCATGAAAATAATTATTCCATATCATCTAGTATTTGTGTGGCTAACAATGTAGAGGAATCCCAACATTTGTTGGAACAAGACATGGGCCTCAATGGTGCTTCAAGTAATTCTTCATCATCAACGTCCATTACCCACTTTTGCCTTATGGCTAGAGATTCAAAGGTATCTCCACCTTTGGAACCCTCTACATCTTGTGATGATGTGGATGAGGATTCTTATGGAGAACATATGGATATTGAATCCTTAACAAAGAAGGGTGAGATGGTATTTGGTGCTCTTACCAAAGGTAGCAAAGCTATCCCTCCTCTATGTGAAATCATTGCTTATGCTATTAAGAGTAGGGAAATCATTGATGATTTGGATACTCAATTTGATGAGAAATGTAAAATTGAGAGAGAGGATGCTATGGAAAAAGCATCCTTAGAGAATGCTCTTGAGGAAGAGCAAGAGCTTAGGGCTTCTCTTGAAGAGAGACTTGTGTCCCTTGATGAGTCTAATGATCTTATTATTGCTAAAATCATTAAGGAAAGAGATCAAGACCCAAGTCATCAATTACCAAAATGGGGGAGATTGAAAGTGCATGAGCCCTCATGTGTGGTTTTGGTAATTAATGACAATCTCGATGGACTAATGATTGCATTGAGCTATCCTTGTAGAGCTTGTCCATTGGCAATGCTTGAACACCATGTGTTGGTATCAAGATTGAAAGAAGAAGATAAAGTGATGACCAAATTAATATTCAAGGTGTGATCCACACAAATGGTCATCTAGAGTTGAGCTTATTGCAAGTGTGGCTTGGAAAAGAAGATTGAGTGAACATTCATGTTTATCTCCAAGCCATCATATAGATTAAGAGAAGAAGATGAAGTGCAAGTTCAAGAGAAGCATATCGAAGAAATCCTATGCTTGAATCTTGTCACCCATTTAGAGATATTGGTCAAATGAAGATGTGCCTTATAGAGACTCTCCCATCTTGGTGTATGGGGGAGCGATATGTGAGTCTTCACCAAGCGAAGCACAATCAAGAAAGGTGGTCCACTTGAAGAGATCAAGATCGTCATCATCTAGCTCAAGTGGAATGCGCAAGGCAAAGGTATGATCTTGATAGGGTTTCTATTTTACCGGTCTCATGGTGTTAGTGGGAGACCGGGTTATAGGATAGACGGCGTACTATCAAGAGGGGCTCTCAAGTGGGTAACTTGATCGCACCTTTGTGGAGAGCTCAAACCTTTGCATTCTTGTCATATCATCTTTCTTGGTTCTTATTTGGCTTTTATCCATTTGTGAATTTAGAGTTTGTGTTCATCTTCGTACCAAGCTCTAGTTCATCAAAAACGGATTTCATATGAATATCTTGTTGCGTTTTTTATATTGGAGGATTTACCGATTGTTCCTTTTTAGAGAGGTTTATCATTTACATTTGGTTTTATCCTCCCTTGTTGGACTATGATGTTTCTCTGCATGATCTTGAAGAGCTCTTCGTTGCGATTCCAACGAGCGCAAGATCATCGAAATCGGAGTCCGGATGAAAAAGTTATTACAATTTTCGTTTTGTTGTTTATGTCAGTTTTCTGAAAACCGGATATTCCGGTCCTTTTAGGAATATCCGGCTCCCTCCAGAAGGTTTCGCGTTCTGGTCAACTTCTGAACCGGATTTTCTGGTTCTAAATTGACCCGGAATATCCGTTTTTCCTGCTGTAGCGGTTATATTTTGGGAGGGGCTATAAATACCCCTCCCCTTCTTCTACCTCAAGTTAAGCACGTTTTTCCCCTCTCTCTCCTCCATTGTTGACATTGGAAAAACTTGCCCCCTCTCAATCCCTCCCATGATTCTTGCATATCTTTGAGGGAAAAGTGAGAGGAGATCTAGATCTGCAATTCCACCAATCAATCTCTCCTCTAAGTAAGGGGAACCTAGTAGATCTTGATCTTGGAGTTCTTGGTGTTTCTCCTCCTTTGTTCTTCCTCTCTTCTCCCCCCATAAGTATTAGTTGTTTTTTGTGGGATTTGGGAGTGAAGGATTTGAGCACTTGTGCTCTTGCCATTGCATTGTGCATCGGTTTGTGCTCTCCACGAGGATTCGTGGAAGTTGAAAGTTTGTGAGCTTGTTACTCTTGGGTCTTTGGATCCTAGACGCCTTTGTGGTGGTTGAGACCTCTTGTGGTTACTTGTAGCTGTTCGAGAGCCCCCAATTCAGTTGTGGGTGTGTGTGCCCCGGATCGTTGTTGTAAAGACTCCGGATTCTGTCTTGAAGGATTCCGATAGTGGAAGGTGAACAAAACCTTTGTGGTGCGGTTCATCGGAGAAGAAGGTGAATCCTTTGTGGCTGTTGAACCATTGTGTTGGTTCACACCTCTCCAACGAGACGTACTCCCCTAAAAAGGAGGAATTCGGGAATACATCATCGTCTCCGCGTGTCTCGGTTATTTCTATACCCGAGCTCTTTACTTATGGACTTTACATTGTGATAGCCTTTGTGCTTGAAGTATTGTTTGATATCACCTTGTTGCTTGTCTTGCTTAGCATAAGTTGTTGGTGCACATAGGTGAGCATAATATATTTAGGTTGTTGGCTTGTTAATTTAAACACCTAGTTTTATTCCACAATTATCAAGACTAAACCGAAAAAGTTTTAATCGCCTATTCACCCCTCTCTAGGCGACATCCTTATCCTTTCAAGCGGCTCAAAAGACGGTGCGGTTGGCGGCAGGTTTTTGGGAGAGAGGAATCAGAGCGAAAAGAAGAAAGAGGTGGCAGAATGGCCGATGTGACTGGTGGATGAGCCAAGGGCAGACTCAAGACGAACGGAAAAAAAAGGTTTGTCTCAAAGTGAGCCCAAACAAGGGGCTGATTTGGGACCAAACGGACAGTCCGTGTTATAGACGAACAAGCAATATTCATCAAAGAAGAAGGAGATCAACAGTGATCGCAAGATTTTGAACTCTCCAAGGAGAAGGTATTAAACAACTATACCAAGTAAGACACGACAGGAACTGGATTTGTCATCATATCAGCAGGATTATCACGAGACTAGTCTTGCATACTATCTTCAGCGACAACATCGTGAAAATAATGGTATTTGACACCAATGTGCTTTGTTCTCTTATGAAACATCTAATAATTGGTAAGGTATATGGCACTTTGATAGTCACAAAAATAGAGTAAATGCTCAAAATTATCTCCACAAAGCTCAACATATAAATCTTTTAACCAAATTGATTCTGCAATAGCCATGCATTTTGCTTCAATAGTACAGTGCGCAACAACTGACTACAATGCTGACTTCCAACTCACAGTATATCCATCAATAGTGGACCCATAACATGTGAGGTACATCATCTTAACCAAATCAGCAGCAAAACCTGAATTCGCTCTGCTCCGGCCCAAGCATACCAGCGATGGGTCTCTGCTCCGCTCGACAAAAGTTAGCATTTTATCTGCATAGTCTTCATATGTATTTTGATCACAACACAATAAAAAACCGTGGACAAAGTGTCTATTTGTGGACACCGTTGGGGCATGATTTTTATCTGTCGGCCCAAACAGAGATAGGGACAGTTCGGGCCTGTTGGAGTTGCCCTATATGCGAGCATCCTCCTCTCACTGAAGCTGAATGGTGATGCCTAATGTAAAGACGGTGTGTAAAGCACGTGCAGCAATATACCTTGCTCACTCGATCACTCACGTACAGTCGTCAAGTGCCGCTTCAAAAGTCGGCGGTCACATGCTTCCTGGAGGGGAATCGCACGTGAGAAAGGCTTCACCGCCCACTACTTGCGTCGACCAACCACCACGGCCTTTGGCACTTTTACAGTGAGCAGCGAGAGAATGCGATCCATCGATCGGTACTTAAAACAGAAAGGCTTCTTCTTTCCCGTCCCTCTCAAGTCTCAAACATGCATATCTTGGTGCCGAAGCTCTTGTCGATCGATCCACTGAGTCAGAGACTTCTGTAAAAATGCTGACCTGGACATCCACCGCGCATGATGCATGCTTATGTGGGCTGATCGACAACGTGTGTGGTTTGTGTGAGCCGGCCAGAATGTTCCGTTTCTTCGCCGCTGCATGTAGCTATCTGCCAGTTATAGCTCGCATGGATCCATGAGCATGAGACAATGATCCACCCGACCCCTTCATCATCATCTGGCTGCTTGCTTGCCGCACGCAGGCCGTCGCCGTCGCCGTCACCCATGCTGTCGTTGTCCGCCAGGACAAACGGTCGACGATGGCAAAAAGAGATAAGCTCGCCGACTCCGGCCTGCTCGACCCGTCGACGTGAACAGTCCGTTATATGGTGAGGTAGCTTAGGGTATCTCTAGCCGTCGGCGCTATTTTTGGCCGCCTGGGGGGCAACGGCGCTATTATGCGTCCTGGGGGCGGCGTTTTCCCAGCCGTGCCGAAACCCAGGATCAAGTCCATAAATTTTAAAAATAGAATTTCATACTATATAGGCAAATTTCAGGCGAATTTCATACTATATGGGCGAAATTCGCATAGTTCAGACGATTACAATATATAAAGATTTTAAAAAAACTTAATTAAACTAAACACGGCGCTCTACATGCCGAACTGGCTGTAGAACACCGTGTAGTCGCCGCCGTCGTCGGAGCCGCTCAGCGGGGCACGGGAGGATGGGCTTGCGCCGTCGCCGCCGCCGTGCCACCTGCTCGGCCCTGGCATAGTCGCGTCCTCGTCGTCGCTGCCATCGAGGATGACGACGCCGGTGCGCTGGTACACGTCGTACCGCGCCTGCTCACTGACAGCGAGCTGCCATGCACTCCTCCTAGTCAAGTTCGATGCTCGCGGCCGCCGGTATGGCGACGTCGACGGTAGCACATGGGAGGGGAGGGAGGCGCGTCTGACGCGGTACCACGAGAAGCGCAAAAACGGGCGACGCTGGGGTTGCTGCGTTCGGCGCGGGTAAGCAAACTGGAGGGCTGATGTGGCCATCAGCGCATAGGCGATACAGACTGGATTGTGCCACCTAGACTAGCTAATTATTGCCACTTGGCGGTAAAATTAGTCAATCGTATGCCACCTAAGCAAAATACGTATGCCAAATTATATCAGTGACCGTAGTGAGCCACTTATACAAGTTTGGTGACTGTATTTTGGGTATTTTGAAATCTAGCGACCAAAGTGAGATATCAAGTCAAATTCACTGACCTTTGATGAATTTTACTATTATATGGAACATAGTACACACTAATAGTAGTATAGTGTGTGATGGTGAAGTTAGCTTACCGGAGTCCCAACCAGCGAGATCTCATCTGAGCAAGTACGATGTGGGCAGAAGCGTGCATGTACGGATGAAAACGGTGCGGAAACTTTCCGACTTTTCCGCAGAAAACGGAAATAGAACGAAAATACGGAAGCGGAAACGGAATTTTGCAAAACAATGGAAACGGAAACTTTTATGCGGAAACGGAAACGGAACAGCGTATTCCGGCGAAACGACCACGGAAATGGAAATTCCGTTTTCGGTAATACGGAACTTTCCATTTTTTTTGGGTACACGGTGCTATCTGAATATAGCAAGCTTAACAATTTTATTGGCAACACTGAGGCACAATCCAACATTTGAACAAAAAAGAAAAGTATATGAAGTGACCATGTTTAGCCCCTACGTACTTGCATATCATCTCCCTCTCGAGACATTCCCGGTTCGACATTTCAGTGTTGCACTAGGGTTAGGGATGAGAGTAGGTATTTTTGGCCAAAGTTGATAACTTATAAATACTATATTATACTTTAGTTTATTTTATCTTATAAACTTGATAATTTTGTTGATTTGATTGAGTTTTCCTGCATTATTCAAGGAGTCGCTTGGTTCCGGCAAGCATCTGCTTTCTGTTCCGTGTCCGCACCGTATTCGGTATGTATCAGTTTCCGATAATATTTGTTTCTGCATTTGTTTCCAGGATTTCTGTATTTGTTTCCGCTTCCGCAAAAAAATATGAAAACAAATGTGGCACCACTCAGTTCCGTCCGTATCCGCTCCGTTTTCATCCCTACGTGCAGGCATGTTGCGTCCAATTGCACGAGAGAATACGGCTTTAACATATCGAGTTCCAGTGGCAACGCAACGATGTGTCTTCGGTTTTCAAATTTTCATTACTGGTGGATCAGTTTCCGTTTCTGAATTCTGAAGAACAGAAGAGGAGATTGAGAACAGGTTGGTCATTCGTTTGGCCTAACGATATACCGTTTCGGCAGATCCGCCGAGTCAACATCAGCCGAACGTATAGGTGGTCTGCAGCTCAACGTACTCGTGCCCATTGCCATCGGTCTATCCTCGCCGGCCGTGACGTCAAACCGCCGCCGCGGTTAGAATTTTCCGATGCGCTGTAGAACAGAGGAAAATGGCAGGGGCATAGTTCAATGATGGCATCGACAGTCCAAGGCACTGTGGATGCACGGACCGGACCAGCTCGCGTTCGTCGTACCGGAATCTAATTAACAACAGAGGGTTCCATCCGGCATGTTCGCGTTTCGATTTAGAGGAACAATCAATGATGTGTTTGTATTGGACTTGTAAATTCCACGGGCGAGAAAGAAGAGGAACACCGGAATTTTATCTACACACGTACAGAATGCTACAGCTTAATCCGAACAGAGCAGTTGAATTCGGTGGGAGAATGGAACCGAATCGAATGGAATGGAATGGAGTGTGGCGTGTGCTTAATCCGAACAGAGCAGTTGAATTTTATCTACGCACGGTGGGAGAATGGAACTTCAAGGTCAGAAGAGGTTGAGGACGTCGCGATGGCGGCGTTGCAGAGCGGGCAGCGGCCGCGTCCGGCGCGCACTTCCCGTGCGCAGGCGCGGCAGAAGGTGTGGCCGCAGGGGACGAAGGCGGCGCCCTTGCCGCGGGACATGCACACGCAGCACCGCCCGCCCACACCCGCGCTCCCCTTCCTGCCCTCCTCGCCCTCCGCCTCCACCGCCGCGTGCTCCTCCACGCGCGTCCACGCCCCGCACCCGCTCGCCGTCGCCGTCGCCCACTGCCGCTCCGCCTGCTCCAGCAGCGCCATCAGCGACACCCTCCTCTCCTCCCCCTGCGCGGGCGCCGCCGTCGCGGACGCGCCGTGGCGAGTAGCGCTGGTGGCAGCCGGAGGGGCGTCGTCGTCGTCGTTGGCGCCGCGGATGACGTCGAGGAGCGTGCGGCGCCTCCCCGGCGCGGCGAGCTGCGCGTCGTCGTCGTCGTGGCGGAGCTTGAGGAGGTCGCGGAGGTTGGAGGACGCGGCGAGCTGCTCCGCGAGCGTGACGCCGGCGCGACGCGGCGGCGGCAGCGCCCTCTGGGCACCCTCCATTCCCCTGCGCGCGCGAGAGCTCGGGCGGGCGGAACACTCAGATACACACCGGGTGCCGTAACAAAGAGCAAAAGCGGCTAAATACTTGTCTATACTGGACTAGTAGTATCCAGGTACTCTGTTCTGGTTGGATTGGAGTGGAGAGGCTTGGACTCGGCTCGGGTCCGGCGGCTTGCCGTCCGCCCAAGAGAGATGCTTTCGTGCCGGCGACGTCCGTCCGATGCGCTTGGAGCCTTGGGATCGTGTGCCTCCACATGGCAACCGAGCCAGGTCGCCGGATCGTATGGTTGGCACGGCGCGGCGACCGGCGCCCGGCGGGCAGCATTTGTCAAACGCACACCTGACGACCTCCCTCATCATGTGGGTTCTGAAACTGCAACGGCTACCTATGACTTTTGCTTTGCTTTCCCCAATTTCCACGGCGTAGATCGACCACAAGCTCGTCGCAGTCAATATCTCTGGCTTGCAGTTGTGGCATTGCGTTGCCGTCAAATTTTCAGCAGGACATGTGCTGCATTCTCCCGTGGATTTTACGGATCTGTGTTGGCGGTAACCTACTGACGTGCTTGATCAGTGCGCGCGGCAGGCTTACGCATGCCAGCGGGAGATATCCCCCGTTATCTTCACGTAACCTGCGGGAAATCGCGTCTTGCTTGGCCATGTTGCTTGATGCGAACTGTAATTGGTGCAGCAATGCGTCAGCCAGCGACAAATGTGTAGAACTAGGTTTCTGTTACTTCTGAGTCCGCACATAATCTCAGTGTCTAAATGGGAGTACCCTTGCGTTACACTAGCTTTCTCGGTGTAGGGGTAGAACTTTTTATTATTAGAAAAAAAATTAGCTCTTCTTAAATCTTGCAATTCAAGTACTCCTACTTACCTTCTCTCGGTTATTCGATTCCCAGCTTGGGATATTCGAGCCATTAATTCGCAGATGTCATAGTTCTTTTGGGGGGGAATGTCGACGACAATCACAGATATCATTTGACAAGGTGGGGGCTTGTGTCCCGGAAAAAATATTTTGGAGGGCCGGGAATTCACAGTTTGCATGATTTTAATCTATGTCTTATGGCATAATGGATAAAAAGATATCTAACTGCTCATAAAAAAACTTTGGAAAAAGATTATTGATTTCAAGTGTAACACTTCTACTCCAACTATTTTTTAGTCATCTGATTCTCAAAAGTCTCCCTTCTGAAAATGTTTCATATGGGGATGATGAAGCTGTTCGATTTGGCTATTTCTGGGAGGTTGGGGATCGGAAACAAATCTCCTTTTGGCCTTATCACTGGCATGGGCCTTGCTTCGTAGCAAATGCTTTCTCATAACTTTTCGAGATAGTCGATGAGAAATTTATTACTATTGCTCAAGTGTGAGATGGTTTAACCTCAAACTCACATTTAATCGTTGTGTTGATCAATACATCATGAACAGGTGGCATGAGATTTTTTATATTGCTAAAACCATGTCTTTACAAAATTCTCCTCATACTCCTATTTGGAAATACACTAAGTCATGGTTCTACACCTCCGCACCCTTTTATGATATAGTTAATTTTGGGGTATCTCTCCTTTACATTCACATCACATATGGGGAATTTCAGTCCCAGCTCGAATACATGTGTTTCTGTGGCTGCTGATAGATAATAGACTCCTGGCACGTGATAATCTTCAGAACCATCGCCATGTTCAAGACAAAACTTGTGTATTCTGTTCTGAGCCAGAGACCGCTCTACACTTGTTTTTTGAATGTGTGGTTGCCCTGCCCGCACCTGCTTGGTTGAAAATATCTGACATTACTCATAAACCTATTGGTACTAACCTTGAATCAATGTGTTCTTTGTGGAGCTAGAAAGGAATGAAAATCCTAATGTTTTTAATGTTTTATCTCTGCTACCGTTGTGGGCCTTATGGAACTTTTGAAACTCTTTGCGCTTTCAGGGATTGCGCTGGTGGAGGATGAATGCTATCGGGACAGAGGGATAAGGATCATGCAGCATACGCGTGAGAACTATTACGGATTGCTTGGACCCTAAAGTCCTAACCCTGTCGCTGACTGACGATGATTGCCTCCGCAACTTGCAGATGTACACTAACTGGACGGTTTCACCCTGAAAAAGATTGTGAATTAGACTTAGAAAGAATCAGATTTCTGTCTATGGTCGTCCAAGGATGTTGTAGTCAGCTACTTGTTCTTCCTGGTTCTTGAACTCTTCTATGGTCTGGATGCTGCAAAACTGATCCGAGTGCTTTTGCGCTATTTTGTTCTATGAATGGAGCGGGTGATACCCCTATTAAAATTATGTACAATTTTGGCATGAACCATTTTCAATGCAACTACATAGTAAAAATTTCTTTATGTCTAAGTTTGAAGTTTTTTTTTTATAATGACAACTATTGCATATCCCATGCTAGGCCGCAAAATTATGCAAAGGCAAACGGGCGGCACGGCCCGACATGACTTGATGGCCCGTGTTTGGGCTCACACGGCCCAAAGCAAAAATTTAGCCCACCTGTTCCCCATATTTCTCAGATCACAGGGAGGTTTAGCCCAAGAATATGTATACGTACAGAGTTGCCTCAGAAAAAAAAAACGTAAGAGAACCAAGCGGCTTCTTTACGGTTAGCAGCCCAAGTCCCAGCCATGGCCGCCGCGGCGGCGCCCTTACCACGGCTCCCGCCGGCGGCTGCCACACCCAACGACGACGACTCTCTCCACTCCATCCTCGCCTCCCTCTCCACTGCCGCATTTGCCCGCCTCCTCCCATTCCCTCTCCTCGTTTTCTCCCGCCTCCGCCACCGCCTCCCTGCCGCTTCCTCCCACTTCCTCCTCCGCCCCATCGCCTCTCTCCTCCACCTCCACCGCCCCCACCCCTCCCTCGGCGTCCAGCTCCACGGCCTCTCCCTCTCCCTCGGCCTCTCCCGCCACCCCGACCTCATCCCGCGTCTCCTCTCCCTCTACTCCTCCCACCCCTCCCTGCTCCCCCACGCCTCCCGCCTCGCCGCCGACTCCTCCTCCTCCTCCTCGTGCCCACTCGCCTACAACCTCCTCATCTCCGCCTGCCTCCGCCACGGCCTCCCGCGCCAGGCCCTCGCCGCCTACCAAGAAATGGCCAGGCACGCCGTGCTCCCGGACGCCTTCACTTACCCTTCCGTCCTCCGCGCCTGCGCCGAGGCCGGAGACCTTGCGCTGGGGCGGGCGGTGCACCTGCACGGTGCGGGCGGCGGGATGGACGGGCACTTGTTCTTCCAGAACGCTCTGGTCTCCATGTATGCCAAGTGCGGGGACCTGGCTGCGGCACGCGACGTGTTTGATGGAATGGCGCAGAGGGACGGGGTGTCGTGGAACTCGATCATCTCGGGGTATGTGGCGTCCGGGCAATGGGGGCAGGCGGTGGACCTGTTTCAGCAGATGCGGGCAGGTGATGATGCGGCGAAGGTGAATTCGGTGACATGGAACACGATCGCCGGGGTGTACGTTAGGACGCACGACCATAGGGCGGCGGTCGGGCTGATCCGGGAGATGGTGCATGGTGGCGCGGAGGTGGATTTCGTGACGATGGTGATTGGGTTGAACGCTTGCTCGCGGGTTGGCTGGTTGAGGCTGGGGAAGGAGATCCATGGGTTGGCGGTCCGCATGTGCTGTGATGGGGTCGAGAGTGTAGGCAATGCGTTGATCACTATGTATGCCAGGTGCAAGCGTATGGACTCTGCTCGCGTGCTGTTTAAAATGCTAGGTTGCCAAGGTGTGGCAACATGGAATACGATGATAGCCAGCTTCGCGTTGTCGGATGGTGCGGAAGAGGCTTCCAAACTTTTCCGTGAAATGGTATGCAGAGGTGTGCAGCCTAATTATGTTACTGTTGTCACCTATCTCGCTCTCTGTGCCCGTGTTGCAAATCTGCAACATGGGCAGGAGCTTCACACCCACATTGTCAAGCATGGGTTCAAAGGCTATCGCTTGTTGTGGAACTCTCTTATTGACATGTACTCCAAATCAGGAAGGCTCTTGGTAGCACTGAATGTCTTTGATACCATGGATGACCGTGATATGATATCCTACACTTCGATGATAGCAGGATACGGGATGCAAGGGAAAGGAGCACTTGCACTACAGATTTTTTACCAGATGGTTGATAGTGGGATCGAGCCCGATCACATAAGCATGGTTACTGTACTCTCTGCGTGTAGCCACTCTGGGCTTGTGACTGAAGGGGAAGAGCTTTTTGATAAGATGACTAGTTCCTATGGTATAAAACCTCAGATGGAGCATTATTCTTGCATGGTTGATCTATATGCACGTTCTGGACTAATAGAAAAGGCAGAAAGATTACTCAATGAGGGCTCTTTCCCTACAACATCCACGATGTGGGCAGCATTGGTCGGGGCTTGCCACGAGAGAGGCAACATAAAAATTGGTGAAAGGGCAGCTAGGAGGCTGTTGGAGATGAGGACAGAGAATGCTGGCCACTATGTTCTGATTGCTAACATGTATGCAGCTGCAGGTTGCTGGGATGAGCTAGCAACAGTGAGGAAACTGATGCGAGACTTAGGTGTCACAAAAGCACCTGGGTTGGCATGGGCTGATCTTGGCAATGGGTTCACCCCGTTTTTGGTTGGAGATAGATCAAACCCTCTAGCACCAGAGATCTATGAGATTTTGGATGAACTATCAGAGCAAATGAGGAATACCAGTATTTGTAGTGATCTAGGCATAGCAGAGGAACTCATAGATTAAAACCAGCCGTGATAGGATAAAGGTGATATGCTCTTTCATGTAAAATGCAGTTCATGAATGAACTCGATAAGGAGATTTCACAATGAAGCATAGAGGTGGTAACATAAATAAGCAGGCATATATTTATGAATAGCCTCCCGGAGATAGGTGACTCCTGAACAAGATGTGCTTCTAACTGATCCATGCGTGTGCTGCATTGGCCTTCGGAAAGCACTTGCGTATATCCATTGCTGACAAGTCCCATTTTTCTTGGCAAGTGATGCTTTTCAGGTACCCTTTCACACTTCACAGCACACATGATTTTGCATTCATGGCGTTTTTTGGCACCCTTTGGTCAAGACTTAATAGTGAACTGTTTTTAGGCGACGTTATCAGTTCCAAGCTTTTATTCACGAAGAGAAGGCTTTCTAGAGATGGTAACATTTTCTTGCTCTGCGTCACCTTGTGTCTTGTTGTTTTAAGCCTTGATGATACCAGAAGGATGAAGTTTTTTGCAGGACGCATTAGTTTATTGATTAAATTCTTTATTGGTTGTATAAGCCTATAACAGAAATATTTTACGTGGACAAATTATTTGTGTGTGAGCCTGCATTCCCATTAGAAAATTGATATATATATATATATATTTAATTTTTTAAAACAATTGCACGTAGAGTTTTGTAAACATGCTAACTTGCTGTATCAAATTTGTCCCTCATATCTATACTCCTATATAGTGTACCAATTTTGAATCCAACTCAGAGTATCAATCCTAACCATTGGTCTCGCAAATCTAACGGCCCATAGCTGAGGGATTCGCCATGAACAGTAGCCGCAGTTGCTTCCATCGTGTTCTGGAACTATCCAGTCTTTGTTCCCGAGAAAGAAAAAAAGCCCATACATGCCTCATGGGCCCATGGCCGCGGACCTTTTGAGCTGCAGGCTGCAGCAAGTTTCCAAAGTGTAAGGTTTGCTTACATTTTTTTTAAAACAAATCAAATCTCTATCACCATTAAATGGGGATTGCACTTATGTTCGTCCATCCACAGTATTCACTTGTTTTGATCATTTGGCATGATACGCTATGACTTATTTTGCTTTTGCCAAAATCCTCTATAATGTTATGACGTGCAATTGCACGTGTATGCATACTAGTCATGAATAAAAAGACAACCACCCAAATTTTGATATGCAGTTATGCATTAAGTCTGTCAACTTCTTATTTTGTGTTGATATCAGGAACGAATTTGATATACTATTTTGCATGTTTACATAAATTTATTGTACTGTATTTGAATCTGTAAATGCGGACATGGGCTCCCTTGAAACGGAATTCCTTGTAACTAACTGGACATAGAAATTGCACACTGACTGTTAGCTCAAATAGGATCAAGCTTTCACTGGCTGAGACTTACATATCTACCGTTGTGTTCTGCTGGTTAATCAGGAATTTTCGAGAAAACACGAAGACATCGTGTTTCTTTTCATTGAACAGAGAGAGTTAAGAGTACTCCTGGGTCGTTGGGAGGATCACTCGATGACCTTTAGCGCCGGTCCTGGTCCAGAGGGTTGCTTCATCCCTGACTCTCGCCGCAAGCGGAGGGGCAGAATTGCGTTGCTTCAAACACACAAGCATTGCGTTGCTTCCAAATCATCCAGGCCGCCAGCAGCGTCGCAGAGGCAAGTCCTTTGTGTATAGGCCAGGTGGTCGCCTGTTTAGCCTGCAGCCACCAGTCGCAGGTGACCAGCAGGTGGCGCATTGTCTCAGGCTCCTGGCTCCTGCTCGCACCGGATGCAGCAAGGGTGGTGCTGCAGGCCGTGTCGTTGCAATCTGTTGGCGCTCCAGCACCTGTTCTAATCGTCAAGCCAGAGAAAGAACCTCATGCGCGCCGGCTGTGCCCAGCTTTTCCAGATAAGTTTCCAACCGCTGCAACCAGAGGAGCCCTGGAAGGAGGCTGATGTAGCCAGTGCGTGCAGAGTAGGCGCCATCTGAGATCCACTTCCAGCTCAGTTGGTCTGTGTCCTCCGTTAACCAGGAATAAAAGTTCTTTTCCGTTATTTGCAATCTTAATGTGGACTGCATTTAACATGCGCAGTCCAGTTTGTTGCAACATTTTCATGATTACGTATGCTTTTGATATTGCGAGTGATGAGTCTGTATTCTTGGTCTGTATATATGATCATGTAATGCTTGTTCGAGACTTTACTATTCTGGTTATTGTATTCAAACTGACATGAGAAAAATCTGTTTTGGGTGCTGTAAACACTTTCCAATTTTCACGGGTGAAGTTTCTTCTGTAGCTGGTTTTATTGGGTTTCTCTGTGAGCCGAGGACTGCAATCTCGTCGAAGGCTGGGCCTGGTGGCCCAGTTGAGAGTTTCCCAGGGTTTCGCTTCGGCTGTCCGGTTTCGTTTTGCTCAATAAATAAATAAATAAATAAGGTTATCGGTGTCCAGTTTCGTTCCGTCTGGTGGCGGATATTACAGGTCCCTCCCGGCGGCGTCGCAGTCCAAACTGAGACCTCTCTCCTCACAGAGCACGGGAGGCCGGGATCGGCCGGGTCGGGTGCAAACGATCTAGGAGACTCGAGCGTAAAATAGAGGATTCTTTCGTGTCAGCGCATCACCATGTCCGTGGAGCAGGATCCTCGCCACCGTAAGCCAACCACCTCTTCGTCTCTCCCGTTCTAATTCATGTCCAGTCTAGCACACATGTCAGACCACTATTATTACTCCACCTGTCTTATGTTACTGTTTATTATGTTTTTATTTGGGACAAGTCCGTTTCTGCTCCGATTGTTGATTTGTTCATAAACAAATAAACTAATCTGGTAGGAGTGCAAATAAGGATGCGAAAGTGGGATCCCACTTATATTGAACTTGTACATGCCTAGTTCAAAATTTTGAGCTAGGCGTTTGAACTAGGCGTGTACAAAATCAATATAAGTGGGATAGTGGGATCCCGCTTTTGCATCCATAAGTACAAAGGCAGTTTGCAAAGGTATCCATCTCAGTGTGTTTATGTATGAGCTTCACTGTCAAGAACATCTCTGGTCAACTGAATTTTCTCAGTCTTAAAACTGAAGCAAGTTTATATACTCTTTATAATTTCATTGTCGTACTATTCACTTGTACAAGATGGATGAGACGTGGGGCAAGACTGCAATGTTTGCAAGAATATCTATTTGTTTGGTCAACTCAAGTTATTTCCTTCTGAAAATTGGAACAAGTTTCTTTGTAATGTCATTGCTCTTCTTGCACTAAAGCTGTGCTATGTGTCATTCGTGTATCTGTATGTGTGTTGACTTGCTCGATCCTGCTTTGTTCCTTAATTGGCTTCTGTACTAATCATAACCATGACCTGTTGCAGATGCGCCAATCGGTTCATCAGCTAAAGAAAGAAATGCCGACTCACCCTGCAATCAAGACGATGCTTCTCAAAGTGCCAAGAGAATAACATGTTCAGGCTCACACCTTCCGGAGGTATGTCTTGTAATGCTGATGACGCAATACTTATATCGCAAGTAAATTATCGTTCTGTTACCTAAATGTATGAACATACTGCGATTGCCTACAGTCCTTGGTACTTTGTTAAACAATTTCTAGTTTTAATTCTGCACCAGAAAACTTTGTTTTGTAGTATTAGGATCCTTCGGTATCTATAAGAATTATAATTTATATAGCTGTTTTCCTGACACCAGCAGGATTTTGTGCTTCATTTGCTCTGATGAAAATGTCGAGATCCACCTCGAACTCTTTGCAACATGTCCCTAGCCTCACCCAGGTACTAGCAACCGGGGTCTCAAGGAAGATTTGATTTGAACCTTAGTTGCTTGGTAGCACAACCATGTGTTTTGCCGTTGAACTACCCAGTGGTTCCCAAAGCTAGGATGATCTGGATCCTCGCGGGGCTAATTTTCCTTTAGTAGGCCTTGACTTGGCTTTTTCTTTTGGCCTCGGCCGTATCATGTTTGCTTCTCCTATATCAGTATAAAAGGCAAAGCTTTTGCCTAGTTTAAAAAAAAACATAATTGATGTAATGTATGTATATATGGGTATACTACATATATTATCTTTCTATATATTTAAGCTGAACTGAAACAAGAAAGCCATCCAATTATTTCATATTGCTAATTTACCATGATTCCAAGTCAAAATAGGTAGACAATGTTCAACATAGGATAGGGTGAGCAAGTACACAATGTTCAACAAGTGTTATAACAAACTCAAATATAGGGTAAGCATCTAAGTATCACTGAAACGCAGCAACAAGTTCTACAATCCTCATCTTTCTACAGCCTCTACAACTTCACTTTGAAGCTGCCAAAATTTAGGAGACTTTGTCATGCCATAAGACGTGCTCCTACCGTGTCCCAACCGTGTCTCTAGCCAAAATGTTATTTTCTTTACATGGAATACTTAGTCATGTCCTAGACACACGTATCTGCGCTATATCCGATGCTGTGTCTGACATGGACACAAGTTTTATCTAGTACTTAAAACTTCTTTCCTTTGTTATTCAAATCTTGAAGTTTTCTACTTGTGCGTGCAGGATATCTGGCATCATATATGTTCTCTTCTGCCACTGAAAGATGCTGCGCGTGCTGCTCGTACGTCTCGCATTTTTCGACATTCTTGGAAGTGCCATCCCAACCTCACCTTCAGTTACAAAACAATGGGCTTCAATGAAGATGTACGTGTACGCAAGAAAATGATAACAGAGTACAACAGCAGAGTTGGCCATATTCTGAAAAAACACTCATGCGTGGGTGTGAAGATACTCAACCTTGAATTCTATGGTCCTTATGATGCCAACAGCAGCTGTCGTCTTGATAGTTGGCTCAAGATTGCTGTTACGCCAGGGATAGAAGAACTCACCTTTATACTGTCTTCATACATCGACCGGTTTTCAAAAAAGGAAAAATACAATTTCCCATGCTCTGTTTTATCTGATGGGAGCTGGAACTCTATACGTGTGCTATATTTTGTTGGCTGTGCCTTCCGCCCCACAGTCGGCCTAGGTTGCATGAGCAGCCTGACGAATCTGTCTCTGTGTTTTGTGCATATTACGGGGATGAGTTGCGGTTCCTTCTTTCCCATTCTTTTGCTCTGGAGATGTTGGAAGTCAGCTGTTGCAATGAGATAATTTCCATCCAGATACCTTTCCTGCTGCAGCGCCTCAGCAGCCTGACGGTGTCCCAGTGTGACATGCTGCAAGTGATAGAAGTCAAAGCTCAAAATATCTCCAGTTTTACTTTTGACTCTTATAGTAAAAACGTACAGCTATTACTTGGAGAATCATTGAGAGCGAAGGAAATAGATATATCACATCCTTGTGCTCTTTATAATGCTCGTACCACACTCCCGTCCAGTACGCCAAATCTTGAAACTCTTACTGTAGATTCATGTGGCGAGGTATGTACTCTAAACCTTGAGGTGTCTATGGACTAGCGATATGCATATAGCTGTAGTTATTATATAGCAAGTAGGGGGGGACTAATCTTATACATTTTTTATGCAGATGTTCAGTACACCAATGTTACCAAGCAAATTCCTCCACCTCAAATATTTATTTATTACTGTAACTGACTGGGGCTCTTTTGCGCCCTATGATCTTTTCTCGCTCGTTTCTTTTCTTGAAGTATCTCCTTGCTTGGAGACTTTTGATCTATATGTAAGTAACTGTCCGCCCTGCCAAAATATTTTTAGTGACTATATCATTCAAAGCCATAAATTCAAGCATTTTGGCTTTTCATCTACAGGCAGAAATGAGACCACAGGAGGATGACTTGATTCTTGAAAACCCCTCACAGTTGGAGCGAATTCCAGGACAGCGCTACGGCAATCTTAGGCGTGTGAGGGTCACTAGGTTCTGTGCCAGAAAGATGCTGGTTAAGCTGGCGTGTCATATCCTTGAGAATACACCATCGCTCGAGTCTCTTACGCTTGACACAACTCTTGGCGTGTCAGCATGTTCCGATGGCTTCTGCGCTCCGTGCGAGATTACTCTTGTGGAAGCCCCTAGAGCGCTCGAGGCTATCCGAGCTTACATCGAGGGAAAAGTTCCCTCCACGGCAAAATTAGATGTTCTGGAGCCTTGCAACCGATGCCGTGGTGTCGACATTTAGGTGTCAAGCCTATCATGATATCATGGAATGCACAGTTATATGATTTCGTATGGCTTGTGCTGTGTTCAATCTGTCCAGTGTTAGCCCTCTAGTATCAAACATGTCGTCGTGTTCGTTTCCTGTTTCAGGCTGCTCCTGGGTCTGGTAGGAAGTATGGGCTTTTGAGACCGAACCTCGTGACTAAATAGAGTTAGTATCGATGAATAGTGTTCAGTAATGTGATTATGGTCCAGTAAGAAAGTATTGAGATAGCTGTATGCAAACAGTACTTGGTGTTGAAGGAAGATAAACTGGCATATGTATTTCGTCCTCGGTGGCTATGTCCTGATTATTTTTTAGATAAATAGGAGACAAAAGCCGCCCGGCTCCATTATATATAATGAAACTAGAGAAAACATGTTCAAATCCAGTTAACTAGTCTCAGTTCTCAAAACATAAGGAAAACTACATGAAAGTTGGACGCAATGCCACAACTAACGGGAACACTTCACAGCACTGACAGAGAGCCTTGACTTCTTCAGATGCGACGGTTCAGGGGAAGATGGCAAGTTCAGCGGCGTACATGGGCTGAGGAAGGAGAGCATCACTGCGGGCACAGCTGGGGATCTGGGTTCAACACAAGGAAGGCGCTGGTCTTCACCATGCAATGCATCGGCAGGTTGTCCAGAATGGTAGCAGATAAGTGCTCTGAAATCACCCCCACTCCAGTTGATGAGCAGATGACCCCAGTGCAGAGCCCACCTGAATGAAGTTTCTGAGCTTGCTCCACCTGAAACCAGGGGAAATGGCTTATGTGTGTGCCCCATGCGATTCTCGCGTGACGTGTGAGAGAGCTTGCTCCAGTAGTTACAGATATTGAACTCATGTTCCTCGGTGTGGTGGTGCTTCAGACAATGCTTTTAGTTCTCTACGATGAGATCAACAGCTCTTTGCCGTGTAAATCCTAAGGATGGTTAACCCGTGCCTTGCATTGGTGGGAGCGACTTTCAGTCCAACGGCCGACTTTTGTACTCTGAAGTCAGCGCATTGGAGAACTCTCAGAACATGCCTTCGGAACGACAACACACCAGATGAGCGCCCGAGCCACCAGTGGCCATTCGCATCGCAACAAAAACAGTCACCATGCCATAGATGGCAGGGGCAAGCTCACAAACAGCTTACCCAGCTACCGAATCAGGAAAAGAAACATGGAAGAGAAACGCCTCTCGGTTAAGCGGGAGTGTTCTGTTCTTAATTCCAGGTAATGAAGGGCTAAAACAAGTATGTAAAACAAGTATGGCATTTCTAATTTAAGATGGAGCTACAACATGTTACAGTATACGCCCCCATCACGCAAAATTTAGGGGCGCCCTCAACATATCAAAGAGTGCACCAAGCTGTCTATGGTTTCGACTGTAAAGCAATACAACCAGATCTGTATGAACCGTTTGCCGATCCTGAACAATTCCCACCCCTCCAACTATGCTCCCAAAAAAATGACCGCAGGCTGTATGTTCATACCAAGGCCGCCTTTGGATATCCTCCCAAAAAATCACTGTTTCTCACCTCTTGCTTGACATGATCTTGCCCAAACTACTCACTCATTTATGAGCAGGCCACCTCTTGCTCTGCCACCCTTTCGTAAAAAAGAATGTAAGCCTCGCACTTGAGGACTTCCTCCAGAGAGGTTTCTCTAACCTGCGAGTCGCTTGCATAAAACCAAGATTTGGAGGCGCGGCTCTGCTGCTGCCGACCCCCTATCTTGCCAGATCTTACATATGCAACATAATGTCCACATGTCATGGTTCCCATGTGCTCGACAACAGCAACTAGCCGATAAGTGGTGCTGTCATTCCCCTTAGATCTGCATATTAAGAAACCAGTTATTTCCAAAATCCAAGCCAAATTAAATGGTGCAACTGACTTTCAACCCATAAATCACAGATATGGAAAGTGCAAAAGAGGGCCCTAAACATGTGCGAGTATGTCTCCTGGGTATTAAGCTTGAGAATAACACATGTAAGCACAGAAAACATAAGAATTGCACATCTAGGCACCCAAACTTGTACAAGTGTGACAACAGAAATCAAATAGTGGGCGTATATTTTCAGATGTAGTCTAAACTGTTGAATTCATATAAACTTAGAGCAGCTAAAAAATACTCCTGTGCATGCTCAAACATGACAGCACTACATAAAACTAGTTTGAGTTCCTAGTGTAAACACAAACTGGTGAGCAGTGAGCAGTCAACACAGCTTATTTTATATGCCTTCAAATCTAAGGGTAGGTGCTAGCCCATGCCTCGCCCAAATTTTGTTGAGCTTTTGGTTGCCCATGAATTGGCCAACATTGGCGAGAAAAGTTAACTAAATTGGCCAAAGAGGCAGCCATGCCAAATAGTTTGCAACCATCCAAACAAAGACCAAAGTTTTGGTCATGACCAAACAAATTGGTAGGGTAAGTTTTTGTGACGGTCCAAACATCCCCTAAATTATGTATGCACCACTCATTGAGTTGGAACAGCGAACCTATGCTACTAGTTTAACCTTATCATTCAAATTCACGTTGATTATGAAAAGTAATCATGAATTCCGCTTTCTTTCAGGATAAGGACATGTCAAACTTGAATCAAAGAATAAGATTGCAAACAATTTGCAGACAAAATTCTAAAGTTTCACAGCCAAGGAATCGACATCATGTAATATTTATCATTTCAGTTCTCTAGTTTGCTGGCACCTTCCAAATAAAAAATATCTATGATTAAAAAAAGAGCATTCCGTTCTAGTGTTATTCAAGAAAGATCCACCAAAGTAATAAGTGAGAGAAAGGAATAGTGTCCTTTTTATCTTCTCATATCATTGTGGCAAGTACTACATGGCCAACTATTATATAATTTAGTAAACGATAATACAGCCAGTGGTGTCTCCTTGTACTAAGAACTACGTCTGCAGGTAAGCATAAAATTATTGTGTTGACTAAAACAAATTTGGCAACTTCAACTGAGTTAGAAAATTTAGTACCTTGGGTCCATGAACGGCCGTATATCAAGTGTCTCCTTAAAGCGCACATGCCCTTTCAGTTTCCTAAACCGACCATGAGAGTCATGGCTGAATCTGTTCAAAGTAATTGTTAATACAGGCGGTGCCTTACTGATAAGAATTCTTCTCATTGCAGCTCTGAAAACCTTTGTTTCATCCTTTTTCTGTTTATTTGGGTTATGTCTTCCTTTGTGTGCCTTGCCAACCATCTTCATCCTCTTCCTCCTTCCAATATTCCGCGTGAAGCCATCTTCATTATCTTCAGCGCTGGGTAAGATGCTTTGTGTCATCCTTCCAATATTCTGCGTGAAGCCATCTTCATTATCTTCGGCGCTGGGTAAGATGCTTTGTGTCTCGGATGGAAGGCTACTAGTCACAACTTCTTCAGTATTGGCAGAAGATTCAACCTTTTTGTCGCTAGTAGTACTGCAAAAGGAAGGGTCATTATCACCACAACTCACTGGCGCACTTGTTTCTTCAGCAGCTACATCCACATTATGCCCACTGTTATGCTGGGCAGAGCCATGTGGTTGCTTACTGGAAGATGTAAATTCCACTGCTGAGCTGTTCAAATCCATACACTCCTGGTGGTTTGATTTACTGTCTGGCTGTTCAGTAGTGTCAACGGTAAACACTACACCTTTTTCCAGTAAAGTAGTATTTCCCATGTCCGGGGAATTACCATCAGATGTGTTCTCAGCATCAATCAATGGAGGATTTGCATTGTCAGAGCAACCATCAGTTGCCGTAATCTCATCAGTGTCCTCCTTCTTGCTGCAGTTCACGGCAGCATTATCATCATCTTGCTTTTCATTGCCAGTTGCCACCATCTCCTCACTGTCTTTTCTGTCACTAGCACTAGCTGCCATTTCCTCACCCTCTTCTAATTCTTTGGTGTTTGGGTCTACAATAGCGATAGAACAGTGCTCACAATGCCATGATTCAGATAGCAGCTCCGGCTCAGTATACAAAGCCAAACAGCCCTCGACTGATACTGGAGAATTACTATCATCCACTTCGTCGTCAGCACTATTGCTACTCCAAGCCATCACATCAATATCTCCAGATGTACCAGTTTCTTTGTTAGCATCAGAAGTTACTTCAGGCTCACCGAACATATCACCAAGACCAAAGCCGTCATCTTGCCCTCCATCTCCACCATATGGAGGATGCACATAATTTTCTACTGCTGGAGAAAAGGCTGGAAGGGGACCGATAAAATTTGGATTTTGTGAGCTTTCTGCAGTTCCTTCCCATCCTTCAGCAGTGGTACCAAACTCTTCGTGATAAGGAAGCAAGATAACAGACTGTAAACCTGCTGCATTGTCAACAATATCCTCAGCTGAGTGCTCAGAACTCAAGGCCTGCTCTTTGGGCAACGCATCATCTTGACTGTGAAACGAATCATGCATGACATCCTTGCTGTCCCAGATCTGTCCAGCTTCAGTGGAGCATGCAGAATCGAGAATCTCAGAGTATATTTCATCGCCATCACCAAGATAATCCAACCAGGAGATGTCAGCCTCCACATATGGAGCGGACTTCAGTTCATGGTTGGGAACAGAAGCACATGATTCACTGCACTCAGATGGATCGGGCTCTTTCTCACTGGCAACCTGTCCCAATTCTGAAACTGGAATCTGGGAATCATTGCACTCAGCAACTGTTTGGACTTTTTCTTTGCTACTCTCCACTATTGTAGGAGATACTCGACTAATAACCTTCCCGTATCTGCCTTTTCTGTTCCCAGCTCGTATGGGTTGCTTGGTCTTCTTCCCTGGTGGAGATGAAACACTCTTGGCTGGAGCCTTCCTTGATGGAACTGGTAGCGAGAGATCAAGGAATTGGTCATGTTTAACAGACCCGTGTGTGCATTCTATGCTGGACACAGTACTAGACAGCTGACCCCCAAAGATGGATTCGACAATCGTAGGAACCCCTGCAGTGGTAGGATCCTCCGCTAGCTTCCGCGCTTCAGTTTCCTCCGTGCCTAAACCATCAAGGAAACAGCGGAGTAACTCATGGCTGTCCTGCATCTGGTAGCCTTTGAACTGAGGGTATTTCGCGCAGATACTTGAGAAGAGGCCCTTTGGGCTCAGTGCACCTCCTGCATCATTCGAAGCACTCGTTTCTACAAACAGCTTCCTCAGTGACATAGCAATGGCATCCGTTGGAACACCTGGTCCTAACATCTTGCTGCGCAACCTATCAAGGGCCAGAAGGCTCTGCAGCACTGAATTGAAGAAACATGTATTTCCAAGATTTGGCAGCCCTTTGATCACATTACCACGGCTATTATCAGCCAAACCCAATGCATTGCAACCCACTGCACCAATCATCTTATCAGGGGCTGGTGGTGGTGGTGGTGTTACTGCTCTCTCTACTACAGGCATCTCGACAGGCACCTCGTCTTCACACAACACGCAATAGACGATCGTTGGCTTATCATACCGCGCAGCCCACCAATGCCGGTCCTGCTTGGCGTGCCTTCTGGCATGGCCGTACGGCTTGCTATCCGACACCCCACCGCCGCAGAAATGCCGGCCGCAGTCGAGGCAGACCCACATGTCAGTCTTCTCCGCCTTGGCCTTGGCGGCGGAGCCCTTCGGTTTCGGGCCACCTCCTGCACCCCCTTTCTTCTTCTGCTGCTTGCCGCCGCCCCCTTTCTTCCGCGGGCCGCCCTCGTCCCGGCAATGCTCGCACGCCGCGAGATGCCTGGAGGAGATGACCTCCCGCAGGAGCTTGTCCAGGCGGGGAACGCCGCCGCTGTAGTGGCCGCAATGCTCCCTGTCGGCCGATTCCTCGGCCGAATTGCCCGCCGCGTCCTGGGACGCCGCCTCGTCGCCGGATCCAGCGTCGTCAGCCGGCGGCTCCCGCTGCTGCGCTTTCTTCGACTTGGCCTTCACCTTCTTCGCCATCGCTCCTGAAACACGAGAGTACGGCGCGGATCCAATCAAAACCTAAGGACGAGGCCAGTTGGTAGCTGCACGGCCACCAGGAGCGGATCTAAGATGAAAAATTTCTGCTGGGTATAACAACTACTCCAGTAATCTCTGGATTATGCTCATACCTCAGAAACCAACCCCCGAAGCTGCGGACGGGGTCGGGACAGCAGAGACGCGACGAGGTAGGACGGGAACGGCGACGGCGGCGGCGTCGAGCGTGAGAGGCGGGCGCGTACTGCTTGGGAGTCGGAAGTGACGCTAAGCTACGGGGCGGCGGCAGCTCTGGCTAGGGTACGGAGGTGGGCGGCGGCGCACTGGGTGGGGGATTGATTGGGGACGCTCGCGTGAGAGAGGAAGAAGAAGAGAGGAGTACCGATACGGTACGGGACTCCAAATCCGACTATGAGCATGTTACCATGTTTGACAAGAGAAAATTGAGGCGTGGACTACCCTATCCCGTCACCCTCTCAAAACTGATCGGCTAGTTACGCCTCCCAAAATGAAGGAAAGAGAATGGTGGCATAATCGATCACAAGATTTCTCAACATGCTGATGATGGACTACGCTAGCAAGCACAATGGTGACGATGAGAATGGCATCGGTTAGCACAAGTGACCTGAAATCCGGATTCGATAAACTTATGATCACTTAGGGGAAAAGCTACGTGATTGATTCGAAATCCGGATCAAAAGTATCAACAAGCAGGGGAGACGCGAGCGAGGTGGTGGTGCAGGCAACCTGGGTTCTGGACGGTTCAAACGAGCTCTAGGTGCGATGAGTGATTCGCGTCAACATACTATCTAGAAGATGGCAAAGTGGTGTGGAATGGGTGCTTTATGTGGGGTTTTATGGGGATTTAACGTACTTGTTAAGATTTTGACTCAGCGGAGCGGACAAATCTAGATAATGTTCTCATTCGATTAAGTGTACCCATTGTCATGGGTCGCATGTTGTCCAAGTAAGTATTTTTCTCGAGTTAGAGGGATTATGTACTTTTCCAAGAGTTCAGGGTTCGTTCTAGACTAAACATAAGTGTCAGTA
Source organism: Poa pratensis (assembly GCA_947311845.1). Lineage (NCBI taxonomy): Eukaryota > Viridiplantae > Streptophyta > Magnoliopsida > Poales > Poaceae > Poa > Poa pratensis. Next base: position 12,247,058 of record CAMZMU010000083.1, on the reverse strand, counting down.
CCAATAATGAACTTCCCCGAGAGTTCAAGGATGAAATTGGACTTTCTTCTTAACTAAATCTTAGCCCACTTCCTAACTACTCCCTCTGTCCGAAAATACTTGCCACAGATTTGTCTAAATGCATGTGTATTTGGACATGTTTTAATGTGTACATACATCCGAACTAAGATAAATCTAAGTCAAATATTTCCGGACGGAGGGAGTATTAGATTTGCATTGTGATTCGTGTGATCAGTGACTTACATCCGAAATTTTAAGTTGAAAGTGGGTTGAAACAAAAAAATCATTTGCACATTGGTTGCAACTCTTTAGTCATTAGTGATTCGTGCCAAAATGTTAATATATCTGATCGAAGAAAATTTAGTGGTATTATCGTTTTCGTCTCAGGGATCAAAGTACTGGTGTTCTCAAATTCCAGAAGCTAGACTGAACTAAAAAGTTGATGACTTTGACAAAAGAACAGGGTTTGCAAACTAGAACAAGATGCAAGAGTCGAAATAAAAGTAAAACAAGCAAAAGCTCACTAGCAACAGGGGCAAAGGAAAATATCATAGCAACCACAAACTTTCTACTGAAAGATATCAAACTGATCCAAGTCTCGACAGAGACTCCTAACAAGTTCAAAATGATCCAGTGGCTAGTACATGAATTACTACACAAAGTTCAAAGCTTATCCAACTACAAATGATCTAGGCGTGTGCTGAAGGAGTTCACCAAAGAGTTGGAGGGATGAAGGCTTGTTCTTGGCTGTGTGTTGTTGCTGAAACAGGAGGAGGAGGGGAATTAGACAGGGGCATATGCAGATGAAGGAGAAGCAGGGAAGAAGGCAGGGACAGATGCAGATCTTGCTCAACTAGGACTTCATCTCTTCTCTCTGGCTGCCTCCATTGTTCTTCTTTCTTCTTCTTCTTCTTCTTCTTCTTCTTCTTCTTTTTCTGGTCTTGCTTTCGGGTTGGTTGTTGGGTGTCTTTTGTGGTGGATCAGCACGAGGCTCTGCCTCCTTTTTTATCCTTGCGTGGTGGTTGGACAACAGCTCACCAAACACATGCACATGTCTCCACCTTTTGCACCTTTTGCCAAAGAGTCCTTTTCTTCTCCTCCAAGTAGAAAAACTTTTGCTTTGTCTTTGTTGTAGCAGGTTTTGAATGTGTGGGTGCCTTTTCACACAAAACTGCAAAATGTAACAAAGTGTTGTAAAAGATACCTCAAAACCTTCATTAGTTCAGTAGGGTTTATCACTTTTTGGTGTCTTAAGATTATGCATAAATATAGGTGATCAATATCATAAATTATGGGATGATGTCACATGAATGAGATTTAATATGAGTGGATTGAGCTCAAGGCGAGTCAAATATAAACCTTTTTGTTATGCTACCCACACGTTTATATTTTGACGGACGAAGTATTATAGTTTGTAGGAATAATATTCACATGAAATTCCGTCATATAGCTTGTAATTTACCACCTGTATATACTCCACCTTTTTATAAATGAAAATGATGCAGTAGGGGCTTTCCCTACTATTTTTGGTCAAGAAAGAAAAGGAAGTTGCTACACTCTCTATGTTTCAAAATATATCATGGTCTTCAAGTCGATTTTTATTCTGCAATTACATCATCTGTTCGGCTCATGTAAGATTTGGTTTTCTATTGCAACACATTGTTTGGTTCAGAAAATGTAGTATGAGTAGGGGATTCACTGAATTAGGAAAGGAATAATAATTGACACTTCGTTCCATATATGTAACATGATTTTTTCATACTATAAGTGCACGGACAGGTCCATATTATACATCATAGGGAAACATTAACTTCTAGGAGTCCATATTTAGAATAAATATTTGAAAAAACCTTCTAGGAGTCCATATTTTGAATAAATTTTGAACAAAAGCAAGATGTCATGCAAAAATGCAATCTATATAGCTTCCATAACAGGGATCATTAGTTCAAGAATGCATCTACACAGGTATCATTACCAGCCATCTAAGCACATCAGCTCCTCATTGTCTACATAGAAACACAAGTTTCTTATCTCCATCAACAGTAGAATAATGATGTCTACTATGCACTTCTATTTTTTATAGTTTGTTGGGTCTCCGAGCGCAGAAATTTGTATGACATTAACACTTTTCCTAAAGTGGATGACTTAAGGTTTATCAACCCATGGGAGGTGTAAGTTGAAAGTAATTCCTCTCAAACAATCATGCAATCAAGATATAAGAAGTCTCTTGTGTCCCCAACACACCCAATACAATGATTAATTGTATATGTGCATTAGTTCGGTGAAGAGATGATAAAAGACAAGTAATATTGATGGTAAAGGCAATATTTGTAATCTGAAATAAAAATGTCAGCAAGGTAACATGTAGCAAAAGTGAATAAAAATAGTTTTTAATTCTTGAAAATAGGCCTATGGTTTATACTTTCACTACCAACAACTCTCAACATCGATCAGTAGTACTCGGTCAGTAGGCGCCTCCAGTCAGTAGTTACCGGTCAGTAGTTACCTTCATTATTCCTTAGTATGTAGTTACATGTTGGTAGTTATCGGTCAGTAATCTTTGGTAGGTAGTTAACAACCAGTAGTCCTCGGTCGGTAGTTTCTGGTCAGTAGTCCTCGGTGGAAACAACATTTTCAATTTCTTTAGCCCTAGAAAGATGAGCATCAAGTAAAGGTCCAAGCTGGGTTGTCTCATCAATAGTTGTAAGCATCGTCATAATCATCAAAAGTAGCATATGCAACAGAAGTAGCAATAGTAGCAGATTAATGTGGTGGCGTGACATGTTGATTTAAAACAGTAGGAGAATCGAGTAGAGCTAGTGCTGAGAGTCGTACCTTGACTTATCTTAGAGCGTCTCCAACAGACAATGTACAATAGGGCACCCGTTTTTGGTTTTACGGCACCACTTTCTGCATTTTACATCACAAAATTTAGGGCACCCAACCCAGATGATCTAAAAGAGGTCACCACTTGTGCCCTATATTCACACAACTGCAAACATACATGAGAGACAAATATGAATCTAAATCTTTGCCAAAACATCACACACATATTACCAATTTTAGTACATCATTGCAATAAACCAAGTTCACAAGCATAGCATAGTTCAACATCCACACACTAGTTCAACAAACACACACTCAACATCCTTGCCTTCATCGCCATCTTTTTTGTTGCATCATCCTTACCTTCATCGCCACGTGGTGTTGGGGATGTGGGTTGTGTTGGGGACATGGGTTATGTTGTGGACATTGTAGCCACCCATGAAAGGCATGTCACCTCCCATGCCGCCACCCATGGAAGTTCTCATGCCACCATAGTTGTAGCCACCATAGTTGTAGACTCCCATGTCGCCCCACCACCCACGGCACCTCCCATACCACCTCCCATGTACATATACCCTCCCATCATCCTCTTCTTCGCCAATGTTTGGTCATGACAAAGCTTAATTTATTGTTTTTATTCTCATCCATAGCACTTGTGCCATGAACATGAGCTTTGCCTCCATTTCTTCATCACAACGAGTTTCTTCCAATGCCAACTTCTTCTCCTCCATTGCCAACTTTCTCTCCTTGGCTTGGGCTTTGAGATCCTCGGCCGCCGCCAACCTCTCCTTTGTCGTGGCCCTTCTCTACTCGGCCCCCATCCTCTACACCATTTATTGCTTCTTCATCAAATTTCTATCTTCGGCCATCTCTTTTCTCGCATTCATGAGAGCATTGATACGTCTCAGACGTATCTATAATTTTTTATGTTCCATGCTTATATTATAAAAATGCCACATGTGTTTATTATGTTTTTCTATCATTTTGTCATATTTTCTGAAACTAACCTATTAACCCAGTGCCAGTTTCTGTTTATTATGCCTGTGAATTGCAGAAAAGGTCCAAAATCCAAAGTGCTCAGGAAAATCCAAAAAAATACAGAAATTCTTTTTCGCCAGAAGACCCCGGGAGCCAGAAGGGGAGCTGCAGGAGGGGCCCATAGCTCCCAGACGCTACCCAGGTGCGGTCAAGGGTGGACCGTGCCTAGGCCCCACCTGGCGCCCTCGTGCACCATCTCGCGTTGCCTCTTCGCCTATAAAATCACTCCTGACCTAAAAACGACAACCCCCGAAGGATTTCTCCAGAAACGCATCCGAGCTCCGCCGCCACCAAAAACCCTAATTCGGGGGATAGAAGTTCCTGTTCCGGCACCCTGCCGGGATTGGGAATTGCCCCCGGAGCCATCTTCATCGACCTTGCTGCCTCCCGTGATGCAGCGGGAGTAGTTCTTCATCGGGGCTGAGGGCTCGTGCCGGAAGCTATGTGGTTATCTCTCTCTCCCATGGTGTGATCTTTATGTGATCATGAGCATTGTTAGTGTAGCTGAATTCATATGATGTTTCCCATTCATTATGTAATGGATATGTTACTCAAGTAGTTTTATCTAATTCTGGAGTCATTGTTGACAACACGGTATCAAGGATGACAGTGTGGGTACTTGTGTGTGGCTAGCTCTATGGATAATAGATTAGATATTTATCATGTGTTATTCTTTGTGGAATTGTGGTGTTTGGACTTTAGGGTGTGACAGACCTACGCAGTAATTGTGGTGTTCGAACTTTGAGGTGTGCTTTTGTATTCCTACGCATAGTACTCTTGTTTCTTATCAAGAAGAAGAATAGTTCCGAGTAACACCTATGTTGCATAATGGGAGGAAGTATCATGCATGCGTTCGGTTGTGTTAATGTGTTGAGAGAGTCCACTAGTGAAAGTATGATCCCTAGGCCTTGTTTCCAATCATCGGAACACCGTTTTTAGTCATTTTTGTTACATGCTTGATTGCTGCCATTTTTATTACAGATTACAAATACCATCTTTTACCATCCATATCACTTGCATTTTATCATCTCTTCGCCGAACTAGTGCACCTATACATCTGACAAGTGTATTGGGTGTGTTGGGGACACAAGAAACTTCTTGTATTTTAATTGCAGGGTTGCTTGAGAGGGATATCTTTGACCTCTACGTACCTCCCTGAGTTCGATAAGCCTTGGGTTACTCACTTAAGGGAAATTTGCTGCTGTCCTACAAACCTCTGCACTTGGAGGCCCAACACTGTCTACAGGAATACAAGTGTGTAGTAGACATCAAGCATCCAAAATTTCTTGATGTCATCATCTCCGGCCTTCTTGCCCTTCTCTTTGGCATACTTCCTTCCATCGGGCCTTTTGGTTTTTGGCAACCGAGTTAGGAGTGGGGCTTCTCTTCCCTTCATCACTTGTTGCATCATCTTCATCATCAACAATAGTTGCATTTCATACCGAGCCCTTGGAGTCCTCTTTGACACTTCATACAAATCACGGTTCTTCCACTTCTCATCATTCTCAAGCTCCACCCAACAATGATGCAAAGTGAATGCTTTTCCCGGCTTGGCTTTCTTCCGTTTCTTCACTCTTCCCTTGTACAAGTTTTGAGCAATGTTTATCTACAAAAGCAAGCAAGGGTATCCACATGTTAGAAATTGAACAAAACAAATTGACAACATGCAAAACAAACAAAGACAAGAATCACCTTGTCTACATCATTGGTAGCACTTGGATTCAAACGAATAACATGTGCCAAAGCCGCCGACCACTTTTGGCATTCTGAAGAAATGGTTTACCAACGGTGACGAAGAGAAACTGTTGTCCTCTCATTTCCACTTGTGTTGTGTGCATCGAAGTACTTCTTCATTCTATACCAATAGGTATCCTTCGATTGCTCGGTACCAACCATCGCATCAAGCCCCACTTTCTTCCGTGCGGTGCAAATCAACTATCTTTGGCTGCTGTGTAGTTGGCCGTTCTCCCCCTCGGCTCCACAAAACCCTCTTAATCCATGTCAAGATCTTCTCCAAACTCATCCTCGACCCCTAGCATTCTTGCGCCACATACTCTTGCGATGATTGAGACACGAAATCGGCGTTGCCAACATTCATAGTTTGCAAAAAGTCATCATGTTCCGCACTAAAAGTATCCAATAATTAAAAACATGACTTCTAAAATGCATTTGAACTCATGGCATTGTTGTTTGAAATTTAAAATAAGAAGAAAAAATGTATACCTTGAAGGCATTCCATCGACCACGTTGCCGTCGGCCAACAACGCGATTGGGGTTCCTGACGGATCGCCACCCACAGCCGGCTCGGGAGGGACGACGAACGTGCCGGGGGCATCCAGTATCGATGGCGGATGCTTCCCACGACAGCCGGTCGCTTTCTTCCTCGATTTCGCGAGTGCCAGCGTGGCCGCTAAATGGGCAGACGCCGCCGACCTCTTCGAGGCAGCTCCTTTGGCCTTGGCGGCGGCCCATCATCCCTTGGTCGTCACCGGAGCTAGGCCGGTGGAGTTCGACGCAGCGACGGGCGAAGATGCCACGACGGAGAGGGGCGGGGCTAGGGTTTGCCGCGGTGGCTGCAGCGGCGGCGAAGCTCGATTGTGGGTGGGAACCAGCGGCACCCTCCATGGCCGGGATTTGGTCGACGGTAGGGGGGAGGGGGCGGTCGCGTGCGGGAGGATTGGGAAAGACTTAAACTGGCGGTTGGGCTACGCACGCGGCCTAAATTTTGTTTTTTGGCCATTGGTTTGGTGCCCTATATTTACATCACCAAACCCAGATTTTTAGGGCGTGATGTACAAATTTACATCACCAAATACATCATTTGTTTGGAGATCTTTTTTGGCGTTTGGTGCCCTAAAAGTTAGTTAAATTTGTTTTACTCGTCTGTTGGAGATGCTCTTAGTAGGCATGATAGTAGGTTTGGGAACTTAATTTTTCCTATGATGGACAATAAATTGCAGCACACAAGATAACTCGCCGATGAACTTGTAAGTAGATTTGTGCTCTCCGGCAACAGAGTCAGAACATATTCTTGATGACTCACAAGTGTGGGGGATCATAAAAATCTTCGAGAGAAGGATTACAACCCAAATTTATTGATTCGACATAAGGGGAGCATAAGAATATTCATAAGCCTTAGCATCCAAGTTGTCATTCGATCAGACCTGAAAGTGCACTTGATTGACATAATTTATTAGTAGCAATAGGGATATAGTACAAGCAGGAATTTGGTAGCAATACTAACAACAACAGAACAATGGTAACATCGAATATGATTAAAGAAAGCAATAGAGTTGAAACACAGTAGCATGGGGATGGATAATTGGGCACTGCATGGATGAGATGAAATATGTAATAGTTATAACATAGAGAAAAGATAAATAAGCTCCAATTTATCAATCATATGTCAGCATGCATCTTAATATAGCTGTACATGCTTGCAATAAGAACTTGCACAACATCTTTTGTCCTACCCCCTCGTCTCTGCGGGGCCACTTAAAAAACTTAGGGTAATTAAGGTGCTCATTTCACAAAGCACTTGAACAAAGCATTCACACTCAATGAATACATGTAATTCTCAAATTAAAGTACTTCCCTTTGATATCCCAACCTATCACCTTGGGGTCTCCAGTTCCAAACAGTGATCAAGTGCATATAACTTGTACCACCTCCGATCCTGAAAAACTGTCGTGAAGGGTATACAAATTTTGTAGTAGCTTAGTTGATTCTTAGCGACATTTAATTAGGACCGGAGGGAGTAGGTATGATCAAAACCAACAATTATATTCATGAAAACATAAAAAATTCAGATATGAGATCATGACACTCAGGCCGTAGTGACAAGCATGGCAAAGTTATATCAACAAAAATCTCCCAACATAATGGATACTAGGCATGAAGCCCTAATCAATTCTAACATCTATTACATAAAGGATCACATCCAATCCCATCCACCCACCATGTGCCTGCAACAGGAGAATTACTCACACATGGATGGGAAAAACGTTATGTCTTGGTGGACATGAGTAGGTGATGACGACATGAACAATTCCCCTCTCTGGAGGCCAAGAACAACCCTGAGATTAGCTCTCCCGGAGAAGAACAGAGGTGGCAGCGTTGGCTCTGTATCGTGAAAAGAATTTGCGTCTCCGTGTTAGGGTTTTTCCATCGCCAGGAAAACTATAAGCCGAAGGGGACCGTGAGGCGGTGCCCGAGGGGCCGGCGCGACCACGTGGCGCAACCAGGGTGTCACGCCAGGCACGTGCACGGCGGCCCCGTGGCCCCCTTCTGTCTCTGTTTTGGTCTTTCCAACTTTTAGAAATTCTACAATTTTTCTGGAACTCCCAAGAAAATTGATTTGTGCATACAAAGTAGAGCTGAAAACAACGTTGATCCAGATTGGTTCTATTCAGATCATGCAAATTAGAGGATAAAATCATATAAAAGTGTTTGCAAAAATAGATATGTCTTGTACTCCTATGTATCAAATATCAATGAACACGAGGAGTCAAACTCCAGATCCATGGAGTTATCCCGAGGACACCCAGCACGGACTTCCCTTCGCGAGGGCGCTCCTTCGAAATTCAATTCGCCGAACACCTTGGCGCGCGCCACGATAGCGGCAGCCTCCGCCGCGTATGGAGTTCAGTCTGGCGATCGCGCATGGTAGTGGGGCTCCTATGGAGTAGACGGCGAGAGGAGCAAGCCCGGCGGGGGGTCACGACGAACACGCGGCGGACGGTCTTAATGAGATTGCGTAGCAGCTGCTACAATTAGGATTCGTGCTGGCAGTGGCAGAACGCGACAATACATAGGAAGAAACCGAAGAGCGTGGAAGATCACGGAAAAGGCAAGAGAAATCGCTTAAATGTGGGCGCAGCGGACGCGAGAGAGGGCCTGCGCTAGGGTTCGAGAGACAGATCCGGAGCGCCGCCGCCTCTCTCCTCCTCACCCCACCTCGCTCGCCGGAGTCGCCGGCTCATCCCCGCCCGCCGTCCTGGCCCTGTTACTGGCGCTGTCCGGAGTAATCGCGAGCGCGGCTGCTTCCATTGCTTGGAAAAGTATACTTCTGTTCTTCAAGCTGTTGTTCTTACTTCATCGTGTGCTATTTTTAAGAGATTTGTTGTTTTTGGCAGCAGTAAGGTGTGATTAGAACCCGCAGACCTCCGTGCTTCATTATTTTATTCGTTGCTGTTATTCTCTTACTTTGGTTGATCTATAATTAAGCGGATGATGGTCTTTCCGGTTTTACAGTGTATGCATCTGATATACCATGCGTGACAAGAGTTTATTGTTTTTGCATGATACTAGACATTAAGTGTTTTAGATCTTGTGAGTAATTCTAAATAGAAATAGATCTCTTATGATTCGAAATCTGGAAGGACTATGGACTATTTGTAACAAGAATAACATAGACTATGGACTATATATGGAGAGTAACAGAGCGGTGCATGTTTTGGTTTGCTCCTCCTTGCAAACGCACATTACCAGTTTGGCCATTTTCCCCTCTGTGACAAATTAGTACTGGGGTGTTGATCTATTCTGAATGAAGTGCTCGATGTAATGTTGCATGCACTGTAGTGTTTTGACTTTGGATGAGTAGGACTCTTTGGATTATAGTTTCAAATATGGTGGTACACGGGGTGCCCTCTTTACTATGAAGATCACAAAGTGGGATAGAAGAATAATGTCATATATAGTAATTCAGAAGTATTCTTATCTGGTTTGTTATGGGTCATCAATGTATCTGATAAGGTATGTTTTCCAACGATCTATGTCGATTTTGTCCAAGAATGGATGCTTCAGTTGTCAGTAACCATTCATATAGTGGAATGCAAACCAAAACAACTTTAGCATTGACGATACTTGAACGGCATAATTATATTTAAATGTCTATCATTATAGCAATGATCATTTTGCGGATGAAATAAATAAACAACATCTGATATAACTGTTGGGTTTAGTAAGCATATTTATTGTGCTCCATGAATCCATGACCATCGTGACACTCACACTCTCACAAGGTTTGTCACCCTTCCAATCGTGGAAAAGATCCACACTATGCTTTAGTCTTTCCTTTGTTCATTGCTTCATGCCAGTTAAGTTCATTCTGTATCTATCAATGCAGTAAATCTTTTCGTATAGTTAAATCTCATGCTGAGTGGTGAGTTTCATGTATATTATATTGATAGTTCTTCTGAAACTAGGCATTCTCTGTTCTTCTTACCATCAGGTAGATGAAATGAGCCTATGACTGACAAAGGCATGTTAAACCCATTTACCATTTTCCATTTTAGTGTCCAATTCTCATGATCATAATTGACAGAAAGAAGTATATGTCACCCTTCAAAGATCAACACAGCAAAATGTGGTCAGACACATGGAGCTACAAGCAACACTGTATTATGGCTGTCCAATAAGTACTGACCAAATTGTATCAAGTCATCTTCTATTCTTCGTCAATGGAACTGATAAAATACAAAACCAATGAACTTCTGTTTTGTCCAAAGACTGCGCTAAATTGATTTAAAATATCACTTGGCCTCATTTCCAGGATTATTTTGTGTGTAATCTTTTATACGATGTGCTTTTTATCTTTTGTCCAAAGACTACACTACCAAACATTGGTCCTTTGAACCATTTTCTTTTTCTTGCATTAAATGTGTTCTTATTCTGACACATCACACCTCCATTGTTCTGACATGAGATTGCATTTCTTTTCAGTTCTCCTTCACTTTATAGAAGAAAATAGAGATGTCATCCCGAATGGTGGTACGGGATCTTCTAATGGTGTTGTATCAGATACAGGATTTGCAAGGCTTTATGGTCAAGACTTTGATTACTACATCCACTATTATGAAATCATCGTGGGACGCGATACCAAGAAAGAAAAGGTAGACTTAGATCTCACTGTCGTTGGCGGAGCCAAGGATATTTCCCGCCGTCACGCACGCATATTCTATGATTTTAAACACCGCACATTTGCCCTTGAAGTTCTGGGAAAAAATGGATGCTATGTTCAGCGGGAACTTTACCTCCCAGGTGATGATCCTGTTAAACTGGTCTCCCAGGATCTCATTCAGATTGGAGGCACACAATTCTACTTTCTCCAAGCAGCTTGCACCATCGATGAAAGCATTGCTGCTCAGGACAATCCTCAGTCATTTAGCTTTCGTGGCATTACCTATCATGTTGATCCTGCCACAGGTTCTGTTCGGCACACTCCTATTCCATCACAATTCATGGCTGCCACAGCTTCTGCTCAGCACACTCCTATTCCACCACAACCCATAGCTGTCACGGCTTCTGCTCAACACACTACTCATACTCCATCACGACCCATGCCTGCCACAACTTCTGCTCAGCCCACTAAGATTCCATCACAACCCATGTCTTCATCCTCTATGCGCCCAGTCCATTCTGTTTTTTCAACTTTGCGTGACTATTTTTCTAAAGCTTTGCGTGAGCGTGACTATAATTACCGCAATAGTCATGGCTGCGCCAATGGTGAGAGTGGAACTGTAATTGGCACTGGAACTCAAGGAACGTTTATGAAGCAAAACAACAGGTCTTTGGTTGAACTGGACCTCAATGTTGAAGCAATTGAAACACTGGTGAAGATGGTATTTTATACTAGATACCTATCTACTGTATTTTTCCTTTTGATATATGAACATAAAATAGGCAACATTTTACCTAGTAATTATACAATCACTCCTTTTCCCTAGATTGATTCGTGTGTTGCAACAATTTGGCTATCGCAGAGAATACTCATGGCTGCGCCAATGGTGACCGTGGAGTTATAGTTGGCACTAGAACTCAACAAGGACCGAATATGGATCAAAATAACATGTCTTTGGTGCATTGGACCTCAATGTTGAACCAATTGGAACACCCGATGAAGATGGTATTTATGCTAGATACTTATCTGCTGTATTTATCCCATTGTGACATATTAACATAAAATAGACAATTCTATTACCTGGTAATAATACAATCACTCATTTCCCCTAGACTGATTTGTGTGCTGCAACTATTTGGCTATTGTAGCAGAGAATACTCATGGCAGTGCCAATGGTGACAGTGGAATTATAGTTTGCACTGGAACTCAAGGACCGAATACGGAGCAAAACAACAGGTCTTTTAGTGAACTGGACCTCAATGTTGAACCAATTGGAACACTCGATGAAGATGGTATTTATGCTAGTTACTATCTACTGTATTTGTTTTCCTTCGGACCGGTGTTTCGGGTCACGGGTGCAGATGCACCGTTGTATAAAATATTAAAGTTTTTAAATGTCAAAAAATTCCAAAAACAAATTCGGATATACATCAGGACATTTTGTGTTAGCACAAAAAGTTTCGCGAATAAAAGACATTTTTTGTGACATGTGCAAAAAGACAAAAAAATGTCTCATACAAAGTCATTTTGGAGCGCCCGGATTTATCTTTTTTGCACAGGTCACAAAAAATGTTTTTTCTTCACGAAACTTTTTGTACTAACATAAAATGTCTTGAAGCATATCTGATATTTTTATTTTGAATTTTTTAACATTTTGAAAATTGTATTTTAAGCAGTGGGTGCATCTGCACCCATGACCCGATATGGATTTCCGTTTTCCTTTGTGATATACTAACATAAAATAAACAACATATTACCTGGTAATAATGCAATCACTCCTTTTCCCTAGACTGATTTGTGTGTTGCAATTATTTATCTATTGCAATAGGGAATGGTCATGGCTTGGCAAATGGTGAAAGTGGAACTATAGTTGGCACTGGAACTCAAGGAACAGTTTTAGAGCAAATCAATAGGTATTTGGGTGAACTGGACCTCAATGTTGAACCAACTGGAACACTCAGTGAACATGGTACGTTATCATTGTCGCATACTTATGCTGGATACTTCTCTACTGTATTTTTTCTTTTGATATACCAACATAAAATAGAAAACTTGTTAGTTCCTTTTTGAAAAAAAAGACAACATATTTCTTCGTAATGATACAATTACTCATTTCCCCTTGGACTGATTTTAGTCTGCAACTATTTGGCCATTGTAGTAGAGAATGAATTTTAGTATTTAGGACACATAAATTGAGGAATTACTGGTTAAGTCGCAATTTTCTAACTCTGTATGTCCAATCTCTAGTAGACGCCCATGCTTGGTTATGAATCAATAAGTCTGTTTGCGGTCTGGTTCTACGGTTGGTACCGTGTGTTTCTCAAAGAAAGTATTCATATATAACATGTTTGTACTCTAACTTCGCAAGACCACCTTGTAGAGATTGCATCTGTACATTCGCGGTGCTTCAGTTGTGGTGGAATGTAAACTTGCACTATGATATGCATTGTTATCACGGAATTTTCACTTGATTCTGATCTTTTGTGAAAATATTTTTCTTAATGCTTGTTTCACTAATAGATACAAACTGATCATGAACTAATTTCATGTTTCTTTCAAAAATAGTTACAAAGTGCTCAAGAACTAATAATGTACTAGCAACCGTACATGTGCAATGCATGTTTCACGCAATATATATATTGCATCACAGATATACTAACATATGCATAAAAACGTATTTAGAATAAAGAAGGTTACACATAATCATTAAGTTTATTTGTTCTCCCACAAACCACTCAGTAAAAAGACAAGATATGTTAAATAGGAGACACAATCCTGCAATTAAGAGGTGATTAATAGGAAGTGATAGGATATGCACGGTTCAAATCAGAAATATCCTTCTGCAACTCAAACTCTCATAAGAAGTATAGATATGGATAAAAGGGTGAGACATCATTTCCAATCTCTTCAAAAATTGTGGCTGTACTGAGAAAAACTAAACCAAACACCATGCCAATGTTTTTTTTCTCTATCATTTGTTGTTAGCAATAGCATTACTCTATTCAGACGACCAGAACACAGTATTACACTCAGCTATCTACCTAACGAGCTTATTTCATTAATGCAGTTAATGAAGTGGAAATTAGGACTGTCAAGGATAAAGACAATCCACAGCTCCGGCAAAAAGAAGAGAGTGATCTTATGTCATATGTTGCAAGCCTAGTATCTAACCACTCTAGTACTACCGGTTGGGTGCCTGCGGCAGAAGTCCATGCAGAGGTTTGTTATGCAAGATTATTCATTTTGTGCAGTTTCTCGAATTCTAAAAAATAATCCGACCACCTTAACTAACACAGATAAGGTTTGGAGAAAGCATAGGTTCTGGGCTATGCAACTGGTGGCATTTTTAATTTTCAGCTAGTATACTATGTGTCAAAATTATGAGAAATTACATGTTTTTATTTAATAGAGTGACCGCTTAGCATCCTTGAACAAAATAGCAACAGTTCCATTTGAATTTATGATTTTTTCATGTCTAAAGGGCTTTACAAGTTATAGTGTTATACCATAGGATGACCACAATATTTCATTCTTTACGTTTACGTGAGTTTTGCATTAAAATTCCTATTTAATATTTGGCTCACTAAGGAACTGCGTTCATAAAGACGATTTTGGCGGTATAATCAGTATGTGATGTGATGACATTAAGAATCACATGATCCTTCATAAGCACCTTCTTTATCAGGGCAAGATCCTTCAATAACCCGGTTCCATGAGTTCTGCAATAAGCATGCAGTTATTCAGAATGCCCAAAATCTTAATCCTTTGCTGTCTCATAGTAATTAATGTCACCTTCTGATTTTGGCATGCATGTGGACTAACCCGCCCCAAGCTCACTTATTTTGTTCATCATTGGCATAGTTTGCCCATTTTAGCAGTGGATGTTTAACCCAGTTATGCTCATAGAGTCATATAGTCCTTACATAGTTACATTAACATGTCGCAGAAATCATGAAATAGGCTAGCAACCTTTGTAATGTTGTTATTTCTCTTTCCTGGTAGTACGTATTAATTTGTAAGCTTAAATCGCAAATTATGACATATGCTCGAAACCATTTGGAGTTTTGTGGTCCAAAGAACAAGAATTAAAACCTTCCAATTGCTATTATTGACTATCAATTATTATTCTTTGTATGTAAGTGATATACTAAATTCAAGACTTGCTTTTCTTGTAATATTCCTTCAAACAGGCTACAAGTTTCACAAAAATACCTCATCGTTTCATAGTTATTTTCCTGTTGATTAATTGTATGTACCGATCTACCTTAAGAGTCTGCTCCGACAGCCTACAGCATCGTCAGAATATATTTGTCCCGAGTAGTAAAGTTACACTTTGAACCCGCTATATGTGGTTCGTGCGCATTCCGTGAATTTGTTAGGCATTGCAAACTAATTCTTGGTTATTTGGCAGCTTGTTAAACACTTCAGCAAGACATGGCCCAGCAGCACGGTCCAGAAGTACCTGGCATCTGACGCCGGCTCATCAACTGGAGCAGTAGAGAAGCCATGGCACAAGCTGCTGGAGCTGCTCAGGGAGTGCCCGGAGAAGTTTGTCATCTGTAGTCTATCTATAGGCACAGAAACGTCAGACTTGATCGGCTTCCTGCGACCCTGAGGTTGCTCAGATCATTTATCAGTCTTATGTTCGAAACCAAAAATATTGTTTTTTTTTTTGTATCCTCAGCTCATGTTGTAAACCTTCGTGGGTATATTTAGGCTTTGATTCTGTACTTTTGGTACTATCTGCCGTTAAGAGTTAATCTGGATTTTGGACCGATCGCCGGTTTGTTTTCGTTGCTATAATTTGCATATGGAATGGGTGTTCCCTGATAGCACTTTGTATTATGAAATGACAGGGCAAGTGGAATAGATTGTTTTGGCATCTGAGGAGTAATAATTTGATATCACTTGTTTTGGTGAAATAGTAGATCAGGGGTACCCCTATGCTCGCGGTCTCTTGTCAGCAACAAGAACTCGTCGAGATTTGCCTGGGGATGAGCTGCTGGTCTGTGACGGAGTGGAATGGATATCATTTCTTTGCATGTGCAGCTTCCAGAGACACACCGTATGATGGTGGTTTTGCTTACTTGGAGGAAGGCATTGCCCTTGCTGTTGCCCACCGATCATTCTGGAGTCTGAATGTTCGGAGCTCATTTGCGCGGTTTCGTTGCCTTCCAACTGATCAGGCCTTGTTCATCGTATCCAGGAATTGAGAGAGCTTCTCTCGGCTGATGGTGGCTTTCTTGTGACTATGGTAGTTAGGGATCTAGCACAATAAAGTTTAGTCATGGGTTGGCTGCCCTAGGTACTCCGTAGGTCTCAGGATAGAACTGTGTTTTTTCTTGGCTTAGCTCTGTTCTGGACGCTGTCCATCAGGACTTAACTTTTGAGTAATGATTTTTCTTTTTTTCCGGAAAATTTGAAATGGAAGGCTTCTGCATCTGAAGAGTAATAACTTCTCCATGCGCTCTGGTCTTGCAAAGGGCCGCCACTGAATAACTGTGGGTATGACCTTCCTTCATGGAACTGAAGTTACTATTAAAGTATGGTGAAGATGCTTTCTCCATCTATTATGAATCTGTTAGTTTGTCATCTTAATGTTTTCGCCCCAAAGAAAATAATTTAGTTCTATGTGGTTAGAGGCTTGAAGCTAGGAATGCAGGATTTGAGACGTTGAAGCAACAACATGACGAAAACATATGGATCGACTGAACAGCCCCATACTTAAGACATGAAGTGGCACATTCTGGTCCCAACTCCAGTACTGTACTTTCTTAACCAGTTTTCCAGGGTAATCCAAAAAAAGCACCAACCTTAAGCAATGACCATGTGCCCAACCATTCATCTAATAATAACCATGCAGTGGACCATATTAGGGCTCAAAATTTTGGTAGGGACTCCTCGATGGACCTCTTCTGTACATAGATAGCACAGTACAAAATGAATGAACTCCAGGTGAGGTCCAACATTTGCCACAAATGGGCATTGATTGTTACACAAATTGCAAAGCTAATCACAAAATTTGGGGTACAATTGTTTTCTCTGGTGATGCTGCGGCGCCCACAGACCAAGACGGTAAAACAAATGGAAGAGCACAATACATTTGAGCAAATACACATCATTTTTCTATCTAGTTAGTTTCCTCCACACGGTGCGGCCACGGTTGATCTCATCCCCTGCTCCTGCGAATCTCAAGCAATGCAAGAACTGACGCTGCTCTTCTGGGTGCGGTGCTGCAAACACGGATCCATTTGGACTTTCCTCTCCTTCCTCTATATATGTAAGAGAATCGACTATGTCGTCATGCTGGCATTCTCTTCTATAGTCAAGAGTGATTGTTTGCAACTCATGCGTATCAATAATATCTTGAGGTATGCTCTGGAATTTCAAAGGACAATGGAACAAGGTATCAGAAACTATCTCAAAATCAACAAGTGGGACGAAAGTCTATATCACATTAAAGCAACGGTAACTGATGGTTGTAGAAAAAAAAGAGGTGTTTGAATACTCACTTCAAGTACCCAACCAATGTAGGTGACATTGTTGACATGTTGGTTCATGTCCAAATCAGCTCTTCTAGGCTGCAATCCAGAAATTAAGGTATGTCAACATTACAGTTCAGAAGTGCAGAGCATAACAATCAGGGGAAAAAACTAACCACTAGCCCGAGCCTTGAGTGCTGTGGAGGATCTGTAAGAATAGGGATCTTCTTCAGACTACCATTGTTTTCCTCAGGGAACGCTAATCTGCACAATGTTAACTTGTTATTTGTGAATGACTACTACAAAAGGATATTATAGAAATCTCTCTAGTAATTCAAGAAGATTTATCGATTGAACTACATGCAACCTTTAGGGTACCCTCTGACCCTCTCTAGTTCAATCAAATGAACTAATTTTTCAAAAGTGGTGTGATTTTTGAAAATTTAGTTCATTTGATTGAACTAAAGAGGGACAGAGGATACCCTAAGGTTCACCAATTTGCATCCTTACATGAAAGACCATAGGAGTGTTAAAGTGGAGCCCATTTGAAGTATAAAAGAGGGGATCTTAGCTCAGTTGAGGCCTAAAAAGAAGAAAATATGGAATACCAATTCACCTTGGAGACTTTGGACAGTGGACAAAAACCTCATCCCTAACTTCATCACTGACTCTTTGCAGTCTACGTGTATTTTGGTTCATCATGACCCACTTGCTGGAAAAAAATTGATAAATGAGTACAGTGACAGATCTATAATTTTCCAGACAACAGACAAAGAAACACACAAGCTTCATAATAAACTATTAAGCTTCAGATCTGTAAACATAAGTTGAACAGCTAAAGAAAGCCCCACTAGGCATATGTATGTACACTGTATCACATCAAATGAAGTAAACTACAAGAACAACTGGAGGACAACTAGGCATAAGTCTACATATTTTGATTCTTGACATACTTTCATTTTAGGTGCTGAAAGTCTGATGCCTATCATAGACAATTTACTTTGCTAGATTTGCATGGAGAATCAAAGATGTGGTAACAAGGCGGGGATGAAGTTTGAAAAGGAAAAGGACACATATTCAGTCGAAACAACTAGCTGCCCTTTTCCATTTTTCCCTTGGACACAAATATGAACATATGGTTCTAACTGTGAGCAAACATGGTGACTATTTCCAACAGAACAAAACAAGTACCTGGTAGCTCTTCCAATACTTCACCATTAGCTACATCCTTGAGGATCCAATCACGCCGAGTGCCAATCCTTCCATCAGCTTGGCACCATGTTTCAATCTCAACAACATCACCCCTATATGTAGAAGAATTCAGTCATGATTAAATCCCACTTGAAGGAGAACAGTGGGAACAAAAATTGTAGGGATCTTGCAAATTTACCAAGCGGGGTACTTGTATATCTCAATGTGCATCCGGTTTGTCACCCAAATGAGTCCAAGTTCTCTCATTGTTGTAGTTGTGGCAAAACCATCGGTGGAGAACCCAACACTTTGTGCATGGTTACACCCCACCTCCTGCATTCATAAGAAAGCCTATCACAAACAGGTCATAAAAAGGAAACTCGCGAGAATATTATAAAAAAACCAATATAAACAAAACCGGTGCTGATTACAGCACACGAGTTAACATAAGTAGAAACACTTATTAGTACTATTAGTTCTGAATGCATATGACTGCAGGGCATACATATCAGACCAAATGATCAAGAGTTCCTGAGTTTCGACTTTTGCGAGAGAGAGAGAGAATATTTGAAGATTGCATTAAATCTACCAGATCCCAGCGATAATGCGATATATCATTGATTCCCCATTAGAGTTATTATAAATTCCATTTCTCAGCCTACTTATAATAACACTTTTTTTTATGAAGAACCATGATCACTTGATTATATGACAAAGCATGCACATGCACAAGATTTGCGCTCACATCCTTCCAAGCACACAGAATTACTTAAGCTGAGTTGATCTACAACCGGTTGTCACCAGATCTTTAAGCCTGGGATTTCAAGAACTGTGGCTTAGCTGATCCAAGGACAAGGAAGGCACATTTGGTGATTTAGGATGCACACGGGAGCAACATTCTGCAGGCATGCGGCAGGGGCACATCAATTTCATAACACCCATGCCAATTGGCCACTTCCAACAGCATAAAAATGGAAGCAGTAGTGACTAGCATAAGAGTAGCTCAAGTAACTTGTTCAAGCTCGAGGTCAACTTATGCAAAGGGCAAATACCACATGCTTGATAGCTACGAAATTCCTCTCGGTGAATTGTAATCGCGGCATAGCAAGAGGGCACTGAATCTGCTGCCAAAATTCAGATCCACACACGCCCCAGCTCTCCAGTTCCCCAAGAAGCGTCCCATTTCGCAATTTAATAAGACGGCGTAGCGACGGGATCTCGGGGAGGCTGGAGAAATTCGTTACCTGGAGTAGGTTGGCGATGGTCTCGACGGTGGCGGTCTTGTTGATGCCACCTCGTAGGAGCGGACGACGAAGCACTCCTTGTAGGAGAGGCCGTCCTCGAGGAGGCTCCCCATCCGCAGCCGCTCCGCCAGGCCCCGCCGCTCCCCTTCTCCCGTGGACCCCTCCGCGGTCGCCACCGCCGCCGCAGACGCAGCAACGCCCCGCGGGCGCGCGCAGCGCACCACCGCGGCGGTGGCCCGGGGTAGCAGGCCGCGGCGGGCGAGCGGGGCCGGGCCGCATTGCGGCGGGATGTGGCAGCGCAGCATGTGGGCGGTGAGAGATTCGGGCGCTGACGGGTGGGGTTTATATGGAAGGGCGGAGGTGGGGGCTGGGGTGGCGGGGGCGGTGGGCAGTAGTGAGAAGCGATGCGGCGGAGGAGAGGAGGCCCGGGCGATAGGAACGAGGAAGACGCGGACGAGAAGAAGACGACCCTGAGGCGACGAGCGCACGGTCGATTGTACAGCAATCCCGGTCTAAATCGAACCTGACCCGTTTTGCAGAGAGAAACAATAAAATCATAAATTTTTATTGTCGCTGACTAAGTAAGCTCACGTGTCATATATGTCTTTTTCCCCGCATCGTGCTCCTCCCTGTCGATGTAGACCTCACCGAGCCCTGCCACCATGTCCAACACCTCCGCCTCGCTTCCCTGAGTGTGTGTGTCGAAGGGATCGAACCGGGATGTAGTCGGCACGAGTCCTCACTCTGTTTTCTCCGGAGATGCCGTCGCCGTCGCATCGTTCTCCTGCACCGCCCCGACCTAATCCTCCTCCGGCTCCTTGCCTTCCCTAGGTCCTCTGTAAGATTAGGGAGTTTCTCATCAATCAACTGTCTCCGAGTTTTTTTTCTCGGAGTGACCCTTCTCTCAATATTCGTTCGGCATGCTTCTTTAGCTTCTGCATAAACATATTGCTTCTTGCCTTGTGGATGTTGGATGGTCTTCACAAATGTTGACCATGAAGGATAGATATCGTCGACTAGATAATACCCATGGCTTGATGGTGTAGTTACAAGCCGGAGCATCTCCACTAGCAAGCCTAGCAAAAAAGATGTGGTCTCTGCATCACATTGATATCATTGAAAGAACCCGACAAACCAAACAAGCAATGCCAAAACCACAAGTCCTTTGAAGCCACTTCTTCAAGCACAATAGTGGGATCACGATGACGGCTAGTGTACTGCCTGTGCCAAGCCGTAGGAAAATTCTTTCACTTCCAGTGCATGCAATCCACACTCCCAAGCTTGCCCGGCCGTGCTCTTGCTTCATTCATTGCCATCAACCTCTTGGTGTTCTCCTCATTGGGAGTTCGAACATACTCGGGGCCAAAAATCTGGATCAACACCTTGGCAAACACCCGCACGTATTTGAGTGTGGTATCTTCTGTAATGCGAAGATATACTCATTCGTATAGTTAGACGGGATGCCATAAGTATCACTCGCATTGCCGCCGATACCTTTTGGTATGAACTAAACACAAGTAACCCGCAGCATTCCTCAGGCGCCTCGCTCCACTTACTCGTCGCCTTTTCTATCGCGGTTCCCTGGCGACTGCCGACTTCAGGGAGCTGTGGTGGAGGGCGCAAGGGAGGGAGTCAGGCTGGGGTGGTGCTCTTGTCGGATTCGGTGGAGAGTGAGAAGGGATGAGGAAGAAACGGGCTAGGAAATAAGAGAGATAGATGGGAGGCACATCGGATGGAGATGAGGGAAAAAAGGCTGTCAATTATGGGGCCCACCGAGACATGTGTCGCACACGAGCAGTTGACCGCCATGGATTCACCCTATTGATTGTTTATATATATCTTGTTAGTGAATGAGTTGTGTGTAAGAGAAAATCTAGCAGATACCGCATATGGTGCGGCACCTGCCCGATTAGATCCCGCATATTATGTCCCCCAAAATAGAATCTTAGTGATTTTGAGAATATTTTACATTTAGACAATATTTTTTATTAATCAACATTAGGCAATTTTTTCAAAATGATAAGCATTCAAATTATAAACTTGACCATAGTTTTTGATCCAAAAGTATGGGTCATCATTGAACATGTAGCAATTAAACATATCCAAATGTATGAATCAAGTGGAAACGGAGGACATGGAAACTGTCTCCGAGTTTTTTTTCTCGGAGTGACCCTTCTCTCAATATTCGTTCGGCATGCTTCTTTAGCTTCTGCATAAACATATTGCTTCTTGCCTTGTGGATGTTGGATGGTCTTCACAAATGTTGACCATGAAGGATAGATATCGTCGACTAGATAATACCCATGGCTTGATGGTGTAGTTACAAGCCGGAGCATCTCCACTAGCAAGCCTAGCAAAAAAGATGTGGTCTCTGCATCACATTGATATCATTGAAAGAACCCGACAAACCAAACAAGCAATGCCAAAACCACAAGTCCTTTGAAGCCACTTCTTCAAGCACAATAGTGGGATCACGATGATGGCTAGTGTACTGCCTGTGCCAAGCCGTAGGAAAATTCTTTCACTTCCAGTGCATGCAATCCACACTCCCAAGCTTGCCCGGCCGTGCTCTTGCTTCATTCATTGCCATCAACCTCTTGGTGTTCTCCTCATTGGGAGTTCGAACATACTCGGGGCCAAAAATCTGGATCAACACCTTGGCAAACACCCGCACGTATTTGAGTGTGGTATCTTCTGTAATGCGAAGATATACTCATTCGTATAGTTAGACGGGATGCCATAAGTATCACTCGCATTGCCGCCGATACCTTTTGGTATGAACTAAACACAAGTAACCCGCAGCATTCCTCAGGCGCCTCGCTCCACTTACTCGTCGCCTTTTCTATCGCGGTTCCCTGGCGACTGCCGACTTCAGGGAGCTGTGGTGGAGGGCGCAAGGGAGGGAGTCAGGCTGGGGTGGTGCTCTTGTCGGATTCGGTGGAGAGTGAGAAGGGATGAGGAAGAAACGGGCTAGGAAATAAGAGAGATAGATGGGAGGCACATCGGATGGAGATGAGGGAAAAAAGGCTGTCAATTATGGGGCCCACCGAGACATGTGTCGCACACGAGCAGTTGACCGCCATGGATTCACCCTATTGATTGTTTATATATATCTTGTTAGTGAATGAGTTGTGTGTAAGAGAAAATCTAGCAGATACCGCATATGGTGCGGCACCTGCCCGATTAGATCCCGCATATTATGTCCCCCAAAATAGAATCTTAGTGATTTTGAGAATATTTTACATTTAGACAATATTTTTTATTAATCAACATTAGGCAATTTTTTCAAAATGATAAGCATTCAAATTATAAACTTGACCATAGTTTTTGATCCAAAAGTATGGGTCATCATTGAACATGTAGCAATTAAACATATCCAAATGTATGAATCAAGTGGAACTTCACCAATGTGAAAAAGGCATCCTCTAACATGCTCAAATACGAAGGAGGTATCGGGAAATATACAATGTAAAAATGCACTCATTATCGTCGAGCATCTAACGACATCGACCCCTACAATTTGAAGTATAGAGTGTCAATTATACCTCTCCATCGAATCATCGAGGCCCATTGTGGACGCCGAGGTCATTGACGCTCGTTGTAGGGGTCTCATTTGTTGTCGGTGATGAAGGAGGAGGAGGAGTTGGTCCGCGAGATTTGTTCCGCATCCTCGTTGGCCTGGCAACGACTGATTCTTATCGCAATTTGGCGTTGGAGGAGGCAGTCCGTACCCTTGCCCGTCCGGTGGAGGAAGCTCGGAGGACGCAAATGTTGTGTCTCTAGCCCCCCTCGTGTCGATGTGCTTGCGCTTCGTCGCGGCGACGGGAGGCGGCGACGACCCTCCGCGGTGGAGGTCACGGCGGAGGGAGACACGGGCGACCTATGAAGGTCGATTGCGGCCACGTGATAACGGAATCGATGTGTGGCAGTACCGCGGAGTCCATAGTGGCGCTTGGGCATCAATGGTTGTCGGACGGCACATCAAGGCGAGATTGTTAGCGGCGGCGCGAAAGCGGGAAAATAGAGACGGAAATGTCCCTCTCGCCAAGTTAGAGATGGATATGCGAGGAAACATAAAAAATACCCCCTCATACTAGGTAAATACGATTTTTTTTTTCAAAAAGTGAAATGAAGCCACGGATTTTCATCCCCCATAGACAAGCTTAGAGCCACCACCTTCATCAAGGGCACGACCCAATCGCGTGTCAACATTGCCAAAAAAATCCACCGAAGTGTGTGAACTCAATGTTGAAACATTTACTATCATCACCTATCCGACCAACAACACATCGCGGATCAGATGCCGCTGAGAAAGTGGAAGCAGATGACATCTCATACCGCCACTCCTCTAGCCACTTTTGCACCACCTTCGACTGAGCAGACACATGCATGACTTGACACCACGAAGGAGACGTCGTGCGTAGCGCCTGCCAAAATTGACCATGACACACGAAGCGGGAGACCATCACTAAAATGAAGATCCAACCATCGCGTCATCCACATGACCATGGAGGCCGCCCCCTTCGAAGAAGTCGGCCCGTCGCCACATCGCCAAACCCTCACGGCGTCATCCTCGCATCAAGCATAGTGCAGCTAGAACACCGCTGCTATAGACTGGCTGCAGGCTGCCACACAACATCGACCGCCGGCAGCCACCACCTCCCCACCACAAGCGTCAGTGCAGATCCCGCTCCATAGGCTTGACGGCCCGAGGAGACATGACCGCCACAACCTCAACACGGCCGCCGCTGGTACCTGCAACCGGTGCAGGCTCCAAAAACGATGCGCTCGAGAGGGACTATGGGACTACGGCACCTCCATCGCTCGTTCCCGAAGATATCTGATGTTTCCCCCGGTTGCCACGATGGTACACCTCAACCTCCACGCCGTCATCCATCATGGCGGCCGCGCTAGGCCCTATCTCGGGAGCACCATCCCGCGCTGAAACTCCACTCATGAGGGGGCGACAAGACCGCCGCCGATGCCGGCTTTGTTCAACCGCGGCGATGGAGGGGGCGGAGGAGGGATCCAGTGGTGGCACTATCTGTGGTTCTCCCGCCGCCGCTTCACGGGAGGGACGAGAGGGCTCTTTTCACACCCTTTGCCGTGTAAAACAAACATGGGAGTCCTTTCTGGTTTGGCGAGAAAAGTTGCGGTACCGTGCCTTTGTAGGATCTGACCAGTGAAGAGAGCGTTCTTTCCGGTGACAGCGTACATTGACGGTTAATTTGGAAAAGTTTTACAGGATCCATTAGAGTTGCTAGCTCTAAGTTAAAAACGGCAACCCTCATGGGTCAGAGCGATGCAATTCGAGCGCTCCATAATCATAAGCATGCTTTACCGTACGGGACAGATAGACGGCGCGCACCCACCTGTGACCTGTCGTCCTGAGTGAGACGTGTTTCCGTTTAGTGATGGCAGCCCATCTTTAAGCGTCATCCCTAGCATGGAACAGCTACTGCTACCTCATTTAGGTCACTCAAGAAGTCAAGATCAATACAGTTGCAACCAACGCCTATATATGCATGAAGCATCAAACTTAATTATGTGTGTGTGTGGTACAATGTACATATACACACATCATCATACCAGGTAGTATATATATATATGATATATCCACTGTCAATAATTGAACATTGCGCGATCTGGTAGTCGTCTCTCCGAGTAAAGCTACATTAATTAATCATGTAAGTGCATACTCGGTGAGGTGACCACCCAGCCCTCTCCGGGACTGCATGCAAGCTGATCTCCCTTCAAATGGTGTTTACTCATATTCTCTCTTTTCTCTAACGCATGATGTTTGGACGTTTGGTCATCTTCCCTGAGACAACCGGCGATGCGACAAAGACAAATTAACACGGCGGCTCAGGCGCTCAGCGTCAGCGTGGTGTGTGCGTAGAGAAGAAATGCTAGCATGCTACTACTAGCCTTGACACGTACGCAAACCTTGCACACGCCATCGTGTTTGGACGGACCTAAGCACGCGATCGAACATGTGCTGCAACTTTCAGCATCGACACCGATCCTCCCCGATGATATCGATTCGAGGCCCCATCTGCCACCCCTGCGCTGCTGCACACGATCGCATGCAGGAAGCAAGACGAGATCGAGGCCGCCGGAATATCTGCGCCGGCGTCCAACCCCCCTTGCCGACGGCGCCATGTCGTCCACGGCGGAAGGCCAAAAGCCCATCGGGCACATAGCACACTGTTGGTGTGCAAATCTGCAATGGCAATCACACGGACTGAAGGATCAATGGCTCAGCTGTGAGCTCAATGCCTGCCTTTCAACTTTCTGCAGGTTTTCTTACAACTGAACCAAGAACAAAGTCAGTTTTGTGCGGAGATGGCTAGCGAATCTGAAGTACCAGCCACTCGTTGTGCGTGCGTGAGCGCGTAATGTTACCTTACATTCAGAGCGTCGGTTCAGGCCATGTACTGTTTGTTTCGTAAGAACTGAATTGCTGCTCAAATCCGGTGGTTTGCACTTAGTTGGAAAGGAGTTTTGATTACAATCCTTCAGGGCTAGCTCCAACATGCAGGAGGGAGCAGAACCAGCTGTGACACACCACCACTACACTCAACACGACGTAGTCTAGCTACGGTCTATTGTCTTCTCCTGGAATCTTTGTTTATAATGGAATTTACTATTAGGATATTTTACTTTGCACTGCATCGGTGATTTACTCATCGACACTATTTGCAGAAGAGCAAAGCTACAACCTACCTTCGTTTGGGACCGTCGGCGTACCAACCCCAGCCGTCGGCGTATAAATATCCCGTCGGCGTACGTTGTGGTGGGACCCACAAGACGGCTTCTGGACGTTCCGTTAGCTCATCCTACGCCGACGGCAATGCCGTCGGCCTCTGCGTGCCACGTGTCACCGCACTGCGCGTCGCTGGGCCGTCATCATACGCCGACGCGTCGGCGTATGGATGACCATATTGTCCGTATTTGTCGACGTGGCGCCATCATGTGCGTCCGCGACTCATCCTACGATGCCGTCGGCGTATGAGTGACCATATTTTCTTTTTTTTGCTAATTGTTGCTGCTGTTTCCAGCACATTTCAAATACACAAATATAATTCGAATTCATACACAAACATCACAGAACATCACATATATAATCCAAACCATCATACAAATTCCAAATGACTCAAACACAATTGAATTCATACAAACATTCATACAAAATCCAAATGACACAAATATAGTTCGAATTCATCCAAACATTCATACAAACACACCCGGACACATCCTACATCTCCTGAGAGCTCGAGGTACCCATTTCTGCCCGTGTGAGACTAGGCGACCGACCGCGTGGGGCAGCCGCCGTCGAATCACACATAGAACCCGGCGAGGCACGAGACGGTGTGGTCTCGCACGACCAACTCGGCGAGGCACCACCACCGCCATGCTCCATGAGCGCGCGCGTGGAAGTCGGCGAGGCAGAAGCACGACCAAAGGCTGTCGTCGGCGTATGGATGTCTACGCCGACGGGGATTCGTACGCCGACGGCCGAGGACGCGGCTGTGGCCGTCGGCGTATAATCCGGCCGTCGGCGTCTTGTTCGATTCCTGTAGTGTCATGGGTGCACGATTTATACTAGTAGTTAACTATCCAACGAAGCGTAGAACAATATAATACGCGATTAACACAGGCAACGACGCCAACGTCCCAAATATAACCCTGCAAGGTTCAGAAAAAAATACAGCTTTCAGTCAGTGAAGCAAAACAAATTCACCAATCAAGGCCTGTGCAAGCAGACGTAATTAATTAAGCTACTTACGCGGTGCTGAGTACGTCAGCGTGCAGGCCATACTCCTTGGCGAACACGAACGTGGTAATGGACTGAGGAAGCGCGGCCTGTACGTCCACGATGCATCGCCAGGTGAAGCAAGAATGTTAATTAGTACACTGAACATGTCAAAAAAAATTGGGTACATATCACTCAGAGATATATAGAGCCTGCAGATCCTGACCTGTATGATGGCAAGACGCAGGACGTCGCCGCGGAGCCCCAGGGTGACGGCTCCGGCGGCGGTGGCCGCCGGGCCGGCGACGAACCGCAGAACCATGCCCAGCGCGGTCAGGCCGGCCCCGCAGACGATGATCTTCTCCTGCAGCGCCATGAACAGGCCTGCATGCGACCAACCAATTCATAGATTGATACATGCCACTCGTTAGTTTCTTGAGATTGTTCTAGTTCTACACTATAGCTTACCCATGCTGAACATGGCGAGTCCAACCGCGCTCTTGGACATTATCAGCACGGACCCTTCGATAATGCTTGGCGTCTGAACGTGCCATCTATAATATGCACGAAATTCAGGAACTGTTAATCAAACGAATGTGAAGTGACAGTGAGCAGTAAACCGGCCGGTAACAAACGGTGGATCTACACACCATAGCATTATACGGCAATGTATGTCGTATATACCCGCATTAGCTTGTTTTCCTACTAGAGAACGGTTTTTTGGTGTACAAAACCGGTTTCAGAATTTTGAAAAAAAAATTGGACCTACATTTACTAGTATATGTCGTATATACGGCAATGTATGTCGTATATACCCGCATTAGCTTGTTTTCCTACTAGAGAACGGTTTTTTGGTGTACAAAACCGGTTTCAGAATTTTGAAAAAAAAATTTGGTCGTCATTTTTTAAGTTGACTTTCCCATTTAAAAAAATAATCATAGCGTCCGGGATATGACTCGAAAAAATTTCAATTTTTTTTTAATAATGCTATCAACTATAGTGTTGACATCCCCTGTCCCCTTGAGTATTTTCATTTCCCGTTGCATATACGAGTCGGTCAACGCAAGGGTGTGCAGGTACACATGCGAACAACGGCTTTCATCCGTACTATCATTGCCTTGACAATCAAGATTGTGTGTGTGTGTGAGAGAGAGAGAATCAAACTTTAAGAAAAAAAGAAACAAATAAATGTTTCAAGAATAATAGAAGCTAATTTAAGAAAAATAATGCGCAATGAAAAAAATATGGTGACTTTCCATTGATGTTAACAAATCATTCATGTTTTTCGAATTCCCCATTAGTTCAAAACACTTATATATTTTGTACTTTCAAATATTATGGATTTTTAATTTAATAATATGATACCCACTAATATTGATAAATTTTCATATTCAAGTTATTTATACAAGGCTGCCCTCAATTTTATAATCTTTTTGGATGTTTTAAATTGATGTATGATACCCACTAAATTTTCTAGCTTGTTTATTTGTGCCCTGACTCTTAACTAGTCATAGTGTGTGCCAAATCACCCTTCCATCTTAAGTGGAGGGACGAAATATATCCTATATTAACAATGACGGTCAAAACTGTCGCATGCGAGAGTTAAGAGATCAAAAATGGAGTCATAGAAAATAAGTACAGTTTGAGCCGAAGTTGGAAACCCTTATACCTTTTCACTGATCAAACATTTGAAAAGTATGAAAACTACAATAAGGCCCTGTGATTTTATCGTGTTCTTGTTGTCAATCTTTGCTACTACCAGGTAGGCTCGCTCACTCACTCCATAATCGATACTACATTCCTCTATCCCTCCTTTGTTCCGTTCAAATTAATTTCTAAAACTTTGAAATAAAAAGGCCCGAAATATAGAACAACTGGAAGTCAGTTTGTCCAAAACAAGGTGGGGCACCCTAAAGATGAAACCAGAAAAATATATGACATACTCCATATTTATATTGATTGTAGTACATCGTATATTATGGGACAGAGAGAGTATAACATTTGTGAGAAGTCAAAATTTACTAATTTTTATCAATTTTTAAAATAAAATATCGACATCTATAATAACAAATTAATAGCAATATATCCACCACAAAATATGTATTCATGGTGTATTTATCCAATATTGCAAATGGATATTTTTACTCCTATATATTTGGTCAAACTTATAATAATTTTGACTTAAAAAAAAACTTATATATGCCCTATATTTGAAAAATGAGAACATTCTAACAAAAAAATTCATGGCATCCAAAATTGCATATCCCATCCTCGCCAGCTTAGTTTGACTATGCAACTATGCAAGCACATCCTCTTTCGTACGATTGACCGTATTTCGTTTTTTAAGGGGAGCGAAGCCCCGGACTGTGCATCAATCATGCACACAGCCTCATTTATGGCAGCATTTGTAGACAAATTCAGGGCCCTTTGATTCAAAGGAAATTCATAAGATTTTTGGAGGATTTTATCCTATAGGAATTTTCCTATGTTAGGGCTCCTTTGATTCATAGGATAGGAAAAATGTAGGAAAATGAAACCTATAGGATTGGAATGGCATGTCTAAGTGAATCCTATAGGAAGAGGGATTCTCTTTGATTGTGGCAAAGGAATTTTCCATAAGGTTGGACCTCATGCTTTTTTCCTATAGGATTTACACTACAAGATTCCTATGGAATTAGTTCCTATAGGATGTGATCCTATGAATCAAACAACATGTATAGGAAAATTTCCTATAGGAACCAATCCTACAAAATTCCTATGCCATTCCTTTGAATCAAAGGGGCCCTATTAGTCGTTTGATTCATAGGATTAGTTTCTATAGAAATTTTTCACATAGGAATCTTTGTACTACATACTATAGGAATTCTAGCATTCACTTCAACTTCTTTTTACAATTCTTTTGCCATCAAACACAAAGTACTCTTCCTATAAGATTCAATTAGACATGACATTCTAATCCTATGGATTTCCTATTCCTACACGTTTCCTATCTATGAATAAAACGAGCCCTCAGTCTTTCGTTCGACGTGTTGCAGCAAAATGGCGTGCAACCATGGTGAAAATTTCTTACACAGACAAGTTTGAAGTACCTGTGTGACGCAAGACCACGCGACGCCGAGGACACCCGCGTAGACGTTGGGATTTCGCGCCACCTTGAGCCAAACCGCTCTCGCCAACGGCCAGACCGACTCGCGCTGTTGCATCCCCTCGACGCGGCCGCCTTCCACGTCGTCATCGCTCGCCGGCAAAGCCGGCGTGTCCAGCTTCCCGGCTACGCCTCCGCAGGCCCGCCTCGCCTCGAACGCCAGAAGCAGCAGCGGGAAGTAGACGATGATCTGCACCATCGATATCTTCACGACGAGGTCGCGCGCCCACCCGCCGTACATGGCGTCCAGCAGCGGCACGCCCACCACGAGCGTGTTGTTCAGCGTCGCCAGCGATAACCCGGTGATGCACCATGAGGAGGCGCCGCGCTTGTCGCCGTCGCCGCGTCTGGTGCAGCAGCGCGTGGACACGGCGGCCCAGGCGGCGAGAGCCAGCACGACGGCGAGCTTGGAGAGGGCGTCGGCGGCGAGGACGCGGTAGTTGAGCGCGTAAGGGTCCATGCGCGCAGCGAAGTCGAATGCGAAGAAAGGGATGGCGAAGTAGGCCACGAGGCGGTTCACGGCGTCGCACTGGTCCGGCGTAAAGAGCTTCCACCACCTCACGGAGCCGTAGCCGAGGCCCAGGGCGAAGTAGAGCGGGGCCATGGCGGCCACCACCTTGTACACGTCGCCCAATCCTATCATTTCCTCTGCTACCGGGCGTGCTACACTCTGTTCGTGTGGCAAGAGCGTCTTAACCCTTAAGTTTGATATGTGTTTCAGTCTTTCAGAGCCGTTTATTGGTGCCTATATGCATGTATATATACAGAGCATGCAGTATAATTTGTGGCTTGCAAAAACTTGGCATCGACCATAAAGTAACAAAATGATTCACTTTCAGCATCAGTATCACCTAGCCCTAGTGCGCACGAATCATCATGTCTGTTCTCCCCTACCTTCCTCCTCCACCGCCCTTCTTGCGAGTCGAGATTTTTGGCTCCCGAGTTACAGTGCTCCCTCCAATTTTAAAATTTTAAAATCATATTTATGCGTTTCAAATAATTATGAAAAAAAAGTCCGGGTGCAGCCAATGATATACCCCACGAACGTGCAAAATACCAAGTTCAAATACTTTGTATTCCGAACTATACAAAAATGACAATCATGTGCATCTCTGCATATTTTCAAATCTTTATGTTTTATCAGATTTTGTTCAAATTGAAAATTTACACGTTTGTGGGATACACATTGGCTACATCCGTATTTTTGTTTCAGAATTTTTTGAAACCCTGAAATATGATTGTCGAATTTTTCTAAATCGAGGGAGCACCGGATCTCGAGAGCCAAATACACTTTTCGCCGTCTTGCCACCTTCTCTTCTCTCCTTTCCCCTCTTACTCCTTCAGCACCACCTGCACCAGACCGAGACATGGGCCGCCCGACAAGTCTGGTCTGGCCCGAAGCCCGATGTTTGGGCCAGACTCAGTCTTCCACCCAGACTGAGCCTAAAGCCCAATATAGGCCTGTAGTTATTGATTCTTTATTTTGAAGCAAAAAATAGGTGTATTTTATTATATTATATCCTGAAAAGTTCTTTTTAGTGCCAAACAGACAAAAGATCTTGGCCACGGGTTGGGTTGTGCCTAGCATTTTCATGTTCGGGTTTTGCCAAGCCCAACCCGACCCGAGGCTTTCCCATGTCTACCTAGCACCTAGTTGCCATTGCGGAGTTGGTCCAGCCAGGTCGCCGAAACCATGAGTAGGGACACGTGGTTGACGACCTGGTTAGCTCCTACCTCCTAGGGCCGCCCACCTGTTTTTCTTCCTTACTGCGCAAATCCTTTTCTCCTTGTAGATCAACTATGGTTGAGCATTCACTCCCTAAGATGAGGGAGTGAATTTCCACTCCGTAAACTTTCGCTTCGCAATTGTGGAAAGATTTGTATGTCCGATAATGGATTTTTACCCATATGACCCGACAAAAGCACCAGGTTCCACTATCATTTATATAGAGGAACAACGAACCAACATCCATGTGCAAACATAAAGAAAATTATGATTGCTTTACTTAGAAGGCCTATATGTCTAGTTTCATTGATAATAAAACATAGTTATATCATATTCAAGCTCAAAACAAATCAGAGGGGTTCGTTAATAGAAGGAGGTTTTGTTAGGAAAAACCTAGCAGCTAGCTATTTGTTGAGAGGGATAGCTTGTGGCCAACCTGCGCGTCCAACTCCGGCCGCTAAATCACAAGGGCGAGCCCTCCCCAACAACCTTCCTCCTTCCTCTAAGCCCCCGGTCATCCCTCTAAGCCCCAATTTCTTTCTTATTCGGTGCTGGTGACCTACACCCTAAACCCTAAGTTCAGCGTCAGCAGCCCCGCACCCCAACCCCTAAGTCTACTCTGATCGATTCAATCTCAACGCCGCAGGACAGCCGCATATGCCTCGTCTCCGGGTGCGGTATCGGCTCATTGTCTTCTTTTTCACTGCGCCTATCAGCGATAGAGAAATGAGAACGGGCCGGAGAGATGGTGAGTAAGAACAGAACGGGGAGATAAGGTGTGCACTACTTGCGGGGTGGGTCTACCGGGTGCGACCCTCGTCGGCGGGTGATCTTGGCCACGATCACATGCGAAAGAGTGATTTCCCTATCGCTGACATTTTGTTTACTTTTTAATTGACAATGCCTAAGTTTTATCTTCCTGGTAATTTCAACGGTGCAAAGTAATGGGCTGCGGCCGCACTCCATAGAAACCCTCGACCGTTGCAGGTGCATGCCTACCACTTTCATGGAATAAAACTCCGCGTGCACCGAATTACAAAATAGTGTCACGGCTTTAAGCATAGTAGACGCAACTACGAAAAGCTGTCCAGGCAAAATAAGAGACACAAAGCATAAGTGCTTTTTTAGATGAAAGCATATTTGCTTAGTAAGTCGTCACCGTACTCATACTAGGAGCGTCAAATGGGTATCTAGATTGTTCCTGTCCGCCACTCGCAGGGTGCCTGAGAAACGGATGCAGCTCTTCCGGCATCCAAATCAGTGAGCCGTTGAACCTCTTGTATTATCTGATATGAATTACAGTTATTAGAATGTACTCACAGATAGGAAATAAAAAAGATTATGTTCTTCCTTCACTGGGTAGTATTCCAGTCGATAGAAGAGCATGACGGAAGGAATCATACAGAAAGTTTTTTGTAGTTCTGAAGCATTATGTCTCTTGTTAGAGGACTTGTTTTATGGAAGCGTAAAGCGCCGCCACGCTGCAACATCGATCAGGGCCGCAGATGCTTCCCTCCTACCAGAACCACCCGCGCCACCCACCGCCGCCACCACTAGGTGCGCCGCTGTGCATGATGACTGTTGGGAAACCCAAGTGAAAGGTATGATGTAGTGCATGACCAAATTTCCCTCAGTGAAGAACCAAGATTTATTGAACCAGTAGGAATATCAAGCTAAGCAAAGTTTGAAGTGGATCTACACACAAAACACAAAGCTCTCTCTCCCCAATGTTCTAAAAAGGTTGTCACTCTTCCCGTCTCGCTACAAATAAAGAATTAAACGTATAGTGTGGACGATAATTGCAATAAAATAAAATGTAGAAACGGACCGGCGAGCAAGTGATGGTGAAAAGCAAGTAAATGAGGTTGTAAACAATTTAAAAATATGGACCGGAGGCCATAGCTTCACTACTTGTGTCTCTCCTTTAATAGAAAACATTGTTGGGTAAACAAATTACAGCTAGACAATTGAGATATTTATGATCATGGCATTACGACAAAGTGTACAAGGCAACTATTCATGTACGCATCACGTCAACATATATAGAGCGCGCACTGACACCGCATTTGTAACTAATACTCCACTTCGAGACAGCTTACCAATAATGCGTCTCTAAGAATTAAGTTGTAAACCAATAGAGTATTACATTAAACTTAGGACATGATGTAACCAACATTTATTATAAAATACATCGTCACCCTTACTTGTTTTACCCTTAGTAACAACAATACATCGTCACCCTTAGTTGTTTTGTGTCACTCGAGCACATGGATACACGAGGCATGAACCCACTATCAAACATATACTCCCTATTGGAGAATTAAAACATCTACTTGGCCAAAGCAATCATATAAAGCAATATCATAATTAATATACCATGCATAATCTGATCATAACATCACAATTCTTCATATCACAGCAAATACAAACAACTAGCAATTACATAAGATGAATCTCGATCATGTAAGGCAGCTCACGAGTTCATTGTATTGAAGCACAAGGAGAAGAGATCACTATCTAGCTACTTCTAGGGACCCGTAGTCTAAGGATGAACTACTCACGCATCGTCATGGAGGCAGCAATGGTGGTGTAGATGCCCCCGGCGATGATTTCCCCCTCTGGCAGGTTGCCGGAACAGGACTCCAGAACCCCGAGCAAGGGTTTCCCCGACGACGGCGGCTCAGTATCTGCTTTGCAAAATATTTCTCTGTCCCCGATGTTTTTAGGGTTAAAAGAATTTATAGGCGAAGACCCCCTCGAGAGACGGTGCATGAGGGGCCCACGCGGCGCGAGGCCGCGGCCAACTTTTGGTCCGCGGGTGGGAAATGCTCTGTACTTTGGTTTTTTCTTTCTTTGTGCTCTTCGTGCAAGTTCTTGGGTAGGTGCAGATGTTGGTTGATCTTGCCTTTGACCAAGTAAGAAGGAGAAGGCAATGAACCAACTCGTTTGTGCCACCTCACCCAAAACTACTGCACCCGAATCAGCTGCCCTAAACCAACTTAAAAGTTTAGATCTCCTGTCACACAACGTTGTATAAAAACAGAGGAGAGCCCTAGACGCATGATAGACAAGTTAACGTACTACTAAATTGGATCTTCGAGATCAGTTTCGGTCCATAGGGGGGAAAACAGGGGACCACCCCGAGCCCCAAAAAATAGAAGATACAAATACTAAATTATGCTTGTAGTCACAATATTGTTATCCTTTATTTCAAAATGATTATTAAATACGTGAAACGAATAAAAAGGCCTCAATTGCATGAGAAATTGCACCCCACATACGATAGTGAGCTTAGTTCGATGCTAGTGACTCTCACATAGACGCCCCATAGGTTGAACTGTATTGTGTGTTACTTTTTATCAAAAAAGGAAAATACCCCGGCCAATGCATCGATTGATGCATACGATCATTTTTATTGCAACGTTATCATTCAAAGTATTAAAAATCACGTGCCACAAGGAGTGGATACAAATATCACCATATTTCAGGATATTAAAGTATATACATAACACACACATACATATATATATACATACTATTTTATTCATGCAATTATAAAGAATAGTTAAAGAATACTTTACAACATACAATATCAATTTAGCACCGACATAATTCCCTATCAATAAATTACGACAATGCAATAAAAACACTATAACTAATGATCCTAAAAGTTGTTATTTAGTTAAGTATGCAATCTAAGTAATGAAGAATCATACTTATTAGCAAAACAACATGATAATAATAACTATAAGACAAGTGTAAAAGTCCAGTATAAAATATATGTATTTATATTAATTTGCTCTTGGTCCAAAAAACATTTGGACCGACCGTGTGTCCGATATTCCTTTTACCCTAACTGATCAAGGTGTAGCGACGGAAGAGCTTCCTTAGGTGTTGTCGTGCAAGGGCAGATACTCAATCTCCCCTACGCCGAGCAGGCGAACATTTCATTTCACTTATAGAAAAAACAAACTTCGATTAGTTACTCTTATCATTACCAGTGCATGTTAATAGCACACATAATGTATCGTTGATGAACAAATCATCTTAGACTCTTATTATGATTAGGGGATAATGTCTAAATTCTCGAGTTTTAACAGAGTGATCATTGTTATTCTAATAGGGATTTTACTTGATGCCATAATTTACTATGTTAATTAGCCTATGTGAATGTTCAGTGCTCACGGTCAAGAATTCGTTGATTAAAATGCTCATGTTTTACTATTGTTTTTAGTTTAACTTAGCAATTCGAAGAAGGCGAATTAGATGCATACTCAATTTTGCCAAAATCTAGCCGTACAAAATCCCCAAATTTCTCAAAACCCTAATAAACCCAAATTGGAGAAATCATAGACCCCGAATGAAAACATGACCTTGGAATTATAGGCACACTCCTTATGGGGGTGAAGGGGGTGGGGGGAGGAGTACTGTGGTAGGCACGCTCCTTATAGGCAAATTTCATGACCTTGGAATTATAGCCCATTATTTAATGCCTAATGAATCTCGGTAAAATGGCGTGGTTGAACGCAAATGTACCCTATGAATATGGTGTGAAGTATTTCTTGTCACGCAAGTTTACCGGAAGCCTATGGATGGAACCAATAAGACAAGTACGCGCATACTAAATCTTGCTCTAACAAATCAGCACTGAACACACCTTTCGAGAAGTTGATGATAAAGAAAACAAGATTGAACTATCTACATGTGTGGGGATATCGTTCCGAAGCAAAAGTTTTCAATCCACAATTTGAGAAATTTGATCCGAACAAGAGTAAGTTGTTACTCTTTGTGTTCACTAATATAAGGCACGCTGGACCCATTTCACTTTTGACTACATACATATTAATATGAGGGGATGCGCTATTTGACACCCAGGTGCAGAATATTATTCTGCACCCCGCACGATCTGCGCACCAGTGCTCTTTCCGTTCCGCGCGTCCACCGGCCCGCTCGAACGTGCGACGTAAAAATAGCGTGGCACGCCTCGTAAGATCCTTGTTAGGCTGAGCCCGCGCACCCGCACATACGATGCATGCGACGTAAAAACGGTTGGAAAATTACGACGCCACCCACCACCCACGATACATCCAGCCCATGTGAGTCGGGTTTTTTTTTTCTTAACAGGCGTGCATCAGTTTAAAGCCCACAACATAAGAAACATCTGATGATACGTATGGTGATGTAAGAAAACTCAGAACTGGCAACGTAATATTCCAATTACGAACAGAAATTAGTAAAATCATACGTTTGAATTTTCTTATGGCCAACTTCATAAAACTAGTGCAACGTAAAAATCCAAGTTGACTCAATTGTCGACCAATAGTTCACCAACTGAAATTGAATTACATTTTGGCAATGTAAAAGTATAAATCTATGTATACGATTACAGCAAGCCACGCTGCACTGTTTGGTTAAAAAAATTGTTTTATGTCCATATAAAAACTATTCGCATCAACTGATGCAACAACACAAGAACTGCCGGCAAAACTTGTTGTGTAAAATCATCAATGTACAGTGACATCTTCAATAGTGTACCGTAAGAACATTAAACATAGACCTTTTATCACAAGGTACGAATTACAGGCAGGGTTCCTGGTCCTGGTCCAACACTCCCATAAGAATATACAAAGTTACAAAACTACGGACATCTGCAATCAGATTTACAACATTCCACATATACACTGAGATGTGAACTGCCGGAAGTTCATACAGTTTATGCAATGTTGTGTACAATATTATGTAAAAAAGCAAAAGAGTTGGCTCGTGCGTCATGCATGATAAGAGTAGAGAAGACATCCTGGTTTCTTCCAAATGTCATAATTGCCAACGTAAATAGTTGTCAGGCATAGTGTAGAACAGGCTACGCATTTCTCCTCTCGATGGTAAGTAATTTGCTTTCGATATCTGAAAACGGTAGAAAATACTCTACAGATCATCTAAAAAAGGGTTGACAACAAAAGCAGGGGTAATAACGGGCAGGAAGCATGTAATCCTGCTGTTGAATCACTACCTTTTGGTGTAACCCAATCTTTAGAACAACCTGATGTTATACTGGTAGTGAAATCCTTCATCAAAGCAATGACTGGCCATGGGATGCAAAAAAAATAGCATGTTGTAGAACTCATATTCTCATTTGGAGAGTGCTAATTCTATTACAGTATGACAAGAAACATGAAAAACTACTCTTAGAGACACAAGAACCAAGCAATACAAAAATAGCAGGTTTTCATGGGCCCAAACTTCTCAAAGGAATTAGGTAAATGCCTGGTTTCCTTCAAATCATGAAAGATTAGGTTGGGTGAGCTTTTAAGCCATGGTGATACCTCCAAAGAATCTGAAGAGAGGTAAGTGGCAAACAAACATAATGGATGTACTACGTGAAATAATAAAAAACTACAGTTGCACAATACTACAAGTATAACCAGCTTACTTTATTTAGGATCAAAACCATTCAGATGCTTAAACATCTACATGCCAGCTGTGGAACTATAGTACACCTTCACTGGAAGATGCTCTTCACAGTTCAACAAGGACTGACAAAGAAAATGCAACACCAAAAGGTAAGAGCCATTAATCATACATGGGGATGGAAGGAAAGTGCACAGTAACATGAAAACTAGTTGTCGTGTCCCAGGTATCCAATTTGGCAAAAGTAACACGAAAAATATGCACTGAACATGAACTGCTAGTGAAGCAATAAGCAATTGCATTAGTTCTAGGTAATCCGAAACTCCAATTTTTTAGTAATTATATCTAACATGCTTACACAGTTTGTATGAGAAACCAAGAAACTTATGCGATGTATGAGAAAGGCATGGAATACATGGATGAGAACAAGGCAATCCTGAAACGATTGGGGACATTCAAATCAGAGACAAATGAAGGACCGGGCGAATGAATAGGTACTGTGGGTTTCCAAAAACTATGTGCATGAATCTCCAAATGTAACTTTTGAAAGGTGATGCAGCTTGTTCAACCGGAAATGGCCAAGTAAAGCTTGTAAACTACCCAGGATGCAATGCAATATTTTAAACTACTCAGGTCTTTCAGCAACCATTCAGCGAGGGCAGGATGATATCAATGCCCTCAAGTTTGTAATGTTAGAACCACAAGACAAAATACTTGGGAAGGCAAGATAAACAAATTCCTTGTTGGGTCCAAGTTTGATGTCAGCTTTGATGTAATGAAATAAATTAAGGAAGAGTCGAGTAGCCTTAGTTTAGAAAAAATGAAATTTCTGCTGCATTTACAAACGCAGATGAGTCTGAAAACTGAGTTGACGACTTCAACTATATGTAGTCATTAAGTAAAATGAAGCACACGGGAAGCAACTATATGATAAATCAGCAATATAAATATACACAACTTTATAAGCATGGATGTCCCTGTTTCTCGATGAGTTTAATGGCGTCTTAATTTTCTTACAGGGAACATATTAAGAATTTGGGTTTCATCCAACATGATTTTAAATTCTAGTATGAGCAAACTACACACAGGGTGACCTTGTTCCCTTGACAGTGTAATGCGACGTAATTTTAATCCACCAGCAGCTTCTTGTTAGATTGTAACTGAAAAGACAACAGAAATGCGACATCAATCTTTACATTTACATAACGGGAAGAGTGTGTTGTGTGACTTTCTTTATAAGTAACAGCTAACAACATCAACAATTAACAATGGCCAGTATAAAGGAAGCCGAAAAAATTACAATGCTACAAAGAATATCCAATTAGGATACAGTCACATACTATTAATGGGAGGAAGCATTTTTTAATGTGATTAGTTTAACTGGTGTACAAAACATATGCCACCAAACAAAGTATTCAAGAAGTGCAATTTCAGGTATAAAAATAGGCATTCGTGCTAGCTTTATATATACCAAAATGAGGCGTTTTCTAACAAAATATGGCATCCACATGCTAGTATATGAATTAGTCGTAT
Organism: Poa pratensis; assembly: GCA_947311845.1. NCBI lineage: Eukaryota > Viridiplantae > Streptophyta > Magnoliopsida > Poales > Poaceae > Poa > Poa pratensis. Next base: position 12,206,808 of record CAMZMU010000083.1, on the reverse strand, counting down.
GCCAAAAGCAAAGACAGTAGCACAATATCAAGTCGGTGCCTCGTTAAGGATTTTCATTCGCACTATATACATGTAAGTGATCAGTGTCATAGCTAGAACACTACTGCCGTCAGCACCAGTATGCACTGAGAATAAATTCGATTTGGCATTTGCTGGCAGCGTACTGTGCCTCTGAACAAATCCAGGAAAAATACAAAGCAAATTGGAAAAAAAATCTTCAGCACACGTGGTTGGGGACTGGGCCAGGAAATTACTATTTCTCCACTGCTCGAGGTTGGATCCGTACGGACTAGGAACAAACTCTACTATCGAGTTCACCACGAGGCTACACAAATTGAAACTTACTCCTCAAAATTTGTGGAAAAGAAAAGGGTACCCAAGCATACCGGTGGGGAAGATCCAAACAGTGGTTGCAGACGGCCGCCGGCAGCAAGAAGAAGAATCGCCGCCGTAATATGACGCTGAGGACGACCAGCGTACCTACACGCCGCCTGCCGTCTGCCGCGAAACCACCCAGTGCCGCGAGCGGACGAGGCCAGGCAGCACGCCGCAACCCGCCGTTCACGACGCCGCGGAGTCCAACCGGCTGCTCACGCCGCCGCCGAATTCCCGCCGACCACAACAGCACTTCCCAGGACAACTGCCGCTCGCAGATCCACCAAGGCTGCTCGCCGCTGACTATGGAGCCGCTCGCCGACCGCCGCGATCTCAGGTCGCCCGCCGCTCGCCTCAACCCGTCCAATTCAGAACCCCACCACGCCCTCGACTAGATGGTGGTGGTCTAGCTCGGACGCTCAGTAACCACACGACCCAAATCTCTACTATATTAAAGCAGAGCCGGTGGTGTTCCGTGGTACGTCGTCCCACCCACCCAGCTACCATCCCGCGATCCCGCGATAGGAAAATCACAAAAAATAAAAACAAAGGCAACCGGTATGTCGCCCGCCCACTTCGCATCCCTCACCCACGGGGAAAAAGGAGCAGGAAAACCGTTCCCCATCCCCTCGACCACAACCCCCCAGTCGTATGCCGCCTCCCTAGCTCGCGCCGCCGGCCGCGGCCGCCGACCTCCAGCCCTGTCGCGCTGCATCTCGAGCACCAGATGTGCCGCCGGATCAGTCCGCCCGCCGGAACCTACCACGACAGATCCCGCGCCCCCTCGCGGCGTGGTCAACTCCAGCTATGCAACCGCCGCCACGATCCTCTGAGTCAAACGGCAACCGGCATTCAACGTCGATCGTGTACGTGCTTGCCTCCTTCAACCGGTATACAAATAGGTAGTACGTCCCAGCCCCACTCAGTCTCATCTCCGCCTTGCTGCCGTGCTCTTCACCGTCGCTTGCACTCACGCAGTTTTCCACTGGCAGAACAACCGCACTACGGCCTCAGTGCCTCGAGGCCTCGTGTTGCAGAAGAAGCCGGCGGGCGCCATCCTTCAGTACGCCCCCCCGTCGAGCGCGAGTTGCCATCGAGCAAGGTGAGATCCTTGTCTGTTTTCTGCATCGTCGTCCTTGATCCGTTAGCGCGGTGGTGATGGCGAAGCATTCTACATTCGTGCATCCATACGCAATAACAGAGATCTCTCCTACTGAATTCGTCTTGTGTCACAGCTACTTACTACTGTTTAGTTGAGTTTTGGATTTGGTCTCCATCACGTTAGTTGTACTTGTACAGATCATGATGCCTGCGCTCTGTAGTGAGAAGTACTTTAGCTCTTGCTTCCTTGCAAAGGATTCTGATTATGATGCATGGTTGCCTGTGATTTGGTGTTGATTGCAGACGTCGGGGCACAAGGGTTTGGAGGAGCTTGACTGGAACAAAGTCAGCAAGTTTGTGTTAAGCGAAGCCAATCCTGACAAGTGATGAGTTGCATGGTATGACACTCAATTTTAGGCTTTGTTTATAAAGTGCAAACTTAAGAAGCAACAGTGAAAGGTAGTGAGCAATTACATTGAGTCGTGACTCGTGAGCTTTGTTCTTACAATTTGTAGTAAATAGAAAAATAATAGTTGTTTAAAATACATTTGTTTGTGTAATTACGTTCCTCTCTTGTTGTAGTACACATGTTACTAAATACAATCTGTTCACACACGAAATTATTCTGCTTTGCAGTACCCTACAAATAGGAAACTGTGGCGAGAAGCTTAAAACTGTACAGTTGAGCAGGTCAAGGTGGAGCTCTCTGAATTTCCAATGCTTGTCAAGCTACATTTTCCAAAAGTTTTCAAGTCATACAATATAAATTTACACCCTCTGTTTAATGCTTGCAAGTCGTACTACTGTAGTCTGCATGTCAATTTAAAGGATTTAAAACCATGTGCAGTTCAACCCCGCCTTGCATTGACCATCAGAAAATTAACAGGGATCGATTTCCTATTGTGGTGCAAAGTAATCCTATGATCATATATGTTAATTGAACTGTCCATGCTTCAGCTCAACATTTTGTATTCAAAAACATCTATACTCAACAGGGATCAAGTTTCCACTGCAGAAGGATCTGCTATGCATTCAGACATTCGACCAATTCTTAAAAATTAACTATCAATTACTATTCTGCAAATTCATATCTTATGCATAAGATAATTGACATGCACCCTTTTTTGTTACCTCAAACTATGATGCATGGATACATAGTTTAGTGAAGCATAGCAGTACGCTGTTGCCATACTAAAGCCATTGTTTTTAGTACATGATGTGTGGGTCGGTGTCACCTAAATTATTATGCCCTTAGTTGTCAATCATAAATTTCCTTCATGTGTGGGTCGAATAACTAGCAGTCCTGACATATTTCACCTAAAGTAGATTTCTGCCAACCTGCTTACTATACGTTTTCCTGTGTTCTAATACTTCATCAAAAATTGAGTTAGCCTGGAAGTTCTGTTTAGCCCATGAAGTAAAGTTCTGTTTATATCACTTTTTCTGAAAGAACTTGCACCTGTGGCTTGATATATTGTCATTGTGCCAGAGTTTTAAATTTCCAACAGAAAACTCTAAGGAGGAGAAGTCACAGCAAGCATAAAGAAATATATCCTCAATTGCTCATTATTTGATTTCCTACTCAAGGTACGTATTTCTGGGATTTTATCTTCCGTTTTGCTTGTGGGATCTATTGTTGTATGAGTGATGTGAGTTTTTCGGCAAATTTTCTTTAGAAAGTTTTCTGGTGAAAGTTATTCTTAATCTGCCTCCAATTTCAAAAGTTCCTTTAGGAAGTTTTCTGATGAAATTCAAACTACTTAAAGAATGCTCTCATATTTTTGGATACTGTTGCTTTCTTGTTCTCATCTATGTTAATTTCCTTTGCTCTCATATCATTTAGTAAAACCAACCCAAGTATCATGTCACTATCTCAATCAGGATCAGGATTGATTTATCTAGCTGCGTTGGTTATCTTTTGTACTGAAAATGCACAACTGATGTACATTTTGGAAGCTGTTAGACATGAAAAAAAAATTCAGAGCATATATGTTGGTTCACATTTTCATGCATATTTTGGGACAGGATGGCTTTTCGTGACAGTGCCATCATTAAACCTTCAGTATCTTTCTTGTGTAGATGAAACCCATTAGACTTACAAGTAAGTGGACGTATGCGGACATCACAGAAACCCTGGCAACATCCGGCAAGCCTGACATCTTCATGACGATGACTTGCAACCCAAACTGGCACGAGATAAAGGACGTGCTGCTTCCAGGCCAAACCTTGCACGACCATCCAGATCTCGTGGCCCGCGTGTTTAGGTCTAAACTGGAGATGATGAAAAAGATGCTTACCAAGAAGCATATCACAGGTGTTCTAAAGGCGGACATCTATGTGGTAGAGTTTCAGAAGAGGGGCCTCCCCCATGCTCATTTCATATTGATGTAGCTGGACCACATTTGAGCTGCTGTCTGGATGATCTTTAGTCTTTAAAAATGTAATGCTTGATGGAAGATTTGAGACAATACACACTAATTTGAGGTGGGCTGGGCCTTTTGTTTTAATCCAACAAATGCATTTGAATTACCACTTGGCTATCTTTTCAATATACATGTATATTTATATGCACTTCATGTTTACATGTTTGATGACGGTAAAAATGAAAACGCCGTGGCAAAGCACGGGCATCCAACTAGTATTCGGATAAAAAACCGTCGCCGTAAAAAGAATGGGTTGGGTCGCACCAGGTCCGGTGCAACAGGTGCGGTGGGCTCGGTCGATCGACCTGGGTGCAGAATTATTTATTCTAATAATTCTGCACCAGGGGGCTAAATAGAGTTTCTATTAATATGAGTGAATCTATATATAAAATAAGTCTAGATACATTTGAATTAAGAAAAATGGAAATTGTGGGTATAGTGTGCCTTATATCACTGAACGGAGGTAGTAATTTATGTTACGCACCCTCTGCCGGCTGGCCGGTCCCGAGGCTGCGTAGCGTAGAGGAAGTAGTCGAAGGACGCAAGGTATGGCACAAGTAGTCTTTATTATCAATTGTGTGTCTCTCTCCATACAATACATGGGGTATATATAAGAGGGAGAGGGGCTAGGGTTGAGGACCAATCTAGGGGAAAACCCCCCACCCAAGAAAGGGGGGTACGAGTCACGTACGGGTCGGTTTCCCAACACTCCCCCTTGGTCCGACAACTCGTATTATCTATGTCTCAAAAACTCCGAAAACCCAACGGGAAAAATATGGAGAAAGAGTGCATAGTATATGTATCCTCATGTTGCACGAATTGCCTCATTAAAAACCTTATGTGAGAAACTTCATAAAACTCACTAAAGGGAAAAAGAGTACAACTCACTTAACTTTCAAGTCAAGTACTCAATCATCGGGATCGAGATTTCAGCGATGAGTTTGTGAAGATTCTCCCCCTGAACCTTGCATCTCCCTAAGTCTCATCATACCCATTTCACGAACACATCTCTCAAAGGAAGATGCTGGTAATGATTTAGTGAACAAATCAGCAAGATTTTCACACGACTTAGTATGCAAGATTCTCACTTCGTTCGACTTTTGCAATTCATGTGCATAGAAGAATTTGGGGTCGATATGTTTTGTGAGATTGCTCTTCACATAACCCGTCTGGACTTGTGCAACACAAGCGGCATTATCCTCATAGATAATAGTTGGGGTTTGGATGGTGTTCAGCCCACATGTCAGCTGGATGTGGCCGATCATCCGTCGAAGCCATACACACTCTCGTGATGCTTCATACAGTGCTATGATTTCCGAGTGGTTCGTCGGTTGTTACCAAAGTTTGCTTAGACGATTTCCAGGAAACTGCGGTTCCACCACAAAGGAAAACATATCCAGTCTGAGACTTGCCAGTGTGCGGGTCTGACAAGTACCCAGCATCAGCATATCCAACAAGTGAAAGGTCTTGATTCCTCCGGTAAAACAAGCCAAGATCTTTGGTCCCTTGGAGGTATCGGAAGACGTCCTTGATGCCTTTCCAATGCCTATTGGTAGGCTCAGAGCTGTACCTAGCAAGCAAATTGACGGCGAACGCGATGTCCGGCCGTGTACAATTCGCGAGGTACATGAGTGCGCCAATTGCACTTAGGTAGGGGAATTCTGGTCCCAGAACTTCTTCCCCCTCTTCCTTAGGCCTGAACGGGTCCTTGTCCCGCTGCAAAGATCTCCCAATCATGGGGGTCTTGGAAGGATATGCCTTATCAAATCCAAATCTTTCTAACACCTTCTGGGTGTAGGTAGACTGGTGCATTAAGATCCCAGCAGGGGAATGCTCAAGTTGCAGACCTAGACAGAACTTGGTTTTGCCTAAGTCCTTCATCTCGAATTCCGACATCAGGTAGGAACTCGCTTCCTCAATATCCTCAGGTGTACCGATTATGTTCAAATCATCCACATACACCGAGATAATACAGAAACCATCTTGTGATCTCCGTATAAAAACACATGGGCAAGCTTCATTGCTCGTGTAGCCCTTCTGATGAAGGAAATCGCTTAAACGATTATACCACATCCTACCCGACTGTTTGAGTCCATACAGTGACTTCTTAAGCTGAACACTGTATAAACTTCTATTTGCTCTACCTTGGTTCGGAACAGGTATACCTTCGGGTACCTTCATGTATATGTCTGAATCCAAGTTACCATAAAGGTAAGCGGTGACAACATCCATAAGTTTCATGTTCAAGTCCAAGTTTACTGCCATTGAGATCAAGTATCTAAAGGTAATTCCATCCATGACAGGTGAGTAAGTTTCCTCAAAATCGACACCTGGTCGCTGAGAGAAACCTTGAGCAACGAGCCTTGCTTTGTACCGTACTACCTCGTTATTTTCGTTTCTCTTTCGAACAAAAACCCACTTGTGGCCAACAGGGCGTATGTGGGAAGGAGTTAGACAAACAGGTCCGAACACCTCTCTTTTGTTAAGAGATACTAACTCGGCAGTTATCGCCTTCTGCCAATCTTTCCAATCCGACCTCTTCTTACAATCAGCAAGCGTGTTAGGCTCGGGGTCAGGATCTATGATTGAGGCAATTTTAATGGCAAAATATATGTCGACATTTGCCATGGCTCGATTAATTGACTCACCAGAATTAACATAGTTAATGGCCATTTCGTCATGGGGTGCATCAGGCACATTTCCTTCCTCCACCGGATTTCCCAATCCAGGAGCAAGGTCCTTTAGCTTTCCCGCTCCAATGTGTGCGCGCACATCTTCGCTGGGTATTTCCGATATAGGAAAATTCAAGTCCGGAATTTCGTGCACTGAAACTTCCGTGCTTGTGCCAGGTCTCGACTGGCTCCCCTCTTGAGGGGAAGGCTGTGATAAATCTCTCTTGTCCTTTTTCTTCGGGCGTCCCCGAGTACTTGGGATTTGAGAAACCGGATTCCGCGTCCTTTTAGGCCTAAGGGCGGGAGCGGGTATACCCTTATCTTTCTTTGGTATTTCAACCCTTTCCGGTGCATTGCGTGCAGGCACATGCGACTTTGTCACAGTCTTTAGATCACTGAAATGATCAGGCAGTTGATTCGCTAGGGAATGCAAATCTATTATCTTTTGGACTTCTCTATTTGACTCAGCAGTGCGCGGGTCATGAGCGTGGATCCCCGTGGCTTGCCACGTGATTTCTCGACTTTCATCATCAAGGGATTGATTATCTCCCCCTAAAGTCGGGAAAAGATCCTCGTCAAAAATGCAATCAGCGAAACGGGCCGTATGACAGTCACCTGTCGCGGGGTCCAGAAACCTGATTATGGACACAGTCTCATAACCAACGTATATCCCCGACTTACGGAGCGGTCCCATCGCTGATCGCTGAGGGGGTGGTATTGGTACATATACCTGGCAACCGAACCTACGAAGGTGGGAAATTTTCGGTGCCGACCCTTGCGCAAGCTGCATAGGAGAGTGGATGTTGTAGGCCGATGGTCGAAAGTTGATGAGGTTGGCCGCGTGTAACACTGCGTGACCCCAACATGTAGTTGGTAAGTTACAACCCTGAAGGAGCGGTCTGGCAATGAATTTAATTCTTTTAATCAATGCCTCCGCAAGTCCATTTTGTGTGTGGACGTGCGGTACAGAGTGCTCAAGTTTGATTCCCGTTGCCATGCAATAATCATCGAACGCCTTGGAAGTAAATTCACCGGCATTGTCCATTCGAATAGACTTGATACGATAATCAGGGAATTTATTCCTCATTTGTATGATCTGTGAGATCAACTTTGCAAAAGCATGGTTCCTCGTAGACAGCAGGCTAACATTGGACCATTTAGAGGAAGCATCGATGAGCACCATGAAGTACCTAAACGGCCCCGAGAGGGGCTGAATAGGACCGCATATGTCCCCTTGGATACGCTCCAAGAACGCGGGGATTTCATCCTTCACCTTTAGGGGGGATGGTCTAATGATTAATTTCCCCGTAGCGCATGCGGAGCACACGAAATCATCAGGATTCGGGAAATTTTTGACATTAACAGTATGACCATTCGAGTTGTTAATTATATTCCTCATCATTCTAAGACCGGGATGGCCTAACCGATCATGCCATAGGCTGAAAAGTTCGGAGCTTCTAAAAACAGTTTTAAGGGTAGTGTACACAGGCGGTGCTACAATCTTGGTGTAGTACAACCCTGTAGCGAATGAAGGAAGCCTTTCGACAACATGTTTACCATTTTCGTCGTGCTTTGTGATGAGTAGGTATTCCTTACCATTGACATCATCATGGGTCTCAATATGGAAACCGTTGACACGAATATCTTTGAAACTTAAGAGAGTACGAGTCGATTCTGGGTACAACAATGCGTCATTGATGACCAAAGTTGTTCCCATGGGGAGTACGATAGTTGCTCGTCCGGAGCCAACTACATGCGGACCGCATCCGGCGATCGTCGTAATATTCCCCTCAATTTTAGTAATGGACTCAAAGTACTTTGTTTCTCTCAAGATGGTATTAGTGGTGCCGCTATCGGCAAGGCACGTTTCCTCCATTCGGGCGCCACACGTGTTCTAAAATATAGCGTCTAATTAATAAAAATGAAGCGAGGAAGAAGCTACATTAATACATAAACGCACAAATATTTCAGAACATAACACAATAATCTCTATTAAATGATGGAATAAATGATGAAAACAAATTCATCCAATCGCCGATGAACTAATAAATGTTGGTGAAACAAATATTATTTGCTCTCATAGAGCTTACAACCAAATTGAAATAAGTGTATCAAATTTATTGCCATAAGGGAATCATGAAATAAACGAGGGGAATTTAGGTGGACTCCGCAAAGTATCCATCCACCTCAGCCCTAATCTCGAGCTCACTCATCTTCTCTTCATTAGCGAGCATCGCCGCGGCAGAGTCGATGTCCAGCTGTGGCGGTGGAGGGGGCACGGTGTGCGCAACCTCCATGGACACGCTGGCGTTCGTGGGAACCGCCACATGTGCCTCCACAGGCGCCTCGCTCTGCGCCACCATGGGCGCGGCGGTGGGCGTGGGGATCATCATTGGCCCCGATGCGGGTGCCGGTGGTGCCTCCACCTGGACAAGGTGCGTCTCGCGCGCCTTCTTGGCCTTGTACGCGTCCACGACGTGCTTTGGGGCACGACACTGCCTTGAGAAATGGGTCTTGGAGCCGCAACGGAAGCAATCCTGGGGCCTTGCCTCCCCCTGACCCGCCTGATGTTGCTTGGCCGGGTGGGGAGGGTTAGGTCCCTTCTTGCCTTTCTTGCCACGCTTCTTGAACTTGGGCTGGCGCACCTTGTAGGCGCCGGCATAAACTTCCTGACGTGGACCCCCTCCGAGAGGCTGCGAGTTGAAGTTCTTTTTGAGAACCTCATCCTGCGCCTCAGCCACCTGGAGGGCGTCGATAAGCAGAGCATACTGCGTGAAGTTCTCCTGGCGGTAGTTCCGCGCACTCTGGAGAGCTGATGGATGGAAGGTGGAGAGAGTCTTCTCAATCTTCTGACTCTCCGTGGTTTTGGTGCCACAGAGATCAAGTTGAGTACATATCAGGTGTAAAGCTGAGTTGTATTCTCCCACCGTCTTGAAGTCCGCAAACCTCAGACGCATCCAATCCGCCTCCGCCCGCGGCTTAATGGTGTACTTCAGCCTAGCAAACCGTGCCTCGAGGGCGGTCCACAGGGCTGAAGCACTCCGTTCTGCCATGTACTCGTGTTTCAGCGTAGTACACATGTGATGGCGGAGGAAATGCAGTGCTTGGGCGTTTTCCGCCGGAGTGGTTTTGCTGGGGGCCGTCTGGGTCCCCGCATCCAATGCTCCCTTAAGCTTCCGGCCCTCAAGGACGAGTTCAACGTCCGAGGCCCATGTCAAGTAGTTCAGCCCGTTCTGAGCCAACTCCTCAAACTCCCGGTTCATGATTCCGGCCATCTGCGATTTATGCAAAAAGAGTATCAGATTACAGCAGGTAATCGATTGCATAAAGCGATGTTGATACAAAAATTCAATAAGACGGCGTTCCAAAATTTAAAAGGACATGCTTAAAATTGCTCTACTAAGTATTAAAAAAAATTAATTACTGTAGTAAAACATGATATAAAAGCATGTACATAGAGAAATTATGCTAAGCGTAATCATAACGTGAAAAATGGCTCTAAAAATGATTTTCCGTAATATACAAATTCAGCAAAAACAGACTATTCCAGGAATTTACAGATAATTTATTCAACAGGAATAAAAATATACAGAAAACTGGAAAAGTATACAGATGCTAAAAATGTAAATTTTCGCACAGACACGTATTCGGTCCGGCCCGTAACGGCAGCAGGCCGAAAACTGGGCCGAATAACCAGGCCAAAACCCACCGCTAGCCCAACCTGCCCGCTGTAAATTATTTTTCTGTTTTCAGGCTGCACATTAATGGGCCTAAAACAGCCCATCCGGTAGCGAGCTGGCCCAGCATGGCCGATCCTGGCCGATCGATCCGATCGATCGATCGTGCTAGCCATGCTAGCATGGCCGTTCGGCCGGCGGCGGCCGCCGCAGCTGGCGAGGCCGGCGATCGTGGCCAGCAGGGCCTCGCGCGTTTATGCGCGGCCGAGGCTGGTGAGCACGGGTCAGCGGGGCGGCGAGCACGGCAGCGGTCGGGGCGGCGGCCAGTAGGGCTCGCAGCGACCGACTTGCGACGAGCGCGTCGTAAGTGCGACGACGGCGCCACGTAGTGCGAGGCTCGGTGTGTTGCGTGGCGGCTTGCCGACCTATGAACACAACGAGCGGCTCTACATTGGGCAGCCGCCGGGCGGAAGTGCGACGACGGCGCCACGTAGTGCCAGGCTCGGTGCGTTGCGTGGCGGCTTGCCGACCTATGCAACACACGACGAGCGGCTCTACATTGGGCAGCCGACGGCGTCCTTTACACTGGCGCATCTAATGTCAATTTTCTTCGTCGTGTTCATCCGGAACCGTGACGGCGCGTTGCACAGCTGGTGCGCCGCGGCGGTACCGTGATCATCCGGATCACGTCCGTACCGACTCCCTACAGTGCCGTCATCAAATCCCCCTTGAATCCGAGAGTATCGACATTGGTCGGCGACGTATTCGTCAGCTCGACTCTCGGGAGGGAAATCGACACCGTAGGTAACATCTAAAGATTACGAGAGACGCAAAAACGGAAAAGAAAAGGCGATGCGAATCCATTTTTGCGATCAGATTGTGGTTATACCTTCGCGATCGGTGCAGGGAGCCTGCTTGAGGAAGGCTCGACGACAGCTCGGCGGAGAGCTTCGTGCTGATAACGTGTTACGCACCCTCTGCCGGCTGGCCGGTCCCGAGGCTGCGTAGCGTAGAGGAAGTAGTCGAAGGACGCAAGGTATGGCACAAGTAGTCTTTATTATCAATTGTGTGTCTCTCTCCATACAATACATGGGGTATATATAAGAGGGAGAGGGGCTAGGGTTGAGGACCAATCTAGAGGAAAACCCCCCACCCAAGAAAGGGTGGCCCGTACGAGTCACGTACGGGTCGGTTTCCCAACAATTTATTGGACATAACCCTTGTAAGGGAAGGGATATCACTTGTATTATCCAGGTCAAATCACTAAGATCCGACAAACGGTATTGTTTGAGGATAAGGAAGTCACGGAAATTATGTAATTGATCTTTTCGGAAAACGGGCGTGTGCTCCATCCCTGATTATCCAAGAGATTGTTTTCTAAGCTTAATGTGACATCCATGAATGAAACTAATAAAGATCCTAAGCCACAGTCAGGTGCCGCCTAACAAATGCGCATGGAGCACGCCCATCGGTGGCGCTCGCAGCTGCAGCCTCCCGCCGCGAAAGGCCCCGCCATCGTCGATACAGTCTCCGAACACACACACACACATGCATGTTCCATCTCCGATGGAGCCGTTTCAGCCCGTGCTCATATTCATATACGAACCAAACTGCGTTTAAATTCTAATAAATAAAAGAGGAAAAAAGAAAAGAGTGACCGTGACGACTGAAGGTAAAATCTTCAGTTGACGAGGACGGTGCTGTTGCTGCCGAGCAGCTCTTTCTGGGCCTTGAACCGCTTCCACTCGTCGAGCACGCCGACGAGCTTCTCCGTCTTGTTGTGCAGACCGACGAGGCAGTTGGCGTGGAAGGTGCGGAAGTCCATCCGCGGCTGGCACTGGCTGCCGAGGTAGATGGTGTCCACGTACTGCACCACGACGCCGTGCTGCGCGGCCAGCTCGTGCTTCACTAGCTCGAACACGTTCTGGTCGTGCCCCCACGAGAACCGCGTCCTCGCCGCGTACCAGTCCCGGAAGAAGGCCAAAGTCCGCGCGCTCGGCTTGGCGTACAGGAACCCGCCGTTGGTCAGCTTGTTGAGGTCGTACGGGCTCTCGCCGCAGAACCAGTCGCAGGAGACGGCGATGTCGGCGCCGACCGGGACGCGGGTTCCCTAACCACACGATGTCTCCACGTCCGTGAACACGAAGCAGTGGACGCGCGCCTGGAACTTGTTCCGCACCCACATCATGTCGAGGTAGTCCTTGCTCATGAACGACTGCTCCGCCGTGATGTTTGTGTTGGCGGCGGCGAGGTAGTAGCAGAGCGGGTGCAGGTGCTGGCACCGCTCGAACGCCTTGACGTCGATGGTCAGGTACGATGACCAGGTGCTTCAGCAGCGGCCGCGTCTTCACGCCCACGCCCACGCGGAAGCTCTCCAGGAAGATGTCCAGGAGCGAGCCGGGCGCCGTCCACGCCACTTCGTGAACGTCATTATGATGGTGTTGTCCTCCATTGCCGTGCTCCGAAGCAGCTCCGCGAGGTTGTCTTTATGTCCGTTCGCTGCCTGAGTGCCTGTAATACACGCCCGACGTTTAGTTCAGACATGCAAGATGTAATCACTTTTTTCAAGAAAATGCAAGACATGCATGTCATGACATTAAGAAGAGAGAGTTGTTGAAAAATGCAGATCCACAGTCCCGTTGGCACCAAAGGGTTATCTGTACCGTCCATCCGGTGAGATCCGACGGCAGCATGTTGGTCAACATTTCCACGCGTATTTTGCAGAAAAGTCCATATCTTTTCAGCCTTTCACAAATTCGATCACCCAGATTTCGAATCACAAACCCAAATTTCAAATCAGAAAAATAAATTGTATATTGTTGGAGAGTTTTTTAAAGGATATTTTTTCCCAGAAAATATTCAACGATAAGAAAAATATTGTTTTTCAATAATATTCGACCAATTTTAGGAAGTTTCAAATAACGTATCATAGTATAAGATTTTCGTAGCTTTTTTCAATGAATGAGACAAATTCAACAATATAAAATTATAGTTTTTTAAGAATATTGAACAATATTCAGAAAAGTTTCAAATATTTTCATACAAATTTCTCAGTTTTTATTTTAGGAAAGGTTTTGCTGGTTTAGTTTAATTCAAAATACATAATATTTTCTGCAGGCTTGGAGTAGAAAAGTTTCAACATTTTTGAGTTTCACTCATTTTTCGTACAAGGTTCAGAGAAGATTCTCAAGATAAAATGCTAACTTAGTATCAGACAATTACAATTTCGGATTTTCGTTCATATTTCACACGAGAATAAAGAGTGGTACCAATATTCTCCACATCCATATGAAAATGGAGAAAATAAATATTAATTCAACAAAGTTCGCTTATTTTTTCATTCATATATGACACGATTCATTACAATTTCATTTCCAATTGACACAATATTCACATGTTTAGCGTGATTCCAAATACAGAATATACGCCTACAACACAAATTCAATCCATTTTCATCACATTCATGCATTTTTTTGAACCATAATCATCACAAATTTACACAGGATTTACATAAACTGCATTGAAACAGGAATCAATGTCGTCTCCAATTCATCCAACAAGCGCCCAGATCCACAATTGTTTCACACAGAGAAAAATATGAATCCAACACATGCAAAATCATTTAAGAAAGAAGCAACCGTAGCTCCAGATCCATTTCAGAAAAAGAAGGGGCTTCAGATGTTTAGCGTGATTCCGAATACAGAATATACGCCTACAACACAAATTCAATCCATTTTCATCACATTCATGCATTTTTTTTGAACCATAATCATCACAAATTTACACAGAATTTACATAAACTGCATTGAAACAGGAATCAATGTCGTCTCCAATTCATCCAACAAGCGCCCAGATCCACAATTGATTCACACAGAGAAAAATATGAATCCAACACATGCAAAATCATTTAAGAAAGAAGCAACCGTAGCTCCAGATCCATTTCAGAAAAAGAAGGGGCTTCAGAAAACATCACGCAGTCATATATCTTCCATTAAAAATCCATGGGGCTGCTGGCGTCCATGGGGGAGCAGCACGAGCAGCAGAGGACGAGTTGGACAAAATATGAATCCAACAAATCGAGCATTCCATTACAAATCCATACCAGAAATTATATGAACAAATATCCAAACAATTTTCCTTTAGAAAAAGAGAGAAAGCAAGATCCAATCAATATCATCCGAACAAAATCTACAGAACCGGATCTGGAAAAATCCAAGAGAAACGTGAAAAAATCTGTACCGAGAAATCCACACAATATTCAAAACGTGGCCTCGATCGAGATCCACTCAAAGAAAATCAGTTATGTTTTCGTACAAAATCAAGAATGAAAACCCAAAGAAACAAGACTGAATTCACAGTTAAACCAAGAAAAAGGAAAGAAAATCAAAGACGCAAAGAAAACCAAGTCTCATACACTGCTCATTAAAGTTTCATAAGAAATTCACAGGCTGAGAAAAGGAAAAACAAGGGGCTTGAAAAAACTTCACGGATAAGACAGATCCTCCATTCACAAACAAGAAACGCAAGAAAAAATCCCCAATATGTGTTGTCGTTGCCTCCCTACAAGCAACCAGCCACCATGCTTCAGATCCCATTATGTTCTAGACCAACATGGTGGAGCCTTGCCGTCCGTGTTGTCGTGTTGCCTTGGGAGCTACGGATCTGGACAAGAAAATCACCACCAAAAAAGAAGTAAGATGAAGAGAAACATCTGGTTCGAACAACCAGATCCGGAGTCACGGACAAGGCAATAGATCGCGGCGGCCACGGACAATGGCGTGTAGGACGAGGAGGTCGTGGCCGTTGTAGAAGTGGGCGCAGCCTCCCTCCAAGGCGGCATCACCGTCGCGACATCCCTCCATGGCGCCGTCACCGTCGCGTTCTCCGCGCCTCGGTCCTCGCACGAAGTGGTGGCGGACTCCTCGCCATGGCCGGGGCCGCCGCTGGCCGGAGCTCCTCGCCGCCGAGGGTAGGCAGTGGCTAGGTGGACGGCAGGGGTCGGCGGAGCGCACCAGATCCGTCAGCCGAAGCAACGGATTCGGCGGCGGCAGCGACGGGAGGCGAACTGGGGCGGGCGGCGGAACTGGGCTAGGGTTTGGCTCCGGGCCGGCTGGCTTTAAATAGGGGGGGTCGGAGTGCGGGTTGATTCTTCCATTTTGCAGGGGCAAAAATGCAAAAACGCCACATGGATTGACTTTTCCGCTCCTCCAGGCAATGGACGGTATAGATAACCCATTGGTGCCAAAGGTAGTCTGGAATTTCCACCGCCACAGATTACATTGCAGCCTCAATCTGCCCGCGTCTAAGAAACTACGAAGCTACTCCTCACGTCTCTCTGCGTTCTGCTTAGCCAGACACCAAGTCTGAATTTCATCCTTAATACTACGTACAATAGCATCTTCTGAAGCAAATTTGCCATCGAAGTGCCTGCTATTCCTATCTAGCCACAAAATTCATTAGGTGATCCATGGTTTCAGCATGCTGATCACAGTACAAGCATCTCGCCGGTCCCTGCAACCCTCTCGCCGTCAATCTGGCTCCTGTCCAGCATCGATTTCTAACCGCGAGCCACATGAACATTTGCTCTTTCAGCGGAGCCGCACTGCTCCAGATCAGGTCTGCATACTCCACCTGCTGTGAGCCCCAAAAGAACCCCTGATAAGCCGTCCTTGCCGAATACTTTCCATTGGTAGCGAGCCGCCAACGAAATTGGTCTGGTTCAGCAGTAAGAGCCGGGACAGCTTGGATCTCCTGCCACAGAAGTACAAATTGGACAATAGCTTGCACAGTCAATACTCCGCGAATACTGCTTATCCAAGTTCCATTGTTGAGGGCTTGATCCACTGTCATAGGCAGTGCATTTTGGGGCGTGATGAAGGGCAGCAGATCAGGTGCAAGTGCCCTAACACCTTTACCATTGATCCAGCGGTCTCTCCAAAACAGTGTAAGTTTGCCATTCCCAACAATGCACTCTGTCGCCGCAATGGACATGGCCTCAGAATCTTCAGTTAACTTGAATTGTAACCCGCTCCAAGCTCTAAGTGGCCCAACTTTTTCCAGCCAGCGCCATCTGATGCGTAGGGCATCATTTAGTTTCTGCAGATTGTGGATCCCAAGTCCACCTAATGCCTTTGGCTTACAAACCTGCTCCCATGCAACTTTACAATGTCCACCTCTGAACCTTTCCAAAAGAAGCGTCGGCATATCTTATTTATAGTCTTGATTACCCAAGGAGGCAGATCAAGTGAGAGCATATGGTAGATGGAGATCATCATTAGGACAGAGGTGACTAGAATCAGTCGTCCTCCTTCAGTGAGCAGAGCCGTGCGCCATGTTGACAACCGTCTAGCGAGTTCATCCAACAAAGGCTGCCAATCCATTTTCCTAAGTGCTCTAGGAGAGAGGGGAAGGCCCAAATACTTGCAGGGGAAAGCAGCAATTTGACAGGGGAAAGCAGGCAAAATTTCCGTGACTCTCGCTTCTTCACAACTGACAGGCAGGATGGCACTTTTGGCCATGTTTGTGACCAAACCAGATGCATCCCCAAAGCATTTGAGGAGTGCATGAACCGCAGCAAGCTCCTCCTCACACCGCAGCAAGATGTAATCACAAGGGGCCAAAAAGGGAAAGAGGTCCGAGAGTGAAGAAGCAAGAGGGAAAATAAGTTTGCAATGAATAAAATGTACCTTGTCGAGCTCCTTCGTCTTGGGTAATTGGCCTGCACTGTCCAGCGCCAGCTCACCGTCTGCCGGCACGAGCACGACGCCGCACGGAGACGGCGGCAGCAGCAGCATGATAAGGGCTGCCGCGATCGCTGCTCCCAGGAAGAAACCTAGGAAATCCCTTTTTAGCGAAACATGGCAGGAGCTCTGCCTATTCATTTATAGAAGAAGAGAGAACGAAGGTCATTACAAACCCAGGCGACAGAAGATCCGCATGCGGATTACTCCCCAAGGTGTACAACACTTGTCGACCCGAAGGGTACAACACACCTAACGCCTGACGAAGCTCCTCGTAAGCAAGGAAGGCCATCTCCAGATAGGTTTGTCGCTTGGCATCGAAAATGCGCCTGTTCATCTCCTTCCAAACATTCCACATGATATAGATGATTCTCGCACTTCTAACACGAGCCCTGGCAGAGGTGGTGCTCGAAATGATCTTGCACCACGCTGAGTCAACGGAGTCATGAGTCCCAGAGAAAGGTCCGAGCTTGTCCGCGGACCACGCATCGATGGTGTTCCACACCGCCACCGTGAACGGGCACTCCATACACAGGTGGGTGGCAGTCTCCGGATGAGCGAGACAAAGCTGGCAAGTGGGATCATGGGGCCAACCCTTGGTGGCAAGCAGGTCAGTCATGAGGATACGCTTGTGAAGGACCAGCCAGGCGAAGAACTTGGCCTTGGGCTCCGCAAAAGCCCTCCAGACTTTAGAGGGCTCAAACCTAGGGAAGGAACCTTCGAACTGAACAGCGTAGGCCGAGGCCGCGGAGTAGCAGCCATCTTCCGTCCAAAGCCACCTAATGGTATCGACCTGATCCTCCAGGAGGTGCGTATCCTGAATGATGGTGGCAAGGTCCAAAAACTCAGCAAACTGCGTGAGGTTGGAAAGGCGTGCGACCGACTGGATCCGGGTGTCATTATGAAGCTCAGCACAGACAGTTCTGTTCTTCCTAGTGGCGATCTTGTAGAGGTTAGGGGCCCTGATGGAGAGAGGTCCACCCGACGACCAGGAATCATGCCAGAAAAGGGCGGTTTTACCGTTACCCAGGGTGGTCTTTGTAGACGCCCGGAAAAGGTTCATATCCGAGGCGTCACAAGGAAGAGGGGATCCCACCCAGGGCCGATCAGGCTCAGTCCATTGTAACCAGGGCCAACGAAGACGCAACGCCCTGCTGAATCTGTCGAGGTCCGCAATCCCCAGCCCGCCCAGAGATTTTGGCCTACACACCGTCTTCCAGTTCACAAGAGAGTGGCCACCGTTGACAGCCTCCTGATCATCGCCGTGCCAAATAAACCGGCGAGAGGTACGGTCGAACAACCGCTGAGCCCATTTCGGCATCGGCAGCACCATGAGGTGGAAGGTAATGATGGAAGTTAGGACCGACTTGGCCAACGTCACCTTGCAATGCGAGTCATGTTTTTTCCCATCCAACCTGGGAGGCGGGCACGGGTCTTGTCGATGAGGTACTGGAGATGAACCCGACGGAGGCGCTTATAGTGAAGAGGGAGGCCCAGGTAACGACCTGGGAACTCCATGATCTTGGTCGGGAAGGACGCCAGGATGGTGTGCAGGTCTATGTTGTTGCAGCGGATAGGAAAAACTTCCGACTTGGTCTTATTGGTGATAAGACCACTAGCATTGCCGAAAACACCAAGGATGTCGGAGATGGCACGAAGCTCCTCAAAGAAAGGGTTAGCAAAGATGCCAGCGTCATCGGCGTACAGGGAAACCCAGGAAATCCTACAGTGTGTACATGTACATGGTATGGTCGACAGAAATCCTCAACACGCTCTGCCTAAGTTTTGCGAGTTCTCGGTGCAGACTGAAGAGCACACTGTGCGCAGTATATCGATACTCGATGAAACGCGCGGACTAGGTCGGCCGGTGACATTTTGCTGATCCGTGCTAAGATTTCAGATCTCTTGTCAGAAGAAAACAATTAATGGAGTACTAAGTTAGAGAATCGAGAAGTTGCTCCAACAAAATGTATCTGGTGATTAAGAACAGGCAGGAAGATAAATATAGTATGAAGGGGGGGGGGGGGGGGGGGGGGGGGGGGTCGTTGACGCGCGCAGCACGGGGGCAAATTAATTAGGTCGTCGCTGTCAGTTCCTGATCTAGATTGCAGCTAGACCCAGAAACGCGATTTAATTGGCACGTTACTGGGAATCATGGTCAACTGCCAATTTATGGCATGCTTGACAGAGGCGCATTCTCGCGAGTAGTTGTCCTTAGAGATAGGCAGCCTTCGTTGTCATTCTTGTTGTTGTTTTCTCTCTGTGTTTTGCTAGATCCTTTCTAGCGTGTAACTGAACTACTTTCTATCTTCTCAATTGAATTGGCAGAACACCGTTATCCTTCAAAAAAATGACAAAGATGACTATGATCAAATACGTATGGTTAGCACCGGACGTAAAATGGTACTGTCAACAACCGACGGTGCACAATAAACTACACTCCACTCTGTATTTACAGTAAGGGTTTGGTTAGGATGCCCGCGCCAACGATTGTTACTCGAATGCAAGCGTTCCACTAAAAAAAAGTAAGTGCCAGGCCTCCCAAAAATGTGTCCGCTTTTGGGGATGCCGGAGCCCAAAAATATGGTTAGCGACATGGTTGCACTAATATTTGACCACGCTCAATTTTCACCCTTATGTGTATGTTAGTATGTATCCATGCCAATTTTTTAATAATATTTTGAAACTTTCAACTACCATTTTTGAATATTTTAGAATGTCAAAATCACTGGACACCAGGAAGTGACTCTCTCCGTTTTTGTGGAATTTAATGAGCAAACGCGGACTTTAACGAGTAGAGCTGAGTTTTTTTCTCCTTAATTTTAATGAGCTTGCCGAGTTCAAACTAAACTATCTGAAGAAAAGAAAACTAAACGATCTGAGGGGGCATTGCCGCATTGGTAGGGTCCTAGTACTGGCTACCTAGACTGTACTTCAAGTGAACATAAATAGCCATGTGTGAAATATAATTTTCATTAATTGTTAACACACCTTAAATAAGAAACGAAACAACATTGGGGATGTAGCTCAAATGGTAGAGCGCCCGCTTTGCATGCGGGAGGCACGGGGTTCGATCCCCCGCATCTCCAGATAAGTTTTGCTGCGATGTGGACTTGACACGGCCCTTATTTTTCATTCTTTTTTCAGGGCCAAAATGTAACAAATTCAGTGCGTAACCCCACCGACTGGTCGTACCTTCGCGCCATCTCTACGGTCACCAGATACTTTCAGGCGATTTATCCAGGTCCTTATGATCCAAAACCAAGCGACAAACTACAGCATTCAAGGTCACCAAAATGCAACAGACATTATAGTACAGCAGGTTACGCCAAGGCTAGTACTGTATTAGTTGCACAGGTACATTCAGATATCATGAATTCATGATACAAGCTAAAGCTCCAGTGGGTCACACAGCCACACGTTCTCGCCTAGTACATCAAAAACATCCGTCTAGGAAACATGATAGCACAAAACAAACACAACATCTCAACCGTCCATCTACTGTCCTTTGTTGCTCAAAAGGTTTCAGGCGGAGCTCCCGACCATGCTCCACATCTTCCTCTCTCCTCAGTCTGTTGAGTTCTCATGGAGCAACACGTACTCCCGGCTGCAAGCGACAGAAAACATTGAACCGTAAGTTGAAGGCTGTTAACAAGAGGTTGGTCGGTCTACTTGTGTATAGCCCCGGGAATTAAGCTTCAAATTTCTCAAGAAGGCATTTGCATGGTTTAACTTGCAACCGAAGGCACATAACCTACGCATCGTTTGCAGACTGGTTTTTTAGAAGCAACTCCAATCTAGCACAGGTTGAAGATATAATAAGAAGGTAAATGGAGATGGTACATTTTCCTTGAAGATGTTTCAAATCAAAATATAGCGGGAACAAGAAAAGGCGGAGTTAGTAACCCAGTTACACTTGGCAGTTCAATGTTCACGTTCGTTAAGTGTTTTAGCGGGTACAAGCAAAGCAAGCAAAAGATTTTAACCAGCAAGGGGTATAATAAATTCTTAACAATTGGTATGACCATACCTACTGTTGCCGAACTTAATGTTGTCCCTTTCAAAGAGTTCGTAGTAACGGTGAGGCTCAACACGATTCTCCTGTAGCAAGACAACATATTTGAGGAAAAATGAAATTGGCATAAAAAAGCAAACTATTGAAATGATTAAATATTGAAAGTGTGCCTAGAAGCTTACATTAATGAAAGTCCCATTCGTACTACCAAGATCCATCAGGTAAGGACTATTAAAAAGCAGAACGAAAAAACATCATTAACATATGAAGTACTGAACTAGGATAAGCATGCAGATTAATGACGACATAATGCTATATACTATAGCCTAGTACCTCACTTTCTTTGACATCATGCCATCTGGTTGCTCCTTCTCTACAAGTCTGAAAAGAGAAAAGATTAGATAATCACAGTATGATATCTCAACATATGGAAATAAGAGTGTTAAGCCTACCTATATTGAAGAACCGCATGTTGCTTGCTGCAGGAGGGATGATCTGTGGGGATGTCTGCAATTCTCCTTTCCCTTCCAAAAAGGTAGTGGCTCATGCGATGAACATACAATGGTTCTGTTCAATTAAATAGCATCATCAGAAACATTCAAGCCTAACTGGAGTATTATATCATCAAGAAAACCATGCCACTATGCCAGTTCGTCGACACCCGACACATCGTATAATCACCAAGGGACTATTTTTGTTCCTTCGGCTAGCCTTGCTACTGGGCCAGGCATTCCTTGCTAAGGAAATTTCCTGCCAGACTGGGGAGCTAAAACATCCATCCCGAATTCCCGTGAACCTTGCTAACTAGGGGTAAAGAGGTCGAGCAACGGAACCAAACATGCCCTAATGTTTTTATTAACTTGCAGCTTATTGCCGTCGACTTCTGTGCATTCACTTCATTTCAACATCAAATCTAGTGAACTATTTATTAAGCATGAGGGTGCAAGTGGGAGTGGGCCTTCCACCATGCCGTGTAGCTCGTACCACATAACATAGTGCGCGGGTACCCATGGGCCATGGGTATACACTGAAAATATGTGGGATTTGCGGGTCATCCTGTTTGGCCCACACCTTAGCCCAGCTAGGACTCATGGTCTGCCAGCCCGGACGAATCAAGGAGCCGCTAGCCTGCTGCAGCAATTCTTCTCCACTTTACAGCAAACTCAAATCTCAGCATATACGTGAATACACAACGATTTTTCTCCACGCATGCCTCATGCTGTGAACTGATTTGTTGTTGATCATGTGTGTTACTGATTAATTCATGTTGAGATGCAGCAGGAAGATTGATCATAAAATGTATTGATATTGATTCAAATATAGTGATGCTAACTATGTGTTTCACTACTTGTTGACCAGTTCATGTTTAATTAGCATGATGTTACTGTGTATCTAGTACGGACAGAGTCATCATGTACCTAGCAGGAACGAATAGCTACTAGCCTGACATGAAACAAACGATAGCTTCATGCAGTAAAAGTGCATACATCCAAAAAGATAAGTACCATTCAGTGCTTCACCACCCTTGAAGACATAGAGTCTCCATCTAATATCTGATTTCCGAGCCTCCGGAGGTTCTGAATACAGCAGAGTTATACCTGAATAGGAAATAAATTGTCAGCAGCCGAGATCATGCAGTAACAGTGCACGCAAGGGAACACTTGCATGAGCTCTTTTAACTGATTGTACAACCGCCATAAGAATGGTAGGGAGTCTATGATCATTCAAAAAATAATACTCAAGATATATATGCTTGTGATCACCTCCAACTTTGTTAGTCTCCTCGGCAAGCTTTCCAGACAACTCAAATGATGGTTTTTGCTGCAAGAAAAAGCACTCGCTAAAAATAAGAATGTGACATAAATGACAAGAAACAACAACAACAAACAACAACAACAACAAAGCCTTTTTTCCCAAACAAGTTGGGGTAGGCTAGAGTTGAAACCCATAAGATCTCGAAACTAGGTCATGGTTCTGGCACATGGATAGCTAACTTCCACGCAGCCCTATCCATGGCTAGTTCTTTGGTGATATTCCAATCCTTCAGATCTCTCTTAACAGACTCCTCCCATGTCAAGTTTGGCCTACCACGACCCCTCTTAACATTCTCATCCCGCTTTATCCGTCCGGTATGCAATGGCGCTTCCGGAGGCCTACGTTCTATATGACCAAACCATCTTAGACGGTGTTGGACAACCTTCTCTTCAATTGGTGCTACCCCAACTCTCTCACGTATATCATCATTCCTAACCCGGTCCTTTCTTGTGTGGCCACATATCCATCTCAACATGCGCATCTCCGCTACACCTAACTGTTGGATATGTCGTCTCTTGGTCGGCCAACATTCTGCGCCATACAACATCGCAGGTCGAATCGCCGTCCTATAGAACTTGCCTTTTAGCTTTTGTGGCACTTTCCTATCACAGAGGACGCCAGAAGCTTGGCGCCACTTCATCCAACCAGCTTTGATTCGATGACTCACATCTTCATCGATATCACCATCCTTCTGGAGCATAGACCCCAAATATCGGAAGGTGTCTTTCTCAGGTACCACCTGTCCATCAAGCCTAACCTCTTCCTCCTCGTGCCTAGTAGTACTGAAACTGCACCTCATGTACTCAGTTTTGGTTCTACTAAGCCTAAAACCTTTCGATTCTAGAGTCCGCCTCCACAGCTCTAACTTTCTATTAACCCCGCCCGACTATCGTCAATTAGCACCACATCATCCGCAAAGAGCATACACCATGGGATGTCTCCTTGTATATCCCCTGTGACCTCATCCATCACCAAAGTAAAGAGATAAGGCTCAAAGCTGACCCCTGGTGCAGTCCTATTTTAATTGGAAAGTCATCGGTGTCGCCATCACTTGTTCGAACACTTGTCACAACATTATCATACATATCCTTAATGAGGGTAATGTACTTTGTTGGGACTTTGTGTTTCTCCAAGGCCCACCACATGACATTCCGTGGTATCTTATCATACGCCTTCTCCAAGTCAATGAACACCATATGAAGATCCTTCTTCTTCTCCCTGTATCTCTCCATAAGTTGTCGTACCAAGAAGATGGCTTCCATGGTAGACCTCCCAGGCATGAAGCCAAATTGATTTTTGGTCACGCTTGTCAATCTTCTTAAACGGTGCTCAATGACTCTCTCCCATAGCTTCATTGTATGGCTCATCAACTTGATTCCACGGTAATTAGTGCAACTTTGAACATAAATGACAAGAAAGATAAAGCAAAAAAAAAAAGGTTACATTAAGTATTGCCAGAAAACTCAAGCTTCACATATATGAATACACAATATTCTATAGATAATTAAATGGACCTTAATGTGTAAGGACTACCTTTTCTTTCGCCTCCAGAGCTTCTGCAGCAGTATTCATCATCACCAATGAATCAGGATCACCACTCCTGAACAAAACAGTCGCTGTTGGTTAATTTGCAGACGATAAAATGCAAAGCAGCGAGAGCAATGCTTAAAGCAAAATATCATACTCCAAACACATAAGACCCAACAAGACACTCTGGTAATGTAGCACCCTCGAGTAAAACATACATGATTCAGAAAAACGACATATATAACATAGCAACCTATCAGGTTTAAAAAAAGGTTAGTCCACCGATTTTATTTGAGCAGCGACAAAGAAAACATGGTGTATGGCTGCTTTTCACAATACTATAGAAAGTTACAAGAAATTAAGGTGATCCCAAATGAAATGGTTTTCCAAGAGAATGTTAATGAGCAGGAAACAGCAGCATATTAATTACCTCAACTATAATTATGTTTCCTTGTGTCATGCTCACTTAAGATGGGTGGCCATTTGATAAACAAACTAGCGTTTCTAAATTCAGGGAGATCCTCCATTTGGCATGTAAAGGTCCAAATTTGTATCTGCCACCATTAAACAACCACTCGACATCATACTAGAATTTTGTGTTTGGCAGTGGTGGCCAAGGTTATAAAAAGTGTGCTTAAGCGCACGCTTAGGCGCTGAGCGGAGCAAAACGCCTAGCGCTCAACTGCGCTCAAACGTGCGCTTAGCGCTTAGAACCTTGGTGGTGGCGCTCAAACAGGTAATGGTGTGCCACAAGTGTGGAAAGCCACACACTTATGGCAAAAGTTGGCTAACAAATGAGTCTATAACAAGTGGGATAAGAGGCCAATAGAGTGTGACATGCCACAACTGTGGCTTCAACCAAATACTTGGAAAACTTGTCTGCCTAACATTTGGCAAAGTGTGGCTACAGACCAAACATGCCCTTAATTTTTTAGCATGAAAATATCTTGAATACTTAGCTGGTCTCATAAAGAACATTTTTTCAGGTACAACACTAACTTTATGAAGATCATAACTAATCATTGAAACGATATGATTTCTCTTAATGTCAGTACGTATATCAATAAACGGAAATTGTAGAAAACAACACTTTCCATTGAGAATTTTTGAAATGTTTATAAGTCAAGAGTTTTGAACACTCACGGGATGCTTCATCTGCTCTAGAGCTTGTATCCTGAAATAAATCAAAAGTGATTTTGACACTGGAATTTACAGGCCACAATACAATAGCAAACACTAAAGTTACCATCTTAATTTGAATTGAAAAGTTAAATGACTACTAATTATGTCCAACAGAATCTGCCACCGGGAGGGTTGAAATGGATCAATTTTAGTGCATGGTATGTATAGTAAAGTGTGAGCTGCTGGCTACACAAGTTGCACCGCGTCTAATTGATATTCCAAGGTATGAAATGAATTTTTGACATCCTGTTCATTTAGGTGGAGCTTATTAGAAACTGACTAGCACCAAGGAACATACATGCAATAAAAGAAGTCAGGGATTCAAGTAACATACGAAATTAGGGGGAGATGTAAGGAGAAGGGTTGGGTGTCACCAAGTCACCACACACCTCAAGACGTGCTGCACTTCTGGATGGCCTGCCCTATGTCTATGCTCTTCTGGAGAAACTGATCGGCCACGCCTAGATGATCTTCCTGATCCACCATTGTTCTCATGGCGATCAGCCATTCTCTCTCGTGCGGAATCCCTACTGTCATTCTGGTCCGTCCTTCGCTCCCTGGAAGCACCTTTTCGGTCCAATGGATCTGACCCTTTCCCTCTTGAATCATGCCTTTCATCATCCCGTCCTGACGTGCCTCTCTCAAAGCACCTGACCTATCATCCCTGTCATCCCTTCTATCTCTTGGGTTATCCCTTCCGTCATCATTATCCAGTCTTCCATCCATAAAGGCACTCCTACCATCTTGCGGCTCCACCTTTCTATCTCTTGAAACATCCCTCCCCTCATCACGCTCCATGTGCTTCCGTGTGCCCCGCTCTTCCCTGCTGGGAGGCTTCCGACGGTCGCCCTCAGTTACTTCTGCCCCATCTCGCTCATCGTGAGCTCTCCTTAGTCGCTTGGAACGTGGTGAGAGGGACCGAGAATCCCGTTTCCCAGCAGGTGATGGCGACCGTGACAGTGCCCGTGTGTGTTTTGGTGACCTGACCCGCTCTTTCACCTTCTCTCTCTGCGGTGACCTCTCCCTGTGTGAAAGGCTAGCCTTAACAGGAGAGCGACTCCTCTCAGCCTGTGACCTCTCCCTCCGAGCTAATGGACTCTGCTTGTGTGGAGGCGATACTGGTTCCCTCACCGGAGAACGGGATCTTGTGTGCCTCGATCTCCTGGAGGATTGATCCCTCCGCTCCACAGTAAAAGCCATTCCTCACCTGAAGCGTCACAAAATCAATTCAGAAGGAAAACTAATGAACAGACCGTGAAGGTTAATGAATCACAGCAGTGGGAGACCCAGGGATTATGCAATGAGGGGTGATAACTTAGGACATGCTAAAAATTCTGATATGTCACATCAAAATGTGTTCTACACAAGAATACTACAGCAGATAAATATGTTTTGGTACCATATAACATGCAAGGAGGAACAATCTCTTCCACTGCATGACAGCATAACCGTTCATACATCTAGTTTCATCTTCATGTGCTCATTCTATTTTTGGTCTTACACTTACAAAGTTCCTCGTGATGCTGTGACATGAGCAGACATCATACATTTAAAAGCATATTTGGATTAAGGGTAGTTCATACTTCTCACTCTTTTTGAAAAATTGGCATCTCAACTCAAGTGGCACACTGACACACTCATTGGGACAAAAAGGATTTCAGTTAGCGATGGAAGCATATTTACCAAAAGAAATTTATCTATTGTAATAAGGCATATTTTGATGTGATGTATCGAAACTTTTAGCGTGTCATAAGTTCCCTTGCCCATCTCTTGCATTTCAAGTTAATCATTACACACGAAATAGCAGATTGTAAACATTTATGAAAGTACTTGGCAGATTGCATCCATCCTAAATTCCATAAAACCATGTCCACCAACAGTCCATGTGTACACAGCATATTACAAATTTTCATCAAAGTACAAGAATGTTATCATATGTATTCCATACAAGCAATCTATTATGTGCATTACATGCAAACAATCCCCAATCAGTACAAGCAGGCATCCAGTCCATCCCCCTTTGCATGAAGAAAGTACAGAGAAAAAGGAGGCATACCTTTGCTTCGGCCGTGAAGCCGTGGTGCAGAGGGGCGTGGTGTAGAGGGCCGCGGAGTGCGAGCACGGGTTGCAGGTCACCTTCCTGGCCGCGGGTCGTCGAGGGGTCACCGGAGAAGGCTCTTGGAGGAGCTCGCACTGGGTCACGGGGCAACAAAGCAGTGGGGTAGCGGGGACGCGGACGAGAGTTCGCGCCGGAGGTCGTCGTCCCCGTCACCGGGCGGCGGGGAGTGAGGAGATGGACGTCGCCGGCGGATTCCCGGTGACGGACGCAGATTTCGGGAGGGTTCCCAGGGGTTCGTGGGCTATTATGGAGGAAGTTGGGCCCGAAATGCAGAAGCCCATGATTATATTCTGGGCGCGCACCGACACCACGAGTTTCAAATTCCCCGTTCGTTCTGCTTTGCATTGTTTTAGTCCCACATCGCCCGCGTAAGCTCGACGACACATGTTTATAAGCTAGGCTCGCACGAAGGATATCACCGGGCGGCAGGCCTGGTCAGCACTTCTAACCATAAGAAATTATTATCAGGTCATTTGAAGACCACACGACATGTGTGGTTTGCTTTTTTTTTTTCAGGCAACGGAGTACGGAGTACGGAGTAGTGTTATCTGGTAAACGCTGCATGCGCCTTGACCTAGACAAGCCTTTGACTGTTTTCTAAGTTTTAATCTGGCCATATTTGAATGCATTTCTTAAGTATAATATGGCAAACGAAGGTGAAATTATTTTAACTAAAAAGAAGAGAGTTGGCCACCTTATTGGCCATAATAACTTGCACTGTGCGAGTAAATTGGTAAAACGACTTGAAAATTATGGTAAACCGGTCCACAAACTCACAAACTCGTGATTAGGTGGCGTTGTTTTGCGCCTTTGTCCAGCTGACGGCGTGGCAGTGTCGAACAGTTTATTAAACTGCGTCTATAATTTCACTGCTATTGGACATACGGCTGGGCAGTCCTTTTTGTACAACACTCCAATATCTTTTGGGAGCGCCGCTGAAAATTCTCTGCTCTAACAAGTTGATGTAGTTTTATGCTCGGCTGATTCCCCACTGAGATATGATTAAACAGGTACATGAGCCGGATATGCAGTTGATTCACATTGACACGTGGCCTATGTGAGATGTGATCAATGAAGATATTCTACAATGATAAGATGTGACACATTTTCCCTGTTTATTGTGGATATATATGGGACAAGTTTTTTAGATAACAGGCCGAAAAGTCCCAGCGTTAAATTAATAACAACACGAACGGCGAAAAAGGTACAAGGAGCTGAACCCAACTTACAACAAAGCACTACACACACAATGGAAAACAGAGCTACCGATGAGATTATAGGGGAACACCAAAGGCGAGCGACGCCGAAGAGGGAGAGCCCAAGCAGGGCGGGCAGAGGTGTTGGGTCGGAGCTCACCGAGAGCACGGGCACACCAACACACGCGGAAGCCGAGACCAACTATACCATCCATGGTAGCACCACCAGCAGGATCATTAGCGCCACTATCCACAAGCTGCAGACAGGCTCAATCAGCAAGTCCCCGAGCAGGAAACACCGAGGTGCAGGACAAGATACAAGCATGGCCAAAGGGAGCTCGACGAAGACGTCCCCACACTACCTACGGAGAGAAATCCGTCGTGGACTCCACAACGACATCTTCAAGAAGCATACTACGCTAGAGCGCCGCCACTGCCCGATCTGTGGATCTTAGATTTTCATTCGGAGCGTAAAAGGCCGGAGAAGACACTGTGATGCCTCCAAGAAGGGGACGACGTCCAACAACGTCGCCGCCACGTCCCTTGAAGACCCTGAGTAAGGGTTTCCCCCTGACAAACTCTCACCGCCATTTACACGGGGCGCCAAACTTTGACAGTGGACACCCGAGCCACCGTCACCGCAAGTGGCTCGCCATCCACCGTGCCACCCTAGTGGCCAAGGTCACCATGCAGCACCTGAGTCCTTGGCACGCCCGCCAACCATAGGACTCCCATCGTCCAGGGTCGCCGCCCCGACGTCCCAGCTCCGCGCACCGCATAGGAGAAAAAGACAAGGAGGGAGGGTTCCACCACCGGATGAACCACCGATAGCCCCCGCGGCTACCAGCGGCACCAAATCTAGCACGGGACGGTAGAGCTTTAGAAGTAGGGCCAGGGGCCCCTGCCCCTTCCCAGATCGGAACGGCCAAACCATGGCCGCACCACCCTACACGCCACACCTGGAACTCCCCATGGAGACGATCAGACCGCAGCACCACTGTCGCGCCGGATGCCTGAGCTCGGGACCAAGCAACACCAAGGGGAAAGGCGCCATGGCGGTCCGCGCTGCCAAATCGGGCCCGAGCCGCCGCTGCAACCCCTCCCTAGCCGACAGACTAAAAAATACATGCCGATGCACAAATTCAAGAATGTGCCTATTGCCTCCACACATGCCCGGAACATGAGTGTTTTTTTTGTTCCCTTTGTTTTTTCGTTTGAAAAACCTTGAGACTGATAATTAATGAAAAATCTGTGTATGGAATAGATACAACAAAAATAAATTAGTAATCCACAGCCAATTTTTTTTTGCGATGCATCATGATATTTTTACAAATATAGCATGCACAGCCAACTTTTTTTTGTGCTGCAAACATGATTTTCCTTGTTTCTGTTTTGAGTGTAATAATGTTGTCTTTGTAACTTTATTTGTTTCTGGATAGGACTTATTTGATTGATTTTGGAGAAGAAGTAAAGAGAGACATGTAGATCCAAGGAGCCACATATACTGAAACTGGCACATCAGCGCAATGAGTTGAGGTGTTAAGCTGTTTCTCACATCTGTATATTTGGAATTCTTCTTTGGTATACTCTTTTCTGGCCATAGAAAAATATATATGATCCAAAATAGGTCATTTCCTGGACGGTTACCCAGGGTTCAGGCACGGCTCGCCAAACAGTGGGCAAGCGGCCAGGAACCACGGCCCACGGACGCAGCAACATCTCTTCTCGCGCCGGGCCTGGCCGTAAACGGACGTCCATGATGATGGGCTGGCCAGAACAAGTCGTGGGCTACTTATGGAGGAAGAAATGCTGCAGCCCATGATAATACTCCGGGCGCTCACCGGCACACGCGCCTTCGAATTTTAGTACCACATCGCCCGCGTAAGCTCGACGATACACGTTTATAAGCTAGCATCGCACGATGGTTATCAACGGGTGGCAGGCCCGGTCAGCACTTCAAAAAAATTATATGATATATTTGCACCATTTGAAGACCACACGACAGGTGTGGTTTGTTTTTTTTGTTTTCAGGCACGAAGTTGTGTTATCACCTAAAATTAGGTGCTGCTCCTCGTTGACCAGTTTTTTCCCAAAAGAGCCATGACATGCGACGACCAACATCCAAACTATAAATTTTCGATGCATCTCCACCGCCTTGCTGCTCAATTTCAACAACAAATTATCCGGTCGCACTCTCGTCGTCGTCTCCCCGCCTCTAAGTATCGGATGAATATGCATATCTCCAGTTGCCTTTCTGCTCATCTGTTCATGCTCGTCAGTCCCTCACCAATCCTCTTCAAGCTCAGCATATGGATCCATATAAAAAAAAAACTTTCTCTAGTGAGTTAGACATTAGACAATACGGAAAGGATTAGATTATTATTAGCTTTGGAGAAGGCATGCATCATCGGTTCTCGAACCTGGTAATGCACGACGTCACGAGCAGGATCTACACACACACTCTCTCTCTCTCTATTGTATGAACCTCCGGCACCTTTTTTTATAGAACAACAGAGACCACAAAGCAAACATCAGCACAAGATCGGGCAACAAGACGAAGAATAGAAACTAAGAGCTCTACCAATAAAAATAGGGACCTTGAACAATCGGGTAATCCGTTTCAAGTCATGTTATGATTTCTTCACTATTTTGAGGGAGAAGGAGAGCTCCATTATGTTTGACAACTCCTCTAGTCGTACTAAAGGGCTCTCCGACATCGACTTCAAGTCCATCGTGACCATTCCAGGATTGAAGGCGGCAAAATGGCCCATCTTCTTCCACTTATCCACCCTCGATCCCTGATCGTTCGACGAATCCATGGATTGCCAGTGCCTATTTGTCTTGGATCTAGTTCCCTGATCGTTCGGCGAAT
The DNA here is from genome assembly GCA_947311845.1 of Poa pratensis. Lineage (NCBI taxonomy): Eukaryota > Viridiplantae > Streptophyta > Magnoliopsida > Poales > Poaceae > Poa > Poa pratensis. The sequence goes on along the minus strand of CAMZMU010000083.1, from coordinate 12,175,094 downwards.
CAACCCTCCGACTCTATCTAATTAATCAAATGAACTAAAAAAAATTAAAATTACAACAATTTTTGAAAACTAGCTCATTTGTTTGAACTAAGTAGGTCGAGGGTACCCTAATGCGGACCCACCTCCATATCTATAGAATTCCCGAGAAACGTTACCTTTGACATGCTGAACTACTTTGTGAGTATTGTTAACTGAATACGATATTCAGAGTTAGTTAGATTCAGTTAGTTTGTTTATATCTCTAACGATTCCTAGCTACAGATAACCTTCGGCCTAATCTTGCTTGTATTGTTACGCAATACATGAGCTGTTGTATTGTTACGCAAGACTTGTATGCTATATATAGCAACCGATGTCAATCAATAAAATCAGTTGCCCAATTGCCGATCTCTCTCCTTACGTAGCTAGCTCAGGCTCTTTCATGGTATCAGACTTCTAGCCCCGATCCAATCTCTTCCGCTGCCATCTCCCCAACCACGCCATGAGCTCCTCCTCCTCCTCCGCGTCGGACTCCGACTCCGGCATCGACGAGGCTTTCGGCATCCCCGTCGCAACTCAACCTCTTCCCACCCCCCAGCTTCAAGGACTCCGCATCCGTGATCATGTGCTCGTCACCCTCGATTACGAGAAGGAGAACTACGGCATCTGGCGCCGTCAATTCATCACCGCCCTCTCCAAGTTCGGCCTGCGGGATCACATCGACGGCTCACCCGCCCAAGGTAACTCCGATTGGGTCCTTAATGACTTTGCCATCGTCTCGTGGTACGACGCCACGGTCACCCCCTCCACTCTGGAGATCGTGGAGGCCCGGCATGCCACGGCCCTCTCCCTCTGGCGCTCCATCCGCGGCGTCTTCCGCGACAACCGCGACACGCGCGCCACCTTCCTCCGCGACGAGTTCCACAGCTTCAACCAGGGTGACCTCTCCGTCGTCGAGTACACCTCCAAGATGAAGCGGCTGGCGGACTCCCTCCGCGATCTGGGCTCCCGCGTCAAGGATCGCGACCTCGTCCACAACGTCCTCCGCGGCCTCGACCAGCGGCTCCAGCACGCCGTTCCCCACATGACGCGCGGCCGTCTTCCCTCCTTCGTCAAGCTCCGCTCCTTCCTTCAGTTGGAGGAGCAGCGTCTTGGTCGCCAGGCGCGCGTCGTCGCCCACAACGCCCTCGTCGCCCAGGCGTACCAGCAGGCGTACCAGCCGGCGCAGCTCGCTCCGGCATACCAGCCGGCGCCCCAAGCCCAGGCGTACCAGCCTGCGCCGCCCGCCCCCTTCCACGCCCTCCGTTCGGGCTCTACGGCGCGCCGCATGCAGGCCCCTCGGCATCTTCTGGAAACGGGAGGAAGAAGAAGAAAAAGAACACCGGCGGCCCCGCCCGCTGGCCATTGCTCCTGCCGCCGCTGGTTTTCGGCCGCCTGCCCCGCGTCCGTCCGCTCCTCCTGCCCCGTCCGTGGCAGGAACCTTCCAGGCGTGGGCCGCGCCCAGCATCCTCGGCCCTATCCCGCGCGCCCCGGCTGCGCCCGTGGCTCTCTCCGCCCAGGCGGCGCCCGCTGCCTCGACCAGCTCCGCGCCGCAGTGGGACCAGGCCGCCTTGATCGCCGCGCTCAACCAGATGTCACTCCAAGCCAACGCCGGCGCGGCAACCGGCAACGACGGCGAGTGGGTCTTCGACAGCGGTGCATCTTCTCACATGGGCTCCGGCTACGGTATCACCTCCACCTCTCCTCCCTCTCCTTTATCCTCCCAGATAATCGTCGGTGATGGTTCTTCTCTCCCCATTACCGGCACCGGCTCTCTCTCCCTCCCCACCCCCTCCCGCACTCTTTCTCTCCACAATATTCTCATCTCTCCCTCTCTCATTAAGAACCTAGTCTCTGTTCGTGCTTTTACCCGTGACAATCTTGTTTCGATTGAATTTGATCCTTTTGGTTTTTCTATCAAGGACCTGGCCACGGGACGGGTGATCCACCGATGTAACTCCACCGGCGATCTGTACCCCTTCGTGCATCCACCCCACTGCCTCCACACCAGCGTCTCCGCGGAACTTTGGCATCAGCGGCTCGGACACCCCGGTGCAGAAGCTTTGGCGCGCGCCTCCAAATATTTCAAATTCAGTTGTAATAAGAGTTTGCCCACCCATTGCAATTCTTGTCAGTTGGGCAAGCACACTAGGCTACCATTTTCTTCCTCAAACAGTAGAACATCGTCCCCTTTTGAGCTTTGTCATTGTGATCTATGGACCAGTCCTGTTTTAAGTTTGTCGGGTTTTCAATATTACCTTGTTATTCTCGATGATTTCACACATTATACTTGGACTTTTCCGGTGCGTCATAAATCTGAAGTTCATCGCCTTTTAACCATGTTCTATGCATATGTTCGCACCCAATTTTCTCGCCCCATCAAAGCTTTTCAAACTGACAATGGACGCGAATTTGACAACACTGCCAACCGTGCTCTCTTCGAGTCCCACGGCACCCTCCTACGCCTCACTTGCCCTTACACGTCCCAACAAAATGGCAAAGCGGAGCGTATCCTTCGCACCATTAACGACGGCATCCGCACACTCCTCATACACGCATCCATGCCGCCCCCATGGTGGGCAGAAGCCCTAGCCACCTCCACCTACCTCCTAAACCGCCGCCCGTGCAAAGCCCATGCCCACACCACACCCTATGAGCTTCTTCACGGCCACACACCAGACTATCGGGCCTTACGTGTTTTTGGTTGCCTCTGTTATCCCAACATCACCTCCACGGCACCACACAAACTCGCTCCCCGATCTCTTCCGTGTGTTCTCCTTGGTTACCCTGATGGACGAAAAGGGTATCGTTGCTACGACCCCGTTTCCCGGCGCATCATCTTCTCTCGCCATGTCACATTCGTCGAGCAAATTTTCCCGTTTCGTTCCCTGCAACTTACCGGCGCAGCAACCCCCTCTGTCGCTCACGTCGATCACGTCGATCAGCTGCGCCCCCCACATGCACTGCAAGGCCGTGCAGCCCATCTGGCGCCCCGCGCGGCCCATCTTCGGCTGTGACGCCTGCCGTGCTACCGCATGCTTCGCGCGCCCCGCGGGCCCATCTTCGGCCGCTCCAGCCCAACTGGGCCACGGCCCATCTTCGGTCGTCTCCTCTGCTGCGCACGCGCCCGCGTCGAGCCGCTCCTCTGCGATCATCGCATCCCAGACGCCGCCGCCAGCGCCTCCTGCTCGATCGACTCGCGCAAGCCACGGAATTGTCAAACCAAATCCTCGCTACGCCAATGTCGCCACCACCCCCATCTCACCCATCCCCTCATCTGTTCGCGAGGCGCTTCGTGACCCCAACTGGCGCACGGCGATGCAAGCTGAGTTCGATGCCCTCTCCTCGAACGAGACCTGGTCGCTCGTTCCCCGGCCACCTCGCACTAATGTCGTCACTGGAAAGTGGGTTTTCAGGCACAAACTACATGAGGACGGCTCTCTCGAGCGCTACAAGGCGCGCTGGGTCGTTCGTGGCTTCGCCCAACGCCCCGGCATCGACTACGGGGAAACCTTCTCGCCGGTTGTCAAACCAGCGACCATCCGCGCCGTGCTCACTCTGGCATGCTCCCGTGACTGGCCCGTCCATCAACTGGACGTGAAAAACGCCTTCCTCAACGGCGTCCTCGACGAACAAGTGTACTGCTATCAACCTGCCGGCTTCGTCGACGAACACCGTCGCGATCATGTGTGCAAGCTCGTCAAATCACTCTATGGCTTGAAGCAAGCACCACGGGCCTGGTTCAAGCGCTTCGCCACCTTCGCCGTCACCATGGGCTTCACCGCCTCCCGCTCCGACGCCTCGCTCTTCATACTCCGGCGGGGTTCCGAGACGGCATACCTCCTGCTCTACGTCGACGACATTGTCCTGACGGCCTCGTCTTCGAAGCTCCTCCACGACCTCATCGCCAAGCTCAAGCTCGAGTTCGCCATGAAGGACATGGGGGCCCTGCACTACTTCCTCGGCATTCGCGTCCGTCGAACCCCCCGTGGCTTCTTCCTCAGCCAAGCTCAGTACGCCGAGGAGATTCTTCAACGTGCCGGCATGGTCCAGTGCAAGCCCGCCGCCACGCCCGTCGACACTTTTCCAAAGGTCGCTGCCGACGCTGGTGCTCCGGTCGACGACCCCTCCGAGTACCGAAGCCTCGCTGGAGCTCTCCAATACTTGACCATGACGAGACCGGATCTCGCGTACGGTGTGCAGCAAGTTTGCTTGCATATGCATGATCCCCGAGACGGTCATCTCGCCATCATCAAGCGTATCTTGCGGTACGTCCGCGGTACCACGAGCTCCGGTCTCCTTCTCCCGGCTTCGTCCAACCTCGACATCGTCGCCTACTCGGATGCGGACTGGGCTGGCTGCCCGGATACGCGGCGATCCACCTCCGGGTACTGCGTCTACCTTGGTGGCGCCTTGGTCAGTTGGTCGTCTAAACGCCAAGCCACCGTCTCCCGCTCGAGTGCGGAGGCCGAGTACCGTGCTGTCGCCAACGCCGTCGCCGACTGCGTGTGGCTGCGCCAGCTCCTCGCCGAACTCGGCTGCTCTCTTCCCAAGGCTACGGTGGTCTTCTGCGACAACGTATCGGCGGTGTACATGTCTACCAATCCAGTTCATCATCGACGAACAAAACACATTGAGTTGGACATTCACTTCGTGCGCGAGAAGGTGGCTCTCGGCGAACTACGGGTCGTTCATGTGCCAACTATTCAGCAGCTCGCTGATATTATGACCAAAGGACTGCCCACGGCATCGTTTCAGTCATTTCGTTCCAGTCTCTGCGTCTTGCCAAGCGACGACGTATCAACTGCGGCGGGGTGTTAACTGAATACGATATTCAGAGTTAGTTAGATTCAGTTAGTTTGTTTATATCTCTAACGATTCCTAGCTACAGATAACCTTCGGCCTAATCTTGCTTGTATTGTTACGCAAGACATGAGCTGTTGTATTGTTACGCAAGACTTGTATGCTATATATAGCAACCGATGTCAATCAATAAAATCAGTTGCCCAATTGCCGATCTCTCTCCTTACGTAGCTAGCTCAGGCTCTTTCAAGTATCTCTCATACCAGCTCCTCGTGTCCTCCCATTTAGATTGGTGTTAATACTTTCAAAATATTATAAATCTTTTTTGGACGGTATTTTGTAACATGTTTCTGAAAAAATGTGTTGTGTAACACGTTTTGTTTGTTGTATTACATTGAAAAATCTTTTACGGATCTATTTTGCACAGCTATAACATCTTCATAAAAATTTATTGCGAAAAATTGTTGGGTACCGATCGATTGTTTGCATTACTATTTTAAATGTTGGTGAGCTCTTTATTTGCATTTTTGTAACATCTTCTGAAAATTATATTGCAAATATTTATTTCAGCCGTTTTTTTTTTGCTACGGAGGGTGGAGGTTTTGTTGCAAACGACGAATGAATCAGATCCGCCGTATGTAGTCGAGGGCAGTGGGAAAAAGAAAGCACGCAACTTTTCCAGCCGATCGGTCGACCGAAGGCTAGCACTGCACATTTTTTAGCAACCGGCCGTCGGCGGAGCCACGCTTTGGCTGTGTAGTCAATTGACCGTTAGCACTAATAATAATGATTAATCTGGCTCAGTAAATCTACACATTCAACCTTGTGGTGAAATGAAAATGAAAGAAAGTGTACTAGACTGCTACATCATATCCGCCTGGCATCTTTGAATGACGACTATGTGATCATGCCAAAGCAGAAGTACAGGCATATTTCTTCTAGCACCATTATTCAATCGTTTCAATTGTAAACGCCACTATGGCAGTCTAACGTACCCTTGCGTCCACAATTGTACACTTTGACATGGGCCTTTGATGCTACTCATAATTAATACCAAACGATCATACAATTAAACGACACTTTCTATCCAATCATCAAGACAAGTTTCTTATTAAAGTATTTTCCTGAACTTCAGCCCCCTCTAATTGCTCATTGTGTCATCTATTATTTATGCAGGGTTCAGTTTCGAGCAGAAGAAGTTAATCTTGGCACCATGAGATTGATATGTTTGTCTACTCGGTGCCATGGTCGCAACTAAACTATATGTTGAAAGCATTGCATGTTTGAGCAACCTGAGTATCAATCTTAACTTTATCCAAATGAAACATATGTCGGCAACCTGTTCATGACGTCTGGAAAACCATATTTTTTGTCATTATCGAATGTTGATCCCTGTTATGTTTGGTTCTGTGGTTGTTAAGGATGAGATCAATGAGATCAATGTATGAAATTTCATGGAATAGCGGTATAAATTGTTTTACTTGGCTGTATCAAAACCTAAATGAGATCAATGTATGAAATTTCATGGAATAGCGGTATAAATTGCTTTACTTGTGGCCCACCATACACAATTGTGATTCCTTTGGTCAGCAATATATTCTACGAGAAAGATACCCCGCATGTTGCAGCGGGAAAATTGTATTATAAAAGAAAGGATATTTGAAGCATGAAATGGAAAAAAAATCGGGAAATGGAGGATTTGATTTGCCACAATAGTCGAGAATCCAAATTTAATCACCGTGAAATATTGATATATTTAACCTATACAAATTGATTAGGTGGAAATTCTATGGTTAAAATAATTAATAATGTGAATAGATTGTATTTATGAATAGATTTTTATTACTCCCTCTATCCTGATTTATAGGACATAATCGGCTAATATCTGGGCCCAGGTGCTCCGGAAATCTTGTGCCTAATTAACTGGGTTTGTTACATCGGTAACCGCAACAGCCAATAAATCTCCAAAAACCCAGTTTCGTTTCACACATATTACGGCTTGGGTGGGGTTTCACAGCCTAATTAAATATAAATTAAATGCAATGTGCCTAGGAGGAGGGGTGTTTCTTGGGACTGCATGTTTTTGAGAATATGCCTTATAAATCCGGACGGAGGGAGTAATAAATGTGGGATGATATAGATAAATGAATGGCTCAAATAGTGGATGATGTGGACACCTTGCATGTTGAGATAGACTAATTTAATATATGTTAGATGTTGTCGTATAGATTACTTTTAAGCCAATATACACTAATAGTTAGATGGATCATACTAACAGTAGTTTTTAAAAATTAAATGATATATTCTAAAAATTATCTTGTCTTGGCCTTCTTTTTGTTTGATATGTCCTCAGAACTCTTAAATCACAATATCAACTGTGCCTCTCAGTAAAAATGGACAACAAATATATGAATAGACATGTGTCTCTAGTAATGTAAGAATTTTCAAGAGGTTTCAGGTGCAAAACAGGCTCGTAGGCCAAGCTACCACTGGCCGAGCTCAGTGAAGGCCGTCTTGGGCCACGGTCCGCCCAGGTTTTTTGCCAAAAAAAATCAACTAGTAGTATTCAGTAAAAAAGGCCCAGCCCATCAGCGCACAGGCCAGTTTACTCACCTCTGCATCTCGTTTCCCGGTCCTCCTCACCTCACGCTGCTCACTAGTCAATATAGAACCACAGCCATGGAGAGAGATGGCTAGGTCTAGCAATAGGGGGGAATCGGTGGAGGGCAAGCTGCAAGCAGCAGCGCCGCCGCGCCGCCTCGGGGCGGCCACTAGGCATTGCCTCACCCTCACGGGCTGGCACAGCCGCACGAGCTAGGGCACCGGCCGGAGGTCCTTCAGCCCAGAATGAAAGCTGCGACCGAAACGAAGTGCTATGGTTTAGAGATTTTTTTGTGCTTTCTTATAGCCTGGCCCGCCCATGATTTGTTTTCGAGCTCTGCCACTGCAAGCTACTATCTCAAACGATGGGGCAGATATGCATCTAGGAGAGACAATTATTCCTGACAAAAAGTACTACATTATATCACACCAACTACCTGCTGAGCAGAAAGCCTTTACCTATCTTTGTATTTCGACATACATGAACACGTCTTTGTGTACCCACGGGATGAGTGGTGATATACCACAAGCATCGATGGGATGCCAACTGGAAGTGTGACACACAACACAATCTAGTCGGCTATGTGCAACCAGACACCCCACTCTCCGAGGAGGTGTCCAGTGAGATCTCGAAGCGACGAATGGTTGAGTTAGACCGATTCGCTTGCTCCTAACTCGGTTGTGGATCAACGAGCGAGTATTTGGGTGTAAAGGAGTTGCCGAAGAACGGAATCAAGAAAAAGGTAGAATATAAAACATGTATTGAAATAAAGGTAGCCCAAGTTACGGTCGGCAATTACCCTTACATTATAAAGGTCGGCTGGACTAATCACGCAAATCATGGTATACACAATACATATTCAAATTGTAATACTCTTCAACGTACTAGAATCATACTCCAATATTTTTTTTTGACTATTGTCAACATATATACGCATATAAATAAGAACAAAGGGAATGTGGTACCAATAATTCTACTTCTCTAAATGTAAGTCAAAAGAGTGTGTGAGACTTAAAACATCAAAAGGATGCTATTCTCATAAAAGAACCTAAACATCTCTTCAAAGAAACAAAGTCGTCGTAAGTATTTATAATACTTCCTCCGTCACGCATTAGTTGACGCAGATTTGTCTAAATCCGTATTTAGACAAATCCGCGCCAACTAAATCGGGACGGAGGGAGTACAGTTCTTGGAATCCTACTAAGTAACAGAATCAGATAAATATAATTACGTTCAAACAAACATCCTACAAAACTAAGTTTTCTGGAAACTAGCTAGTGACCAGAAGAAAGAACCAACTAGTAAGTAACCAGCAGAAAGAACCATCAGGCGTATATGATAGAACAACTTCAAGCTTCATACAAAATATTCTCGAAATAAAACGTTCATGCATAAGAAAAGACACAAACAACAGAAGCACCAGCTAACTATTACCAGGGAGACCCTTTTTGTAAGCCAAGACGTACTCTTGGATCTCCTTTTTTAACCAAGAGATATCGTCCACCTCTTCGTCCCTATCATCTTGTTCTATCTCGTTAATGAATACAGCAAATTCAGCATCCCATGCTGAATCAAAATAGACAGTCATCTTCCATTGTATCTACAAACAGAGTCCCGTACTTCCCTTGATTAATAAGTTTTTCGTTGCACACTGGACTTTTTCCACTAGCCATATCCTCGAATTCTGTGCAGCGTCCGTGGTATGTTTCTGAAGATGGATGGATAACCTTGATCCCTTCACACTCACAATGAAAGCAGCGGCCTTTTCGCAAAAACAAAAGAAAAGATATGATCATGTCAACTCAATATGTACATCACTTCAATTCTAACGAGTAATTATAGCAATTAAAAGGCATGAACTGAACAGATTTTCACATTAGGACATGGATGCCAGCACACACCCATCCCTCAGTCATATAGGAATATCTGCTTAGTGCAGGCAAACTGATTCTAGTATGGTTATGGGCAACAAGATTCACATACTGTGGAATAACCATAGGTATTCATCACCAATCTGTGGATACACATCAGGGGCAGAACAAACTAAATTTCTACTAGTTGATTCTATGATTTGTCATATACATTTGTTCTGATTTTCTGTGTATTCTGCAGCACTGTAAGCATCCTTTCAGAGGATTATGATACATAAGCTACTAAGTAGAGGCATGCGAGGAAAAATGATATATCTATATCCGAGTTTACGAGCAAGAGCATACCGGCATCTTTTGATGGCTCCAAGACAGGGTAGCACAAAGCTGCCATGTGTTCATCGATATTCCTACACTCAATGAAGAAGAGTGTGGGAACTGCATCAGCATCAGGAATCTGTGAACCTTTTCGTTTTGCCAGGATGTTCATGTGAGAAAATGGGTATTTGTAGTCCTCCGGGATGTAGCATATGCCATACTCAGGTATTTCAGCATTTACATCACAGATAACATGAAGCTCATATTCCTGTCCCTATATTCAAATAAGGACATAATCAGCAGATAGTGCTAGTTAGTACTTTAAGAGACAAAATATAACAGGACCCAAATAAAAAATACCACTTGTTGTGCATATCTGAGTAATGCAGCTTCAACCCTCTTGACAATTGCACTATGGAAAGCCTTAAATTCCCTATGCTTGCCTGCGATAATATTGGAGGCGTACATGTTCAATTCTGGAACCAGCTTCGAAGGTTTACTAGGCGGAAACTTTTGCGATAAAGTTTCAGATATGGTACAAACATCACTTGAGGAGAGCATCCGGTTGACCTTAAGCGTCGAGCCCAGGGTTTCCGCCACCATTGGCATTACTTTCGTTGCAAATTCTACAAACGCAGTAGGGCTGGGATGACATGCTGCACGAGAGGCAGCATCATAGGCCTCAGACTGACAGCAGGGGAAGCGTTGATCATGACCATCTTCTTTGGCCCTCATTATGGCCCTATCAAGATGGGCATTGTTGATAAGCAAGTACCTCATAGCCTCATACGTCGAAAGGTCAGGAAAGAGGGCACGGATGTAGGCGACAAGACCTTCCAGAGAGCGGCACTCGACGCGGGCGAGCCTCTTTGTGCTGATCATCTCGACCTTGAACCCTCGTGTAGCAGGGAACACGGCGTCGTACCAGATGGCGTTGAGGATTATGTTGGTGACAGGATCATCGGAAGGACCGTAGCAGTGGCCAGCCTTGAGGAGGCCGCGGTGGTGGCACGAACACAGCTCACGCCTTGGAATGCGGGAAATCGCCTCGAGGTACAGCACGTGGATTTTATCCAGGAGCAGTAGCTTGAGAGAATATTCCAGCCCAAATGGAACGACTGTAGTCTTCCTTGTCCTGTATTGTTGCATCCTTGTGATGGCGTTCTGCATAGGCCTCCGTGGGTCGTCGTCGTCGTCGTCTTTGGTATCCTTGGTTAAGGTGGATAGCTCGGAGAGTCTCTCTATAGCGGAATGGCCGATGCGGCCCTTCGTCGGCAGAAGGTTGGAGACCACGTCGGCGTGGGAAGCCAGCAGAAGCGATCTAGACACGAATGTTTGGACGACCCCAGGATACATTGCAGAGATGGCAGCGCAGCCGAGAGCGATCCTGGCCGTAGTGTCATGGACGGTGAAGGTGTACGTGGAGTAATCCTCCTCGATGAGATGCACGGCGACTAGAAGGTCTGCCCTTGACAGACGCAGGTAGCGCAGGGCGTCCTGGACGGTGAGGTAGCGGAAGTAGGAGGTGAGGAAGGTGGCGAGGCCGCGAAGTGACTGCGCCGCGATGCTAGCGCCCTGACCGAGTAGGGCGCCGCCGCTCTCCGAGCAGGAGCGCTTGGGTGGTGTCACCGAGAAGTCTTTCCTGAACGCTGTGATATCGGCGATGGTCTTCTTGGCGCTGGTGGTGGTGGTGGTGCGTCGTGGTCTCTTCTTCCCCTTGTCTCGCTCGTGGGACAAGGTGTTGGAGATGATGTTGGACACGGGGTCGAGGAAGCCGAAGCAGAAGCCGGCCTCGAGGAGGCTCGGGATCAACTCCGGCGGGATTCGGGCGAGCGCCTTCTTGTAGTAACCGTGGATGTGATCCATCGCGACGGACTTGTTGTGCTCGATGCCTTCCGCTCTTCGATCCATGTGGTCCAGACCGTCGATGATCACGCGGCGTTCGCCGGCCATAGCTAGCCCCACTCTCTCTCGTGCAAACTGCGGAGAGCGACGGCTAGGGTTTCGTGGACTCCAACTTTTTCTTTCTCTATTGAACATCTTCTCTTTATGTTATGTTTTCTGGTAATACCTAGTTAGAGGCCGGTCAAATCTTCTTTCGGCTCTTGCTAATGATCACCTAAATACGGGAGACGTGCTCGTAAGAAATAATATCTTGGTTGACAACAATGGGAGCTGCAGCATTTGTAACAAACTAACAATGGCCTGTTGCGGACAAGAGATCACCTGCTTTGGAGCTGCAACTTCAGCAAACAGTACTGCCAATTCATCAACATCACGCTAGACACCAATCTGAACTTTGCCAACATGCATGCTCTCCTCTGCTTAAAAAAAAACTCTTCAGTACTAGTATTGTTTATGCCATCTGAGATGTGTGGGCCTTTTCACCTACGTGGACTCTCTGTTTGTGCCATAGATACGTGGGCACGTGGCTTGTTCTTCTAAATGATTGTAGTCAATGTCAAGCGCATGCCGGACTGCTCTAGCTTGCTGGAGCTAAATATGCTGCTCACAGCTTTGGTCGGAGAACCTGATCTGTGAATGATCGAGATTCGAGAGCATGTTTCCTGGCACAGCTGTTCATGTTTCTTGATACAGAGATTGCTGTTTCTTTCAGCAGCAAGAACAAATTGAAAGGCCGGTCATATATGTGCATCCTTGATATGCATAATCGACATTCACTCAGCGAAATGTTTTCTTTAAGCCATTTTTATCCAGGATATTTGACAAAAACAAAGATCTTTGGCTTGCCTGAGGCCACATCTCTGCTAATGTTTCTTGTTTGATTCAACGATTCCATAACATCTTAATATCGAAGAAGTGCAAATATGTTTAATATGATTCAGCATCCCCCTTTAAGAAAGGATGCAATAGCAACGAACCAGCCGTTATGGGGACTTGGACATGTAAGACTCAATCATGTATTACCTACGCTGAGGCAGTACAGCGACAGTGATATTTAAACGAAACGAGCTTGTACATCTAGTCAGGGCTAAGGGCGGATATCGAGCTCTGGAGTCTAAAAGAATTACTATGTATCTTCTGAGTTAACATTCATTTAACCGGCATGTCTTCCTAGTCCAATTGATGCTCCCTCCGGTGTACCATCACCCCCCTCCATTCTCCAGCGATTAAGCGCGTAGACGTCGAGAACCAGTGTGAGCCATATCAGTTGTCTCAGTCTGTGCCGAAGTACCGATCACCATACTCTCCCAAACCTGGGATGACCCTAAATTCCTCGCCAACCCAGAATCTATCTCTGATGTTACAACCTTCAACCTTGGAAATCGCTTGCACACACACTGAATACCTTCAGGAGCCTACAAACAAGTTGAAACAGATAAAGTAACAGAAACAAAAGAGATAAGCAGCAACCTGCAACCCGATTCAGTAAGCTAAGATGTGTACCGAGATAAGATTAAGGAATATGATCCTCTCCTCCGGAACACCTTTCCTTATAAGAAGATCTATAGCTTGATTCGCTGAGTTCCCTACAATAAAACAAGCACGAAAGTCGAACACTTCAGTCACGAACAGAGAGGAAGATAGCTGGTGCAATATCAATTCAGTTGCAGATGGACCGACGAATTACGGACTTGTGATTATAAAGAACAATAATCATCTCCTAGATACGTATAGAAGCAAATCTTCCAAAGCAAACAACGTGCTACCGAACTTCCACTATTCAGTATCACGCGGTTAATACATTTTACATAAAAAATACAAAATACAAGGCATTTGCCAACAGATAAGCAAATAAACAAGCTTCAAATCTCTGGTTACACATTACAAGGAAATAATTATCAATGGGTGTGATTTGGTATCATGTAACATCCAGATACGATTGTGTACATACATTGCACATGTATAGCTGCATCGCATAGAAATACACATATATACTCCCTCCGCTCCAAATTATAAGATGTTTTAGACATTTCAATATGGAATAGATACCGACTGGAATTAGTGAATTTACACACCAAAACGCGTCTAGGTACATCCGAATTAGAAACAAACTAAAACATCTTATATTTCGGAACGGAGGTAGTATATAAGAAATACAAACCTAGGCTGTGCAAATAGAACTTTTTACTAACACAACCTAGATCACTTAACTTTAGTGCCAAACATAAATGAACAAAATAGAATGGGCAAGCAAAACTGACCTGTGCCAAGCACCGGATCCAAAAGCAGAACATGCCGTTCAGCTATATCCATTGGCAGTTTGTGGTATACGAGCTAGATGCAGATAGTGTATTATAGTTATTGAGACCATAGAAACTTCAATCATTTTAAAGATTTCTTGATAGGTTCGTTAATCAAAGTTGGTGCTTACCTGCTGTCCGTTATCTCCAACACGGTGTATCAGAATCTTGCCAATTTTTATTCCTTTACAGCAAGCACGCAGTGCATTCTCCATACTTTCACCACTGCAATGACAAGGCTGTGTTTACAATTGTGCTACAGTTTGAAGATATGTTAACAGAATGGATTAGCAAACATCTGGAGTGACATGATGAACGCTATTATGAAATTCCATATGTAACATGCCTGGTATGCAAAATAGTAAGAATATTTTGTATTGAGAGACATCAATTCCTGACGATGTCTGGACTCTGGAACTATAAAACTATCTTGAAACTAGAAGCACATAGAGAAAACAAAAGGTCCTACATGGCAGGACATACAAGAATATAGAGCTATACTCATGATTCATTTGCAGTATCTGTATTAACTAGTCTCCAATAGAAGGATCGAAAGAAGAGCTTATGTACAATAGTTGATTACTTGATTCACTCTGTGTGCCCGTTGTTCAAATGAATTACTTCTGTCAAAGGTGTGTGCTCGCATGTTGGGTGACAATAGCTATTTTCAGAGTTTACCTTCGGACAATAGACACTCCACAGAGCTTCTTGCAGAAATCAACTCCCATATAAACAGATCCTGGAAACAAACAAGTAAAACATGGCATGATGTTCAGCGCAAATAAATATCTAGAAGCACATGTGCACCTAGCATTCCAGAAAACTGAAAACCGATAAATATATGAAATTGACAGGCTCAGCCACAAACATCTTACATCTCACAAAGCTCTACTTCTCCAAAAGATAAAAAAATTATGCATATTAAATCAGACCATCCAAATTGAAATGCTTGCAGCATAGCATAAATTGCCGCTTTCAAAGAAATATATATTATTTTATTGGCATATAAAGCTAGGTGACAATTCCAAGACTCAGTAGTAGAAGTAAGTGTGACTCTCCATATCAACAAGTTTTAGTTTATACCCAGTACTGTGTAACATCAAACATATAGATAGGAAATAACTCTATGAGAATAAACTATCCATATCAACAAGCTTCAGCTTCTACCTGGTAATGTGTTAGATCAAATCTATAAATCTGCCAGTGGGGAGAAACAAATCTATACCCACAAGCTTCAGTTACTATCTAGTACAGTGTAACATCAAACTATTTCAGGACAAACAAGATAGCATGTGGTCAAAACATTATGTCACGCCTCGATTAGATTTCCTTCCCATTATTGTTCAAGTGGAAGTCTTAGTCTTTGTAACATTTCAGAACGTACGCTGTAAACTATTTAGCAATAAAAAAAGTACAAGAAAAAATGTTGTAGTTGATCAAACAGTTATTTTCTAGGAAGTCTTAACCAGAGTCAAACATTTCTCGCTGGAACAACACACGAGTGAAATCAAGATATGCAATGCCATTTGCAAGTTACCTGTTGGAGTAATAATCTGCTTTTCTGTAAATGGCAAATGCCCCAGACCATGCTCAACTACCTAACATGACATTTTTCGTACAAACAGCAGACCAGTTAAATCAATTTATAAGTCGATGCAATTTACTACGCATGAAGTAAACAAAAATAGATAAAGGCTATGGAAACAAGAGAGGTACCAAACGTATTAACCGGTCTGAATAAAAGACAAAGTCAGGTGTAGTGACGTCTCTGTCACGAATCAGAGTATGCATTCCACGGATCTGACAAATTAATCATAAAGACATAAAGAACTTTGAAACACAGTGAACAAATGGCTTATAATCAATAATGATGATAAACATTACCTGGAAAGTTGATTGAACTACATAGACATTTGGGAAGATTTTGCACAAGTCATGCATACCAAGCTTTGTACGAATATGTTGAACGATCAGGTCGACTGCAACATGGTTATCACCGCCTCGTGGTATGATCACATCAGCATATTTCTTTGAAGGCAGAACAAAATCATCAAATGCTGGCTTCACAAACCTACCATACTGAGATGCCAAAAGAATTGCATATTAAATCACAGGCTTTTATATATTAAGAAAATAAAAAAACATATAAACAGAATCTGCTCGCAAACCACAACGATAAAATCAAAACAATAACGCAAAATATACAATAGTTAACCTACCTGGTCAAGCACCGAGATAACACTTCTGCCTCTTTCAAGATTGTCACGCCTTATTCGCCGGGCAAGCCTAATATCCGCATCTGTTTGGATACAGCATGAAATAGAAGCAAATATGATGTTAGAGTACAAGAAGTCAACTACTATTGATTTGTTTTGAGCCCAGTCTATTAATTTGTTATAAGTACACTGTATACCCAACACAGACCTGTGTCCACAAATATTTTCATGTCCATAAGATTACGAACCCTTTGATCATGGAAGACTAAAATGCCTTCCAAAATTATGACATCTGATGCATTGACCTTGCAAAATGAAATTTTGTAAGTCATTTAGTTGGCAAAAAGAAATCATAATCAGACCAGTTATCCTGCTTATCAAGTACTTAAACTAACAATCTCTTGGTTGACGTTTCCAGGTAATAAGAAGAAACAAGAAACAGGGTACTAAAATATATTGTTCTTATACTTACATATTTAAATAGTATATATGTAGCATGATGATTCAGTAGTATAATTCAAGGGTTGTACTCTTTATCCCAGCTCATTTTATACAGTTTACTTCAAATTGAAGAAAAAAAGACTGGGTAAATTTAAATATTATATCCCAGAACATCTAATCTGGTTTAGTTGATAATTCAGAATACTGCATAATTTTGGAAGCAATTTGCCCATTCATACAAAATATCTATGACATGACCATAGAAGGTAGCTAATTAAATAACAAAAAGGAAACCTTAAATGACCGTATGAACAGAATTCACAAAGCATGCAAAGCTGTAAATTATCAGCCTGCAGAAATGTTGTACGCAATAAAAAAAATGTCATACTCAAACCAGTATTATTTTCAACATCTCCCTCAGAAAGAAAATAGCGCCCTCTGTATTTTTAACATTTTTATTGAAAGCATAGGCTTGCACTCTACTATATGATATACGAGATGGTCATATCGTTGCACAGATAGAAAACAAGGTTTCACATCTAAAGTTATTTAAATTTCAAAACTGTAAACACCGGAAACTTCTTCATATCAAGAAGTTCATAGGACATAACTAATCACTACCTTTCTGAACCTTTCTGAGCACCTTCGGTGATTCTTAAAGTCATATATCGGAACATTTACAGGCAATGCACGTTTTAGTTGCCCCATGCATTCAAGAAGTTGTTCTGTATCAAACGCATCTGTAAAATAAGAAAGCATTTGCTTCACATTCTAAAAAAAAATAGCGGACAACTCATACTCTGATCACTAACAAAGGTAGCATACTTCCATCGACAAGGCAAGTGAAATACCCGGATGATCGAAATTGTAGTCTTGAGCAGATGCAGATTCTTCAGCAGTTAAGCCACGGTAGAAAGAATCCTACAAGATTAAAAGCCAAACTGAAACCAGGCATGTCCGAAAATGATGTTTTCTCACATTGATATTTGCTGTAAGTTTTTCCATCCTCAAATTGGAAACATCATGTAACTCTACTAACTCTGTGTGCGACAATGTCGCGACTTCATTGTCCAGTTCTGAAGGTGTGAGCGACAACAAAACCCTTTGTTTCTTGTAGACCCAACTATCCCCAAGAAGATTTAAACCCAAACAGATCATATCCATACATTATTGCTAAATGCCAAGAACATGCATTTGCGATCCAAAAACACAGGCTAAGGCATTGATCCATGGACTAACTAAAACCTATTCTGAATTTACCAACTCTGAATTTCTAATGATGCAAACTAGCTCCCCCGACAGCCTACGCACCAACGGACAACTCGACAGAAGCATTCACATCTGATTCGTAGCGACCTGCAACTCCTCCAAGCTAAGTAACAACTAGGCTAATACACGGACCTTCAAATCTGACAAACTGCATCACTCGAACATGACATACAGAAGCTAGCAACAGTTGAGAAGCGCTATTGGCAGTGTGCTGGTAACAGAAAAGCACTCAGTGGCCACACCTGGTTGATGAGCACGACGCGGTGGTCGTGCAGCTGCTGGATGATCATGTCGCACACCGTGGTCTTCCCCGACGCCGTCCCGCCCGAGACCCCTAGAGAAACCCACGCAAACATCATCAGTTAGGACCTAGAACCACCACCACATTGCATCGAGCAGCTGAACAGTAGAGAACCGGGGGAGGCCGAAATTACCGATGACGAAGGGCTGCCTGAGCGCGGAGGGGGAGACGAGCTCGGCGCCGTTGGCGTGGAGGGGGCCGTTGGAGTGGAGGGCCCCGTTGGAGAGGGCGGCGGCGGCGGAGGGGAGGAGGAGGAAGGGGAGGAGGGGGCGGAGGGGGAGGGGAGGCGCAGCGCCTCGAGGCGGAGGCCGCTGAAGTGGGCCCCCACCGCGGACTCCATGGCGTCGTCCACCGCCTTGTCCGGCATGGTCTCGCCGCCGCCGCTCGCCGATCGGCCGGGATTTGGTGGCTTCGGGTTTTTGCTGTTTTCCCCGACCCGAATCGGCTCGCGAATCGCGATCAGGCCTTTGAACCGACGGGAAATCTATATCTATACTCTATACCTATACCTACCTAATATATATCTATATCTATACCTAATAATACTAGCTAAATGCCCGTGCGTTGCTACGGCATTTCGTTGTAAAAGTTTGAAGTTTTTTTCCACAAAAGATAACTTCTCAACCAAATAAGATGACTCCTACGTGGCTACGTGGCATGGAATGACCTTTTGTTTTCCTAGATAGCAAACTTAGATAGCTCGAAGAGTGGTCTTTTCAGTTTTATTTTATTACAAAACATAATTAGCGTGTAGGTCAGAATAAGTTCTCGTAGGACTGGATTTTTTTTCACACGTTGTTAGTTTTCTTTTCCGGTTGTACGTACAGTTTCCCTTATTTTTCACGTATCATCGTCAACTATCACCACCTTAAGCCAAGTTTTCAAATTATGTATCGTTAACTATAATCGGATATATAAAATTGTCATTTTTATGTAGGTCGGAATACAAAGAATTTTGCATTGTAAATATATTTTTCAAAATTTTAAAGTAGCGTGATCACTGAAATTTCCAAATTTGAGGTAGCTATAAACAGACTGGACTTGTAACTTCCTTAGGAGAACCGTAGAAGTACACAGAGTGAACTACAAATACTCCATCCAAAACAAGCCAAATTTGTAAGCCAAATTTGTAACTCAATTCACGGAGTGCCTGAATCTGTCGCAAGAGCAGCTACTTCATCCAAAAAAACAAAAACAAAAACAAAACCCCAATTAGCAGGAACGTTAACCACAACCGGCTACATCAGCAGGCTGCTCCAACTGGTGATGGACAAGCTCCGAGCGACTGACTTCTGTTGATGCTGCTTGCTACGCTCGACATTGAGGAGCTCTGATCGAGTCTGAGAGGAGTCCTTGTTAACATAGCCAACATGAAGAGCAGCCAGGCTGGAGGTCGACAACTCGAGGCATGCTGAGCTCCCGTGAAGGTGAAGCTCGAAGTGGAGAAATTAGGCCCTCTGAATTTGCAATGCGTAAGAGTCAAAAGTACAGAATCTAGAAATCAATAGCGAACTTACCCATTTTTAGGAAGTAATTTCAGAAATAAACACAATACCATGTGAGATCCGCAGGTTCCTCCCAAGCCCCAGAAATTTCAGTGGCAGCGTCGCCGTGGAAGCAAGATCCTGCAGGGTCACAATAGGAACGAGAAGTTGCCATCTCTTCTCAACTGGTGGAGAAGTAGCGGATGCAGAACGAAAGGCCCTCGTCCACCTCGTCCGGATGAGGCGCTGGCGCAACCGCGCAGGGCAACGCGTGAGCAGAGATTTAAGGGGGGCTCAATGGGTGCTGCATCGTCTAAGCAGATGGATGAGACGAAGCACGTGCGCAGCCGCTCCATTGGTTCCGGATAAGCGAACGGCGCACAATCTTGTTGCTCTGGGTCTCTCGGGTAGCAGCGGTGGTGGGGAAGAAGATGGGAAAGCCTGGTGCTGCTGCCGGTGCAGCTGCGCGGAGGCGATGGCCAGCATCGACCTCACCTTGCCAACGGCGGCGGCCTTCTCCGGCGGGCAGCTCGCCAGCGCCACCCGCAGCGACCGCACGGCCGCGTCCGGCCGCCCGGCCCCGAGCGCCGCGCACGCCGCACGGTACGCCTCGTCCGCGACCCTGGCGTCGTGTGGAGGAGGAGGAGCAGGAGCACGCGCGGCGGACGACGCCTCCTCGTCCCGTTCTCCGGCGGGAGGAGGCGGACGCGCGGAGGCGGGGTTGAGGTGGGGCGCAGGCGCGGGCGTGCTCGGTTGATGCGATGGCGGCGTCGATCTAGGACATGAGGGACTCGGGCGCCGACGGGAAGGTGCGGATCACAGGGGGATCCGCGGCCGGTAGTTCCGTTTCTCCCACCGGCGGAGGGAGACGGGGCTTCTCGCCGGAGATCGAGCGGTGGTGGCCGGAGAGAAAGAGCTATCGCGTTCGTTCTGTTCGCGAACGTGCGTAGACTGGGAGGGCAATTTCTGGATGTGTGTTGACTTAGCGGTGGCAGTTCCTGTAAATAAGTAAAAAACGGTTCGATGGCATAGGTGCGTAATATGTGATTTGGTGGGAGGGTAAAATTGGAAAGAAAAATGACGTACCAACACCTTCTCAAGCCGTATTATATAGTAGGGAAAAGCATTAAATCTTCTTGTCGTACGTCGTTGAAAATACCCCTAAAATTCTAGATAATTACCCACCTGTGCCACCCATAAGTTAAAAAAAAAGGTTCGGTTGTCCGGGTCAGCGACAAGGCCGGTGCGGCCGGCATCTCGACCACGGTGATTCCGTACATCGTCCCTATCCTCCGTCACTACGGTTGCACTCCTCGCGCTCGCCCGCAAGATCAAGCAGACTTTGACTAGCCCGGCCACCTCTACCCGATTCCTTGCCGCCGGTGTCGACTTCCCCGTCCAGGAGAGCAAAACGACGCCAACAAGAGCCTCGCCAGCTCCTACAAGTTCCTCCGTGAAGAATCCCTAACGAATTCCTAGGCCGGCAGTTCGACGCCCACCCACGCGGCAGCCGGCAGGGATCATGCGGGCGGAAGTCTATTGCTAGCCTAGAGGAGTCAGGAGCGTCACTGCCGGTGAGCGTGACTTTGCCGCCAGCAGGCCAGGCGGTCGACCCTTCTGAATTGGCCAGGCGGTGCGCGTGTGGACGAGCTGCTTGGGGTGCACGTGTGGCGGTGCGCGTGCCTAGCTCGAGGGCTGGCCTCTGAGCCGCCCACCAATCTGTACTGCACCACCGATGGGCGGCAGCTTCTGGAGTCGACGCTCCTTCAAGGACACTTCGGCAACGTCATCTTCGCGGAAATGCCGCTCACCGAGGTGGGAAGGTGATCGGCTAGCTGAATTGCCCCTTACCACTGAATCTGCAATGAAGAAGATCGAGGGGTCGAGGCAACAACTATCTTCTGTTCACAAGACACGGAAGAAGAAGATAAATGCTGCTTATATTCAGGCCATGAAATTCAATAGCCTGACCGTGACCAGGTTACTATTTTTGCTGCCATGTTCCTTTAGTGTGTACTGCTTCATCTGCTATGCCATGCAGCCAACTGACAAAACTTGCAAATCTTGCAGGCCTGATGACACCGTCGAATTATGGCTCGAAACAAAATGCATTTCAAAAGAAGTGGAGTAGTTTCTTAAAACGCCTCAAAAAATGTTTCTTAAATACTACCCATATTGTTCCGCAATATAAGATATTTTCGGCATTTTTGACATTCACATGTATACATATATATCTAGACAGGTTTTAGCGTATATGTCCACTCTTTTTATTCCGAATGTAAACAACATGTGTAACACCTAAAAAATCTTATATTGCGAAACAGAGTGAGTATGTAGCTGTATTTTAAATACCCGTTTATTTTCATGTGCATTATAATCTGTGTCAACGAGAAAATAAACTTCAGCGACCGTGGCAACGGGCATTGTGCATTATGTCTCCTTTCCATGTCGGGCGCAACGACAAAACCAGCGAGGGAACCAACAACACAAAACGCCTTCTTAACTCAGAGTGCCTACTCGATTTGATCTCCTCTTCGTCTGATCTGTCTATTTTCCCTACACGGCAAAACTAAACTGGGATATATGTCAGAATTTAACTTCATGAGCTGGCATGCAAGGGATCCTGTGATTGCAATAGCGAGTGAAATTTGTTACATAGCTAGGGAGCCACTTTGCTACGGAAGCCAACGCCCACAATTTGCCAGTCTAGCAGTTTATGTAATGCATCTTTGAAGCTCCTGTAAGATGGCCTACCCATTAAATCTTGCTAACCTTTTCTTCTCCCAAATATGTATGTATTCAATCATGTGAGGTGCTAGCTTTGCATGGCACTTTTTTCTAAACTCTTTCTCTTTCTTTCTCTAATTGTTCTTTAATTGTGATTAGTTATTTCAAAGTAGAATACTAAAATTGCCATATCATCTCATTGGCGATCTATGGATATAGATACTGATTCAATGTAATTGGAGGAACTAACAAATTTGTTCGTATTTTTTTAGCGGCACGAGGGTACAACTATGACAATCCAAAAATTATCAGGGAGGCAGCCGCTGCCGCGCGAAGAGTACCTACGTGGAGTACGAGCTATGGTGGCAGCCCTCACACACTTTGTCAGCTCTACGCGGTCGGCGATGGTCGTCGATGGTGCAATCGTGCCGATAGAACAAGGTATATATGCAGAGTTTTTTCCCGTTGCAACGCACGGGCATGTTTCCTAGTCTTTTTTTTTTTTGACATTTTCAAACCACTTTATAAAGTCAGCAAGCCGCCTCATTAAAAACCTTACCAGTCCCCAAAGGTACCCTGATAAGGAAAAGAGTGCGTCTGGTACTTGCCGCTTTTAACCATCCACAATAGTTGCATCTTTGATTACAAAAGGAAGAATAAAAAGAGGGGGATCTCCATCCCAACTAACTACAGAATTTGATCTAAATGAAAATTTAGCTAGTTCATGAGCAACTTGATTAACCTCCCTTGGACAGTGAACAAAAGTAACCGAGTCCAGTGTATGAGCCATCATAAAGCAATCGGCAAGAATAGCAGAAGAAGGGCTCCAAATTTCAGTTTCAGCATTGCATGCTTGGATCAGTTCCAAAGAATCAGATTCAATAGTAATCCTGGAAATCCCTTTTCTTTCAATCAATTTCAGCCCTTCCAAAAGAGCAATAGCTTCAGCAGTAGAGGGATTCAGAAGATGATTTAAAGTACACGCATAGCCAGCGATCGGTTCACCTCTGTGGTCACGGATAACCAACCCAGCAGCTCCAGTACCATCGTTGTGGAAAGAGGCATCAATATTCATTTTCAGTTCTCCCCTTGCCGGCTTGCTCCACACCAGATTTTTCTCCACTACCCGGGAGGACGCTGAAGGAATAAAATTTGCAGTGATAGCACTGATAGCAAAAGCCGTCCGACTTGGGCTCGCCACCGTCTCACCCTTCACACTCTCCCTCCGTTGCCACCAAATGTACCAACATGCGACTGCTAATGATTCTTGTAAGTGCAGAACACCCAACACTGCGTTCCTCTTTGTCGGACTACATATCAACCCCTCAAGAACAGTAGAACCAGATCGCTCAGGCGACACATACTGGTTGATATACTCCCATAGACCCAGCTCTTTCCACACCTCACGAGCACGGAGACAAGTGAAGAGCAAGTGTCGAATATCTTCAGGTCCGGCTTGACAAATAGGGCATTGAGCTGAAACTTTAATATGCTTCGAAGCTAGGATAGATCTTCCTGGCAGAACTCCATGCAAAGCTTTCCATATAAAGATTTTAACCTTGCTTGGTATTTGAAGATTCCACACCTTTTCCCAAACTGGGTTGATTACAGCAGCTCCTTGGCCATCTTCTCTTCGAGCACGGGCACCAAACTGGTGCTCCCACTCTGAATAATAAGCTGATCTCACTGAAAATTTATAGTTCTTTGTTTTATGCCATGCAATGAAATCATCCTGTAGGTAATCGCTGAGAGGTATCTTCAGAATCCTTTCAACATTAAGGTTTCCTAGTCTATACCTAATAATAAAAGCATTAAAATTTCTTGTGGTACGTCATTTTTTTCCCGATTTTACCCTCCCACCAAATCACATATTTACCCACCACTGCCACCCATAAGTCATGTACTGGTTCGATTTTTTATTTCCTCCGTCCCGTGGAGGCTGCGCACGACGACCTGCTCCCGTACGACTCAATCGAGTCCTGCACGGATACTCCCTCCGTTTCGCATTGTACAAGGGTTTCGCATTGTACAAGGACTCCATCGAGTCTCCGCCATCACTTACTATAAACAGACGGGCAGAGTCGACGTTCAAGGCCGCCTCCAGGTCGATCCACGGCGAACGACGCTGCAGCCCTCCTCCAGCGTCCTCATGAAATAGGCGAGGGGTAGTCAACACGAGCCCGTGTGCAAGCGAGAACAGCGTCAGCCAGCCTGAAAACGGCGGCACACTGGAGGTCAGCAGAACGGCCGGGAGAACGGCAGCCCGGCAAGATCATGAGGGCGACAGCGTGGCCGATCTAGAGGACAGCAGGCCGGCAGCCGGGACAATCAGGAGGCCTGCAGGCGGCGGCCGGACCGATCTAGAAATCTGTAGGAGGGCCTGCGCATCTTGAGCAAAGGAGCAGACATCAGAGCAAAAACGGCGATCGGAGAAGCTATACATGTGAATATACGGTCTGGGATACGTATGCTTACGTCATTATGATGTCATGATGACGTCGTGACGTACACGAATACAGGACATGCATACGTGACTAACATAATCGATCGCTCGCTGCTGAGTTATGGCGGGTTAGCGGCGGTAGCGGAAGGGCCGTGGCCGTCCGCCGATTTTCTGAGTTTGCCCGTGGGTGTTCACATACGCGATTAAATGGGCATGG
Organism: Poa pratensis; assembly: GCA_947311845.1. NCBI lineage: Eukaryota > Viridiplantae > Streptophyta > Magnoliopsida > Poales > Poaceae > Poa > Poa pratensis. Next base: position 12,150,182 of record CAMZMU010000083.1, on the reverse strand, counting down.
GCTGACGGCGCCGTGGACGGCCGTGACCACTTACACCCTGACCCAATTCCTTGCTTCTGATGTTTTATCCCACTAGTAGCTTTGCACGTGCAACGCACGCCACAAGTAATATAGGCTTGCATATATAATATATAGATTTGGTGAAACAAATTACCTGTTGTATCCAATTACGGAAGGATTTGTGACATGTTTTAAAGTCATAGCTAGTAGTCCATCAAATGATCCAAACTTATCAGTCGAGTGTTGTCCATGTCAGCTTTCAGTTGCAAAATTTTCAACTATCGTGACATTCCTTGAGCTACCGAAACTACATAGACGATCCTTACTCAGCGAGACCAACATGTATTTGGGAGCTGCGGAGTTGACCTTAATGTATCTACTAAATCTCAACGAAACTCAATGAATAGTGCCCATCCGGCAATTTTTAATGAAGCACATTTTGAAAAGGCCCAACATAACCCAAGACACCTCTTTCTTTTTATTAAACCAAGTCATCCAGAAGCACACACGAGCTAGCATAAATAAGTGCACATTGACATGAGAGTAAGCAAACATGAGAAAAATATAAAATACACACGAACATGTGTGATTCATTTAAATTTAGCAACATTTAACTTTGTGTGATTCATTTAAAATTTAGCAACATTTAGCTTGAAATTCTCAAGAGTTCCCATCAAAATATCAAATAGGAACTGAACATACCGAGTTATTTTTACATTGTTCAGCAAATTGTCCGAGTTGCTAACAAAACTCCATCACTTATGAACTGAGAATGGAAATCACAAACATAAGTATGCAGTATAACACAGGACATATGCCTCAACCGCTCTCGAGCAGTTAGAAGCAAACAAAGCACTCCTGCTTGGTAACCTCGACGACAATCTTCCTTCACTTTACCTGCCACTGACCCTCCATGTCCACGCCATTGACTGTGGCTCCGCCTACGACACACCTCGCTACTCTCTGTTCAAAAACATAATTTCATGTATATCATCTTTAGCTACTTTACACATTTACATCAGCAAAATCTGAAATATTGAATGGGAATATCAAAACCTGTATCTGACCATGCTACATGTACAAAAGAATAAAATTTCTCATTCTATAATACAGAATGCTTATACCTTGCACACATTTACTCTACATACATCATATAGTATTTCCTGTCGATACAAGCATCATACATATGAGCTTTCCGTTGGAAGTGTTGACCAAGCAAAGTAATTAGAATGTAAATCCTGGAGGAGAAATGAAGTTGGAATGGCAAAAGTCATTTCATTGAGCAGTGGGAGGACACAAGAAATCATCAATGCCCTTACCTTTTAACTGGCAGAAGCAGTGTACATGACGAAAATTTAGTCATTTTCAACCTGTAGATGGAATTGGTTGACAAACTGATAGTGGTAGATGTTGTTCTTCATGAATCAATAGAACATTTAGTTCATAAGGCACTAATTAACACGACCCAGCTAAAATGGGAAAAGCGTGTGAAATGGATATCAAAGATCATGCAGGGAGTTACCACACTGAGTAGCATCAATACCTACACTGTCGTGACCTTACCATGCTAGCTAACATTTTTTTGGAACACTCGAGCATTTTTAGAACAGTCCAAGCAAATGGCAATCGTGCACTTTTAAGTTTCAAGCTTAGCAGGATCTAATCTTACCATTCCACTTAAACTACATTAAAGACGGGAGATTGTCTTCAAGTAGAAGGAGCTCATCCTCATTAGTTTGTTGAGATTAAGCTTGTGATTCTTTGTCCCTACATCACCTTCCCCAAGTACTGCAAAGGCAACCTAAGAAACTACAGCTTCAAATATAAACAGAGAAACCATCTACGGTTTTCCTATTTATAGCAACTATACAACAACCAAACCATCTGTTCCCAAATTTACCAATCAATTGCGTAAAGAAAAAACAGAGAAGTAAATGGGGGAGGCTACCTTCCGGCGGATCCGCACATGGTGAACACGTACAAGGGGCAGCGGCCAGTTCCGAGCAGAGTCTGCTACCGCCGTCGATGAGATCAACAAGCAACGATTGGGTCAGTCCAGCGGCGTGCCCGAGGTCCTCGTCGTCTTCCTCTGTACAAGACGCGTAGGCGGCGGCAGGCAGCGCCAGGAAGGGCGCGGAGGCGGCCGGTTAACCACGCGCGAATGGCGAGGAAAATAGGCCGGCGGCGAGAGAGCTATCCGTCCCGGACAAGCTCGCCGAGATGGAGCTCCCAGCAAGGAGAGTAGACAGAAACGGCGAGATAGCCGGAGCAGAGGTGGAGGAGACCGCGGCGACCGTGAGGGAGGCGGCGGCGGAGTGTGTAGCAGCAGCGGCGGCGGCGCTAGAAGAGGCAGCGGAAGACATGAGATGGATTTGATTGGCACTAATTTAGCCAATTCCTTCCTGTACAGAGCGGATTGAATGTTTCCCTTGATTGTGTGTTTTTTTTCCTGTAGCGTGTGTATGCGGGTGTGCTTACGCGCACACGGAACTATGGCCGTTTGATCTTCAGCGATGGAGGGTGGGGATTCAATTTTCCTGCCGAGCAGAACATTGTCTGCCAAAGATAATTGCTACGCGCACACGGGACTTTCGGCTAGATTAATCTGGGTCGTTAGATCTAAGTAAGTGGAGCGATATGGTGGTGCTAGTCTGACTGTGTACGTTTTCGGGGTGACTTTAAGAAAGATAAAGTTTGCTTGTTTAATAGTATAGTATAGAAGAGCTGCAATCTCTTTTATTTTCTCCGGTCAATGCTCGTGGAAAACAAATGACCCGATTTGGAATTGTTATTCACGCTCTACACTACATGCTATTAGTCTCTGCTGCACTTCCTTTTTAGCTTCCGATGGCAGAGAAAAAGCCAATTTGAGCGACTACAAAAATTAGAAGTAAGTACACCTACAATAGTGCAGAAGTACATGTATAGCTGTACTAAACAAAAGTGAGTACTGCAAAAGTACATGTATATTTTACAAAAGAGGAAGTACATGTATATCTGTTCATTTCCACTGTAGGGATCACAAGTCTTGTGCTAAATGTGTATCAAAGTTTCGAATCAAAACGATTTTTTATTATCCCGTTGCAACGCACGGGTATTTTTCCTATCTATACCTAATAATAAAAGCATTAAGGTTTCTTTCTCCAAATTTTCGTCCGTCAGAGCGTTTCTTGTCGTACGTCGTAGTCTTTGTTTCCCGATGGATCGATCGATGGCTCGCTCGCTTGGGCCTCTCGTGTTGTGGCCCAAGTACCCAACGAAACGGCCTAGGTCTCCAATATATGGAAGAAAAAAGAGATGAGTACGTGTAGGATCCTACCACCGATCCATCGGCCATCGCACAGAACGGATTTTGAACCCAACTCGATTATACGCAAGCTCATCCATATAATCTACACGACCCCTATCAAATCGCACAGAACCCCGTGGAAGGGAAGAAACCAACAAGCGATCGAAACACAAGTATCGTGGCCACGACGTACTCAAGTTGCACCTCGCCGCGATCTTACCGAAGACCCTGACGCCTGACGGGCTATAGCATAACGCTAGAGCTGGACAGCAACAACGCCATCGACGGCAAGGAAGGCATCGAGCCGTTCAGAGGAACGAGAAGACACGAGAGTTTGGTCCAGAAACGAGGACGTGCGGGATATGTGTTGGGCGCCAGCGTAGGACATCAGCAATGATCTCGGGCACCTGCTGGACAAGGCCCACGGCTCGGACGTCTCCTTCTCCGTGGGCGGCGAGACGTTTCACGGGCACCGGGCCGTTGTTCGAGAAGGAGCTCCTCGGCTCCATGGCGGAGGCCCAGATGGCGTGCATAACGGTGCACGACGTCGAGCCAGCGGTGTTTAAGGCTCTACTTCGGTTCGCGTACACGGACAGGTTGCCTTAAGACCTCGAGCTCGCGGGATCGTCTCCCATGGATTTCTTTCTACACCTGCTCGTCGCGGCTGACCGGTTTGGGATGGACCGGCTGAAGCTCGTGTGCGGGAGACCATGACGGTAGATACGGTTGCACGCGTTCTGGCGTGCGCCAAGACGTACAACTGTCCGGATTGCCGCGGCCGCCGCCGTCGCGGGGATCGACCCGCAGGAGTACATCGCTTGCCGCAGGAACGCCAGGCCGGTGTCGGTTGCACGCGTGTAAAGTCTGTGTCGAGTGAGGTCACATGAGGAAGCACTGCAACGGCAAGCCAATCGTGCCCACGAAGGGGATGCACCTGTGTCTCTCGGAGCTCGCGCTAGCACCGCCCTTGCAGCGGGCTTCTGTTCCTGCTACGTTTGATTCACTCGAGAGTCGAGAAGGTGTATAGAAATTCAGCCGGTGGACCTGCTGACACAGAAGCTGCATGGTGATGAAAGGAATCAGTAGCAGTATACTGCTGCTCTCGCTGGCTAAGGCTAGGATGCAATTCCTTTATCTGTTCCGAATTAATTGGTGATTTCTTCATGTTTTTAGCAGATCTGTTCTCCCAGTTGCAAGTAATTGCTGAGGTAAGATAATCATATGGTGGCTCAAATAGTACACAGTTTTGTTTATAGATTCCTGATACATCGTACTAACTGGGCTCAGAAAACCTACTGTAATTGAGAAGATGCATCTCTTTGCCAGGTTGTGTACTTCTGGTGCACCTTCTTTTCTTTCTATCTAATTGTATCTTCATAGTTCATATGATGTGTGATTTATTTCTAAATTTCTTCAGAAATGCATGAGCTTAACTTGAAATTAATACTCCAGTCTTCTATCCTTTGTTACAGGGATCACAATCTTTCTAATTTTCAATGTCAATGTGTTGTTACATCTTAGTTCACAAAGTTGGCAATTCCACTGTAGCTTTACTTGCTAATATATTCTCAACCCGTCTTACACAGCCATGCATACCATTGTTTCAGGGATTCCCCTCTCTATAAACAAAATTTGGGCATGTCAAACACATTAAAACTCATTAGTATCAGGTTGTGTTTCGAATGTGAAGATCTGTCAAATAGAGCAACCTTTAGTTATGACAACTCAAAGCTGCGCTTATCTGAAAATGTTTACTTGCATATAAAAAGTGCTCTTGGTGAGCTCAGCTTGTTCCAAATTTATTTGTGTTTCGACACCTTTTTGAAGACCTTGAAAAGGTTGGCAGGCTGAACCTGTGTTGATTCATCTTTATTTAATGCGAGATAGAGGGTTTTCACCATAAGAACTAATGGTGATGGTAAAATAGCTAATTTTCAATTTCTTCACAAATAGTAATTATCTGCTTTCGCAATTCTCCATCAAAATTCGACGAAGGCCTTGATACCGCCGATGTTGGAGCTGATGATCGAACGAGAGCCGCCTAACATCATGGCTCGTCCCATATGATTTGTTCAAGTTCCTACGCTATTCGCCCTGGAGGGAGGCGAGGGCCTTTCCGGGGAGGGGGAGGTGGCCATGGTGGCTTATGGCTCTGCTGACGCTGGCGCATCATGAACGTGTGGTCTGACTAAAGAGGTTTGTAGAGGAAGTAGTGGATGGCATGACTGGCCGTAGAGCCCCCATGTGGATGCACTGAAACAACTGTCTGGTTTATACATGGTGGATTTATATATGAGAACTCACTTTATGGGTCTCTTGAACGTAAATTTTTCTCACCCGTTACAACGCACGGGCATATTTACTAGTTAATAATAAAGGGAGGAGTGTTTCTTCCTCCCTAATTTCGTACGTTTTTCGTCCATATGTAGTTTCTTGTGGTACGTCGTATTATAACTCGGCCTAATTTTTCACGTATTTACTGGAATTGCCACCGCCAAGTGAAAATAACGCTTCGTTTTAGAGTTCTCTCGCCGTCTCCCATGTTCCCGTTGACCGCCCTGACCCTCTTCTGCACAGGTGGTAGTGGTACGGTGCTGCCGGTCCGCCCTCCTGCCGGGCAGCCGGCCGCACGAAGCCCCTTCCTTTCGCCCCCCGTCGACTGAGGAGACCAATCTCTGCGGCTCACTCCCGTTCCACCCACCGCCTCCTCCTCCTCCCCACCTACCCTCGCCGGCGGCCACGAATCCGAAGTGGCGCGCATGGCGGACCCCGACGAGAGACCTCCCAGTGAAAAACGTCGCGTCCAAGAGCCACGCTCCACCGGAGAGCGCGTCGCCGGACTAGCTGCACAACACGCCGACCAACATCACCATGCTCACGCGATTGAGTATGGTGCCATCCGCCGCAAGTACCTCGCCTGCACTAAGAGACCCCCGACGGCGAGGCCGCGACCCAGTCACCCAGCTACTCAGCTCCGTGTGCCGTACGCAAGGGCCTGGTCGACTGGTTGAGACGGCTGACCTCGCGCTCGACCACATTGCGTCAAGCGAGGGATTCCAACTGCAGGTTCAGGTCGTAGAGGACAGCGGGCACTTTAGGTTCACGTCGGGGCGTGAGCGCGCAGACGGGAGCGGGAGGCACTGCCATGGCAAATTGGCAACCCCAACCTCAGTGCGTGGCACAAATTCTTTGTCTTCTCTCCGGTCTCTCTAACTCTCTGTTTCTCTTTGTACAGCAGTTCCCCAAACAGAAGTTCAGAAAAAGAGAAGTAGATGCTCCATCTCAGGTGCGCCTCCTCCATACATTCATCCATCCCTCCATTAGCCGATTAATCGGCTGAAAACTACATATTCTTGGTTAAGTGTCATGGACTCGGTAATTCTAAGTACTGTATAAGTCTGAGTCCAATTTGGACTATGGAGTCTGAAGATACCCAGAGGGTCGGATTGTCTAGAGAAATCCTATTGTCCACGCATGCAGCAGCGATCTTGCATTTTTCGTTATTTTTTCTAATTTTGTTGGCTGAAGAGTAGCTCGATTTGTTCAATGTTTTCTTCAGAGTACTGATGTGTGACTATGCTCTGAAACCTGGTCATCCAGTTATCTACCTGATACATGCTGCACAACAAAATCTGGTCGTGTTAGTTACCTATAATAGTAATTAACCAGATCTGTAATTGGTAGCTGGAAAGAGTATGACATCGATTGCGCAAGCCCTGGCGAAACTGATACATCGACAAATTCAGACGTTGAGGGCGACATTACACAGCAGGGGCATGCGTGGGGAGGATAGCACTTGGATGTTGTTAGCCATAATTGACTGGTTTTTACTACATCAGATCAAAGGATAAGATAGCAGTAGCACCTCTTATTATTTTCTCATATTTTTTGTACCTTCAATGTTTCATTGATGGTTTTATCTACAATGCACATATAAAATAGAGTTGAGTATTTATTTTATTTTACAGTGCAGCAAACTTGAGTTTGTTATCGTTACTTTCTGAAATACCAGCCAATGTATTTTCCTCCAAATGATTTATGTATTATGTTTTCTCTTTTTTTGTAAGACAATTCAAAGTGTTTAGTCCAGATAACAAAAAGTTCTTAGGGCTAACAGCGTGCAATAGTTTTGACTGCTTCCATGGAACAACCTTTTAGAAGATTTGAGAAAAAAGATGAAACTGCCTTTTAGTCCGGATTACAATGGTCTATTGTTACCGTTCTTCTTGATTTATTTTTTGCAAACTAAGAGCCAATTAATTTGTATCAATGTCTACATCCGTTGGGCCGTTGTAACGCACGGGCATGGAAAACGTGGTTGCCGGCGATGCGTGGTGCGTGACGGATGGGGATGGGAGTGGCGGTGCACGTTCAGTGGCCGGGAGCACGGATGCTTCCTAGTCACCCAGGAGGCTGTACAGAACAATCACAATGCTTTTTCTCGACAGCAACAACAAAAGTTGTTACATATGGAGTACCACATTGTGATGAGTGTTGTGACATACTAAAAGATCAAAGCATTCTGTATTTATTTTTTGGCTACAGTGGTCTTTTTTTATGGATGATAGATTGGTCTCGTTGACCAGAAATCCATTTTCTTTTTATAAACGGACCAGAAATCCATTTTGACCAGTGGGACTAGCTAGATGATCTTATTATATTATGGAAAAACACATTTCAAAATGTAAAAAAAAAGTTATCCATTTTGACTGATCTGGCCTAAAGCTCATATTTAACTAAATCTAAGTCGGGTAAGGTCACTCAAATCCAGTTACATCTTAGTTGTAACTCATGTTCAATTTTCAGGTCAGCAAGAATCACGATTCAAATTTAACGGTTTGAATATTTTTGTCTCAGCAACCCATGTGCAATTGCAAAATCTTTGTTGCAACTTGCAACCATCATATGACAGTACAAATCACGAAGCAATTCCATGGTACGTGAGCCGATTGAGACTTAGGGTGTGTTCGGTTCTAGAATGTGAGGGAATGGAATGGAACCATTCCATTCTACTGTCACGGAACCATTCCATCACTGTGTTCGGTTTGGACAAAAAATTGTCACGGAACCATTTCATCCCTGTGTTCGGTTTTGGAATGGGATGAGAATGGAATGGAATGGAGTGAGAATGGAATTATTCTAAACTCGATTAATTATTTCCTAAACTGGATTAATTATTGCTAAACTAAATAATTATTGCTAAACTTGATTAATTATTCCTAATCTTGATTAATTATTGCTAAACTTGATTAATTAGCGCGTGACAGTCACCCGTTCCACTCGGTCCGGCCGGACCGGTGCATTCCGAATATTGAGGGAATATTATCTTTCTGGAACCAGTGAATTTCATTCTATGTCCTAACCGAACACAAGAATGGGTTCTGGGAATGGAACGGTTCCATTCCATTCCACTCCATCCCAGAACCGAACACACCCTTAGATAATTCTAATGAGATTTAGTATGGTTGCAAATTGCATCTGTAGTGTGAATGTATGGGTGATTAGGCGCACAAGATGATCCAGTTGGCAGTGTTAAAAAAAGGAGACAAATTTGATTTCCTTCCCTCTGGGCAACATGTGTTGCTTCGCCGTCACCGTGTCCTCACGTGTGTTAGTTTGAGAGGATACGAGGAATCGGATCCAAGGATCCAAACTGCAATGCAGTCAACCGGAAATTGCACTCCTTCTATATCACCATTATTATTATTGTTACAAGCTCCAAACTACCTGAAAGTAGTTTCCAAAAAAAAATGCACAGCCACTGGCATAACTTGCCAAAGAGCACATTTTATTCAGACGTCGCCAATCAATTTCCAGTGCAAAAGCACAAACTGAGGCTGTGTACAGGCGACGCGCAGAGTAGTTCTAGTTTACAGCAGAAACAGTCGAGGCCACAGCCATAGATCAGCTTTGGTTTTGGGACACCTCGACGCTCTTCCGTAGCACCGATATGACCTCCCCGGGGTCTGCGGCTCCAAATATAGAGCTTCCAGCGACGATGCAGTTGGCCCCGGCAGACGCGGCAACGTCGATGGTAGAAGGACCCAGGCCACCGTCGACCTACAATGTAAGATCAGGAAACGAATTATCACGAGAAGATTGCCTATGAGGAAACGAAACGGTTAAACAATGGATCACATTGTACCTCTATGTCAAGGGAAGGGTACTTCTTTCTCAGCGTACGCACCTGGAGAACCCAGGTTTCAGGAAGGAAGAGATCACTCAAAACTATCCGAAATCACAAAAATGGAGTATTAAACCGGAGAACGAAATGGATACCTTATCCATCATCTCCGGCATGAACTTCTGACCACCAAAGCCAGGCTCAACGGTCATGATAAGAACCAATTCTACAGGGTTTTCTGCTTCCACCTGTCAAAGCAGTTATTAGTATAACTATTAATAGCTTGGGAGCATCCTTGGACGTGAAATGCAAATCAGATAGGAAGGCTCGGATGATTAATGATAAAAGGAATACAACAAAAACAGGTTTGAATAGGTCATCACGTATTCATAGCAAAGGCCAAAATGTAAAAGTATGGTAAGGTTCAGTGATGATTATAAGAATGTGAGGTGAACTGCTCCTGAACAAGGGAAACAGGATGTGCTTGTTGAATGATCAACAGATCATACAGAAAAGTTAATACAGCACATTACCACTTCAATGATACAGCACATACGACAACTAAAAGTAGTACACTAACGCAATAAAAAAAAGCACTGGTAGTGCATATCAGCTTTGGATGGGGTTTCCATTCTGAACTCCATAGGAGGACCGCATGTATGTTATGAACTACAAAGAAAGCTAACTGTACAACTTGAAATAAATGCATATAAGCTAACTTCTCGTGTTTGCTGACATCGTAAGAAAATATATGGGACAAAAACTATTTCTCTCGGGGGTTTTCTTTATTTCTTTAATGTACAACATGGTAACTAGAAAAATTTTATTGAGTGTATGAACTTACCAGGGGGAAAACATCCTCCACAGGAGTACTAGGTCTCAATGATACTCCGGGCCTCATGCCCTTTGCTTTAATGCTTTGGATGAGCTCTTTCCAGTTATCTGCACCAAGCTTTCCATTAGGCAGGGAAACTCATTAACCATTTGCCAGCATATGTTTATTTACCTTTTGTTACTTCTATATGGAATGTGAATCCTGAGGCTCCAGCTTTCCCAAATGCATCTACATAATCTGAAGGATTTGTCACCATGAGATGGCAGTCCAAGTATGCCCTAGAAACCGAGAATAGTGAGCATTATTAGGTGAATATAGAAAGGAACACGAGCCATCAAAGCGAATGTAAGGCAAGGAAGGTCACCATACTTGGTGTGCTTCCTCAAACTCTGAATAACTGGAGCTCCAATGGTCAAATTAGGAACGAAGTGCCTGCAGAAGAAACAGACAGTTTTACGCTTGATGAGTTTTCGTTGTTATCACCACAAATGACCCATCATCAAATTTGCCAACAAGACTATCGTTCAAACTTGATCAACACATAATGGAATAATGATATCCTTGTTGCATGTAGTCTTTCATCTGGAAGTTTTGAAAAGATATTTAAGAGACTATCCATACATAAGATCTGTATGATCATCTTGACAAAATTTTGTTGGCAAGATTCACACGTGAAAAAGGACTGCAATTCATATCAGTAACTTTCTGTGATGCTGCTCAGATCCTAAAACAGTATATTTAGCAAGCATTCTGAGTTTCACCATCTTGGAAAATGTGCCTACTTTCACTGTTATATGCTCAAGGTGTGTGATCTCTGTCCAAACAAACAGAGGGAATACCATCACCATATTGATTGGAGATACATTTTGTTTTCAACATTGGCAATTTGGAACTTTCCTAAATGTTTATTGTCAAAACAAGAAGACTAGGTTTCTAAAAGAAGACAAAATGCAAAAGCAATTTCATGCGTTATGTATAGTACAGAGTTTAAGCTGCTTCCTTTTCAGGTTTTTCTGCATGGCTATCTGGCTAATTGTTTCCCTTTTTATATGCATATTTTGGAAGCCCATGCTCTTTCTGTGAGATTTTATTAAGAGTTTGCATCCATGAGCAGGATGTTAGAATAAGCAAGGTGTTTAAGCAAAGTAGACAAAAACTAACCAGCAAGGTTGTCCATAGTTCGAAAAGCAATTAAGAGAACACACGTGTGTGGGTTAAAAACAGAGTTCATCTAGGTAGATGTGGCATGTATACAGTGACCTGCAAACTTAGCTTAAGCACCCACTATCTGCCTGCTATGCTAGCAGATAAAATGGAGGACATCTTCCTACATATTGATAAATAAATGAGCAACAAAATGGGCAACTATACACGAGAAATCAATAGTTTTTAGGCATCATCAAGCGTCAAGAAAATACAATGACAGGTCAAAATTGATCTATCACATCCACAGTGGAAAGTAGAGGCCAACTCACCCATCCTGCAAGACAGAAAATGAAACACAATGAGCATAAAACAAATGAACGTCCAAGTTTAAATATCCATGACTAGTGCGTGCAATCCCTGTCTATCAGAAAAAGAAATGGAGCGCAACCACTGAATATCTTGGACAAGTAGTAATACGCTTGCAGAATAGCACATCTTAGACGGAAACGAACGCGAAGCTGGTGGTACTCATGCTCTGTAAAACGAAGTTCAGAGTATCCTTTCGGTAGCTGAAGGCAGTCACAATAAGATTGCCAATTCCGAACAGACTACACCGAATTGCCTATGCTACGCAAGCCAGTGTTATGTGCAGAAACAAAAGCGCATGGCAGCTCCTCTAATTCAGCGGCTGAATCCTATTATCCCTACCTAGTCTGACACAGCGGCAGATGACTAAGCTGGTACAGCAGCGCTCGGCTCGATCCTACTCTTACGCACCACGATTGGACGAATCGAGGGCCGGTACGCGCGCGCGCCCTGCTGCTACTCTAGATGGCTGATCGATTAGACAGGGTAAGAAACGGATGCGGGGACGGGAGGGGATGGATCGTACCATGACGTCCATGTGGAGCCAGTCGGCGCCGAGGCGGACCATGCGCTCGGCCTCCGCGGCGAGGTTGGCGAAGTCCGACGAGAGCATCGACGGCGCTATCTTTGCCGCCGCCGCCATGGTGTTGGTGCTTCCGATTAGACTTGGTGGCTGTCGGGTGGGCGGTAGCTGAATGTCGGAGTGGGAAACGGAGGATGTTCTCGTTCAGATCGGGACGACGGCTTGTTTCACGCTTGCGTTTGTGGCAGGTGAGCCGCCCTGGCCCACTTGTCAGTGCCTGGAACCCCTACTACGTCCTCTCTCCCTCCTTCCCAGCGCGTCCAGCCGTCTGACGGCCACACTGCAAGTGCTACCATCTCCGCGCGCGCTCGGCCTACTCCAGAGGCTGCTCTGCTCATGGTGCAGGAGCTGCGTTGGCGATGGTGGCGAGGTGGGCCACGATGTTTGGCTACGTCATGCGGAGGCGGCGGTGCGAAGGACAAGGACAGCTATTCCAATCCGGCGGGTAGCGTGGGAGGTGGGCGGCAATACGAACGAAAGTCTTGGCCGCCGTGTCGGTTCCGACGGCTATGGCGCGCGTGGACGTCGTTCCCCTCCTTGGAGTCATCGCCGAGGTGTGTCAACACCCCACTCGCTCGCTTAGTTTGGTTGTTATCTCCGAGTGAAAGCCTAGATTCGGTTTAGATCGGTGTGATGGCGACGTCCTCGACGTCGTCCCTCTGTCAGGAGCATCGCGTTTGTGGACACGGCTAGGAGTTCCTTGTTACTTTCCTCCGGCGATCGACGTCGTCCAAGGTTGATGTCAAAGGCGCAATGGATGCCGTCGCTGGGGAGTCCAAGAAGATGCCACTCTCGGAACCAACCAAGTCCCGCCATCTACTTGTCACCTCCTTCTGGCATTAAGGGTGGATCGTGCGTCGACAAGGGAGGTTCATTCAGAGTTGTTGATTTTTGGAGGTGATCGACGTCGGGCGAGACGCAACGATGCTGTCTTCGGACTAGCTAGGTGTGGAGTGCATACTATGCTCTCGCTCGTATTTAGCGAGTTGTAGTCGTTATACTCTACCGGTTGTGTTGTCGTGGCTGATGTCTGCTCTTTAACATGTAAATCTTTTCTTATCTATCAATGATCGAAACGCAAAGCTATTGCGTTTTCGTCAACAACAAAAAATCTTCTAGGGGAAATATAGCTCTGTAACTAAATTTTTGAAAAGACAAAAGCTTTATACCATACTTACAAGTAAACACACAGTTTCCTGAAAGAAAAGCGAACACACACTCCAGATGGTTGACTAAGATAACATAGCATCCTACTATGAGCAAAAAAAGGTCCATGGATTAAATCAGTCGCAGAAACCGACGATTTATGTCCCAGCCATCAATTTTACACCACATGTTCATCCAGCACGGGTTTATAATCGGGTCATGAAAATTGCAGGCATGATGTACATCTACTACTACCTCCGTTCCAAAATAGAAGATGTTTTGGTAGGCCATTTTAGCCTACAAAAAAGTCTTCTATTTTGAAACTGAGGTGATAGGTGACATTACAGGGTTATATGTATATGAGATGTTCATTCTGTTCTTCACCACATCCTCCTCATATGGTGCCTTTTATGTTTGAACTTTAAGGTCTCAAAGACATACTGTTCTTGCAATGCATCCGTACACCACGCACTAAAGAATAACATGTGACCACCTTTGGGAAAAATGAACTGCACGTTCTGCACAACACCAATTTACAGATATTCCCCTCACATCTGTGTAGTTCCTGTGCCAGAATAAATATGGATCAGGCTTGAAGTATGCACTGTTCAATTTTTCATCTCAAGAAAAACTGTGTGAGCAACCCCAGCACAGCAAAACCTCATGTCAGTGTCTAAGCCATCTGAAGGTGGCAAGCAAGCTTGCAAGCTCGTTCACCGCGTCACCTAGGTGAAACCTCGGTCATGATAAACTGATTGCTGTTCATGTCTCCGGTCTGTGTGGTACTGTGGTCGCTGGTCATTTGACTTGAGGACGTGTCAAGTGTCAAACTACCCATTTTACGACGAGGATCTTTCAGCACACCCGGTGGGACAGCGTTTCCTAGATCGATTTCTGTTTGCTTAGATAGCATATGCACGACCTGCTTCATGGATGGCCTCTGCTGCGCTGTTGCTTGGGTACACAGGAGTGCCACCTTGATGAAATGAAGCACTTCGTCCTCTGGGTATTCTTCCAGGTCTGGATCAACAATTTCCAAAAGCCTTCCTTCTTCTCGTAGCTTCCATGTCTGCAGTTCAGCCCATGTTAAAAATAAAAAATGTTTGCACAAAAAATTTATCCACGCTGACACCAAAAAAGGATAGCCATCACCAATATGTGATGCGAATGTATCATGTGTAAATCTAGTACTGTTGTGTGCAGATGTATGATCCTACAGGTATGAAGAGTTGATGCAATCATGGCAATTGCTGCCCATGTGGAAATGAGAGAGGAAAGTGAGTTACCCATTCCACAAGGACATGCATATCTTCCCCCCAAGTCGATTTGCTGCTGCCTTCACCACTTATCACTTCAAGAAGGAGCACCCCGAAACTATATATATCTGCTTTCTTGGTTAACTGTCCCAACAAGGCATACTCTGGTGCCAAGTAACCCCTGCAGGAGAAATCATATACCCAAAGATCAATGTAAGCATGCTGTTACAGACAAAGCAAACTGGAACTAATCCTCTTGACAGTGACACATCAGTAACTTGGCTCAAGTGAGGGAAAAAGTAACTGAAGGCAGATGATTAAAATATGTTTGCTTTCATCGCAAAAAAAAAGTACAGTGCAATATGTTTCTGCAGAGAATGTACACAAGTATTGCAGCAAAAGATTTAGAGAGGTACTGACATTGTTCCCGCAACACGCGTGCTGATGTGAGTGATGGCATCAGGGAAAAGCTTGGCTAGTCCAAAATCTCCAATTTTAGGAAGCAATCTCTTATCGAGTAAGATGTTGCTAGCCTTGATATCACGGTGGACAATGCGTGGTTGTGCTTCCTCATGAAGAAACGCAAGACCAGAAGCAGTTCCGGTACAAATGGCTGCTCTTTTTTGCCAGTTTAGTGGTATACATCTATTCTTTGGTCCTGATCACAAGTTACACATGCTTATGATAGGTAATACACAGGTCAGACTTCTAAGTTCTTGCAGGTAAAATTCCATTATTGAACTTACCAAGCAAAGCATTTGACAAACTGTTGTTCTCCGCATATTCATACACCAATAATCTGTTATTCCCTTCAACACAGCAACCAATCAACTTTACAAGGTTGGGGTGCCTGACATTTGAGATGACATCGATCACCGTCAAGAACTCGTTAGCTCCTTGCTTTGATTCAGCGGAAAGCCTTTTAATTGCAACTTGAGTGCCATCTTTCAGGTTTCCCTAATTGAAGTAGAATCATCGTCACTCATTCCATAATTCTTTCGAAACAGAACCCTTTGCAGTAAAAGTAATAAGAAGTGATAGCACGTGACATACAGTAGGACGACAACGACACAACGCATGAAACCAATACAATGTTTTACCTTATAAACTGGTCCAAAACCTCCACGGCCAATGCAGTTCATCATGTGAAAATTTCGGGTGGCAGTCTTCAACTCTTTTAGGGAGAAGACTTGTACATTTGGCCGGTTTCCCTAATTGAAGTAGAATCATCGTCACTCATTCCATATTTGCGGTTTGGTCAACCATAATTCTTTCAAAACAGAACCCTTTGCAGTAAAAGTAATAAGAAGTGATAACACGCGACATACAGTAGGAAGACAACGACACAACGCGTGAAACCAATACGATGTTTTACCTCATAAACTGGTCCAAAACCTCCATGGCCAAAGCAGTTCATCATGTGAAAATTTCGGGTGGCAGTCTTCAACTTTTTTAGGGAGAAGAATTGTACATTTCGCGCGAATCTTGATAATACATGGCCTGGAAATTTTTCAGAGGGGGTCTTATCATTGGCAGTTAAAAGAAAGGCTAAACACAGCTGCACTGAAACATGATAGTAAACATTATGGTCGAGGAACTGAGGGCACCATGGTTATGTTCAAAATCCTCTCCGTTACATGATTAAACGTACCAAAAAACCTCCGTACATTAAGAAATAGAGACATATAATTTTATCTTTGATATTGCCCAACGTATTGGTCATGGTATAGTTTCTGACCGGAACGCATGACCTCTAATGTAGGAAATGGTTCAGTCAAACCTGAATTGCATATGACCCAGCTAACAAGACATAAATTGCATATGGCTGGTTTCGTGTGGTGTTATCAGTTTAGGTGAATTTATTGTTATACTCACAGAACATTTATTGTGCCATGATGTTTTGGTATTTTGGGCCTAGACTTTTGTCTTCAAAATAACATCATGCCAATAACACTGTTATATATGCATAAAATAGCCGAGAAATAGCTAGATCTTTTTCTATTACAAGGGATTCATGTACAAGAGTATGCTGTTAGAATTCTTAGTGTTCTGTGGGTCTGGGTTGTATGCCATCACCAATGCAAGGTGCTTAGACAGGTGCTTAGAAAAACAAACCAGGTTTTCTTAAGCCCTCAGTCTCGTTCTCCGTGTCTAGGATTTTGAAAAAGAGGTCCAAGTGGATTGTAAAATTGCTGCGTTTTTCCTTTGAAGCTGAGATCAAAGATAATTTGCTGCGTTTTTGGTTTGCACAATTCCTTTGAACCAATATTGTTTGTCCAATTTTCCTTCAAACCAAACAAGCCAGTAAAGTTGTGATAACACAAACGATATCATTGGTATTATATTTTTCCTCAAGGCTTACCCCTACTTTATTAGCCACGTGAGCAAGAAACATATTACCAGTTTTGTGGTCAGTAGGAATGAACACAACTGTATAAATATTAACTACTAGAATTCGGATCAGAGTTTTAGGTTTATGTTGGTTGATATGGCATTATCGAAATAATCTCGTGTTTAATAAGACAAGAGCTTTTCCCGGTTTATCCATATGACAACACATTGGATATTTGGATTCAGCTATGGTCTTATCTTTTCCCTTTGGATCAGCGGAGGGTTATGGTTTCTGAATGTAACCGTCTAGTGATGGTCGCATAAGATATTTTCGACCGGAGTGGATGATGGTTCACTAATACACTGCATAATGCATATGTGCTATATGTTAGATCTATTTCATGGTTGATATTTGTTTCGACTCTTTGTGACCCATGATATGTAATAACTTGGGTTTGTGACTCGATTGATTCAGAGGCCGGGGTATACTCCTTTAAAAAAACAATTACTAGAGTCTATGCCAAGTGATGTACCTTCGGTAGAAATACCATTCTTCATAGACACCCCCTGAATATCTAGTTCTGTCCTATCATCAGGTTCGTCCCTCACGAGTCCGTCACATCTCCTCACCTCTTGTTCACCATGAGCTGCCGTCTTATATTTTCCTTTTGCATATTGGTCCTGACTGAAGTGCACACTGGCTTCATCCCTGTTTCCCATTTGATGAATCTCGTCACCCTCGAGATCTAGTTTTCTTGTTCTGCTTCTTGCTTTGCATCCAGCACCACCTCTATCTCAGTATCTTGTCCATTATGTGCAATGACTCTATCCTGATCCACCTGAGAAATTTGCTCAAAGAAAATATTTTTATTCTCCAAAAGTTCCTGTTTGGGCATTAAGACAACCCTTTGTGGTGTGAAGATCACACCAGGGATGTCAGCGTTGTGTACCTCTCTTGATCGACATTCCCTAGCTTTCCCAGCTGCCTTTTGCAGTGTTGCATCCGCCACTTGTAATGTCTTGGTCCTGTCACTTGCCTGTTCATCTCCCTCAGTTCCAGTATAGGGATTTTTCCTTTTCCCACTTGCACCACCTTCAACAGGGCAGGAACATAATGAGTCGACGGGAACAGATAGCAAAGTAAGAGGGGAAGAGAAGATTACATGTAATCTGCATAGATGAGGTGGATTCCGGTGGCGTACAAGTCCTGGTGACAGCAAGCCATTGACATATCAAAATTGTGATCAAAATATAAAAAAACCAGGAATTAAATTTTAAGGTAATTCAAGTGCAGTAATAGAAGATATGGAAAACTTAATCTCGCGGCACCTCATATCATCTTGTTCCTTCGCAACCCCCTCCAAGCTATTTTCTTGAATTCCATGTTCATCTGAGCTTTCCTCTTCGGCCACATCGTTTCTTTCTGGAGTCTGGTTCCATATCCCTTTTTGTGCCTCAATGTACTTCGCATCGTCACCAGAAAAATTCCAATCCACACATTTTACATTGATTATGGGGTGCTTGGATGGTTGCTAATGGCGTCAATCAACACCGACTTGGCATACCTCCTATATTCATCAGCAACGGGGCCCCCAATTTTTGTGGATATCTCGTTGAGGCTAATCAGGTGCTCGAACCCTGCATCTACCAAGCTGTATCTCTCCAGCCTGTTAGCATTGAAGCCTAGCTTGAGCATTTGGACATTGGTCATTGCTCCATCCAAAAACTTCAGGCATGGTGCAGCACACACAAACTTGAAGTACTTGAGAACCAAGAATCCCTCATCGTCAAACACGATCCTACTTACAGAGACGGTCCAGACGAACAACGAGAGAGCAGTGAGTGAAGGCAATCCCTTGAGAATAACAACGTCTTCACTCGATACCTTCCTAATTGCGATCTTTAAAATGCAAAGTTTGGTAAGTTCTTTGGTCCATACAGGAAGGCTGGAGAAGATGCAGCAGCGCCGCGACAACTCTAGTGTCCGAAGAAGGGCCGAAGGAAGGGGCACAGTGCTGAAGCCATGCCAGGATATGCTCATGCTTGAAGCACTGGCATCATCCTGAGTATCTACATGAGAGTAGACTGCAGGTACCAGAGTTACGCATTTGAGATTGCTTAGCTTCCGAATTATCAAGCCTAGGCATTCCAAGTTCTTTTCCAGGTTATCAGTCTGTAATGTGGAACATGTCAGACGAAGATCCTGGAGATTGGTCAGCTCACCAAGGCTCATAACATTTCCTGTCGAGTTCTGGCTGAGATCGATGACTCCCAGAGTTCGAAGAGATGTCATGCGGCCAATGCCAGTGGGCAGGTAAGCCTCGCTAGGAAGGCTGACGTAGAACAAGCCCGGCAGATCGACAATATCTGATGGAACTGATGTTACTTCGGCATCAATTTCCCATGCCACCAAATCTTTCAGACGTTGCATCTGGGTTGGAAGCTCCACACTCAAATGACATGCGTCAAGACGAAAATATCTCAGTCGGAAGAGCTGAGAAATTTCAGTGAGGTTATAACTCAGGTCATTGTGTTCAGTGAGGTTGTCACTCAGGTCATCAGATCCAGTGATGATGCCACTCAGGTCATCAGATCCAGTGACCTTGCCACGCCGGCTATCAGGATCGGCCCGTAATTTAAGGATCAGAACCTGAAGAAACCGTAACTCCACAATGGAAGGCATGCACTTCAGAAATCCAGAAAAGGCAAGTGATCGAACTTTTGACAGTCTCATACACGCCGGTGCCGGCGGTGTGGCATCTTCTACATTGCCGAAGTGGAGGGACAGCCGACGAACCTTGTCAGCGAGCTTCATAGTGGTCTGAGAATGATCTATTGCAATGCTGAAATTCTCTTCTATGGACTTGTATCTGATAAAGTCAAGTACCATCTGGTGGACGCTACATGACAGAATTTCATCATTGCAGTTGATGTCCACAGGTTGGATTATTCCCCTGTTAACAAGCTCATCAAAATAGCTCCGTGCAACTTCCTCTCCATCGTCCCCTTCCACTCTGCTGATGAAACCTTCGGTTATCCACTGCTTCACCAAATCATCCTTCAGAATTACACAGTCTTCTTCATACATACACAGATATAGCATGCATGCTTTCAAACCATGGGGAAGATTGTCGTATCCAAGTTTGAGAACTTGGTTTATCACTTCCAAACTATTACGTGTGGTCAAGCCGGAACCTAGTGAATCCTTTATGTAATTCCATTGCTCTAGGCTGCTGTCTGGCCGATGGGCCAACAGACTGGCCAATATTTTAACTGCTAGCGGCAAGCCACCACTTCTTTTTATAATTTCATTTGAAACATCCTTGAACTGCTGAGGAAGACATTCAGCTTTCTGACCAAAAGCTGTTCTTAAAAACAGTTCTCTTGATTCATCTTCACAAAGCGGTCCCTTCTTGATGATATACCTGTAGTTATCTTCTGTCTTCGAAGGGATTTGCATGGAGTTATCTTCTTTCTTTGCAGACATACACTTGGAGTTATCTACACAGCATTTCTGAGCTATAACGTTAACTTCGGTTGTCGTTAATATTCTACTGCAACCATTTCCCTTTGGCAAAGCACGATTAACAATATCCCAGGTTGATAATTCCCACATATCATCAATTACAATCAAGTACCTGCAAATAAATGGTGTAATGTTATTCATGATGACAGACAGTTAGACTAACCATAGTGGGAGTAACATAAGTATTAATATGCATATTCATGCAATGCCAACTAGACATATGGTATTCTTAAATGAGAAAAGAGACGATGGTGGTAACATATTAGTTTAACATCACAAAGCGTTTTCAAGAGAAAATAAGTTTACAAGCTAATAAATAAAGTTATCAATGATTCTCTCTCTGCCCGGCCCAGTTTAAAGGGCGCAATAGCCAGTTTAATAATAATATGATAACCCATCCCAATTTAAAGGGCGCAGTCACTAATAGGGAAAAGCTAATTGGCAACATGCTACTTTTGCCCATTGACAACGTGTGGTGGCACGTTGCCAGTGTCGCGTTGCTGCTATTTTGACTGGCAACGTGTAAATGAGACCCGTTGCCAGTATGATCTGGACTAAGTTTTAGTAGCAACGTGCTAAGTTTTGCACACGTCGCAAACGTAATGTTGCCTATACGCTATTTCCTACTAGTGAGTAGCCAATTTAATAATAAGACGTGGGACAACTGCGTGGTTTGTAGGGAGATGGTGTGGGCCTGCTGAGGTGGCATAGCTGCATGTTTAGAGAAATATGTTAGTGGGGCTGATCTACTTAGTTATATCGGATATGATAACCTTAAACCCTAAACCTAAACCCTTCTCTTACACCTAGGCAATTTTGATTGGGGCTAAAACCGTTCTCCATCGTCTAAATCATCTCGCCATTAATTAGGGAGTTGAACGAACCGCCCAAAACTCAGACCGGAGGGGCTAACGACCCAATTAAAGGAGGCATTTAATGTAATCGCGCCCTAATTGTTAGGGGTTTTTGGAATTGCATGAAAACTGAGCCCGCGCTTTAAACTGGGACAGAGCGAGTACACTACCTCTATGACATTACTCCCTCCAGTTTCAAATAAGTGTAGTACTTCTATATTTATCATAAGTCAAAACAATTTAAGTTTGACTAACTTCATAAAAAATTATAGCAATATGTATGACATTGAATTTGTATATTATGAAACTATATTCCAAAATACATATAGGGATATTAATTTTGTGTTATAAATATTGTTATTATTGTCTATGCACTTGGTCAAACTTAATAAAATTCGACTTAAGGCAAACCTAAAAGTAGGATTATTTGGAGGAGGGAGCGAGTATGCATTATGGAGATAGTAATATAGAGTAGTGTCATACCCATGACACTAGTCTAAATTACTCTCCACTGTGTGAACAGTATAAAGAAAACAACCTGTTCGGAATGCTGAATGTCTCCCTCAGCACTTCAAGGTGGAGTATTTCACATATATATCCAATAAACATATGTATTTTTAATCAATCATTGGTTTCACATTCCGTTTGAACTACCAATTTGATACTGCTGGAAACTTTACATATGTATAGTTCGCTAGTGGAAGTACATTACTATATATGCGCCATGCTGTCGTCACTCTTTGGCAAGCTGAATGTCTCTCTTAGAGTTTCAAGGCCGGGTGTAATTGATATCTTCGTGATGTCAATATATTCTCTTAATCGTAAAAACGACATGTTGCCAAACAAAATACCTGCCAATGCTAGTCCCTTCCAACCACTATGCAGTGGAATACCAAGATAAGGAATGAGGTGTAGAGTGTTGGAAGTGTATAAGTGAATTGTCTGGCCCTTTCCATCAGAGCGGTCTTTTGGAATAGTGGTCAGCGCATGAAGCTTGACATGGTATCAGAGCCAAGGTCGCGAGTTCGAGTCCTGGTTTGCGTAATTTGTTCTAAAATTGTTGCTGCCCCCTCTTTGTCCACGTATAGGCCTCTTGAGCCATACCTCTGAGACTCGCGCGCCGTCGCTCTCTTCCGGTTGCACGTGTTGGCCTCTCCCTCCCCGAGTCACACGTGAGAGGGGGTGTTGAAGTGTATAAGTGAATTGTCTGGCCCTTTCCATCAGATCGGTCTTTTGGAATAGTGGTCAGCACATGAAGCTTGACATAGAGGATCATAGTCTCCAATGCGCCGCCTCCAAAATACGACTCACCTCATCGTTGCTAGATGCGACCAATGAGTCCAAGTCCTTAATTTTCATCCATGGTAGGCTATATCAATCCCCACAACCATGCATTTGAAGAAGGGAACACCAAAGAGCATCGTCGTCGTTCGGTCCAGACAACCAAACTTGGGTTTTCACCTGGATAGCCGGAATAAGAACTGTCGACTGAGCCTTCAACACCACCATTGATGGATCCACCTAAAGAGACCAACACGTCGTGTCTTGATCTGCCCTGGTTGATGACCAATACTCCTCGGATCCGCCTAGCTACCAAAACAACGACCAGTGGCACGAGTGCCAAAATTGCTTGTAAAAGTGCCTACTGCCTAGGCAAGATAAACGTGGAACTGTATTCCATTATAATACCTCCTTTCGAGTGTAAATCCAGCAATATCAATTTCGTAGAACATAAATCACATCACATGAGATGTAAACTCTGAACGATATTCTTTTGGTACGT
This sequence comes from Poa pratensis, assembly GCA_947311845.1. NCBI lineage: Eukaryota > Viridiplantae > Streptophyta > Magnoliopsida > Poales > Poaceae > Poa > Poa pratensis. Next base: position 12,126,943 of record CAMZMU010000083.1, on the reverse strand, counting down.
CCGGATATAGCTGCCACAACGGTTCCTCTCTGCCCCGCCTCCCTCCCCGGCCAGCAATTTGACGGCTCCCCGCCTCCCTCCCGGGTCAGCAATTCGACGGCTCCCCGCCTCCTCTGCTCGCTGATCCGGCGGCGAGACAGGGTAGGGACCTCAGACCTACGCTCGACGTTGTAGTTAGATCCCTAATAGTCTGGTCAACTGGCAGCGACGGTATGCTGACTATGGTGACGTTGTGCAGAATAAGAATAAAGTTTTCCCGTCTCCTTGTCCACCTCATCAGCGGCGATCTCATCGATGGCGTTAAGGTGGGTGGGGAATCGTCTGATCGCCGCTCCCTTGGAGGGACGACAACTTAGGCTCTGAGGCGCTGGTCTTTAGGGGTAGGTGAAAGAAGACTTCCGGTTTGTCATCAATAAAGTCATGCCGTCCCGGTAGGAGAGCGGCGACAATGGCACGTCGGCATTCTAGCAGCGGTAGTTGTCATTAGGTGGTGCAAACAAGCCGATGTAATTTCTATGATGTTTGGAATTCTTTGTTCTTCTTGTGAACTCTTATAATAGATCTAGATCCTTTTCACAAAAAAAAAACAACTTAGAACGATAAAACTTTGCAATAGAATGGTTTTGTGAATCGTTTGATGCAGAGTTGTTTTTCTTTTGTTTAAACACATGTTAGTGGACTAATTTTGGTCAAAGCTAAATGTCAAGAAAATTCGTGCGGGTCTACTAAATTATGAGAGAGGGAGTATTTGAAAAATATATGAAGACAAAAAATAACACTTACGTCTTATCTTTTAAGTGTTTGTTGATCTCGAAGACCAATTCATACTCATCGGGGGCGTCGGGGAGCTGGTGCTGTTGAACTTGCGAGAGTATGCTGGCGAGGAGCACCTTGGTGTCTGGTTTTCGCGATGTCCGCACAAAAGCCAGGCAGTCGAACTGACCTCCGAGCTTGCGGCACGTTTCTTTTGCGAGGGTGGTCTTACCAACCCCGCCAGATCCAACAATGGACGCCACCCTGTGCTCTGGCAGTCGTCCATCGTTAGCCAGCCAGCCGCAAAGCTGTTTGATGGAGGTGTCCAGACCAACAAGACGAATGCCAGATTCGCTACATGGAGATTGAAGAGGCCGGATTCCACCCAGACCGCCGCTGCTGCTGCTGCTAGGCCGCCACTTGCAGTTACCCAGATATTCCTTGTGCCATTCAATTGCTTCCTTCACGCGCATCCTGAATCCGGAGATCTCCTCGGTGATCCATTGCCGCCGTTGCAGCTTCTCCGGGAACCGAGCAATCTTGATGCGGGGTGGTTTCCGGACGACAACGCTGATCCGGGCACCGCCGCCGCAGACGTGGGCGAGCTCGTAGATGAAGTCGTCGATGTCATATGACAGGTCGCGCAGATCCATCATCCAGGAGTTGGCCGTCAAGGCAGGGGACTCCACCTCTGATGGCTCCATTAGGTAGTTGTCGATTATTCCTTGGAGCTCGCCTTGGAGGATGAGGATTTTCTTCTTCTCTTCCGCTCGCAGCCCGTACTTGGTTCCCGACAGCAAAAACTCCAGCTTCCTAGGAAGGGATCTCATGGCTCCCTGGGAAGCACTGATGGCGGCCTCCATCCCCCCCGTTCCTGAAGCGAACCATACCAGAGATTAGTCTCTAATTTAACAATAACTTGTGTACGAACGAAGAACACGATAGAATTAATTCTGAACTGTACCTAAAAGGAAGAAATCGATGGATGGAATAATTGGGAGCTCCCCAGATTAAGGCGCCATAAGGGAAGGGTGGACTTGCATTCAGTACTCCATTCAAGGTCCATCCCTACGAACTTGCTCTCCATTGAGGTCCATCCCTACGAACTTGTTGATGCATATGGACAAAACACTAGCTTACATGGCGTACATAGCGGATTATTAGGTGAGCCATGCGTGGTCTTCTTTCTTTCTTTTTGAGGACACAAGTGGACCCGGTAAGAGCATCTCCACCGGGGGCTTCAAATTCGTGTCCGGCACCCCCAATGAAGAGGCCCAATTGGGGTGCCGGACATGTGTCCGCCCAAGTTTTGGAGCCCGCCCACAGCGGCGCACCCCAAACAGGCGCCCCCCAAACGGCCCTAGTTTGGAGCAAACTATCGAACACCTTGCGTGCGTAAATAAAATTCAATACAAACAAACTGAAACGATTCAAATTTCATTCATATTTGTTATATTACAAAGTTTTGAATGAAATTTGAACTAGCCCTAACCCTAGCCTAGCCTAGCCTAGTCGTCCAGCCACGCGTCGTCGCTGCTGCTGTCGTCGTCGTCGACCAGGACGTAGGCGGAGGAGGTGCCGGCACGGCTGGTGGACGCGCCGTCTTGGCAGCGCGATGCACGGCTGCAGGAGGCGTCGCCGGAGGAGGACGAGGCCGTCGTGGCCACCGAGGTCTGGAGCGCCGGCGAGCGATGTCGCGCCGGATCTGGTCTGACGTATCCGGCAGCGCCGGCACGGGGAGGCCGCCGTGGGGGGACGTGCGCCACCCCGTGGGCAGACGAGAGTCCGGCGGCACCAGCAGGCCGTAGCGGTACAGGTCCCACGCCTCGTCGGTGGAGACCGTGCGCCCGCTGCGCCTGCTGCTGCCGGACTCCCAGTTATTCGCCATGGATGGGATGCAGATGGTGTGGGAGAGGGAGAGAAGAGAGAGGCGTGGGAGAGGGAGAGAGTGCGGAGAGCCATTTTATGGGCGCGGCGGGGGAGCTGGGCGGTGCGCGAGCATCCGGGCCGGCGTAAATGCGTTGCGTGGGAACGCCGCGACGCCGGTGCGTGGACTGCGTGCACGCTGTCACCGGCGTTAATGCGACGCGTGCCGTCAGGCCTGCCACCGCCGTCTCGTCGCCTCGCCTCCTATCCAGTCCAATCGCCACTCGCCTGGGAAACTGCCCGGCGACTGACCGCCATTAAACGCGGCGGAACGGCCTTCTGCGCGCCCTCATTAACACGGGCACGGCGCGCTGTGTGTATGACGGTCGTGCCAGCCCTGTCAGGGCCATGTCCGCCCCGATCTCCGGCACCCCCGAGAGGGCCTCCACGATTTTGCTCGGGGCGAGGAATTGGGGGTGCCGCTGGTGGCGTTTTTGGCCGTCCGGACCCCCAATGGGCCTTTGGGGGGTCATTTGGAGGCCCCCGGTGGAGATGCTCTAAACTGGATAATTTATTTATCAAAACTAAGAGCCATCTCCACCGCCATGCCCAACTCCCCTCCCAATAGGCGTTTTGGGCGTGCCGGCACCAAACCGTCCCAGCGACGCGTCCAATAGCTGAAAACTTGCCGGCACGCCCCAATACAACGTTCGGCAACCCCGCTTCGAGCACAGGTTCTAGGGACGCAAGCAGGCGTGCCAGCAACCGCGGCAACGCGCGCCTTGTCCAATCCTGATGGGTGGGGACGACGCGTCAGCCGCACAGACCATTTCTTTTCTCCCCCAGTGTCCCTTGCGGCCTGTACTCATCCCCCTCCCTACTAAATCGCCAGCGCCGCCACCCACCCTCCGCCGGTTGGACGCCCGTCTCCCCAGCGCCAAGAACGGCGTACTATATCTCTCGTCGCAGTGTCTGTAGTCTCTTCTCCGTCGAGCCGTTCTTGTTGTCCGGCGCTACACCGTCGCCGTCTCTGAGAACCTCCGTGGAAGCATGGTGTTCGTCACATTGCTCAGCTCTTTTTTTCTCCTAAATTCAGGACTTCGTTTTTGCTAAACCTTGTAATAATATAGATGAATAGTGACGATGAACTCGAGCTGGCTGGCGCATTGCTCACCGCCCATACCACCTCCAACGCCATGGTTGATGAACACTTGGCAATCATCACTTGCATGGTTGGTTTGCTAGGGCAGATCAACGTTGCGCCTCGGATTGGAGGTTCGAAGCCGGGTAGGAGGATGAACAAAGATCGCAGACGGATGGAGGGACATATGACGTTGTGGCAAGACTACTTCGCCGACGCTCCCACACACGGGGAGAAGGAATTCCGGCGGCGGTTTAGGATGAACAGAGACCTCTTCATGGTCGTTCTGACGGGCGTGCGGGAGTATGATGACTACTTCAAGCTGAGAGCGACTACACCGGGCTGGTTGGTTTCTCTTCTATCCAGAAATGCATGGTTGCCTTGAGAGTTCTTGCATACGGAGCTCCTGCAGATACAGTTGACGACTACCTCCGCATGGCTGAGTTTACATGTATCAAGACCATGTATCGGTTTTGAAGGGCAGTTGTTGCAGTGTTTGGGCCATAATATTTGAGACCACCAAATGAAGCTGACACTGCTAGGCTCATGGCACAAAACGCAGCTAGAGAATTTCCTGCTATTCTTGGAAGCATCGACTGCATGCATTGGGCATGGAAAAATTGCCCATTCGCCTGGCAAGGAGTTTACAAGGGTCATGTTGGAGAGTGCAGTGTCGTGCTAGAAGCAGTGGCTGATAAAGATTTGTGGATTTGTCATGCTTTCTTTGATATGGTTGGAACTCACAATGACATCAACGTGCTGCAATGCTCAACGGTTTTTAACATGCTATTTGAATTTGTGATCTGGGAGCGTCTATTGGGAGCGACCGGTGGGGCGCGGCGCTCCCAATAGGCGGCAACGCTTGCCGGCGGGCCCAAAAGCGCTTGTCCGACAACTTTGTCGGACGCTGTATTGGGCGCGCCGGTGGAGATGCTCTTAGAGCATATCTTATCGAGGTGCGCGGCACAAAAATGACACTCACTCGCGGCCTCAATATCGACAGTTTTGCCCGTCGAGACCAGTACCGCTTCCGGCAACCTCACCACAGCCCCACTCCATAGGGAGCGGCATGGCAGTGATAGATAGACGCGGCAACCACGTTTCACATAAGATTTTTTAGGAGGCTACCTGAAAGGACAAGGATGTCGCCTAAAGGGGGGTGAATAGGCAATTAAAACTTTTCTGGTTTAGTCTTGATAATTGCGGAATAAAACTAGGTGTTTAAATTAACAAGCTAACATCCTAAATAAACTAGGCTCACCTATGTGCACCAACAACTTATGCTAAGCAAGACAAGCAACAAGGTGATAGCAACAAGAATACTTCAAGTACGAAGGCTATCACAATGTAAAGTGCATAAGTAAAAAGCTCGGGTATAGAAATAACCGAGGCACGCGGAGACGAGGATGTATTCCCGAGTTCCTCCTTTTTAGGGGAGTACGTCTCGTTGGAGAGGTGTGAGGCACCACAAAGGTCGATCTCAACGCCACAAAGGCTTCACCTTCTTCTCCGATGAACCGCATCACAAAGGTTTGGTTCACCTTCCACTATCGGAATCCTTCGAGGCGAAATCCGGAACCTTTCAACAACAACCCGGGGCACAGCCCACAATTGGATTGGGGGCTCCCGAGCGGCTACAAGTGACCACAAAAGGTCTTAACCACCACAATGGCGTCTAGGGTCCAATGACCCAACAGTAACAAGCTCACAAACTTTAAACTTCCACGAATCCTCGTGGAGAGCACAAACCGATACAACAAAGCAATGGCAAGCGCATAAGTGCTCAAATCGTTCACTCTCAAATCCCACCAAAAGCAACTAATGCTTATGGGGGGAGAAGAGAGGAAGAACAAAGAAGAACTCAACAAATGGAACTTCAAGAACTAGATCGAAAGGTTTCCCCTCACTTAGAGGGGAGATGGATTGGTGGAAAAGTAGATCTAGATCTCCTCTCTCAAATCCCTCAAAGATATGCAAGAATCATGGGAGGAATTGGGAGAGGGGCAAGCTTTCCAAGGTCAACAATGGTGGGAAAAAGAGAGAGAAACCAGCTGGGAAAGTTGAGATCTCTTTGGGGAAGAAGACCCCCTTTAAAAGGGGCCCAAAATCCAACCGTTACGAGCAGAAAACGCGATTCTAGCCTTGGCCTGGCCTGGGGCCGGCCTGGCCGGCCTACCACCCGAGGCACCCGGCCTGGGGCCCGGCCTGGCCTAGGCTGGCCTAAAACCCGAGGCACCCGGCCTGGGGCCGGCCTTGGGTCCGGCCTGGCCTAGGCCGGCCTAAAAACTGCAGAAACACCCAATACGAAAACGAACATATCTTGATCATCCGGACTCCGTTTTCGCTGTTCTTGGGCTCGTTGGAAACGCAACGAACAGCTTTACAAGATCATGCAGAGAAACATCATAGTCCAACATGGGAGGATAAAACAAAATGTAGAAAGGTAAACCTTCTCTATAAAAGAACGACCGGTAAATCCTCCAACATCAAAACTCAACAAGATAACCATCAAGACTCCGTTTTCTATGATCTTTTGCTTGTTTCGAAGATAATCACAAGCCCTACAAGATCACGCATATACACATCATAGTCCATCATGTGAGGAAGAAACGACAAGTGGAGAGTTTGACCTCTCTTAGGAAAGACAAACCGGTAAAACCTCGAACATCAAAAACGCAATAAGATATTCATATGAAATCCGTTTTTGATTAACTAGAGCTTGGTATGGAGATTAACACAAGCTCTAAATTCTCACATGGATAAAATTCAAATAAGAACCATGAAATATGATATGCTAAATATGCAAAGGTTTGATCTCTCCACAAAGATGCGATCAAGTTACTCACTTGAGAGCCCCTCTTGATCGTACGCCGTCTATCCTATAACCCGTTCTCCGAAATAACATGAGACCGGTAAAATAGAAACCCTATCAAGATCATACCTTTGCCTTGCGCATTCCACTTGAGCTAGATGATGACGATCTTGACTCTCTCAAGTTGGAACACCTTTCTTGATTGTGCTTGCTAGCACATGCTTGATGAAGACTTCTCCAAATACTCCCCCATACACCATGATGGGAGAGCCTTGCAAAGCTCCGTCTTCATGAGTACACTTGCAATTCATCTTCTTATCTTGATATATATGATGGCTTGGAGATAACATGAAAGTTCACTCAATCTTCTTTTCCAAGCCATTCTTGCAATAAGCTCAACTCTTCACATGACCATCATGTAATCTTCTAGAGTCCAACACATGAATTCCAATCTTTTCCTATGGACAAGATCTATAAGAATATCTCAATGCAAACATTAGTCCATAAGGATTGTCATTAATTACCAAAACCACACATGGGGCAACACAAGCATTTTCAGTACCACATGGCAGCGACCCAGACATCGCCCACTGTCCTCTCTTCCGTGCTCGTCGCCTCTCCCACCCCCCACTAAATCGCCACTGCCGTCGCCCGCACCTGATGCGGGTAGGTCCCGATTTTCACGGATTTGTGCGGAGGGGAAGATGAACACGAAGAACACGTGAAGAACGATGAACACAAAGGGGGAAATCAAACACACAAGGGTAAATAGCAAGTAGCAACCCGGCAAGAATTGACTGGTAACAAATCCCCGAGGGCAGCCCCCAATCCTCCTCTCCCAAGCACACCTTACTCTTAGGATTGTTTGTCCAATTGGTCAATCCAACCAACCCAATCTACACTCTAAGAGGGAAGATTAGCAAGTAATCGCAACTACAAGTGGAGCCTTGGTATCCACGCAGGGATCTTCTCCTCAAGAGGAGGCCTTGGTTCATCTCCACATGTGGAGGTCTTGATTCATCTCCAAAAGGAGGAAGGAGACACTTTGAGAAGAAGGAGTCTAGCTCTACTTTAGTTCTCAAATCATAGTCTAACCCTAACCCTAGGCTGAGGAGGAGTATTTATAGTCCACGAGGCGAAGGGGTAAGTTGTGGGCCGTTACATGGGCTTCAGCCCGAATCTTCCCAGGTCCAGCGGTAGTACCGCTGCGCCAGCGGTAGTACCGCTGGGATTAAATGCTCGCTGGCGGTAGTACGAAGCGGGTACCGGGAGGTACCGTAGGGGTATCCAGTGGCGTTTTCGGCGTGCCGGTACCTCCAGCGGTACCTCTGGCGGTAGTACCGTGATCTGGGCTGGCGGTAGTACCGCTGTGGCGGTAGTACCGCTGCCTGGACTCTGCGCAGGTCTTCATCTTCAGCGGTAGCACGGCTGGTGCCGCTGCCTGGGTCTGGCGGTAGTACCGGCCCTCCTGGCGGTAGTACCGCTGTGCTGATGCTTCGTCTTCTTCATCTTCTTCTCGACTCGTCTCTTGGCCATCTTCTGCACTTGCTTCTTGATCTTCTTGGTAGTTGTTCCTGAGTATGCACAACGTATCCGAATGAAGTAGCAACCCATTCAAAGGAGTGTCGAGATCACACATAGATAGGAGCGAATTCACCTTATCATGGAGAGCTTTGATTCTTGCTCTTGTCATTGGGCCACTTGTTGTAGGAGACGTAGGTCGGGCTACATCATCTCCCCCCCCCCTTGGAAAAGAGTCGTCCTCGACTCTTGGTCCTCTCATCGCTTGATGTCCAAGGTATGGCGATAGGTCGGCGACGTTGAAGGTGTCATGGACCAAGTGTTTGGAGTTGGAGATGTCGATCTTGTAGGCATTGTCGTTGATGCGCTTGATAACCTTGAAAGGTCCATCTCCACGAGGGTGAAGCTTGGACTTCCTTGCATCCGGGAAGCGATCTTTGCGAAGGTGTAGCCACACAAGGTCTCCTTCTTCAAATATCATGGCGCGCTTGTGTTTGTTCATCTTCGTAGCATGGTCTTTGTTGTGCTTCTCGAGAGTAGTTCTTGTTTCCTCATGGAGCTTCTTCATGTAAGCGGCTCGCTTGTCGAAGTCCATGTTAACTTGCTCACGGAGTGGAAGTGGTAGCATGTCGAGCGCGGTGTAGGGGTTGGACCATAGACGACCTCGAAGGGTGTTCTCTTTGTTGCGCGGTGAAGTGCTCGATTGTAGGCGAACTCGGCGTGTGGGATGCACTCTTCCCAATTCTTCAAGTTAGGCTTGATCAACACACGAAGGAGTGTAGATAGGCTTCGGTTCACCACTTCGGTTTGGCCATCGGTTTGAGGGTGGTATGCGGTGGAGAATAGTTGCTTGATTCCCATCTTGGCCATCAAAGTCTTCCAAAAATAGCTCACGAACTTGGTGTCACGATCCGACACAATGGTCTTGGGCACTCCATGAAGACGGACGATTTCCCTGAAAAACAAAGTAGCAATGTGTGAAGCATCGTCGCTCTTGTTGCAAGGTATAAAGTGTGCCATTTTAGAGAAGCGATCAATGACGACAAAGATGGAATCCTTGTTTGTTTTAGTGCGTGGGAGTCCTAAGACAAAATCCATAGCTATATCGGACCATGGGTGATGTGGAATAGGCAATGGTGTGTATAACCATGAGAGTTTAGAGTAGACTTAGCTTTGAGACATGTAGAACATCGTCGAACTAGGCGTTCCACATCACGCTTCATTCTAGGCCAATAGTAGTTGGTGGAGAGCATGGCGTAGGTCTTGTCGCGCCAAAGTGACCCATGAGGTCCTCCATGAGATTCCTTCAAAAGGACCAAACGAAGCGAAGACTCGGGTATACATAGTTTGTTAGCCTTAAACAAGAAACCTTTGTGCAAATAGAAATCACCAATTCCTTTGTGCTCCGAACATTGAGCGAAAATGTCTCCAAAGAAAGCATCGGTAGCATACAACTCTTTAATCTCATCCAAACCCAAACACTAATGTCAAGACGTGTAAGTAGGTTGGCCTTGCGGGATAGAGCATCCGCGACCACATTGTCTTTACCTTTCTTGTATTTGATTACAAAAGTGAAAGACTCAATGAACTCAACCCACTTAGCATGTCTTTTGTTCAAATTTGTTTGACTTTTCAAATATTTCAAGGATTCATGGTCGGAATGAATGACAAATTCCTTAGGACGAAGGTAATGTTGCCACACATCCAAAACACGAACCAAAGCAAATAACTCTTTGTCATAAATGGGGTAATTCAAGCGAGCTCCATCTAGTTTCTCACTATGGTATGCGATGGGTCTACCATTTTGCATAAGCACTCCACCAATGCCCAATCCACTTGCATCGCATTCAATCTCAAATGTCTTAGAGAAATCCGGAAGGGCAAGGAGTGGTGCTTCGGTTAATAACCGTTTGAGCTCATTGAAAGCAAAATCATGTGCATTGCCCCAAATGAAAGGTACATTCTTCTTTGTAAGTTCATGGAGGGGGCAAGCAATTGTGGAAAAATCCTTGATGAAACGGCGATAAAATCCGGCAAAACCAAGAAAACGTCTCAACTCCTCAAGTGATGTCGGAAAAGGCCAAGTCCGAATTGCTTGTATCTTGCATCATCAACTTCAACTCCATCCGAAGAAACAACAAAACCCAAGAAAACAAGTTTGTTGGTGGCAAAAGTGCACTTAGAAAGATTTGCATAAAGCTTTTCATTGCGAAGAACCAACAAAACTTGAGCAACATGAGAAGTGTGCTCTTCCAAAGACTTGCTATAAATAAGGATGTCGTCAAAGTATACCACAACAAATTTGCCAATGAAAGGACGCAAAACATGATTCATGAGACGCATAAAGTAGAAGGTGCATTGGAAAGACCAAATGGCATGACGAGCCACTCATAAAGACCAAGCTTAGTTTTAAATGCGGTCTTCCATTCATCACCTTCACACATGCGTATTTGGTGATATCCACTTTTAAGATCAATTTTGGAGAATATAGCGGAACCACAAAGCTCATCGAGCATATCATCAAGTCGAGGGATAGGATGGCGATACCGAACGGTTATGGCGTTGATGGGGCGACAATCCATGCAAAGGCGAAGAGTGTTGTCGTGCTTGGGTACCAAGATGACGGGCACGGCACACGGACTCAAGCTCTCGCGGATGTGTCCCATGGCAAGAAGTTCTTGTATTTGCCGCTCGATCTCCTTTGTTTCTTCGGGGTTGGTGCGGTAAGGAGCGCGGTTTGGTAGCGGTGCGCCGGGAACAAGGTCGATGCGGTGCTCGATTCCGCGTAGAGGAGGTAGTCCCGGTGGCACGTCTTGAGGGAAGACATCTTCAAAGTCCTTCAAAAGAGACAACAAAGAAGGAGGAAGGTTTGTGAAGTCGTTAGTCATAGAAACTTCACCCTTGCATATGAGCACATAGTGTAGGGTGGATGGGTTTTCTCTCAACTCCCTCATCTCTCTCTTTGTGGCAAATAGTGTAAGTTTTGTGGGAACTCTCTTTGAAGTGTCACACTCATTTGGCTTGTGGCTCTCACTCACTTTTGGTGGTCTCTCGCTCACCACTCATCTCACTAGACGAACGATCTTGTTGTGCCCTTGCAATGGTCTTGGCGTTGTCGGCGATGACTTGACTTGGTGTCATGGGACGAAGGACGAAGGTCTTGTCGTTGTTCTTGAAGCTATAGTAGTTTGTTCGTCCATCATGCATAGCACCCTTGTCAAATTGCCATGGACGCCCAAGGAGTAAGTGACAAACGTTCATAGGCACAACATCACAATCAACCGTATCTTCATAGGCTCCAATCTTGAAGGACACTTGCACCATGTGTTGAATCTTGACGGCTCCGGTATCACTCAACCATTGCACATGGTAAGGATGTGGGTGCTTCTTGAACTTCAAGTTGAGCTTATCACAAAGTTCTTTGCTCGCTAGGTTGTGGCAACTTCCACCATCTATGATGACCTTGACGGACTTGCCATTGACTCCCGCTCTAGTGTGAAACAAGTTGCATCTTTGGTCTTCTTCTACTTGAACATTGGTGGTTAGAGCTCTTGCCACAACCAAGGAAGGGTCTTTGTTGTCGCCATCACAATATATCTCATTTCTTCTTCTTGAGCACTTTGCATTGTGGCGACCTTGTTCAAAGCATTGTACTCATCTTCACTCATAGATTCATACTCTCCCATGTCATTGATGATCATGACCTTCTTGTTGGTGCACTCAAAAGATTTGTGCCCTTGTCCGCCACACTTGTAGCATTGCAATAGTCTTGTGCCGGACGAAGATCCTTGAGGCGCCTTGGAGGAGGGAGGTACTTTCTTGAAAGGTTGAGGCGCTTGAGGTGTCGAAGTAGAGACTCTTGGAGGACCTCGAGTGTTCGCTTGAGGAAGAGCTTGTGAAGGTGTAGGAGTTGACGAAGAAGGCTTGTTGGCGTAGAATGCCTTTGTCTTGAGGTATTTGAGCTCTTCAAGCACGTGGCGCTCGGCCTTGGAAGCTTGATGTACTAGCTCTACCAAAGAGGCATATGGTTGGAACTCCACGATCTTCTTGATGGGATAGTTGAGGCCATTCATGAAACGAGCCATGGATTGCTCTTCGTACTCGTTGACATTGGCTCTCATCATGGAGATTTCCATTTCCTTGTAGTACTCGTCAACCGACTTCAAACCTTGCTTCAACTCTTGCAACTTCTTGTATAAGTCTCTAGTGTAATGGCTTGGCACGAAGCGCTTGTGCATTGTTTCTTTCATTTCAACCCAAGTGTCAATTGGTTGTTGGTGGTTAGCGACGCGAGCATCTTGTAGTTGTTCCCACCACAAGAGGCATACTCTTCAAACTCCATCGAGGCTAAGCAACCTTCTTGATGTCGGAGTAGCGTTGCACGCGGAAGATCTTGTCAACCTTGAGTACCCATGAGAAGTAAGCTTCCGGATCACTTGTGCCGTAGAACTTGGGTATGTCAAAGCGGACGTTGGTCAAGTCATCATAGTCGTCACGGTGGCCACCACGTGGGAATGCACGTCCACGTCTCCTTCGGTTGAGTCCATCACCATTGTGTTGGCTTGACTCGTTATCACTTGACTCGGAACGTTGGTGTTGGTGACGATCATGAGGAAGCTCTTGACGAGGCGCATGTTGAGGAGGTAGCTCTTGTTGAGGAACGGGTTGCTCGACATTGTTCGCATTGTCATGGTTTTGATGACGTGGCCTTGGAGGATGACGAGGGTGACGTCCTTGTTCACCAAAGTCATTCGCACCCGGAACGCCATTGTCATTAGCCAATGGGTCATGACGATCACGTTGTGGCGGTGGTGGTGATGGTATGCGTTCGCGACGATCATCATTTTGGTGAGGTTGTTCTTGATGCGCATTGGCATTGTTCGCGTGAAGATCATGTGGTTGTTCAACGATAGGAGGAGGTCGTTCATGGGCGTCGCGCCTTGGATCATGTGACGTTCTTGTCGAGGTTCATGACGTCCATGACGTGCTTGTGTCGACCTTGAGGTGCTTCTTGTACGGCTTGAGTGTGAAGAAGCTCGTTGTCGCGCAAGGTTGTTGATAGCTTCGGTCAACCTCTCCATAGTTGCTTCGTTAGCACTCATGCGGTCGTTGAAGGTGTGTCTTGATTTTGAAGACGGCGCTCGAAGCGTCTATGTTACCACGAAGGAAGTGTCGCATGCCCACAAGCTCCGATTGTGTGACATAGCCATGATCACCGCGAACTCCACCATGGTTTTCCTCTTCCGAGCTTGAGCTTCCGTTTGTACTTCCCCTAAACATTTTCTCAAGAACAAGTGAGATGTGGTAAGGAAAAACCAAGACAAACTATATCCCAAGTATAATGTGGCTTGAGAGGAGAGTATCCGGTTCTAACACCCAACACACACACTTATGAGGATAGGAAGGTATGAAGTGGCAAACGAAACAAACAAACCCGCCGACAAGTATATTGTCAAAGGTAGAGAAAATCCACAATGATCAAATTACCAAAGAAACTCCAACCACAAATGATGAAGAAACACACACAAAAGCGAATGATGGGGTTGGGCACCAAAGGGCGAGCACTCGAAGATAGACAACCTAACGAAGACTACGTGCTCAAATGTCACCCAACACAAGAAGGACGCTAGCTCAATTGCTTTTTGTGGGCAACGGATTTGCACAAGAGTTAACACTCACACTCACTTTGGCGGTCTTAGCTTTGTCGCAACCTACAAGAGATGAGACTTGGCACCACTTGATTCTTTTTTTTCTCTCTTTTTTTTTTGATTTTTGCTTTTTGACGATGATTCCTTCTCTTTTGCTAGTGCCAAGCTCTCTAACGATACACACTCGCCAATACTTGAAGACAAACACTCAACACGTGCAATGCCTCGCAATATCACCGAGCTAGTCCAATAGGTTAAGTTGCGCGAAAGGAAGAAGGGCTCACAACGGAAATGATGGTGGGGGAAATGTCGAGTCCTTGGTGGCGTCGTCGCTTGGCGTTGATGAAGTCGCTGCGGAAGCTTGTCGATGTCGTAGACGTAGTACACACCAGAAGGACTCAAACAAACAAGAGGAAATGCCAAAACGAACCGAGGAAAAGAAAAATTTGCTGAAAAATCTGACCCTGGCGGTAGTACCGCTGGTCCGCCCGGTAGTACCGCTGGGCGGTAGTACCGCTGCACTGGCGGTAGTACCGCTGCGCACGAATCTGCGCGATTTTGACTCGAATTTGGGGCGGAAATTGGGCTCGAAAATCCTCGAATTCGTGGGAAATTGGCAAAATTAAGGCTAGGGAACGCAAACAAAGGTGGAGGGGGTCCTAAAGCAACAGATCCATGGACAAAAACTACCAAAAACGCAACGAATCGACAGATCGGCTCGAATCAAGGCAAGGCTATTTTTGGTGGAAATTTTCGAATTTCTCAAAAACGAAGAAAAATTTGGTGGAAACACAAAACAAATCCGTGTCAACCTAGAGCTCTGATACCATATGATGCGGGTAGGTCCCGATTTTCACGGATTTGTGCGGAGGGAAGATGAACACGAAGAACACGTGAAGAACGATGAACACAAAGAGGGGAAATCAAACACACAAGGGTAAATAGCAAGTAGCAACCCGGCAAGAATCGACTGGTAACAAATCCCCGAGGGCAGCCCCCAATCCTCCTCTCCCAAGCACACCTTACTCTTAGGATTGTTTGTCCAATTGGTCAATCCAACCAACCCAATCTACACTCTAAGAGGGAAGATTAGCAAGTAATCGCAACTACAAGTGGAGCCTTGGTATCCACGCAGGGATCTTCTCCTCAAGAGGAGGCCTTGGTTCATCTCCACATGTGGAGGTCTTGATTCATCTCCAAGGAGGAAGGAGACACTTTGAGAAGGAGTCTAGCTCTACTTTAGTTCTCAAATCATAGTCTAACCCTAACCCTAGGCTGAGGAGGAGTATTTATAGTCCACGAGGCGAAGGGGTAAGTTGTGGGCCGTTACATGGGCTTCAGCCCGAATCTTCCCAGGTCCAGCGGTAGTACCGCTGCGCCAGCGGTAGTACCGCTGGGATTAAATGCGTCGCTGGCGGTAGTACGAAGCGGGTACCGGGAGGTACCGTAGGGGTATCCAGTGGCGTTTTCGGCGTGCCGGTACCTCCAGCGGTACCTCTGGCGGTAGTACCGTGATCTGGGCTGGCGGTAGTACCGCTGTGCAAGCGGTAGTACCGCTGCCTGGACTCTGCGCAGTCTTCATCTTCAGCGGTAGCACGGCTGGTGCCGCTGCCTGGGCTCTGGCGGTAGTACCGGCCTCCTGGCGGTAGTACCGCTGTGCTGATGCTTCGTCTTCTTCATCTTCTTCTCGACTCGTCTCTTGGCCATCTTCTGCACTTGCTTCTTGATCTTCTTGGTAGTTGTTCCTGAGTATGCACAACGTATCCGAATGAAGTAGCAACCCATTCAAAGGAGTGTCGAGATCACACATAGATAGGAGCGAATTCACCTTATCATGGAGAGCTTTGATTCTTGCTCTTTCATTGGGCCACTTGTTGTAGGAGACGTAGGTCGGGCTACATCAGCACCCCCCCACACACACATAACGACTTGTAGCCCTCCCACACTACAGTCGTCGCTCTCGCCGTCGTTTGCAAACGTTTGGAAGCTCTCGCCGCTCTCGCTTCCCGTCGGCAGACTGCAGCCGCCGCTTCTGCAAGCCGTCTGAGCTCCCCCTCCGTGTTTCGCCTGAGCCGACCAATGGTTTTTCTTTGACCGGCGAAGTTTGTCGTCTCACCGGGCACACAACTCCGGCTAGGACCACCTCGCGCAAAAGTGTTCGACGCTTTACAAAGATTAGTTTTTTCTAGATTTTTTGCTTAGTTAAAATTGGATGGTGCGTCTGGTTGTTTGGTTGCTTCATTGTTTGTTTGGTTAACTTTGGATAGCGATGATGAGATGATGATGGCATGCGCATTGCTCCAAGCTCAAGCCACCGCGTCTACCGAGATTGATGAGCGTTTGACGATCATCACTTGTCTTGTTGGTTTACTAGGCGAGATGAATACTACTCCTCGGCGTGGAGGTTCGACGAAAGGGAGGAGGGAGAACAAAGATCGTCAAAAGATGGAGGGTCATTTGATGCTAGTGGTCGACTATTTTGCCGACGAGCCAACGCATGGGCCGAATGATTTTCGGCGGCGCTTTCGGATGAATAAGGAGTTGTTCATGCGCATTGTGCGTGACGTTCAGGAGTATGATGACTACTTCATGATGAAGAAATATTGCACCGGTATGGTCAGTTTCTCTTCTATTCAGAAGTGCACTGCTGCGTTGAGGTGTCTTGCATATGGAGTTGTTGCAGATACACGAGACGACTACCTACGCATGGCTGAGTCCACATGTATCAACACCATGTACAGGTTTTGCAACTCGGTGGTGGCCGTGTTTGGACCTATCTATTTGAGATCACCAAATGAAGCAGACACATCTCGGATCCTGGCACAAAACGAAGCGAGAGGATTTCCTTAAATGTTTATAAGCATCAACTGCATGCATTGACAATGAAAGAATTGTCCATTCGCTTGGCAAGGGTTGGACAAAGTTCATGTTGGAGAGTGCAGCGTCGTGCCTGAAGTTGTGGAAGATTATGACCTGTGGATCTAGCACGCTTTCTTTGACATGGAAGGATCTCACAATGACAACAACGTGATGCAATGCTCTCCGGTGTTTACAAGACTTGCAGAAGTCCATACTGTAGAGTGCAAGTATGAGATCAATGACCACCCATACACCAAGGGGTACTAGCTAGCTGATGTCATCTATTCAAAATGGTTTACATTTTTGAATATCTTCGCCAACCCTTTAGATCAGAACCAATCTTGGTTTGCTCAAGAAGAAGAGATTGCCAAGAAAGATGTCGAGCGAGCATTTGGTGTGCTCCAAGCTCGCTTTGCTATTGTCCGGTACCCTGTTCTAACATGGTCGAAAGAGCAGACGTGGGAGGTCATGACTGCTTGTGTTATCATGCACAACATGATCATCGAGAGTGAGCGCGTTGCTCCGGTGATTGATGATCAGCCATATGAATCGCAGGACCCTCTTGCACAGGTTGATCATGAGGTACCGACCGACTTTGCCAATTTTCTCGCCATGCATGCGAAAATTTGAAACGAAACAACTCACAACCAACTGCAAAATGATCTAATTTAGCATGTGTGAGCGCGCAAAGTACTCCAACCTTGAGTGTCGATTTAATTTGATTTGAATTGTTGTATGCATTATTTTCTTTCTTTTCATGAAACTAAGTTATGTATTTAAAATTATGCAATATGGTTTTATACATAAAATATCTTATATTTGTGAAGAAAATGGGGTAAAAAACTATTGGAAGGGCCATTAGGAAAGCACTGTTGGAAGGCATCCAGTCCCAATAGTGTGATAGTGTGGCAATGTTTCCAATAACCTCTGTCCACGACGGTGGAGATGCTCTAGATATGTGAATCATTTCTAGTCCAAACTAGACTAGGACAAGTGGATGTGGATGTACCACCACTTGTGTTGTCTATAGTATCAAATTTATCAGGACAAGTAGACCATTATAGAGTACTCCCTCTATTCCATATTAGTTGACATTCAAATGAATGTATTTAGACTTGTTTTAGTGCTAAATACATTCATTTCAATGTCAACTACTCCCTCCGTATCAAAATATAAGTCGAATCTTGCACTAAGTCGAAAAATATAAGTCGAACACACATGTATGTAGACATGTTTTAGTGCAAGATTCGACTTAGTGCAAGATTCGACTTATATTTTGATACGGAGGGAGTAATATGGAACGGAGTACTACCGTTTCAAACAAGTGGACGATTGGCAAAGGTTCCCTAGGTGCTACGCTCTCACATAGGACAAACAAAAAGCAAAATTAAATGGGCGCATGCGTAGGACCACTGCGTACGCGCGCACGTCAATCTTTGTCGGACACACTATCTCAAAGCTCCCTCCCTGGACGACTTTCTGCCAACTATTGCTAGCTGTAGCGCGCATCTTTCTAACAAGTTGGGTGCGTAGCTGCATCTTTCGAATGGGTAAGAGCATCTCTACTTGCGCCCCTATAGCGCGTCCAGATTTGCGATGGAACGAGCGTTATGTGGGTCGTCCGGGGGAGACGGCGCTATGGGCGTAGCCTCTCTAACTCGTCGCCCTAAACACATGTCCCATAACATTTTTCAACATAAAAAAAATAAAATTCTACAAACTGGAATTTAGCAATAAGAGTATAGTTCCACAAATTAAAGTTTAACAACGAAATAAAAATTATTTATACAATTAAAATAAGTTGGAGTCCAATTCTTTGCCCACCTAGAAATGCTCCACTAGATGAACAACTTCATCTCGGATCTCCATCTGCATGACGAATATCGGCCAGATGACCCTGTAAGTCATACGGAAGCGGGTCATGCACAAAATTTTCACGCTCATCCTCATGATCATATTGTGCATGATCACACATGCATTCATGACCTCCGACATCTGATCGGTCGACCAAGTGAGAGCAGGATACCAACAATAGCAAACTTCTGCTAGGGCACTCCAAATGCACGCTCGACATCCTTTCTTGTACTCTCTTGTTGCGAGGCAACTAAGATCTCTTGTTACCGAGAGGCGCCGAGATTCTCTTGACAAATGTATTTGTCATGTTTTTTTATTTCCTTTTTCTTTTCAATAATTTGGATGTGTGTATCCTCAATGTCTGGGTGTACTTGGTATCAGCTTGGTATTAATATATTACCCTTTATAAAAAAACACTTTGCATATGATACCATGTTAAAGATAACCATTGGGTCCCACCTAAGGTGATATCATATTTTTAAACTCAGATTCTGATATTTAAGAAGAAAACACAAAGAAACTCGAGATTTGTCAATTGCAATGGTTGGAGACTTGGAGTAGATCCAACAACTCTTCGGCCCTTGTGACAACCTGGCAAATTGATTTGACTGCACTGGTTGAAGTGGATCCAAAAACTTTCGAGGCCCGCTGAGCATTTCTCTAATTGACTAAATTAAGAATACGAAACAACTAATCATGACAGAGACCATTGGTACAATTATTGCAATTTGGAATTCAGCTAAGGTTACACGACGACATAAAAGAAAATCAAGACTAAGGGCCTTCTTAACTTATGATTCAAAACAAAAATATTATATTTTCAAAATGGATTGAAATCTTTAGCCTATTCCGATCTTATGGGATTATGTGCACAAAACTTTGTTTGATTGTACAAGAGGAAAAGAAAGAAAAGTTCAAAAGATTTGAGAAAATGATATTTTCTTACGAAATGTAGTACACATAAATCATAAAAAGTAATATATGATTTAATCCTACAAATCAATACCCTCCTCCATCCCTTACAAATAATTTTGAAGAATCCTATCCTCGGAAATTCCTATAAAAATCTTTTGAACAAAACGACGCCTTAATTTTGGAACACGAAGTCTTCATGACAGAGATCTAGTGACAATTTTTGTTTCGACTAGCAAAAGGAAAAAATAGCGTGCTACGACAAAATAGCGCCAGCCTAAAAATACGCTATTAGCGTGCTATATCGCGTTATAGCGTGCTATTAGCGAAACATTGTACATGATTTATTTAGCGAGGCAATTCTCGAAACGCTATAGCGTGCTATTATCGGAGATATAGCGCGCTATTTTTTTCAGCAACTCACCCAAAATTATAAATCCAATGAAAATATTGGAGATATTTTGCAGTTCCATAAAGGCAACCAAGTCAGAGCTGATAGAGGAGCAGACAATCCGCGTTGCTCCGTCTACCCACATATGCTGGTGTGTGTGTGTGCCGTTTTTCTGCCCCTCTCCCCTCCCCCTTGTTCATCCGCGTTGTCCGATCCACCAAAGCAACCGATCGAGAGATGGTAGCGCCGGCGGCGCTAGTGGGGCCGAAAGCGCTGGCCACTACTTTCGCCAACGTCGTCATGGGGAGACTCGAGAGGGAGCTCGAGAAGAAGTACCAGATGTGGAAGAGCATCGAGAGGGAAAGCAAATCTCTGAAGAGTGCGCTTATTCTCCTGGCGTCTGCCGTTGATGACCAGGAGAAGGCTGCTAGTCGGACAGCCGTCGCGAGGGTCTACGGCGAGGAGATCCGGGAGCTGACCCATGACATCGAAGACTGCATAGAGCGCTTCCTGCAGCGCATCGCCTGCAGGGCGGGCGCGTCGCGGGCTCGCCGGTCTGCTCACGCCATCACGACGTTCCGCACCCGCCTCCGGTTTGCCGCTAAGATCAAGGAGCTCAAGAATCGCGTGTCGGAAGCACGCGAGAGGGTGCTGAACGCCGCTGCTGCTGGTGGTGGTGGTGCCCAACCCACGAACGAGGCCCTGCAGGGAGTGGAGTATGTGCAGAACTTCACTCCCGTGGGCATCGCGGAGGCCACCCAGGAGGTTCTGACGCTGCTCGACGTCGAACCATACCAAGACGAAGCAGAGGCCTCAAGCACCCCTGACGCAACTCCGTTGCGGGTGGTCGCCCTACTGGGATTTGGTGGTTCGGGGAAGACAACCCTCGCAAGGGCAGTCCACGACAGAGTCCGGGACCAAGGAAAAATCCCCTGCGCTTGGTTTAGCGGGCACTCGCTGGATATGGATGCCAATGGGATCGTGAAACATATGCTCGCCAAAACATCTCGCGCGGGATGCCACGATGATAAGGAAAACAGGTGAGCCTACTTAATTCCAACGCAGCATATTTTTTTTTGTTTTACCTAGGCAGAATTATAATCCTTAATACATGTACTAGTACAGTTTGTCTACCTATGAAACTTTTTTAGGAATGCAATTTCTTAATTAAAGACAAGGTTTGCATTTCAAAGCACTTTACAGAGAACATAAAAATTGTACTTCAATTTACATGTAAATTTCAAAGTAAACCTAAAATATGGAATGAAAATTTGCATTTTTTTTTGTACTTCAATTTACATGTAAATTTCAAAGTAAACCTAAAATATGGAATGAAAATTTGCATTTTGATTTCCATTTGAGCATGCAATTTGTAGTGCTAGACAATGAAAGTGAATTAACATGCCTGTGACTATTGTAGGGAGGAAAGTGTGTAATTGTGGCTACAACCATAACATCATGTAGCGACACCAACTTATACAACCAACCCACGTAGAATACTTTCTCGATTAGAAAGTTAAAAAGTTATACTTTTCTCAGTTAAAAGGTTGGTATCTCCATTCCAGAAAATAAGGCACATATTTTTTTGAAGTCAAAGAATGTAAAGTTTGACCAAGTTTAAAAAAACTATAAAATTATAATATTCTACAGATATAGTGTGAAAATAATGTAATAATGTATCCAATAAGATTGATTTGACATTATATAGATACAGTATGAACCCCCTTGAATTTGCCTGTTGCGCTCCCGCCGACCAGCTCGAACCATTCGGGGCAAAGCCGTGACTTTTGGCTGGCCGAACGTCTGGACCAGAATCCAGGATAGAGTCCGGAAGAGGTTACAAACTTATTGCCCTCACCTACACCTATGACCAGACCAAGTCCTGACCTACTAAGAGAGTTCTTACAAAGCATTGTCAAGGTGTACCTTTTTGGCATACTGGAGAGCTTCTTCATAGGGAGGATTTGTGGAACGGGCAATTCTTGGATAATTGATACTCACAAAAGTACAAAGCAAATGTGAAGATAAAAGGATTTGTGTGAATTTTTCTACGACTCAATGCAAATAAAAGATTGCATAAATTTAAATTTGTTACCTTCTTTGGTCTTTTGACTTGGGGTGTCACACACACACACACACACTCCATCCTCACTCTGTCCTTATGTCTATTAAACTCTCATTTATTTTTCTTAATTTCTATATCAGGTTTTTAATAGTTATTGATGACGTTGAGGAGAAGCACTTGACGAACTACTGGGATACGCTGAGGAATGCCTTCAGGGATAATGGCAGAATAATAGTCACAACGACCGATCGGTCCATTGCTAATAAATGCTGCAATCATCTCCGCGAAGAGGATAAACGTACCTTTGGTCGTGTGTACACAATGAGAAGTCTCGGAGAACAAGAATCTAGACAAATAGCTCTCCTGGGATTGTCTCCACCACGTGAGTTAGTGGAGGGTGCGAAAGAACTCCTGAAGAAATGTGGTGGTCTTCCGCTTGCTCTTAGTAGTGTGGCTCGCCAATTGAGCTCTGAAGATGAACCCTCGGGAAGATTCTGCAGAATACTGTGCGAAAATCTGGGTATGTATCTGGAAGG
This sequence comes from Poa pratensis, assembly GCA_947311845.1. NCBI lineage: Eukaryota > Viridiplantae > Streptophyta > Magnoliopsida > Poales > Poaceae > Poa > Poa pratensis. The sequence continues at coordinate 12,104,585 of CAMZMU010000083.1, read as the reverse complement.
CGAAGTTGACGAGCCTAACTTCGCAAGGCTTCGATGTGTGCTTAGGGAAAATTACACCAGTCTGTCTGATTACAATGTCAGGAACTGCATGTTGTATCTAGGTATATTCCCAATGGATCATCCCTTCAAGAAGAATGTCATGATCAGGCGATGGTTGGCTGAAGGATATGCACGCCATAATCAGTGCAAGGACAAAAGTGTAGCTGAGGAGAACTTCAAGACATTTCTGAAGCGGAGTATCATTCTGCCTGTTGCTCCAGTCGGCAATGCCACAGGGAAGACGTGCAAAACTCTTAGTATCATGCAGGTGTTCGTGTTGCACAAGTCCATGTCTAAAAAATTCATCATGCCCTTTGGTGCCGAGCACAAGAAAGTCCGTCACTTCTTTATCCATGGTGAAAACAGAGCAAATTCTGGAACGATGATACCGCTCGTCGATTTGTCTCGTGTCCGATCTCTGACCGTCTTAGGGAATGCAGGTGATGCTATTTCTAATTTCAAAAAGTACGAAATTACAAGAGTGTTAGACCTGGAAGGGTGCACTGATGTGAATGATGGTCATCTCAAACACATATGCAAGCTATGGAATTTGAGATATCTCAGCCTCGGGCCCAATATCACTAACATTCCAAGGAAATTGCACAACTAAAGTTGCTAGAGACACTTGATGTAAGCAAGACAAGTGTGACGGTGCTGCCCGTGGAGGCTATTGGACTACCCTGTTTGGTTCATCTGATTGGAAAGTTTAAGCTTGAAGACCCAGTCATCACAGAGAGATTGCCAGAACAATGTATGTTGGAGACGGTAGCTGGATTTGTTGCAGACAAGGGTCGGGGATTTTTGCAACTTATGGACCGTATGAAAAAGTTGAACAAGGTCAAGATATCGTGTGCCTCTGGGCAAACTGGAAAAGATCTGGTCGATATGAATAAACACCTTTGCAAGGCCATCCAAAAGTACATTGAACCATATATGTGTAATGGCGATGTTCGGTCCCTGTCCCTTGACTTCCAAGGATTTCCCCATGATTCCGAGTCAGTTATAGATCAACTGTGTGAACCCTGCAGTAAGAGGAATGGACATCTATATTACCTCAGCTCACTCAAGCTACACGGTAACTCCAACCCGGCCACATTGCCCAAGTTTCTTGCCCTGTTTCAGACTCTGACTAAGCTAAGTCTTTCTACCGTATCCCTGACACGGCATATCCTGTCAGTCATTAGCGACATGACTTTATTGTGTTCCCTTGAGATGATTGCCAACAGCATCGACGGTTTAGTCATACAACATGGGGACTTCATGAGCCTTAGGCGCTTACGTCTTGTGCTGAAAGCTGCGGGACAGTCTTTCCTAACAATCGAAGATGGAGGTGGTCCAGAAATTACAACGCTTCAACTGATCTGCAAGGATCTGGTTGGTACCTCCGGCGTCGAGATCACACACCTCTGTAAGCTGAAGGAAATTGCTCTTCATGTTGAAGTGGTGGACGAAACAAAACAAGCGTGGGAAGCAGAGGCGAGGAACCACCATAATAGGCCGTATGTTTTGCTCATCCCAGGTGATCTTGGGGAGGCTAGCTCCAGCCAGGAGGCCACCACCAACACGATTTCTTCAGAGGAAATTGCACAGGAGGATCACATCCGAGAAGAACGAGCTGCGGTTGAAGAGGAAGTATCACAAAAGGATGACACCCTAGAGGAACCAGCTACAGTTGAGACACGTGAGGATAAGATCCGACAGGAGGAACCAAGTGCAGTTGAGAAGGAACCAGAACATGTGGCTCACATCCGAGGGAAACGAGTTGCGTTGAGAAGGACCGAAGACACGAGGATCATATCCGACATGAACTAGTTGCAGTTGAGGAGGTAGGCTCTACCGTGTGCACAGAGGTGGAGCCGGAGGGTAATGCTACAGCTCCCGTCAAATCTGGCCTCGCGTTTCATTTCCCTACTTCAATTGAATTCCACGTTAATGGAGCGAAGGAAGGTATGGTTTTAGCAATATATGATTCCTTCTGAAACTATATAAGATGCAATGCTCCTTTCTTATTACTGGACGGGTCGTCGTTCAGGTGGTGAGAAGGAAGCTTTGGTGCTGGGCGCGGAGCAACTGCGAAAGGTGGCCCTTCGGTGACGTGCTTGCTAATGGAGCCGAGAGAGAGGGAACGCCCACCGTGCAGGATGACGGAGATGAAGCTTGAGCTTGCGTCCAAAGCATCTGTCTTCCTGAAGTTTCCTCACTTTTAGTTTTACAGTAAAAAAAAAGTTTCCTCACTTTTAGCAGCTTCAGCGGCACATGGTGCTGTTGCAAGACCTCTTCAGTTTCTCGGTTTGCTTGTTTTATTTTTGTGCCCAGGACATTTTCGAACCATGTTTTTGTTCTGGCACTGCACTACTTATCTGTGTCTGTGTGTTCTCGGTTTTTGAACCTCTGAATCGGTCACTACTTCCGGGATTCTCCTTTCTAGGTATCAATCGTTCACTAATGGCTTTGATGATTTTGTTGCTTGGAACTTCACAAGCATGGTAGATATACGGTGAGATCTGGCTATTACCTACAGTGGAAGCATCAATTCGGTCCAAGAGAGGCGCAGCTAGCACTCCCTGGCTCGGCTGCTAATAACCCAATTTGGAAAATACTTTGGAAACTCAAAATTCCTAGCAAAATCAAGGTGTTTGTCTGGAGAGCTCTTCATGGAATTATTCCGCTAAAATCTATTATGGTGAACAGGCACGTTGGAACCAGTGGAGAATGCCCTATTTGCCATCTAGCAGCTGAAGATATTTCTCATATTTTGTTCCTCTGTCCTACGGCGCAAGAGATGTGGAACTTGCTAGGCTTAAATTCAGTGATTGAGGAAGCTAGTGGGTGGATCGGTGCGGTATTGGAGTTTCTTCTCCGTAGAGAGACCGAGGCAACCCCAGGTGTTGATTTTATTGGCTCGAGAGAAACAATTGCTGTTGCATGTTGCTACCTTTGGTGGATCCGCCGAAGACGCACGCATGATGAGACGGTACCTCCTATGTTCCAATGCAAGATGTCTATGTTGAGTATTACTACCAATGCAGCCAAAGCTTTGATGAAACCAAACCCATCAAAACAGAAATGGGTCTGACCAAACCCTAGACAATTGAAGGTAAATGTTGATAGTTCTTTCCACGCTGATGTTTCTGCAGGTTCTGTGGGAGCGGTGCTTCGAGATTTCCAAATGCATTTTGTTGCTGCTACTTCTACTTATCTTCCAAATATTGCTTCAGCTGCTGCGGCAGAGGTAGTAGCCATGAAGGAAGGGTTAGCTCTTGCTAATCGCTTCGGATGTAATGATGTAATAGCAGAATCGGACTCCTTAGAGACAATTGAAGCTTGCTCGGGTGAAGAAGCGTGGTGGGGTGATTCTTCTGCAACTTTCGCTGACTGTATTGACCTGGTTGCTCAAATTGGTAGTGTCCCTTAAACAATGTCCAAGGGAAGCGAATGAGGTTGCCCATGAACTAGCTATGTCCTGTTTTGTTGATAGAAGATCTTGTAGTTGGGTCGATGAACCCCCTAGTTTTATTCTTGGCAAACTTATAAACGATGTAACGATTGTAGATGCTTGAAGGCAGCAAGTTTCAGACGCACCATTTTCCTTACCAGGGTACCTTAGGGGACTGGAAGGTTTTTAATGAGCCGGTTTGCTGACCTAATATATGGGGTTTTTAGTTTTAAAAAAAGGTATCAATCGTTCACCGTTGCCTTTTTTTAATTTGCTACCAAAACAGTTTTATTTTCACGTGGCCATAGTGAAAAAACCTCGACAACGGATTGGGTTCGTACAGGCCTACACCTGATGGCCCATCCCCAAGCAGCGGCGACAATCCCAGAATCTGATTGTCGGGTTATCGACAAGCTTCTCGAGCCCATCATCACAAAGATCGTCTAGTTTAAAAAACCGGACCGGTGATCGAACCAGTGACGCCGTCGGTTCAGGTTTTTACCCGTCGGACCGCTGTTTCACCGGTTCAATGTTCGGTTTTTTAAGTTATAAAGTTGTATATTTTTCTTATAAATATAGAAATACATAAATAATTACGTGTGCAAAAATATGTCAGACTTGCAATTTAACAAATATATGTATTTTTTCCTCAAAAGAAAACACGCATTTATTTTGCATGCAGGGCGAAGCTGCAAAGCAGCACAGCCGTTTGGTATTTTTCTGTTCTGATTTATTAGTGCTACCGTATAGAACCTAGTAAAATAGGAAAGTGTACATTCCTTTACATAACACGGGTTAGCTTTTTTTAGATAAAGAGAGCTTTATTACTTAAAAGGTTTAAGCATTACACCCAGTCTCTGCATAACGACGATGCACACAGGCAAAACGAGTTCATATGTTCGAAAAATAAAAAGGCGGATTACATATCATAATAAGAAAGTGTAAAAACGTCTATGATGTTGGAGGCCCAATCCGCAAATTATGCTGCCATCCATGTTGGGATAAAAAATCTCTCGCCGTATCCTCCAGTCTGGTACACACCTCCATAAACAGGTCTCGATGCGCCACACGTTACAACTGAGACCACAAACGGAGCGTAGCTGTACTCCTGTAGATAACCTGCATAAGAGAAGAATTTTTATCATTAAAAACCTTGTCATTTCTACACAGCCAAATCGATCATATAACGGCAAGCGCTGCCGCCCTAATAAATTGTTTGAACCTATTATCCACCCCATTCAGACAATTGCCAAAAATATTGGCGATGCTTTTGGGTGGATATAGAGAAGAACCTATTTGGATGATTGACGATGTTTTTCCAAATATGGCCCCATGCCAATGTTATTGTCAAAACTGGCCCCCTCCGATTTTTTTTTGTCAAAACTAGCCCTAGCGGGATGACACGTCGACTTCGCGCCATCTCTGTGGGTGGAAAGACACCTTCTGCCACTTGGGACGGCGGAAAGTGACACATGGCGTCAGGTAAGTTCGTAGAAAATCAACGGCAAGCATCTTTCCGCCAACTGTGTTGGCGGATTGTCACCTTCCGCCACATTGAAAGAGCATTTCGTGATCCCTTGTGTTTTGTGTGTTAGTTAACAACACTAGTGATCTTTTAATCAGGTGTTAAGTGATGCAGGTTTTAGTCGTATATAAACTCATGTGCATCAACACCGAAAAGAAAGAAGAAAAGAGCAGCCGGATAGTTTACAACCAGAAATTCCGAGGTCCATCGGATTATCCGGTTCTGTAGAAGATAAGAGAAAAATGGCTAAGGACTAAACGCGAAGCTCCTGGAGGTACCCGGATATTTGCAACCGGAAATTCTGAGCCCCATCGGATTATCCGGTTCTAGAAGAGAAAAGAAGAAAACGGCTAAGGACCAGAACGCGAAGCCTCCTGGAGGTACCCGGATATTTGCAACCGGAAATTCCTGATGAACATCGGATTATCCGCCTAGTCGGATTATCCGGTCCTGTTTTGAACCGGAATATCCGGTTCCCCTGGGTCTCCAACGGCCAGTTTTCTGGAGGGGTATAAATACCCCTCCACTTACCTCCAGCCAGCTAGCTCGCCCAACATTGAAGAACACCATTATTGCAAGCTCAAGAATCACTAGATCTCCCAATCCCTCCACCCAAACTCGTTGATCTTTGGAGGATTGAAGGAGAATGCCCGGATCTACATCTTCACAAGCCAATTTACATTTCCCCCTCATTCACTTGATGGCCCCTTTGCTAGGGTTTCCATTGGGAAAACCTAGCTCCTTGTTGTACTCATTGTTGTCTTTGTGATAGATCTTAGCCGTTCGGGAGCCCCCAATCCAGTTGTGGGTTGTGCCCCAGATTGTTGTTGTAAAGGCTCCGGACTCCGCCTTGAAGGTTTCCGATAGTTGAAGGTGAACCAAACCTTTGTGGTGCGGTTCATCAGAGAAGAATGTGAAACCTTTGTGGCTGTTAAGTTTGACCTTTGTGGTAGCTCACACCTCTCCAACGAGACGTACTCCCCTAAAAAGGAGGAACTCGGAAATACTTCCGTGTCTCCGCGTGCTTTCACTTCGGTTACCTCTATCCTTGTTTATAGCTTTTACTTAGTGTACTGCTAGTTTGTCATATAGGTAAATTCACCGTAGTTGCATATCTAGAGAATTTACCTTTTGTGTCAAGGCTAATTTGAAAAAGTACTAAAAATTGGAGTAGCACCTATTCACCCCCCTCTAGGTGTCATACGATCCTTTCACACGTGAGCTGACGCGAAGTCCACGTGTCGCCTTTTCACCTCCGCCAGGGCTAGTTTTGACAATAACATTGGGCAGGGGGCCAAATTTGTAAAAAAATCGATGATTGACCATATAGAACTAGCTAATTTGCACTCAAAGAATAAGTGTTTGATAGTCTCGTCCTTATGACAGAAGACACACTTTTTACTTCCAGGCCAATTGCGTTTTGCAAGGTTGTCTTTAGTAAGAATTACTCCTCGACGAAGATACCACGCAAAGACTTTGTTTTTTAATGGAATGTTCATCTTCCAGATTATCTTATTATTATCTATTGGCATATCTGGTTGGATCAAAGCATTATACATGGAGTCCACAGAGAATTTACCACTCTTGTGTAAATTCCAACGAAACTCATCGGTCCATTGCGTCAAAATGACGGAAGCTAGACGCTGCAGCAACTCATGCCAAACGGCTAATATGGGGCCAACAAGATCTCTTCTGAACGTCACATTTGGGGGTGTATTCCTCTTCTTAACACGGGTTAGCTGGCTAGAGAAGCTCGTGCATAGCGCACGCATGCTCGAGGCGCTAGGTTCGAATCCCAATAATCCCAATTAATTTTTCCAACGGTTAGACCGGTTGGAACGGGATGCCCAGTTTAATGTGAAAGCCGGGAGAATTTACAATTTGCCACGGATTACTTCGGATCTCTATTATTTGCCACTCTTTACTTTGCCTTTTACTATTTGCCATGTATTAGTCCAATTTCTTTACAATTTGCCTGTTTCCCCTTTATACATATTTATTATTATTTTAACTCCAAAATACATTCTAAATACAGTACGTGTACCTGGCTAGACCGAACCGGGTCGGGCTGCTCGATCGATTGGATTTACCTGGCTGCACTGAACCAAAGTTTGACCGATCAATTGGATTCGTCTTGCTCCCTTGCGCAGCAGAGCAGAAACAGAGGAACTGGTACGGGAGCGCTGCCGGCAGCACGACTGGACAACGGGTCGCGCGGCCACGATCGGCTAGCACGAACGGCAGCCACGATCCAGGTAACCAATTCCTCTCCCCTGACTTATCTAAGATCAGGGTATTAACTTATCTCAGATCAACCTTTGATGTTGTATGTTGCAACTATTTTATAACGGTTTTGCTATTCCTCACTCGAGTAAGAATTAAGTTAGAGCTCACTCAACTCTTATCCCATCAGATTTACATCGTGATTCGTGAGTTATAATTAAAAAATTCTCAGTTGCACATGTAACTGGATGGGACCATCTGAGTGAGAGTTAACTTAATTCTCACTCGAGTGAGATCTAGTCGCTCGTGCAACTAATGGATGGTATTGTGTTTTCCTGCAGGTTAACTAAATAGTAAAGCCTCATAATTATTCATCAACAGCTGAAGTGTTTTCCCGCAGATTAATTTCTTGACAACCTGTGGCAACAATAATTATCTTCACTGAAATATACATTGGTGTTCAAAGATACAACAGTACTCCCAAATCCACTGCTTGGTCACTGTTAAACTAGCTACAATAGGAAGAATTGCCTCTACTTGGCAGCAAGAACGAACAAGCACACACGTCAATCTTCTTTTATTTGCAGTGACACAAAAATCTTCTTCAATCTGCGCCGCGCCTGCGATTCCGCGCCGTGCACCTCTAGGAGCAGGAGGCGCTTCGTCAAGGAGTCCTCTTCCGCCCTTGGTCCGGTAGGTGTCGCCGCGGGCGGCTGATGTGCACCTCCTCGGCACGAGGTGCGCGGCGCTCCGTCGAGGAGCCCCCTTCCACCCTTGGTCCCGTCGGTGTCGCCGGCGCGTGGCTGCTCTGCACCTCCTCCGCCGTTCGTGGTCGCCGCCGGACTGAAGGCCGCGCAGCACGGCCGCTGCCGCTAGCGCTGCACCCGCCCCGGTTACTCCTCCTAGTTTTCTCCTCAGCTGGATGAGGGGAACGAAAATGAATCCAATCGATCGAGCGGCCCGACCCGGTTCGGTCTAGCCAGGTATTTAGAACGTATTTTGGAGTTAAGAATAATAATAAATCTGTATAAAGGAGAAACATGGCAAATTGTAAATAAATTAGACTAGTACATGGCAAATAGTAAAAGGCAAAGTAAAGAGTGGCAAATAATAGAGGTCCGAAGTAATCCATGGCAAATTGTAAACCCCATATTATGATATTGATGGATTGTTAAATGTTTGGTGTAAAAGGATAAAAGAAAATTAATAATTAGTGGAATAAACGACGCATATGATACTAGTGTATGTTATAAGTAGTATCATAGTTTGACGTGCTATGATACCATAGTATATACCGTTATTATCTCTTTCTTCATTAACTGTTGTGCCACATCATCTTTTTGCCAACATGGCATGCATACTTCCACTATGACTAGTCTAACAGAAATGTCACGGGCAGGAAACAAAACGTTTTTTTTTTAGTTATGGTGAATAAACAGTAATGAGATAAATATTTATTTGTGTGGTGGTGAAAAAACGTAATAATCAGTGTCCCATAATTATTCCGGCGGTTGCTTGTTAATTGTCTTATTGAAAAGGGAATGTGATCTCATTATCGGCTGCTGGTCCATCTGGAATCACAGGAATAAAATCTTTTGAAGGGGACATTGCTCACCAGCCTGAATGCATCAGATTCTTTAAAGAAAACTTTACCTTAGCCATGCATAGAGCAAAACCTGGTGTCAAAGAAGGCATGTCCCAATAGGTGGACACTTTGTAATTTAATTTCTTGAATTCTCTGTTTGTAAATATTTTATTTTATAAAAATGAGAAAATGACACAGTAGGGGGCTTTCCCTACTGTTTTTGTGTAAAAAAGGGAATAATTAATGGAAAACGACAATGAAATAACAAGCAGGGGAGCGGCAGTGGTAAAATAAAAAAGGAAAGTTAAATAACGATCGTAGACAGACGGAGCAAAACGTCGTGGGTAGGAAATGAAACAATATCTATTTTTTAGACAAGAGAGGTAACTAGATAATTGTCCATGTGTTACAACGGTTGCATAAATATTCTAACACGTAGCCCATGATCTACCTGCCCATATTAATTTGATTGTGCAGTTTGTTTGATAAATATTTATTTGGTAACTTTTTATTTTTTGTTGTTGAAATGATTTTAATAATCGGTGTCTCATAACTATTCTGATGATTTAATCGGGTGATTAATTTGTTAGTTGTCTGATGTAAAACGAAAAAGAATGTTATAATTAGGCCTATGCTAATGCAAGTCTCTTAGCACGGTTTCATAGGCATTTTGCCTATGTGGCATGTTAGTTAATGAAGAGAAAGAGTGAGGTTGTATCTTAGACTAGTCACAATGGAAGTATCATAGGTGGTATCATGCATGCCATGTTGGCAAAATGGTGACGTGTCACTGTAATAAATGATGAGAGAGATGATAGTGGTATCATAGGTAGATACCGTAACATAACGGTTTTCAATGCAAAATGAGTCTATAACTCCGGATGGCACCCGCTGGGTTCGGGGCCGGGTTTGGCACCCCCATACCCATACCCGGCTCTCCTACCCGCACCCGCCACCCGCCCCATACCCGCTGGCGGGTACAGAATTTTCCCATACCCGACACCCGCCTGGTTTATCGGACCCGACGGGGACCCGTGAAGGTGCACAACAACAAGGAGCAGAGGCGACCTCCCGAGCGACCTGCGCGGCTGCGCCTGTCGATCCTGCTCTTGCGCTTGCCGACGGATCCAGCCATTGCAGCCAAGATCCAGACCAGCGGCCGACGGCCGCGCACGAGGAGGACGACAGCGCGCTGGATCCTTGCCGACGACCGCGCACGAGGAGGACGGCAGCGCGCAGAGCTCAAAGAGTAAGGGAGAGCAGGGGCGGCGGAGAAGCGCGGCGGCGGCAGAGCTCGAGGAGCCGGAGCTCGAGGCGGCGGCGACAGCGGAGCAGGTGCGCGGCGTCGGATGGGATCGAGATGGGAAGGCGCACGCGGCAGAGGCGGCAGAGGGATTGAAGGCGCATGTGCGTGGAGATGCTGGGCATTGGAGAGGAAAAGAACGTGTGTGGCTGAGGATAAGACTGGGAGAGGAACGTGTAGGGCTGGGGAAAAGAATCAGTTTTCTCTCCTCTGAAGTCAATGACATGTGGGGCTGAGAAGGTTAGGGTTTCTAAGGTGAATGACATGTGGGGTTGCCGGGTATGCGGGTTGACGGGTATGGGTTTGGCACCCCCATACCCGTCCCCGCTAGACCCGACGGGTCTAGGTTTTTACCGATAAGCAGCCCCGTGGGTTTTTTTCTTACCAAACCCGCCCCATTTAAGGCGGGTACCCGTCGGGTATCGGGTTTACGGGTACCCATTGCCATCCGGATCTACAACCTAATAAATATAATATTATATGATACCACAAATATGTTACTACCCATTGTGGAGGTTATAACATGGAGTAGTATCATATGCATGATACTAGTATATGATACTCCCCACTGTGACTAGTCTTAGCTAACATACAACCTTTGCACGCCATAGGCAAAAAATTGTGCTAGCCCAATCACATACATGCATGAGCCCAAAATCATTAAATTAGATACAACCTATAAGAAACAATGCACTGAACTAGTTGTTTTTTAATTATTTATTACACCTATGATGACGTGCTAAGATACAATGCATTGGCACATGCCTCAGTGGAAAAAATGGCAGGAAAATAATGATCCTGGGAGGGACAGGGACAGCTGGAAAATGAACTGGCAGGAAACTTGTAGATAGGAGTAATTAATGAAGTCAAATCGTCAAAAAAAAATTGTACTCCCTCCGATCCATATTAATGGACTCAACATTGTCTAGATACGGATGCATCTAGTCTAAACACTTAACTAGATATATCCGTATCTAGATAAAGTTGAGCTCATTAATATGGATTGGAGGTATGGTTGTCTCTTTCTGTTTCGAAACGTGTCGACTAGCAAATCACAAGTCAGCTGAATCAACTCCCTATAAGATCGCAACCTCCTTCCTCGGTCGTTGGTTTCCGTCGAAATTGTCATCGTCCTAGGCAGACGAGAGATGGGAGCAAGCGTCGTGCTCCCGGCGGTGGTGCTGCTGCTGATAGCCGCCGCGGCGTCCGCCATCACGGTGGAGGACTCGGCGGCGGACAACATCCAGCCGCTGTCGACGCTCAACCTGGCGGCCGCCCAGGTCGCCATGGACTCGGCGTCGGCCATCCACGCCTCGCCCGACGTGCTCGGAAAGGGCGTGAGTAGACACAACCTGCACACGATTCAGCCATGTTCGTATGTTGATGCCTGAATCGTGTTGCCTAATCTAATGGTCGATGCATTGCATGCGTTGCAGGGTGAGGATTCGGCGTGGGTAACGGTGAACTTCACGACGCCGTCGCCGTCCTCGGACCACTGGATCGGCCTTTTCTCCCCTGCCGATTTCAGGTGCGTACCTACGCAACCAGCTGTACTACATGCACGACTTACCATGTCAGTTAAGATCGAATCACCAGTCAATTACAGCGAGATCTGCATGCTGACTAGTCCATGTAATCTGTGATCGCTTCTTCAGTTCGGGCATTGGGAGTATCAAGGTAGCAGATGAAAAAGGTGCGCTTGCAGGGCTACCCGTCGCACCCATTAAGGTCAGTGGATATGCAGTCACAAACTGATGCATCACATGCAACTTGTAACAAAGCGACCGTGGGCCTCGAGACAGCTCACTTTCCCCTTTCTCAGCTCTCGTGCTGCTACAGTAGTTTGGGAGTCGCTTTCGAGAGACCGGGCCGATCTGGCCGCTCCGCCGGAATAGCTGGCCGGAGTTGGACCTAGAGAGGTGCCGGAGTAGATTCTAGGTAGTTTTAGCTGTAGTTTTAGTTTGTAGTTTGTGTTGCTCGGCGGATGCCGTCTTGTTTCTCCCTCTGAAGATTTGCAAGCTTGACGCTCCGGCGCGGCGTCGAGTGTTCCGCAGTGAGCCTCTCCGTCAAAGCTCCTTGGTGGAGTTTGGGTGGAGGCGGCGGATCTGCGGAGATCTTCTTCAATAAGCGCAGGTGCTACTCCTCTGATTGTGAAGAAAACCAAGAGAAACTCCTTCTGGCCGGCCGTGGAGGCGAGGAGATCGAGCGATGCTTCGGTTTTCTTTGCGATTCCAGAGGAGGTGCTGTGAGGTGTGCTTCGCAGGGGTCCTGGAACCGCTTCTGTGGCACGGCGGAGAAGAAGAAGCAGGCGGCCAAGCTCCAGAGGATGGAGGAGAAGGTCTGCGTCATCATCTCGGCAACCTCTTCAATAACTAGGTTCGTTAATTGCAGAGACGACGGAGGTTCTTTTACTCCTGTTCTCCCTCTTCCTACTCATCATGGAGGTGTCGAGGAGTTGGAGGCTGGTAGTGGATGGATCTCTTGCTTGTTTCTGCAGCAGGGGAGGAGTTTTTACTTCTCTCGGGAGATTCCCAACGCCGGCGAAGACATCGTCGGTGTATACCATGGTCGAATGGCGACCTCTCCCACCTCTCGCGTCGGGGACGGTTTCTTCCGACCGATGCCAGATCTGGCGGCGCAGTTTGTTCCCCTTTCATCGCCCCAAGTGGCTTCGTCCCCGGTGACGATGAAGGTGACTGCGCGGCGGCGTCTGTTAGCGGCGGAGAAGGAGCAGGCCTTGATTGCATTTCTTTTTCTCTACTTGAGGCCCTTTGTGCAAATTGTAGGGACTGATCTGTAATTTCTATTTATCTTGTGTCTCTTATTGTAAAATGTAATTCCGCCGCTGAGAATTAATAGAAAACTCCACGTCCTTCGGGATCATTCCCTGTTAAAAAAAAACCGATGCATCTTCATGTGTAGAAGATAGTCCCTACGCTTCCCATTCACCTGCCACCACTGATTATGTTTGTTGCCATGATCTGTTGTTGCAGTACAAATTTGGCAACTCCGAGCCGGATTTCCTGCGCACCGGCGGCGGCAACACCAGCTTCCTCGTCATCAACCAGCGGTATGACTACGCCTTCGGGCTCTTCTCCGGCGGCAAGGACAACGTAAGCCCATCTCTGCTCTGGCGTCGATGTCAAAGATAACGTAAAGCGTAATTAAGCCTGGTCCGGTGGTGTTCTGTTGTTTGCAGCCTAAACTTCTCGCGGTCTCCAACAAGATCTCCTTCGCGAACCCGAAGGCCCCGGTGTTCCCGCGCCTATCCCAGGGGAAACAATGGAACGAGGTAAGCTGATAATTCCTTCACTAAAAAAATCGGCATTGTTTTCTCGATGTGAATTGTTGTTTGATCTGAATTCAGATGGCTGTGACGTGGACGAGCGGGTACAACATCGGCGAGGCGTACCCGTTCGTGGAGTGGAGGATGAAGGGCGAGGAGACCTCCAAGCGGACGCCGGCCGGCACGCTCACCTTCACGCAGAGCCATCTGTGCGGTACGTGCCGCCGTTCAGAGTCCAGACACCAGAGCAGAGCAGCAGCTTGCTGCTTGCCATTCAGATTCAGTTTGTGAATAAGAAGAATTGTTCGTGGATTGAGGTGTAGTCTGACGGTGTTAATTTCATTGCTCAGGTAACCCGGCTCGTGGACAGGGCTACAGAGATCCAGGCTTCATCCACACCGCGTTCCTAAAGGACCTGTGGCCGAACAGAGAGTAAGAAGAACATGGACACTGACTGCAGCGTATGATTACATTTACATCACACTTCTGAACTTGTCGATATTGACATATGACGTTTTTGTTCAGGTATTCTTATCAGATTGGGCACGAGCTACAGGACGGGACCGTGGCGTGGGGCAAAGCCTCCACCTTCCGCGCGTCGCCTTTCCCCGGCCAGGCCTCGCTCCAGCGCGTCGTCGTCTTCGGCGACATGGGACTCGTACGCAAACAATCGTGAATGTATCATAGTATCAACCCCATACTAGACAGGCACTGATCAAGTCATGGTTTATGTGTTTGCAGGGGGCAAAGGACGGGAGCAGTGAGCTCGAGGGGTTCCAGCCCGGAGCACAGGTGACCACCGACCGGCTGATCAAGGACCTGCCCAACTACGACGCCGTGTTCCACATCGGCGACCTTTCCTACGCCAACGGCTTCCTCGCTCAGTGGGACCAGTTCACCGCGCAAATGGAGCCCGTCGCCTCCAAGGTCCCCTACATGGTCGCAAGGTAAGCTCATTCGCTCGCTCGCGGGAGATCAATCGATCCCTGAATCTTAACTTGGAAGTTCAGGTGAACTGAACCATATTCTGACGTACGTGCCTGTGTCCAGTGGCAACCACGAGCGAACGTACATGGACACGGGCGGGTTCTACAACGGCAACGACTCGCACGGCGAGTGCGGCGTACCGGCCGAGACTTACTTCTACGTGCCGGCGCCGGCCCACCGCGGCAAGTTCTGGTACGCCGCCGACTACGGCATGTTTCGGTTCTGCGTGGCCGACACGGAGCACGACTGGCGTCCGGGGTCGGAGCAGCACGCGTTCCTCGACTCCTGCTTCGCCGCCGCCGACCGGAAGCACCAGCCGTGGCTCGTCTTCCTGGCGCACCGTCCGCTCGGCTACTCCTCCAACGACTTCTACGAGCAGGAAGGATCCTTCTCGGAGCCCATGGGGCGGACCCTGCAGCCGCTCTGGCAGAAGCACCGCGTGGACCTCGCCATCTACGGCCACGTCCACAACTACGAGCGTACCTGTCCCGTGTACGAGAACACGTGCACCGTCAAGGGCAAGGACGCCCAGAGCAGCTACTTCGGCGCGCTGGGCGGGACGATCCACGTCGTGGCCGGGACGGGCGGCGCCAAGCTGAGGACGTACGCCGGCGGGGCGTGGCCGCAGTGGAGCGTGGCCCGGAATGAGAGCTTCGGCTACGTCAAGCTCACCGCCAGCGACCACTCCACGATGCGGTTCGAGTTCGTCCACAGCGACGACGGCGCCGCGCACGACGCGTTTAACATCATCAGGGACTACAAGGACGTCATGGCCTGCGCTGTCGACAGCTGCGCGCCTCACACCTTAGCCAACTAGCTAGGTAGCAGTAATTATTAGGAAAAATTGAATTAGGAGAATTTTATACAACATGAGCTTGTGTGTGATCCTTTCTCATCCATTTTCTGCACATGAGTGACAGTCAAGATTGCACAACAGTAATTTCCTCTGCATCTGGCAGCTAGAATATTTACTTGTCCTTGTGCACGGTGAAGCTGTCGTACACCTGGCCGTCGCTGGACCGCCGGTACTCGAACTTCAGCAACTTGTCATCCGTCGCCGTCAGCTTGCCGAACCCATAGTCCATCTCCCGGTACACGCTCCATGGCGGGACCTCGGTGGTGAAGTTGCTCAGGTGGCTGCCGCCGCCCCCGACGACGACGTGGACGGTGCCGTCCCTCACACACTTCTCCTCGTACACGGGGCACGTCCGCTCGTACTGGTGGGTGTGCCCGTAGAAGGCGACGTCCACCCGGTACCTCCGCCACAGCTTCTCGAGGCTTTGCCGCGCCATCGGCTCCGCGAAGGACCCGTTGTAGCCGTAGAAGAACCCTGAGGAGTAACCGAGGACCCGGTGCGCGATGAAGACCAGCCACGGCTGCTTCGCCCGGTCCACCGTGGCGAGGCAGTGCTCGATGAATTTGTACTGCTCTGTGCCTTCCCGCCAGTCCGTCTCGCTGTCGGCCACGCAGAATCGGAACATCCCGTAGTCCGTCGAGTACCTGTAGTCCACCACAATTCAAGTCAGCCTTGGATGCACTGCAATACACGTTGTCATGACTTGACTCTGACAGGATACATGGAGTATATGTACCAGTAATTTGCCCTGTTTTCTGTCGGGGCGTAATACATGGTCTCCGCCAGCACGCCGCACTCCCCGCCGGAGTCTGTGCCGTTGTAGAAAGAACCGCTGTTGGGAAAATCTCGCTCATGATTCCCACTGCATCGATAGCGAAACAGAGTTATTCACCTGATCACCTGAGTGTGAATTGGCTCTGAAATTATGCTCCAAGGCCTTGTTTAGATCAGGATGAACATGCATACCTTGCGATCATGTAGGGCACTCGAGACGTGATCGGCTCGACCTGCTGCGTGAACTGATCCCACTGCGAGAGGTACCCGTTGGCGTACGAGATGTCGCCGATGTGGAACACGATGTCCGTGCTGTCAAGGTCCCTGATCAGGAAGTCAGTGGTGTTGAGTGATGCTGGCTGGTAATTCTGATATTCGTTGCTGCCATCCCTCTCAGCCTACAAATAAAATGAGAGCACGATGTTGATTCAGAATTACATTGGATTTGGCACATTGGCGCATGATCAGGTGGTGAATTTATTTTGTAGTGCAAAGTGAGATAGTATTGGCGCATGTTTACCTTTCCCATGTCACCGAAAATAACAACCCGCTGCAGTGACTTCTGTCCAGGGTAAGGAGGACCTGTGAAAGACTTAGGCTTGCCCCATATGACTTTTCCATTGTGGAGCACATGTCCAATTTTGTAGTAGTATCTACAAGATGAAATTGCAGCGTCACGTCAGTATAACTCTCACAATTGAGACAATTGTTTTAGGCCAGAGGAGTAGAATGTTTACTCTTTGCCTGGCCATAGATTCTGCAGGAAAGCAGTGTGTATGAAACCTGGATCTCTCCAACCAACGGTACGAGCAGGTTCTCCTGCACAACCCAAAGCACAGGGAGACGCACTGGTTTCAGTAAGGGACAAATAGTAACCCGGTTTTAGATCATGTAGTTTCTTCTATGCTTTTTTACTCGATATTCAGATCAAACGTGTTGCAAGAGAAGAAAAAAGCTTGTTCAGCACCATACCACAGAGCCTTTCGCGACCAAAGGTGACAGTGGTAGCTTCGGTGCGAACCGGAGGGCTTCCTTTCATGCCCCACTCCACAAAAGGGTATGCTTCACCTACGCTGTATCCACTTGTCCATGTGACAGTCATCTATCATGACAATACAAAAACCCAATTCTTGAGTGAGATTTCAGACAAGATATACATTATATTATATGAAACGCGAGAAAAACTCACCTCGTTCCAGATTTTTCCCATCGCTAAACGCGGGTAAACCGGAGCTTTCGGGTTGGCGAAAGTGATCTTGTTCGACACCGCGACAAGTGTTGGCTGCAAATGAATTGCATAACGTCAGTGCATTTTTTAACTGAAGACCGGATCGCATGACACGCCACGGTGTTTCAGACTTTCAGTTACTCACATTTGAGAGTCCACCGGTGAACAATCCAAAGGAAAAATCCTGCCGCTGGTTGATTAACTGGAACTTCAGAGTCCCTTTCCCTGATTTGGCATAGCCTGACGAGTAGTTTGAAAACTGGTACTGAAAGCAACACAAAAAAAGTAGTAATTCAGGTTCGTTTCCGTCTGAATTCTGTCAAGACAGCTCAGTATGTCCACTAAAACGTTTATCACTAACTAACCTTTATCGGCGCAGAGCATATCTCAGGGCCTGGGTCTGATACCTGAGAACCAGGGCATGTCGACGCACTGTGGGGAAGTGCAAGAAAAACTCGGTTCAGGGCTGTATAATGATAATGTACTGTACAAAACACAGTACACGGTCTGAGTCGAAATCTGAATATTCTGAGGAAATGTAGTGCTAGATCATACTTGAAATTTGATGGGGAGAATACTCCGATCCAATCGTCGTCGCTTGCATGTGCAATATGGAAATCTACAGTTACCCAAGCTGTATCTTCACCCTGTGTCCAGGACTTCACGTCAGATATTTTTTTCCTCTCTTTGTGCAGCAAACTATGACAGACCCCAAAAAACCTTGTTCACAGCTACCAAGTGTGATTATTTCGTTGGTGAACTGCAGATACTTTTTTTTTAAACGAGGGTGAATTGCATATAGTACTACTCCATCTAATCAGATGATGTAGTAGAAGAAAAGAATCTAGAAGGGGCGACAGTACGGTCAAACGAAATCTGAGTAATCACGCTTGCACGGTCCATTAGAAATATGTGTTTGACTGACAGCAGACGACGAGTGTTGATCGTTGACGAATAATGTGAAATCGGAATCACATGATTGGTACAAGTAGATGGTCCATCAAGCATATCGGCTAGGTGCAGCGAATTTGTCCAATTTGGTCCATCGGTCGACTAGGTTAGATACCCATGATCGACCACTGAAGCGTCAGCAATTTGTCCTTAAGCGATTGTGACGGAGGATGCACGGCGCACCAGGGAACGGCCGGCCAAGCAGAGCCAAGGGACAGCGTGTACCTTGGCTCCCAGCAGAGCAGGGGAAGCGCTGACCGAGGCGGCGCCGTCGATGCCAATCCGTGCTCGGTGGATCGCCACCAACGACAGCGGCTGGACCTCTACTCCAGCGGCGCCGCCCGCCGACGCCGACGCCGCTGACCCCGCGGCGAGAAGCACGAGGAGAAGCACTGCTCCCTTCGGCATCCTGCGGGTGTACATGTGTTCGTCTGTCTCGCGGGGAGGAACCGGGGAGAGGTTTTTGTTAAGGTCTCGAGGAGCGGGCGGGCGCGCTCTGCCTCTGCCGCGCGGCGCGCACACGGTCACACAGACGCTGACTGGGCCTGCCGTTTCGGCCGCCACGTCACGGGCAGCGGCGGCGGCCGGCACAAGTAAGGACTTTCTTGCACTGACGGATGGAACGGGGGGAACGAGAGATCTCTTTGGCGCGGCAGGGACGCGCCAAGCGTCGGCTCGTGCCTCCAGCTCGCCCAGTGCGGCGTGAACCTCAACGATAACGACTTCAACGTGAAGTAAATTCTGGAGAATTTATCAAAGAATGGCGCCGCCAGGCTCCACAGCTAGAGCAGGCGGGTGCACGGGTGGACAGTGAAGAAAGGATACTTACCCGCGAGCCGAGGAGCTTCGGCGAGGCCTGCACGGC
This sequence comes from Poa pratensis, assembly GCA_947311845.1. Lineage (NCBI taxonomy): Eukaryota > Viridiplantae > Streptophyta > Magnoliopsida > Poales > Poaceae > Poa > Poa pratensis. Next base: position 12,085,527 of record CAMZMU010000083.1, on the reverse strand, counting down.
GGCGGACGAGTCCAGCGCGACGCGGGCGCGGTGGATGGCGATCCGCGACAGAGGATGCACGCCGTGCCCGGCGACGCAGCACGCGGCGAAGGCGAGGGCGAGGGAAAGTGCCAGCGAGAGCAGGCCGCGCCCTCTCATGCCGCTGGCGTCCGTCGTGTGAGAGCTGAGCTCCGGGTCGAGCAGGCAATGGACAGCGGCTCGCTCTTTCTGATGGAAAGACGCGTTCTGTAGCAGTGTAGACACCGAGACAGGGCACGCACAAGGTGACGAGACGAGACGGAGTTTTTGACCCTGTGAGGCTGTGACCAGTTGGATAGTTCCGAGCCCCGAATAAGGACTTCCCGGTTTTACAGCGACGACGGCGCCGTCGAAGGCGCGTTTAACATCACCATGGACAACTCAACAACGACGTCGACAGCTGCGCGCCACACACCTTAGCCAAATAGTTTAACAGTAATTACTAGGAAATGATCAATCGCCTAGATAATTTATTCTTTTCCGTTGTTTTAGAGTGGAATTAAATGAAATTTCATAAGGATATATTCATCTTAATTAGTTTTGTGGGTGAACATTTCTCACCCATTCTGCAAAATTTGTGATAAACACAAAACCATCGGTGCACAAAAAACTTCCTCGCTCCTCGGCATCAGGAAGCTACTCATGTGTGGCAATCCCTAGTTGCCGACCAGATCGAAGCGCAATGGGCTCCGCACCGCCCCCGGCTGATGGAATAAGATGCACATGCTTCTTCTTTTTTTCTTTTTCTTTTTTATGTTTCTTTTTCTTTCTTCTTTTTTGTTTTTTCCTGTTTCTTTTTCGTTTTCTTTTTTTTGGCTGTTTCTTTTTTCGTTCTTCATTTCTGTTTTCTTTTTATATATTATTTTCATTTAAAAAAACATATTTTTGAAAAATATTCACATTTAAAAAATATTCAGATTAGAAAACTGTTCATTTTTAAAAGTGTTCATATTTGAAAATTGTTCATATTTTGAGAAAAAATCAGATTTGAAAATTGTTCATATTTTTTAAAATGTCCATATTTAAAAATATTCAGATTTCAAAAAATCATAATTTTGATAAACACAAAACCATCAATGCACAAAAAACTTCCTCGGCATCTGGGAGCTACTCATGTGTGGCAATCCCAAGTTGCCGACCAGATCGAAGCACAATGCGCTCCGCACCGCCCCGGCTGATGGAATAAGATGGACATGTTTCTTTTTCTTTTTCTTTATCTTTTTCGTTTTATGTTTCTTTTTCTTTCTTCTTTTTTGTTTTTTCCTGTTTCTTTTTTTTTTGGCTATTTCTTTTTTCGTTCTACTTTTCTATTTTCTTTTTATATATTATTTTCATTTTAAAAAATATCATATTTTTGAAAAGTATTCACATTTAAAAATGTTCAGATTAGAAAACTGTTCATTTTTAAACGTGTTCATATTTGAAAATTGTTCATATTTTGAGAAAATTCAGATTTGAAAATTATTCATATTTTTAAAAATGTCCATATTTTAAAAATGTTCAGATTTCAAAAAATCATAATTGAGAATTGTTCATATTTGAAAAATGTACAAAGATTTGAAAATTATTCATATTTTGAAAAATATACATATTTTCAAAAATGTTCATATTTTCAAAATTCATATTTGAAAATTGTTCATTTTTCGAAAACTGTTCAGATTTTGAAATAATTCCATATTTTTTAAAAAAGTTCATATTTGAAAAAATACATATTTATTTTTTTAGAACGATTTTTCTGTTCTTCTTTTTCCTCATGTTTTTTACTGTAGAAACAGAAAAAAAAAGGAGGAGGACACCAGAGCGAGTTGGTGGGCCGGCCCAAAAGCTCCTCCCTGCGGGCGGAGCGTAATGCGCTCCGCCTAGGTTAGAGAGTAGGAGCTCCCCTCATTTGTCACTGTGCACGGTGAGGCTGTGTATGATAGAGGGGCGAAGCCTTGTGAGGCGAAAACTGGGCTATTTTCTTGCTCAGCAACTCTGGCCCAGACCTTTAGCAGATCTGGCCCAGCCCAGTCTCACTTCCTTTTTTCCTAGTTCGACAACATCATGCATAAAAAAAATTCGGTGACATGAGGACAATACAAATAAACAAACCAAACAACATCCATCACCATCGCCCAGTTCGCCGCCCTCTATGGCGATCTCACTGTTGTTAGGTGATATGATCCTTCCTCGAGTGTCGCCCGTCCTCGCTCCTCGACCCTCCTCCTCCTCGGCACAGCGATCCAACTCCGTGTGCCCGGGTTTGCTTGCCTGCACGGTTGCGCAGCTCCGACAGCCAGCCAACACCGAGGTTAGGAATATATCCTCTAAATTATTATTTTTCCATTAAGAACTAGGACGTACTGGTAATTTAGAATGTTAGTTCCTATTACTACACTGGATTCTCGCTAGATTGATAAAAAATTACGGGGATGCATTAAGAATTTCTGATTTAGGGAACAATGGGGAAACAGCATTAGATTATGTCTTTTTTATAAGAAAACGAACTAATGAAGTTGCTGAACATACATTTGCTCATGATGCTCTGGCATTGGTGGAATTTGTAAATCAAAGGCACAAGATGAAAATGAAAAGGAAAACCATATGCAAGATGAAGAAGAGCAAGAAATTCTAGATAGCCAACCTCTGATATTTCGTGGAACTGAATTAGTGGAGTGAGATCCTGCATTACATCCATAAGTCTGGCTACCGGGGGGAGAGATGATGTACAAAGAGCATACCTGAGGTTGGGTTCTCTATAGCCTAAGCTAAAAAGTTGTAAAGCTACTAAAATAAAAGGACAAAATAGACATTTTTGGGATAGTTATATCAGTCATTCCCATCATGGAAGGAGTATCTTGAGCAGTGGTCGTGCATTTTGTTCTAGTTAAAGAAAACATGTGGTTTGGATGTCTTCACAATACAAGGTTTTGACAGATGAAAGAAAGTTTATGATGGAAAGCTCATATGAGATCATATCCTTGCTAGCTCACAACACAACAATGTCTTGAGATATTTCCAAGCCTTAATGAATTAGCCAAACCATTTAGCAAATATTTAGAGGTGAAGATCAAAGAGGAACAAAAAAGACCATTTAGGCTGAAAAACACATGAAACTTCCATGAAATGCTAAAACCTGATCTAGCAGAATTCTATCCCCGTATTGCAGCTGTAGTTGATGGGAGCGCTCCACAAGTTTGCAAATACATTTCACATGAAATACAAAAAGAAATCTTGAGTATGTATTATATGAAAGTTTCAGATATTATTGTGTATGAAACATGTGAGGATTATGATGAGGACGTGGGGTGATCCTTTCTCATTCATTCTGCAAAATGAGAGTAATTTACTTGTCCCTGTGCACGGTGAAGCTGTCGTACACCTGGCCGTCGTTGGACCGCCGGTACTCGAACTTCAGCAGTGTTTCATCCATCGCCGTCAGTTTGCCGAACCCGTATTCCATCTCCCGGTACACGCTCCATGACGGAACCTCGACGGTGAAGTTGGAAAGGTTGCTGCCGCCGCCCCCGACGACGACATGGACGGTGCCGTCCCTCACGCACTTCTCCTCGTACACGGGGCACGTCCGCTCATACTGGTGGTAGTGGCCATAAAAGGCGACATCGACCCGGTACTTGTGCCACAGCTTCTCGAGGTTCTGCCGCGCCGTCGGCTCCCCGAACGTCGGGAAGTAGAAGAACCCCGAGGAGTAGCCGAGGACGCGGTGCGCGATGAAGATTAGCCATGGCTGCTTCGCCCGGTCCACCGTGGCGAGGCAGTGCTCGATGAACTTGTACTGTTCCGAGCCTTCGCGCCAGTCCTGCTCTCTGTCCGCCACGCAGAACCGGAACATCCCGTAGTCCGCCGAGTACCAGTACTTTGCTCTGTTTTCTGTCGGGGCGTAGTACATGGTCTCGACCAGCACGCCGCACTCCCCGCCGGAGTCCGTGCCGTTGTAGAACGACCCGCTGTTGGGATAGTCTCGCTCATGATTCCCACTGCATTGTTAGAGAAACAAAATTAATTCACCTGAGCTTGAATTAGCTATGAGATTTTGTGTAGAAAAGGATGAATATGCGTGCGTACTTCGCGAGCATGTAGGGGACTCGAGAGGTGATCGGCTCGACCTGTTGCGTGAACTGATCCCACTGCGAGAGGTACCCGTTGGCGTAAGAGATGTCGCCGATGTGGAACACGATGTCTGTGTTCTCGAGGTCCCTTATCACCGCGTCAGTGGTGTTGAGTGATGCTGGCTGGTAATTGTTATATTCATTGCTTCCGTCCCTCTCGTCCTTTACATGAGTGCACCGTGTTAATTCACAAGTATCATGTGATGAATTAAAATGTGTGGTGTAAGCAGTAAGCTTAAGTTAGTGTTGGCGTATATTTACCTTTCCCATGTCACCAAATATAACAACCCGCTGCAGTGACTTCTGTCCAGGGTAAGGAGATGCTGTGAAAGATTTAGGCTTGCCCCATATGACTTCTCCGTTATGGAGCATATTTCCGATTTTGTAGTAGTATCTATAAGAAGAAATTGCAGTGCCACATCAGTATTACTGTCACAATTGAGACAACTGTTTGTAGGTCAGAGGACAAGAATATTTACTCTTTGCCTGGCCATAGATTCTTCAAAAAGAAGTGTGTATGAAACCTGGATCTCTCCAACCAACGGTACTAGCAGGTTCCCCTGCACAAACGCAAAGTTCAGGAAACACATCAGTTTGGGTTTTGCATCCTAATATCCTATGGAGGATTACATAATTTCTTCGATGTTGTTTTTACTCTGGAGTATATTCAGAACAAGCGTATAATTAAAAAAAAAATGTTTCATAGGCAACCATACCGCAGAGGCGTTCACGACCAAAGGTGACAGTGTCGGCCGGTGAACGCAGAGGAATGCTCCCTTTCATGCCCCATTCGACAAAGGGATATGCCTCGCTGGTGCCATAGCCACTTGTCCATGTGACAGTCATCTAGCATGACACACGAAAAAATAATCACTGATTGAGATTCCAGATTAGATAAACATAACCAACAATTGATATGAAATGTCTAGAAAACCCCACCTCGTTCCATGTTTTTCCCAGGGCTAATCGCGGGTAAACCGGAGCTTTCGGGTTGGTGAAGGTAATCTTGTTCGACACCGCTACAAGTGTTGGCTGCAAATGAATTGCATAACGTCCGGTTAATTCTTTGTATATCGAAAACAAGAGGCATAACTAGTGTGCCACGGTGTTTAAGTTACTCACATTTGAGAGTCCACCGGTGAAAAATCCAAATGAAAAATCCTGCCTCTGGTTGATCAAATGAAACCTTAGAGTCCCTTCCCGGGACTTGACATAGCCTGACGAAACATTTGCAAGTTGATACTGAAAACAACGTAAGAAGAAATTCAAGTTACTTTCCAGTCTGAACTTTGAATAATGTGAAGATTGCTCATTATGCCGGCCCACCTTTATCGGCGCCGAGCATATCGCAGGGGCTTCTGAACCTGGGCATGTGGACGCACTACAGGGAAGTGCCAGAACTAATCAGACCAGGGCCGTGTAATGAACTAATGATAGTCTACAAATTCAGATGGTTCAAAATCTGAATATTCTGAAGAAATGTACGAGTTCATACTTGAAATTTGAAGGGGAGAATACTCCAATCCAATCTTCGTCGCTTGCATGTGGAACATGGAAATCTACAGTTACCCAAGCCGTATCTTCACCCTGTGTCCACAGCGTCATGTCACAATTTTTTTATTTGTGCAGCGAGTAAAATATTAAGAATCGAAAAAATAGCTACCAACAACTAAGAAGTGTTAAGTGTACTTCATTCTAAAGTGAATTGCATATCCTAATCACATGAAGAAAAAACATCTAAAAGGAGCAAGAGTATGGTCACACAAAATCAGAGTAGTTAGAAATATCAGTTCGACTGACTGACATCAGACAACGTATGTGATCGTTGACGAATGATTGGTACCGTCAATCAAGCATATTGGCTAGGTGCAACCATTGTCCACATCACCACATGTGTGCGAACATCGTCATTTTTGGACCATCAGTTGACTAGGATAGATACCCGTGATCGACTGCAGAAACGTCGGCACGGCGAGCTTGGCACCATCCCCAAATCCAAATCTGCAATTTGTCTGACCACCATGCATTGCCACTTGCCAGGACAACATGTACCTTGGCTCGGAGCAGCCGAGGGGACGCGTTGACCCGAGGCGGCTTCGTCGATGCCAATCCGCGCGCGGCGACCGGCGACAGCGGCTGGACCGCTACTCCAGCGGCGCCGCCCTCCGTCGCGGACAAGGCCGACGCCGCGGCGAAAAGCACCAAGAGAGCAGTACTTCTTTTCCCCTCGGCATCCTGCGCATGTACATGGGGTATTCGTCTCTCCCGCGAAAAGGGAACGTGCGCGCGCTCTGCCTCTGCCCCGCGGCGCGCACGCAGGCAGCGGCGGCCGGCACAAGTGGGGTTTTCTTGCACCGCCGAATGGAACGGGGAAGCGAGAGAGAGCTCTGGCTGGGCAGCGACGCTCCAAGCGTCGGCTCGTGATTCGAGCTCACCCAGCAGGGGCCAGGGCGGCGTCGGCCTCAACGATACCGACTTCCACGTGAACTACATTCTGGAGAATTTATCAAGGAGTGGCACCTCCAGACGCTCCAACCAGCCATGCCACAGGCCCACAGCAGCAAGAGCAGGGTGGGCACTGAGTGAAGGAAATGAATATGACACGTACCTGCGAGCCGAGGAGCTTCGGCGAGGCCTGCACGGCGGCGGACACGTCCAGCGCGACGCGGGCGCGGTGGACGGCGATGCGCGACAGCGGATGTACGCCGTGCCCGGTGACGCAGCACGCGGCCAGGGCGAGCGCGAGTGCCAGCGAGAGCAGCCGCGCCCGCGCGGCTCGAGCCCGGCGCCTCCTCCCATGTCGCTAGACGCTACTAGCGTGTCGTGTGAGATGGGCTCCGGATCGAGCGGGCAACGAGCAGCGGCCTCTTCTTAGAGCATCTCCACTCGGGGCGTCCAAAACCATTTGGGGCGTGCCGGACAGATTTTGGCTCCCACTCGCGCCGACCAAACGCATTTTGGATCTGGCACGTCCAGCCCATGCCCTCAACTTGGGAGGCTTCAGGCGGCCCCGAACGAAACGCGACGCCACGTCTCCCTCCGACGCGCGGGCCACGCCTGTCAGTGAGACGGCAATCGCAATAAATACCGACTTCCCCCAATTTCTCCCCCAAATCCCATTTCTCCCGCCATCTCTCCCGCCATCCCTCCCGCCAAAAGAAAAACCCTGGTGCCGCGCCGTCTCGGTTTTCATGGCGCCGCCGTCCGTGCCCAAGGTACCTGATTGTGTGGATCACACGTTCGCTGGGAGACCCCAAGAGGAAGGTATGAAGCAGTGTAGCAGCAGTTTCCCTCAGTATGAAACCAAGATTTAATCGAATAAGTAGGGCAAGAAATCACTTCTGAAGGTTTTGGTGGCGCCGTTTACTCGATCACCAACGTGGAATCTGCACACAACACAATCAAACTACTTTGCCCCAACGAAACAGTGAGGTTGTCAATCTCACCGGCTTGCTGAAAACAAAGGATTAAACGTATGGTGTGGAAAACAGTAGTAAATTGCAGAGAATGAAAAGGAACAGTGTTTGCAGTTGGTTGTATTATCAGTGTAAAAGAATGGACCGGGGTCCACAGTTCACTAGTGGTGTCTCTCCATAAAAGATAACTAACATGCTGGGTGAACAAATTACAGCTGGGCAATTGACAAAATATTGAGCGCATGACAATGCATATATATGACATGATGATTACTATGATATTCATGTGGGCATTACGACAAAATACATAGACCGTTATCCAACAGCGTCTATGACTAATAATCCACCGCCAGGTTGTCATCCGAGTTCCCCGTTGGTATTAAGTTGCAAGCAACGGATAATTGCATTAAGTAATGTGCGTAATGTAAACAAATGCATTAGACCTAACGGCGCACCCTTAAGCTAAGCATCGGTTATTTTATCCCTAGTGGCAACAGCACATCCACAATCTTAGAAGTTATTGTCACTCTCCCAGATTACCGGAGGCATGAACCCACTATCTAGCATAAATACTCACTCTTGGAGTTACAAGCATCTACTTGGCCAAAGCATCTACTAGTAACGGAAAGCATGCAAGATCATAAATAACATATAAGATAGATTGATAATCAACTTGACATAGTATTCAATATTCATCGGATCCCAGCAAACACAACATGTAGCATTACAATAAGATGATCTTGATCATGATAGGCAGCTCACAAGATCTAAACATGATAGCATAAAGTGGAGAGACAACCATCTAGCTACTGCCATGGACCCGTAGTCCAAGGATGAACTACTCACGCATCACTCCGGAGGCAGGCATGGTGATGTAGAGCCCTCCGGTGATGATTCCCCTCTCCGGCAGGGTGCCGGGAAGAGCTTCTGAACCCTCCCGAGCTAGGGTTGACGGCGGCGGCGTCTCTGGAACTTTTCGTGGATAATGGCTCGGGTATTTAGGGTTTTCGCGTCGGGAGAATAAATAGGCGAAAGGGCGGCGGCTGCGGAGCCACGTGGGCCCCACACCACCCCACGGCGCGGCGGGGGGCCGCGCGGCCCCATGGTGTGGCTGCCACGTGGCCCTCCTCCGTCTCTCCTCTGGACTCCGTGTTCGTGTTGGAAAAATAGGAGGTTCTGTCCAAGTTTCGTCCAATTCCGAGAATATTTCCAGACTAGCTTTTCTGGAATACAAAAACAGCAGAAAACAGGAACTGGCACTGTGGCATCTTGTTAATAGGTTAGTCCCAGAAAATGCATAAAAATGCTATGAAGTGTATATAAAACATGTAACAATTGGTATAATATCAACATGGAACATCAGAAATTATAGATACGTTTGAGACGTATCAAGCATCCCCAAGCTTAGTTCTACTCGTCCTCGAGTAGGTAAAACGATAAAAACAAAATAATTTCTGAGGTGACATGCTACAATCATAATCTTGATCAAATAGTATTGTAAAGCACATGTTATGAATGAAGTGATCCAGGTCAATGGTCTATAGTTTGCTAGCAAGTAGATAATGAGCAAACAACTGAATCATATAAGCAAAAACTTTTCATGAATAGTACTTTCGAGACAAGCATCAAAGAGTTTTGCATAAGAGTTAACTCATAAAGCAATAGATTCTAAGTAAAAGGTATTTAACCAACACAAAGGAAGATTTAAGTTTCAGCAATTGCTTTCAACTTTCAACATATATATCTCATGGATATTTGTCAACACAAAGCATATAATAAGTGCAATATACAAGCATATAAAAATTGTTGCACCAAAGTTGACACTAGTGTTTGCTTCTAAGATAGAAAGAAGTAGGAAAACTGACTCAACATAAAAGTAAAAGAAAGGCCCTTCGCAGAGGGAAGCAGGGATTAAATCATGTGCTAGAGCTTTTTAAGTTTTTGAAATCATATAGAGAGTAAAAATAAGTTTTGAGAGGTGTTTGTTAATTGTCAACGAATCAGAAAATGGAAAGTACAATATGACCCCTGCCAACCAGACTTTTAAGAGCGGCTCCCATGAAGGACGTTATTTCTACCAGCAAGGCAGATCATCCCTCTTTCTCTTTTGTTTACACATGCAGATATTTCACTGTTTGTCATTGCTTGACTGATAAATCAGGGCAAAAATGTGAAGAGAATTAAGCGGTTAAAGTTGTAATTAATTGGGACTGGGCACCCCATTTGCCAGCTCTTTTTGCAAAATTAATGGATAAGCGGATGTATATGCCGCTAGTCCGGTGGTAAAGTCTGTTTGACAGTTGACATAAAGACATCCACCCCGTCCTCATGAGCTTGGTAAACATTGACACAAAATAGGAGTAATAAGTTTGAATAGTTTAAAGGTAGCACATGAAAAATTTACTTGGAATGGCAAGGAAATACCACATATAGGTAGTTATGGTGGACACAGATGGCATGGATTTTGGCTCAAGGTTTTGGATGCACGAGAAGCATTCCCTCTCAGTACAGAGTTTAGGCTAGCAAGGTTATTTGAAGCAAACACAGGATATCAACCGACACAGCAAGACTTATATGAAAACATATTGCAAGCATTATAAGACTCTACACTGTCTTCCTTGTTAACCAAACCCTTTTACTAGAAAATATCTAGACCTTAGAGATACCAATCATGCAAACCAAATTTCAACGAGCTTTACGGTAGTTCTTCATTAATAGGTTTTAACTACATGATACAAAAGCTTAAACATGAACTACTTGATAACTCAAAACAATTGACAAGTATCAAATTATCCAATACAGTGATCTACAAGAATATGTAAGCTTTTTCCATTATACCATCTACCACATGCAACATTTTCTGTTCCAACCAAACACCAATCAATTTATTTCAACATAAACTCTCCAAACAATTATAAGTGAAGCAAGAGAGTACTTTCTTTAAAAGAACTAACAGCTCTGAATAAGAGATGCATGCAAAACAGGAGCTAAAAGCATAGCAATAGCTAGATAAGAATACTCAACAAGTATAAGTGAAGAATAGGAGTATTCATATGAAAAAGCGGAGCGTGTCTCTCTCCCAATCAAGAATGCTGGGTCCAATCAAGTTGACCATAAGAAAAATAAAATACTGAAAATAAAAGCACACAGACGCTCCAAGTAAAGCACATATGATGTGAAAGAATTAAAATATAGTTTCACTAGAGATGACCTGATAAGTTGCTGATGAAGAAGGGGATGCCTTGGGCATCCCCAAGCTTAGACGCTTGAGTCTTCTTGAAATATGCTGGGGTGATCCATGGGAGCATCCCCAAGCTTAAGCTCTTCACTCTTCTTGATCACATTATATCATCCTTCTCTCTTGACCCTTGAAAACTTCCGCCACACCAAACTCAAAGTAATTCTCATTAGAGGGTTAGTGCACAATCAAAAACTCACATGTTCTATAAGGACACAAACATGACCGTTACTTTTAACATTAGCTACTGCCACTGATGTTATGTGAAGCTCTTCACCCTAAAAAAGAATTCCACTCAACACTAGTAAAAGAGAGAATGCGAAAAATAAAAGACAGAATCTGTCTAAACAGAACAGTCCGCAAAGACGAATTTTTTCGAGGCACTTACGTTGCTCAGATCGAAAAACTTTAAACTAACGAAAGATGCGTACATATCTGAGGATCACGCACAAAAATTTGCAGATTTAAATAATTTTTCTGTGATTTTACAGAATTAAAACGGTGAACAGCAGAAATCCAAATCTAGCATCATCTTCCTATTAGAGGCAATACTTGGCACAACAATGCGATAAAATAAAGATACAAAGGAATTGTTACAGAAGTAAACAACTCCTTGACTCAAAAAAAAAGAAAAATTGCAGAAATAAAATAATGGGTTGTCTCCCATAAGCGCTTTTCTTTAACGCCTTTCAGCTAGGCGCAGAAAGTAAGAATCAAGTGTTTCCAAGTGATGAAGCATCAACAGAATAATTTGCTCTAACAATAGAATCAAAAGGTAACTTCATCTTCTTTCTAGGGAAGTGTTCCATACCTTTCTTGAGTGGGAATTGATATTTAATATTCCCTCTCTCATATCAATAATAGCACCAACAGTTCTAAGAAAAGGTCTTCCCAAAACAATAGGACAAGAAGCATTGCATTCAATATCCAAAACAACAAAATCAACGGGGACAAGGTTATTGTTAACCATTATAAAAACATCATCAACTCTCCCCAAAGGTTTCTTTATAGTATTATCAGCAAGGTGAACATCCAAATAACAGTGTTCCAAAGGTGCTAAATCAAGCATATCATAGAGTTTCTTAGGCATAACAGAAATACTAGCACCAAGATCACATAAAGCATTGCAATCAAAATCATTCACCTTCATTTTAATGATGGGCTCCCAACCATCTTCTAACTTCCTAGGGATAGAAGCTTCATGTTTTAATTTCTCTTCCCTAACTTGCATGAGAGCATTAGTAATATGTTTAGTAAAAGCCATGTTTATAGCACTAGCATTAGGACTTCTAGCTAGCTTTTGCAAGAACTTAATTACTTCAGAAATATTGCAACCATCAAAATCAAAATCATTATTATCAAAAGTAATGGGACCATTGTCTCCCACATCTCGAAAAATTTCAGCACTTTTATCAGGAACAGTTTCAGTGTTTTCAGGCAATTTTAAACGTTTTGCAACAGAAGTAGAGACATTGCCAACACCAATTACTTTACCATTGATAGTAGGAGGTTTGTTAACACTTGAGTTTATAGCATTTTCAGTAGTAGTAATAGTATAAACTCTAGCAATACTATTCTTTTTAGCAATTTCATCCTCTCTTGCCCACCTAGCATGTAAATCAGCTAACATCCTCACATTATTATCAATTTTAACTTGTATAGCATTGAGAGTTTTGCTCTCTTTAACATCATGAGGCATAGTTTTAATTTTTAACAAATCAACATCAAGAGCAAGACTATCAACTTTAGAGGCAAGAACATCAATTTTCCCAAACTTTTCCTCAACAGATTTATTGAAAGCAGTTTGTGTACTAATAAAATCCTTAAGCATGACTTCAAGATCAGAGGGTACACTCTTATTATTGTTGTAGGAATTACCATAAGAATTAACATAACCATTGCCACTATTAAAAGGATAGGGCTTATAATTGTTATTACCAAAATTATTCCTATAAGCATTGTTGTTGAAGTTATTATTTTTAATGAAGTTCACATCAACATGCTCTTCTTGAGCAACCAAAGAAGCTAAAGGAACATTATTTGGATCAACATGCATTTTTCCATTTGTAAGCATAGACATAATAGTATCAATCTTATCACTCAAGGAAGAGATTTCTTCAACAGAATTTACCTTCTTACCTTGTGGAGCTCTTTCGGTGTGCCATTCAGAATAATTCATATCATCAAGAAGCTTTGTTGCAGCACCCAAAGTGATGGACATAAAGGTACCTCCAGAGGCCGAATCCAATAGGTTTCTTGAAGAAAAATTTAGTCCTGCATAAAAGGTTTGGATGATCATCCAAGCAGTCAGTCCATGGGTGGGACAATTCTTTACCAATGATTTCATTCTCTCCCAAGCTTGAGCAACATGCTCATTATCAAATTGTTTGAAATTCATAATGCTACTTCTCAAAGATATAATCTTAGCAGGAGGATAATATTTTCCTATGAAAGCATTTTGCATTTAGTCCATGAATCAATACTATTTCTAGTCAAAGATAGCAACCATTCTTTAGCACGTCCTCTCAAAGAGAAAGGAAAAAGTTTCAGTTTAATAATATCACCATCTACATCCTTATACTTTTGCATCTCACAAAGTTCAACAAAATTATTAAGGTGAGCAGCAGCATCATCAGTACTAACACCAGAGAATTGCTCTTTCATAACAAGATTTAAAAGTGCAGGTTTAATTTCATAGAATTCTGCGTTAGAAGCAGGTGGAGCAATAGGTGTACTAATGAAATCATTGTTGTTCGTGCTAGTGAAATCACACAACTTAGTGTTCTCAGGGGTACTCATTTTAGCAAAATTAAAACAAAACAGAAAGATAACAACTTGAAAATAAAAGTAACTAATTTTTTTGTGTTTTTGATAAATAAAGCAAACAAGACTAAATAAAAATAAACTAAGCAAGACAATAACAAAGTAAAGAGATTGGAAGCGTGAAACTCCCCTTGCAGAAATCCTCTTGCTCCCCGGCAACGGCGCCAGAAAAAGAGCTTGATTGCGTGGATCACACGTTCGTTGGGAGACCCCAAGAGGAAGGTATGAAGCAGTGTAGCAGCAGTTTCCCTCAGTATGAAACCAAGGTTTAATCGAACCAGTAGGAGCAAGAAATCACTTCTGAAGGTTGTTGGTGGCGCGACTCGATCACCAACGTGGAATCTGCACACAACACAATCAAACTACTTTGCCCCAACGAAACAGTGAGGTTGTCAATCTCACCGGCTTGCTGAAAACAAAGGATTAAACGTATGGTGTGGAAAACAGTAGTAAATTGCAGAGAATGAAAAGGAACAATGTTTGCAGTTGGTTGTATTATCAGTGTAAAAGAATGGACCGGGGTCCACAGTTCACTAGTGGTGTCTCTCCATAAAAGATAACTAACATGCTGGGTGAACAAATTACAGCTGGGCAATTGACAAAATATTGAGCGCATGACAATGCATATATATGACATGATGATTACTATGATATTCATGTGGGCATTACGACAAAATACATAGACCGTTATCCAACAGCGTCTATGACTAATAATCCACCGCCAGGTTGTCATCCGAGTTCCCCGTTGGTATTAAGTTGCAAGCAACGGATAATTGCATTAAGTAATGTGCGTAATGTAAACAAATGCATTAGACCTAACGGCGCACCCTTAAGCTAAGCATCGGTTATTTTATCCCTAGTGGCAACAGCACATCCACAATCTTAGAAGTTATTGTCACTCTCCCAGATTACCGGAGGCATGAACCCACTATCTAGCATAAATACTCACTCTTGGAGTTACAAGCATCTACTTGGCCAAAGCATCTACTAGTAACGGAAAGCATGCAAGATCATAAATAACATATAAGATAGATTGATAATCAACTTGACATAGTATTCAATATTCATCGGATCCCAGCAAACACAACATGTAGCATTACAATAAGATGATCTTGATCATGATAGGCAGCTCACAAGATCTAAACATGATAGCATAAAGTGGAGAGACAACCATCTAGCTACTGCCATGGACCCGTAGTCCAAGGATGAACTACTCACGCATCACTCCGGAGGCAGGCATGGTGATGTAGAGCCCTCCGGTGATGATTCCCCTCTCCGGCAGGGTGCCGGGAAGAGCTTCTGAACCCTCCCGAGCTAGGGTTGACGGCGGCGGCGTCTCTGGAACTTTTCGTGGATAATGGCTCGGGTATTTAGGGTTTTCGCGTCGGGAAGAATAAATAGGCGAAAGGGCGGCGGCTGCGAGCCACGGGCCCCACACCACCCCACGGCGCGGCAGGGGGGCCGCGCGGCCCCATGGTGTGGCTGCCACGTGGCCCTCCTCCGTCTCTCCTCTGGACTCCGTGTTCGTGTTGGAAAAATAGGAGGTTCTGTCCAAGTTTCGTCCAATTCCGAGAATATTTCCAGACTAGCTTTTCTGGAATACAAAAACAGCAGAAAACAGGAACTGGCACTGTGGCATCTTGTTAATAGGTTAGTCCCAGAAAATGCATAAAAATGCTATGAAGTGTATATAAAACATGTAACAATTGGTATAATATCAACATGGAACATCAGAAATTATAGATACGTTTGAGACGTATCAGTACCCAACGAGAAGGCAGCAGCGGCGAGGACGAAGGCGGCGGGGAAGACGCTGGGCGTTAGCAAGCAGCGCAAGCCCCCCCCCCCCCCCAAGGAGAAGCCGGAGGGGATGTCAGATCATGATTGGGACCTCGACGTACTCCGGTGCCGATTGGAGACGCAGAGCCGTGGCGGGCGCCGTGTGAAGCAGCAAGCTCGGAATCTGCTCGACCCGCCCTCGGCGCCATTGACGGCGAAGAACATCGCCACCATGAATAAGACCGTCGCCGCCTTGGGAGGAAGCCAAGAGAGCAGCGCCCCTCTGCGATGCAAGGTCGGTGGCTCGCCGTCGAGTTCCTCCTTCTTCGTCGACAGCGCCGCCGGCATGCCTCGCTCCAGGTTCTCCCCGAGTATGGCGACAGCCAACATCACGGCGGCTTCGACCCCAACGTCATCTTCCCTTCTTGTGGGCTCGATCTAAACCACCCCGTCAATCTGAATTCGCCGGCGATACGGAGACAACCCGCCGTCCATACGAACTCCCAAACCTGTCGAAGCCTTTCATTCGACGCCGGCGCCTCCCATTTGATCGACAGAATTACCCCCAATCTCACGGATCCCATACAGGTATGAAGCCGTGTTCTGGATTCATGTTATGCAGAATAGACGTGTGCATAGGCGAGTCGTGACTACCGGGGTTGTGTTTTGTGTGTAGGAGAACGACCATATCATGGCCGACTTAATCAACGACGGCGCCTGGGCGGTGGATGACGACGACGAGTTCGATGAGGATGAGCTGTACTACGAGGAGGATGAGGACAACGACGAGGTCGACGAGGAGGGGGTGGTGACCGAGGCTGTGGCCGGCGAGCATGTGGCGGCGAAGAAGAAGGGCAGCCGCGACATAGTTTGGACGTCCAAGGAGGAGTGTATGGTCGAATCATGGAAGGCCATTACTACAGGCGTGATCACCGGCACAAACCAGTCAAGCACCGCCTACTGGGAGAGGATCAAGACAGAGTTCGACGAGCGCCGGTTCACCAAGGACTACTACAAGGTAAACATGCTGCGCGGCCAAGGCGCCATCGAGCATAGGTGGCGCATCGTTCAACGCCTCGTTAACAAGTTCCACGGCTGCCATGAGAACATCCTCGATCGGAGGGAGAGTGGGAAGGGCCCGTCGGATCAGGTGACCGCCGGCTTGCGATTCCCTTGTTGTGTTGTTTGCTTAGTCCAATTGTGATCGTCGTCGGCTTGCTTTGTTGTAGATCATCGACGCCCTTGTGTTGTATAAAACCCTCAACAAGGAGAAAGACTTCCGATTGATGCATTGCTACAAGCTTCTCTGAAATTGTGAGAAATGGAAGGCGCAAAGGAGGACTTTGAACAAGAACGGCCGCGCCGACCTCAACGCCGATCCGCAAAACTCAGAGGGCGGCCAACCGGGAACAAGAAGGCGAAAGCGGCCTTGGCAGCGGCGGCAAAGACGGACATTGCAGTCGTCCATTGAGAATGTCCTCGCCGATGTCTGCTCCAACTCGAGCTTGACGCGCGATGAGAACAATGCAAGGTGGGCGATCTTGATGCACAAGGCCGACGTCAAGATCGACCTCGAGCAGAAGAAAGTCACCGTCAAGAAGCGGAGTTAGGACTTCATGATCTTGACGGCCGACATCTCCAAAATGGACCCGCTAGCGAGGACGGCGCACAACATGTATCGCGCCGCGATTCTGCGAGAGCTTGGGCTCGTTCCGCCCGAGACCGGCGGCAACCAGGGCCACGGCCAGGTCGACGATGACCCGACATGACCCAGCCCGGCGAGGGCTACGTGCCCTAGCCCGGTGACTGCATATAGACCGGCGGCGGCGACAGGAAGACGCCGGGCAATGACATCTCCCGGCGTATTTTGGCGTAGTGTATTTTGATGGCCCAGTGTGGCCGAAACTCTGGCATTGTGGCCGAGTGTTGCTAAAACTCTGAATTTCTAACCGTTTGTAATTTGAATTTGCAAAACGAGGAGGCCGATGAGCCGGGTACTCCATCGCCGCTCGATTTTTTTTTGGGATATACGATTTGGACGCCGCGAGTGGGGAGCGAGGGCGCCCGAAGGCGAATGGCAGTCCGGACGGCGCCTAAAGGGCCTGTCCGGAAGGCCTTCGGACGGCCATTTGGGCGCCGCAACTGGAGATGCTCTTATGGAAGATGTTTGTTCTGTACTGGAGGCAGCGCACGCCCGGGCGTCGTGCGACGAGACCAGACGAAGGTTTTTCTTATAAAGAGGGGCAAAATCTTTGGCCGTTCTATTCATCAAGAAAAAAACAATTTTCTCGGTTAATTGTGCAAAAAATGGAAAACGGTACAACAGCAACAGGCTTTTTCTGAGACCACGCACCCGCTGAGCCGTCGGCTCTGCCACCCAAGCGACCAGAGATGACACCCATCCTCACTGGACCAGTCGCTCCATCATCCACATCGGCCACCTACAGAG
Organism: Poa pratensis; assembly: GCA_947311845.1. Taxonomy (NCBI): domain Eukaryota; kingdom Viridiplantae; phylum Streptophyta; class Magnoliopsida; order Poales; family Poaceae; genus Poa; species Poa pratensis. Next base: position 12,067,695 of record CAMZMU010000083.1, on the reverse strand, counting down.
CTGACAACAACCTGAACAACACAAACAAACCGACCCGGAGGCCGCACAGGGTCGAGTGTTTGTCGCCCAAGCGATCAAATCCGAAACCCGAGACCGCGCATGGAACTGGTTGAGTTGCTCCGAAAAGAGTGAAAATAACTGCGTCGAAATTTCGGACGAATTTCCCGTAGTAAATGAATTTTCAGTTAGACGCGAGAAAAGATGATTTGGGCCGACATTTCCGATAAAATTCGATTATATACGGGAGATCGCAAGTAAAAAAATATATAAGACATATGCTTGCCTTTAACATGGCTCGTTTGGTTGGTTTTGGGATCGATTCTAGAGGTCATTTTATTTTTCGAAATTATTTAAACATAGTACTTTAAATCTGGCCAAAAAATTGAATTATTTTAATAAATTTTGTAGATTTCTTGAAATACGGGAATCTCTGTGAGGTGTGAAATTTCTTATGGAAAAGGAATTCTAAACCTTGCGGACCTGAATCCGCACTCTTGCCTCGCCGACGCAGAGCTCCTCCTCACCGTCCATCATCACCACTCCTTATGTCGGATACTTTTTTCGAAAGCATCGTCATGAAGTTGCTGCTCTCCTTACCCGCGACTTTGACTACGGAGGGAAATCTTGGATTTGCGTAATCGGGCGATGGAGATGGAGGCGTTCATGCGTCTTTCTCCTCCAGGGGCCATCGTCTATAGTGTTGTCTTTGGTTAATTGTGCATGCATATTTCTTTCGAATGTTTTGTTTTGAATATGTGCGACGGTGTAACCGGGTTAGAGAAGAATGATGCACATGCTCTTCTTGCAAAGTGGTAGTGAAAGAAGAGACGTGAGATCAAAAACCGAGTGCATTTGCCACATTCAGCTAGTAATAATAACACGTGAGTTTGGAGAAAGTCGATTTGGTGCCCGGGCTCACATGCACCGTTTTTGGGGAGTTTTTTTTGAAAATTCAAAACATGTCGAAAAATTCCGAAAAAAATCATGCACGTACCCGAGCATGTCACGCACCATCGTGTCAAATTTGGCGACGAATCGACATCGTATGTGCCCTGTGCAAAAATGACAAATCTCAGATCTGAAAATTCAAAATTTTCTGTCAGAATTTTGTCATTTTTGCACAGGGCGCATACGATGTCGTTTCGTCGCCAAATTTGACACGATGGTGCGTGACATGCTCGGGTACGTGCATGATTTTTTTCGGAATTTTTTCGACATGTTTTGAATTTTCAAAAAAAAACTCCCCAAAAACGGGTGCATGTGAGCTCGGGCACCGTTTTGAGTTTTCGGTGAGTTTGTTTGTTTACAGAAAAGGCAAAACCTTAGATCATTGTTCTACTAGCAAATGACATCTAAGCCGTCACCGGAGACCGGGCCCGTAGGTGCGAACAAGCCAGATCCACAAGGCAAGTACGGCAGCAATGAGGACAGCAAGGAGGCAAGCAAAGTGTATGTGCAGCCACGGCTGGTCAAAGAACAAAAGGGCAACAAACCATGCTCCGATGACGCCACTGCCGATCCCCTTGAAACCGACCTCGTAGAGAGCTTCCCACGCCGCAAAGGGTGCCTGCGGCAAGAAGAGGCTCAAGCACACCAGCGCCAGGTGCACCAATGCCAGGTAGACGTTCAACAGCACGGCAGCCAGCAGTCCCCATGGGTAGAGATTGTCCCAGCTGCTGGGCTTGGTACAGACGACGTAGGAGGTAACTGCTATGTTGGCAATGAAACAAGACGTCACACAGACAAGCTCTATCCACCTGAAAACACGGCACACTCTGTGCTTCTTGTTCCAGTCCCCGATGGTCAATGTTGAAGACGTCCCGAACATGGCCGCTACCAACTGAATAATGAGCGCATTCGTGTCCACCTTCTTCAAGTTGACTTCCTCACCAGAAGTGGATGCCATCAGTCCGCGTCTTCTTTCTTTCTTCAGAGTATGATCAATATAATGTTATCCTGAAAGTAAAGCAGTGAATCTCGGTCAGTCTACGTGTGTTACAGGTTTCGTGTTAGAAGACTCGGATCAATTCAAAAGTTCAACGGTGACGACTTCGGCTCTGGGGCGCTGGTCCTTTGGGGCACGTGCACGAAGACTTCCGGCTGTCAACAGCAATGTCAGGCCGGCTCCAGTATGCGAGCGGCGACAGCGGCTCGCCCTGGCGGCGGTAGTGGTCATTGGTGGATCAAAAATCTCGATGTAAATTTTATTATGTTTGGGGTATTTTATACTTCTTGTGAACTTTTATAATAGATCCGGATCTTTCTCGCAAAAAAAAAAGAGAAGAAACAGATGAGAAGAATTTCATCCATACGAATGATCAACGATAAGAAATAGAAGTTTATGGTGTATTTCGCAAAAAATACATGGTTTGACTAGTCAAAACCTGCCACGTCATCCAATACGTATCTATACCGTAGCCAGTGACCATACATTGGACATCCAAAGCGTCTTCGATGACTCAAATGGGCATTTTCAGAATACAGTGACAAAAATGAATTATACGAACAAGTTCGATGGCCGATGTATTTTACTCTTTATGATACATGGATCAAGGACACCAGTCTTAACAAACCGATCAAGTGCTAAACATGTTAAATCCGACCACTCGTTCATGCTGGAATTTTAACCCAAAAAGATGCCCATTTGGATTTGGGGAAGTGAAACGAAATCACACAGTAAGAAAATTGACCTAACGACTCGCTGAATCCCAACCGTAGAAACGGATCAAGCTGGACAACAGTACGCAAGCTGCTAGAGCACGGGACGAACAGTACGCCTAGTTCCCAATTTCTTAAAGCCCAAAAGCCCAAAAAGAAAATAAAGACTTCTTGTGCACGCCTCGATCCTCGTTATTTTTTTTAAAATAATACATTTTTAATGAAATTCGAAAAATATTACGCGTTTTGAGAATTTTTAAAAAATATTGCGGCCTAATTTGCGCCGTGGACGATAGGTGCCTGTCGTCGGCGCCGTGGACGATAAGCTTGTCGTCCGACAGTTGCGTGCCTGACAGGACCTGCTCGTCTGCGGCCTAAACGATTGGACCATGCTCGTCCAGGCTGTGGACGACTGGTGCATGCATGGGTTGCTAGCTGCGCTACTAGCTGCCTTGCTCACTGATCAGCTGCTAGCTGCTAGCATGCATGGTGCAAAACAGACTTAACAATTATCAGTACAACACTGAAAACTTCAGATCAAAGCAAATCATAAGACATGAAAAAGAAGTTTTAGTTCCACTAGCATAACAGTGCATCAAACTGTCGAACATGTTGCAATCAAGTTCAGAATAGCAGACAAAGATACAAGCAGAGACACGATCAACGAGTAGGGTTTAAGGAAAAGAGAAGGATCATCACTATCTCTCTCGGAGTCCATGGTGTCGAAGCATGGCGATGGATGGAGTTGCTCGGATCATCTTCTTTTCTTCACAAGCAGGTCCCTGGTCTTAGTTCTTCTCCTTTGAGTGTAATTGTGATGAGTATTTGGTGCCTTTTCGCACCTGTCCTGTAAAAGATAAAGCTATGTATGAATTTGCTCAATCATGATTATATGTAGCAGATGTTCATGATTTAGACACGTTTAATGATATAAGTAATGAGAAATGCTTGAGAAAAGATTCCAAAATGTTGTTGTAAAATGGTGTGATCAGACCCGCGTCGCGCTAGCGTGCCCGCACTCGCACGGGGTTCATAATCAATTCAGACAAACATGATTAAAGCACATTATTGGAGCTCAAAACGCGTTTCATTTCGAAATTCAAATGGCCCCGTATCTCAACTAGACCGAAAAGCTTTCTCCCCTTCCCTGCCAAAAAGGAGACGCGCCAGCTGTCAAAAGACAAAAGAAAGTTGACTTCTCGTGCATGCCTCGGTCCTCGGGCCACTGCCCCGTCCTCCTCTACAAGTACCCCCTCCCACTGCCAAACCAAACCCCCTCACGTCACCAGTCACACCACCATCACCGTCCCCCACCCACCCATCCCTCTCTCTCTCTTTCTCTCTCTCTCCCTCACGCATGAAAAATCATGTGACCGTAGCATCTCTGGCCCAGCTCGAGCTGGTGGTGAGGACGCATGTCGGGCGTGCTCGCTTCCAGATTGGCCAGTTTGAGACTCTACGAGATGCTCAGCGTCTTAGTGATCTGATGTTTACTCTCGTTGATGGATATCGGTGGAGTACGCCTAGCTTAGGTGATGTTTCTGTCCGTTGGGAACATCTGTTTACACATGCACTCCGTCGAGACGGTAGTCCTCCCTCGACTATTTCTCCACCTAGCCAACCAACCGCACCCGCTCGACCCGCGGCCCGGTCTCGTTCAGTTGTCCCGTCACGTGAACCAGGCCCAGGATGTAGCGCAAATTGACGGGTTTACCCTACGGGAGGAGATCGAGAGACTAATTTTGGTTTGGATAGAACTAAAATAAATATATTTATACTAAAATTTTATACTTATTTGTGAATTTATTTTATCAGACAATAATTTAGATGAGTATAGTTTTCTATCAGTTATTTATCATAGTTAACCACACTGAAATGCTGCTAATATTAAATATATCATTCTTTATTATGTTATTGCAATATCTATTAATAATAATTGTTCCATGAGAAACTTATGCCTTTATTGTAGAAAATATCCATAACTTATTTCTTCATATTTACATGACTTATAGAGTGTTTATTTTTATGTGTGTATATATGCATGTGTGTTCAAATCTATTATAATATCTTTAATATATCATGATAGAGATCTCTAAAATGTATTGTCTAATAAATAAATACATTATAGTGCTTTCCTTTGCAAGGTAAGCACATTTATATAAACTTCTAGAGTTAAATTAAAATATCTATAATAGTCTTGCAACTTGGGTTTGGTGATAAGTTGAAATTATATGCATGCTTTCTAATATTGAAATATCATCGGTCACAATATTCAATGGGTAGTATACTTTACATATGATGTTAGTATCTGATATGCACACCTGGGTAGTCTACTTTACATATGATGTTAGTATCTGATATGCACACCTGCAATGCGCTTGATATCACCAGGGGATGCAATAAATTATATCTTTTTTCCAATAAAAGGTCAGGCGCACAATGAATCATAGAAATACCGTTAACACAAATTTAAGTTTAAAACATCCACACAAGAGAGACTAACAGCCTAACTAAGACATGCCATCACTGATCGGATTGGTTTTGTTCCTATGTGTTCTGGTCTCCTGGTGCTCCACTGCTTGTTTGTTGTAGCCTACTGTTTTGTGATCTGTACGCCGGTCAGCGATTGCTGATTGCTTTGCCGTATGATGAAAGTTTTCCGACAGGGACCATGGGCTCCTACTGTCACCCTGCATCGTGTTAGATTAGTACGCAGTACACCTGTGCTACTTCTAGAGTTAATGGCCATGCTGAGTCACTGTGTAGTTCGTTTCTTGTCAGTGTCATCCAGTTGTTAATCCGTGTGGATTTAAACCTGGCCCAAATTTAAACCAGGAATGGGTCGAGGTGGGCACGCAACGGATTGAAAACGGACACACCACTTTTGTGTCGCCGTGTTGGGGTGTATTTTCGATCCACTTCGACCCGAAGGAACACGTGCGAACCGAATGAGTCGTGCCACTGGAGTTTGGTCCAGAGACTCAGACCCAAGTGTGATTGTATCCACTGCCGATGCCGTAGTGGATGACATGTTGAAAGGACAAGGATATCGCTTAGAGGGGGGGGGGGGGGGGGGGTGAATAGGCGATTAAAACTTTTCCGGTTTAGACTTGATAATTGCGGAATAAAACTAGGTGTTTAAATTAACAAGCCAAACAACCTAAATATACTAGGCTCACCTATGTGCACCAACAACTTATGCTAAGGAAGACAAGCAACAAGATGAGAGCAAAGTAATACTTCAAGCACAAATACTATCACAATGTAAAGTGCATAAGTAAAGAGCTCGGTATAGAAATAACCGAGGCACACGGAGACGATGATGTATTCCCGACTTCCTCCTTTTTAGGGGAGTACGTCTCGTTGGAGAGGTGTGAACCAACACAATGGTTCAGTAGCCACAAAGGTTTCACCTTCTTTTTCAATGAACCGCACCACAAAGGTTTGGTTCACCTTCCACTATCGGAATCCTTCAAGGCGGAATCCGGAGCCTTTACAACAACAACCGGGGCACAACCCACAACTGGATTGGGGGCTCCCGGATGGCTATAAGTGACCACAAAGGTCTCAACCACCACAAAGGCGTCTAGGTCCAAAGACCAAGAGTAACAAGCTCACAAAATTTCAACTTCCACGAATCCTCGTGGAGAGCACAAACCGATGCACAAAGCAATGGCAAGAGCACAAGTGCTCAAATCCTTCACTCTCAAATCCCACCAAAGCAACTAATGCTTATGGGGAGAAGAGAGGAAGAACAAACAAGAACTCAACAAATGAAACTCCAAGATCAAGATCTACTAGGTTCCCCTCACTTAGAGGAGGAATGGATTGGTGGAATTGTGGATCTAGATCTCCTCTCTTAAATCCCTCAAGATATGCAAGAATCATGAGAGGAATTGAGAGAGGGACAAGCTTTCCAAGGTCAACAATGGAGGTAGAGAGGGGAAAAAACGTGCTTGAAAGAGCTAGTTGCTTTGGGGAAGAAGGGGGCCTTTTTATAGGTTCCCAGAAAAAGACTCGTTGCAGAAAACTTACACCGGAGACTCCGGTCAGCTTAGACCGGAGACTCCGGCCTACCCGGAGACTCCGGGGACATTCCGGGCAGGTTCCGGACCAGGGACCAGTAGCTGCCGTTGATTGGGACGAAAAAAGAAGCGGGCAGACCGGAGACTCCGGTCTGGGGCCGGAGACGCCGGACTAGAAAAATCTGCAGCAACACTAACACGAGAACGATCATAACTTTTTCATCCGGACTCCGATTTCGATGATCTTGCGCTCGTTGGAATCGAAACAAAGAGCTCTTCAAAATTATGCGGAGAAACATCATAGTACATAATGTGAGGATAAAGCCAAATGTAGAAAGGTAAAACTCTCTATAAAAGACGAACTAGCAAAACCTCCAAAACCGAAAACGCAACAAGTTTTCCATACGAAATCTGTTTTCGGTGTACTTGGGCTTGTCATGAAGATCACAACAAGCACTAAAACCCAACAAGGAGAAAAGCCAAATAATAACCAAGAAAGATGATATGCCATGCATGCAAAGGTTTGAACTCTCCACAAAGATGCGATCAAGTTACTCACTTGAGAGCCCCTCTTGATAGTACGCCGTCTATCCTATAACCCGGTCTCCCACTAACACCAAGAGACCGGTAAAATAGAAACCCTATCAAGATCATACCTTTGCCTTGAGCATTCCACTTGAGCTAGATGATGACGATCTTGATCTCTTCAAGTGGATCACCTTTCTTGATTGCGCTTTGCTTGGTGAAGACTCACATATCGCTCCCCCATACACCAATATGGGAGAGCCTCTATTAGGCACATCTTCACTTGGCCATTATCTCCAAATGGGTGACAAGCTTCAAGCATAGGATTTCTTAGAGATGCTTCTCTTAAACTTGCACTTCGTTTTCTTCTCTTGATATATATGATGGCTTGGAGATAAACATGAATGTTCACTCAATCTTGTTTACCAAGCCACACTTGCAATAAGCTCAACTCTAGATGACCATTCTTCATATAAACCCTTGAGTAGAACCTTGGTCATCATAAACTCTTCTAGAGTCTAACACATGAACTCCAACCTTTTCCCATGGACAAGATCTATAAAGATATCACAATGCAAACATTAGTCCATAGAGATTGTCATTAATTATCAAAACCACACATGAGGGCTCATGCACTTTCACATGTGCTCTCCTTTTGCGACGGGTCCCATGGCTACGGATTGCGTGGATCACACGTTCGCTGGGAGACCCCAAGAGGAAGGTATGAAGCAGTGTAGCAGCAGTTTCCCTCAGTATGAAACCAAGGTTTAATCGAACCAGTAGGACAAGAAATCACTTCTGAAGGTTGTTGGTGGCGCCGTTTACGATCACCAACGTGGAATCTGCACACAACACAATCAAACTACTTTGCCCCAACGAAACAGTGAGGTTGTCAATCTCACCGGCTTGCTGAAAACAAAGGATTAAACGTATGGTGTGGAAAACAGTAGTAAATTGCAGAGAATGAAAAGGAACATGTTTGCAGTTGGTTGTATTATCAGTGTAAAAGAATGGACCGGGTCCACAGTTCACTAGTGGTGTCTCTCCATAAAAGATAACTAACATGCTGGGTGAACAAATTACAGCTGGGCAATTGACAAAATATTGAGCGCATGACAATGCATATATATGACATGATGATTACTATGATATTCATGTGGGCATTACGACAAAATACATAGACCGTTATCCAACAGCGTCTATGACTAATAATCCACCGCCAGGTTGTCATCCGAGTTCCCCGTTGGTATTAAGTTGCAAGCAACGGATAATTGCATTAAGTAATGTGCGTAATGTAAACAAATGCATTAGACCTAACGGCGCACCCTTAAGCTAAGCATCGGTTATTTTATCCCTAGTGGCAACAGCACATCCACAATCTTAGAAGTTATTGTCACTCTCCCAGATTACCGGAGGCATGAACCCACTATCTAGCATAAATACTCACTCTTGGAGTTACAAGCATCTACTTGGCCAAAGCATCTACTAGTAACGGAAAGCATGCAAGATCATAAATAACATATAAGATAGATTGATAATCAACTTGACATAGTATTCAATATTCATCGGATCCCAGCAAACACAACATGTAGCATTACAATAAGATGATCTTGATCATGATAGGCAGCTCACAAGATCTAAACATGATAGCATAAAGTGGAGAGACAACCATCTAGCTACTGCCATGGACCCGTAGTCCAAGGATGAACTACTCACGCATCACTCCGGAGGCAGGCATGGTGATGTAGAGCCCTCCGGTGATGATTCCCCTCTCCGGCAGGGTGCCGGGAAGAGCTTCTGAACCCTCCCGAGCTAGGGTTGACGGCGGCGGCGTCTCTGGAACTTTTCGTGGATAATGGCTCGGGTATTTAGGGTTTTCGCGTCGGGAGAATAAATAGGCGAAAGGGCGGCGGCTGCAGAGCCACGTGGGCCCCACACCACCCCACGGCGCGGCAGGGGGGCCGCGCGGCCCCATGGTGTGGCTGCCACGTGGCCTCCTCCGTCTCTCCTCTGGACTCCGTTCGTGTTGGAAAAATAGGAGGTTCTGTCCAAGTTTCGTCCAATTCCGAGAATATTTCCAGACTAGCTTTTCTGGAATACAAAAACAGCAGAAAACAGGAACTGGCACTGTGGCATCTTGTTAATAGGTTAGTCCCAGAAAATGCATAAAAATGCTATGAAGTGTATATAAAACATGTAACAATTGGTATAATATCAACATGGAACATCAGAAATTATAGATACGTTTGAGACGTATCAAGCATCCCCAAGCTTAGTTCTACTCGTCCTCGAGTAGGTAAAACGATAAAAACAAAATAATTTCTGAGGTGACATGCTACAATCATAATCTTGATCAAATATATTGTAAAGCACATGTTATGAATGAAGTGATCCAGGTCAATGGTCTATAGTTTGCTAGCAAGTAGATAATGAGCAAACAACTGAATCATATAAGCAAAAACTTTTCATGAATAGTACTTTCGAGACAAGCATCAAAGAGTTTTGCATAAGAGTTAACTCATAAAGCAATAGATTCTAAGTAAAAGGTATTTAACCAACACAAAGGAAGATTTAAGTTTCAGCAATTGCTTTCAACTTTCAACATATATATCTCATGGATATTTGTCAACACAAAGCAATATAATAAGTGCAATATACAAGCATATAAAAATTGTTGCACCAAAGTTGACACTAGTGTTTGCTTCTAAGATAGAAAGAAGTAGGAAAACTGACTCAACATAAAAGTAAAAGAAAGGCCCTTCGCAGAGGGAAGCAGGGATTAAATCATGTGCTAGAGCTTTTTAAGTTTTTGAAATCATATAGAGAGTAAAAATAAGTTTTGAGAGGTGTTTGTTAATTGTCAACGAATCAGAAAATGGAAAGTACAATATGACCCCTGCCAACCAGACTTTTAAGAGCGGCTCCCATGAAGGACGTTATTTCTACCAGCAAGGCAGATCATCCCTCTTTCTCTTTTGTTTACACATGCAGATATTTCACTGTTTGTCATTGCTTGACTGATAAATCAGGGCAAAAATGTGAAGAGAATTAAGCGGTTAAAGTTGTAATTAATTGGGACTGGGCACCCCATTTGCCAGCTCTTTTTGCAAAATTAATGGATAAGCGGATGTATATGCCGCTAGTCCGGTGGTAAAGTCTGTTTGACAGTTGACATAAAGACATCCACCCCGTCCTCATGAGCTTGGTAAACATTGACACAAAATAGGAGTAATAAAGTTTGAATAGTTTAAAGGTAGCACATGAAAAATTTACTTGGAATGGCAAGAAATACCACATATAGGTAGTTATGGTGGACACAGATGGCATGGATTTTGGCTCAAGGTTTTGGATGCACGAGAAGCATTCCCTCTCAGTACAGAGTTTAGGCTAGCAAGGTTATTTGAAGCAAACACAGGATATCAACCGACACAGCAAGACTTATATGAAAACATATTGCAAGCATTATAAGACTCTACACTGTCTTCCTTGTTAACCAAACCCTTTTACTAGAAAATATCTAGACCTTAGAGATACCAATCATGCAAACCAAATTTCAACGAGCTTTACGGTAGTTCTTCATTAATAGGTTTTAACTACATGATACAAAAGCTTAAACATGAACTACTTGATAACTCAAAACAATTGACAAGTATCAAATTATCCAATACATGATCTACAAGAATATGTAAGCTTTTTCCATTATACCATCTACCACATGCAACATTTTCTGTTCCAACCAAACACCAATCAATTTATTTCAACATAAACTCTCCAAACAATTATAAGTGAAGCAAGAGAGTACTTTCTTTAAAAGAACTAACAGCTCTGAATAAGAGATGCATGCAAAACAGGAGCTAAAAGCATAGCAATAGCTAGATAAGAATACTCAACAAGTATAAGTGAAGAATAGGAGTATTCATATGAAAAAGCGGAGCGTGTCTCTCTCCCAATCAAGAATGCTGGGGTCCAATCAAGTTGACCATAAGAAAAATAAAATACTGAAAATAAAAGCACACAGACGCTCCAAGTAAAGCACATATGATGTGAAAGAATTAAAATATAGTTTCACTAGAGATGACCTGATAAGTTGCTGATGAAGAAGGGGATGCCTTGGGCATCCCCAAGCTTAGACGCTTGAGTCTTCTTGAAATATGCTGGGGTGATCCATGGGAGCATCCCCAAGCTTAAGCTCTTCACTCTTCTTGATCACATTATATCATCCTTCTCTCTTGACCCTTGAAAACTTCCGCCACACCAAACTCAAAGTAATTCTCATTAGAGGGTTAGTGCACAATCAAAAACTCACATGTTCTATAAGGACACAAACATGACCGTTACTTTTAACATTAGCTACTGCCACTGATGTTATGTGAAGCTCTTCACCCTAAAAAAGAATTCCACTCAACACTAGTAAAAGAGAGAATGCGAAAAATAAAAGACAGAATCTGTCTAAACAGAACAGTCCGCAAAGACGAATTTTTTCGAGGCACTTACGTTGCTCAGATCGAAAAACTTTAAACTAACGAAAGATGCGTACATATCTGAGGATCACGCACAAAAATTTGCAGATTTAAATAATTTTTCTGTGATTTTACAGAATTAAAACGGTGAACAGCAGAAATCTGTTCCTGCGCAGAAATCCAAATCTAGCATCATCTTCCTATTAGAGGCAATACTTGGCACAACAATGCGATAAAATAAAGATACAAAGGAATTGTTACAGAAGTAAACAACTCCTTGACTCAAAAAAAAAGAAAAATTGCAGAAATAAAATAATGGGTTGTCTCCCATAAGCGCTTTTCTTTAACGCCTTTCAGCTAGGCGCAGAAAGTAAGAATCAAGTGTTTCCAAGTGATGAAGCATCAACAGAATAATTTGCTCTAACAATAGAATCAAAAGGTAACTTCATCTTCTTTCTAGGGAAGTGTTCCATACCTTTCTTGAGTGGGAATTGATATTTAATATTCCCCTCTCTCATATCAATAATAGCACCAACAGTTCTAAGAAAAGGTCTTCCCAAAACAATAGGACAAGAAGCATTGCATTCAATATCCAAAACAACAAAATCAACGGGGACAAGGTTATTGTTAACCATTATAAAAACATCATCAACTCTCCCCAAAGGTTTCTTTATAGTATTATCAGCAAGGTGAACATCCAAATAACAGTGTTCCAAAGGTGCTAAATCAAGCATATCATAGAGTTTCTTAGGCATAACAGAAATACTAGCACCAAGATCACATAAAGCATTGCAATCAAAATCATTCACCTTCATTTTAATGATGGGCTCCCAACCATCTTCTAACTTCCTAGGGATAGAAGCTTCATGTTTTAATTTCTCTTCCCTAACTTGCATGAGAGCATTAGTAATATGTTTAGTAAAAGCCATGTTTATAGCACTAGCATTAGGACTTCTAGCTAGCTTTTGCAAGAACTTAATTACTTCAGAAATATTGCAACCATCAAAATCAAAATCATTATTATCAAAGTAATGGGACCATTGTCTCCCATCTCGAAAAATTTCAGCACTTTTATCAGGAACAGTTTCAGTGTTTTCAGGCAATTTTAAACGTTTTGCAACAGAAGTAGAGACATTGCCAACACCAATTACTTTACCATTGATAGTAGGAGGTTTGTTAACACTTGAGTTTACAGCATTTTCAGTAGTAGTAATAGTATAAACTCTAGCAATACTATTCTTTTTAGCAATTTCATCCTCTCTTGCCCACCTAGCATGTAAATCAGCTAACATCCTCACATTATTATCAATTTTAACTTGTATAGCATTGAGAGTTTTGCTCTCTTTAACATCATGAGGCATAGTTTTAATTTTTAACAAATCAACATCAAGAGCAAGACTATCAACTTTAGAGGCAAGAACATCAATTTTCCCAAACTTTTCCTCAACAGATTTATTGAAAGCAGTTTGTGTACTAATAAAATCCTTAAGCATGACTTCAAGATCAGAGGGTACACTCTTATTATTGTTGTAGGAATTACCATAAGAATTAACATAACCATTGCCACTATTAAAAGGATAGGGCTTATAATTGTTATTACCAAAATTATTCCTATAAGCATTGTTGTTGAAGTTATTATTTTTAATGAAGTTCACATCAACATGCTCTTCTTGAGCAACCAAAGAAGCTAAAGGAACATTATTTGGATCAACATGCATTTTTCCATTTGTAAGCATAGACATAATAGTATCAATCTTATCACTCAAGGAAGAGATTTCTTCAACAGAATTTACCTTCTTACCTTGTGGAGCTCTTTCGGTGTGCCATTCAGAATAATTTATCATCATATCATCAAGAAGCTTTGTTGCAGCACCCAAAGTGATGGACATAAAGGTACCTCCAGAGGCCGAATCCAATAGGTTTCTTGAAGAAAAATTTAGTCCTGCATAAAAGGTTTGGATGATCATCCAAGCAGTCAGTCCATGGGTGGGACAATTCTTTACCAATGATTTCATTCTCTCCCAAGCTTGAGCAACATGCTCATTATCAAATTGTTTGAAATTCATAATGCTACTTCTCAAAGATATAATCTTAGCAGGAGGATAATATTTTCCTATGAAAGCATTTTTGCATTTAGTCCATGAATCAATACTATTTCTAGTCAAAGATAGCAACCATTCTTTAGCACGTCCTCTTGATAGCCCCCAAGAGCAAGGGATCACTGTAGCACCTCTCAATGTGGAAGTAAGGTATCGATCCGCAGGAGCAAGAAGGAAAAGTTATCTATTGCCTACAACTAAAGTGTCACAAGTTTTAGTTGATTATGCACTAAACAAGTTTAAGGAACAAGGTGGTTGATTTAATGGATGGAAGTTTGATGTAACAAGGCAAGAATGTGGAAGTGTCCCAATCCTCTTCAATGCAAGAGGACAAGACAAAGGTTTTCTAGGATGCTTGGAAATAAGGCCTAGGGATCATACTTTCACTAGTGGACACTCCCAACAATTGAATACATAGATATTTCCTCTTCACTTTGCTACTCTGAACTATTCTCCCGTTGGATAGAAATACCAATCTACTGCGTAGGGCTACAAGAGCACACCTTAAAGTCTGAGTGAACAAACACCACAATATCATAGAACACCAAGACCATTGTGTAGGGCTACAAAAGCACACCTTAAAGTCTGTCTTCCACATCTAGGGAACCCCAAGGTCACTATGAGTGCCCCAAAATAGTACTAAACAAACACCACAATTTTATAGTGACATCCAACACAAAGAATAACTCATGGTAAGTATTTCTGTAACCTTTAGCCTAAGAGTCACACACGGTGTGCACACTGTCAACTTCACACCATGGGACAAAGGTGACTCCGGAAATTACATTAATAAAACCACTTGAGTAGCACAAACAATGAAGGAGAAACATCCATGAATTCAATTAGATTACAAAGCTCATGATCACATAAAGATCACATCATGGGAGAGAGAGATGAACCACATAGCTACCGGTAGAGCCCTCAGCCCCGATGAAGAACTACTCCCTCCTCATCATGGGAGGCAGCACCGGCGATGAAGATGTTGATGATGAACACGCCGGAGGGGGGTGGAGCCCTCCGGAGGCGATTTCGGCGGCGTTTCCCCCCTCCAATCTTCTCCGGCGGCAGCCTTCTGTCTCTCTGTTTCGTGGTTTTGTGTTTCTCCTCCGCCTCCTTTTGCGAAACGCCAGGGGACCTTTTTTTTAAGCGTTTTTAGGTCAAGACGGAGTCGGTGGACGAAAAATCGACGGCAATGGAGCTCCGAGATGGAAACGAGCCTGTCCCACGCGGCCATGTACTTTAGGCCGCGTGGGACCCTCTCATTTGCAGCCTGTTGGGTTTCTGGTCTTCAATTTAAGCCCATTGCGTTCGTCTCGAAAATTCTGAACCGTGCTCTTTGACCTTGCCCTTTTTGGAGTCCCGAAGCTCCCGGAAAGTCTGAAACACTAAAAAAGACGTTTTCTGGAAAAACAGGGTTAATTCCAAATAAATGGGAAAACTATGAAGTATTCCCAAAATCATTATAAAACATTGATATAACCCTTATATGATGCAAATATGATTGGAATATAAGCAATTAAAGTGCAAAGTTCATGTATGCATTTTACATGCATCAACATCCCCAAGCTTAATCCATGCTCGTCCTCGAGTATGAAGATGATAAAACTAACATGGACTTTGCAATTTAATACTTAACAATGAATATCAAAGATGATTACTATTGCTACATATAGTCAAATGATTCATTCTTCAAAGGAGTAGCAATATGCAAATAGTTTATGAAGTGATATCAAGTATTCAAGACAAGGATGTTCATTGATAGTTCACAAAGTGTAATATGGTAGCAAGTAATACGAAACACATGTATGCATAATGATAAGTAGAACATCCTACAATGGTCATAGAGTGTAGATGAAAATCTGAATATGATAGGTGTACACTTTGGAAAGATGTATATGTGAGTAGAGGTAAAGCATGCATAAGTTTCATCCAACTTCCAAACTCTTCTACTTAAGTTAATGATTGCAATAAGGTATTCATTGGTGTCAAGCTCTCATTGCCCCTATCATAGCATCTTGAATGATTAAGGTTAAAGTGAAAGCAAATATGAGTAGTGTGCTTGATAAAGAATGGGTTGAATGTCTCATGCCCCTTGAATACAAGTACTTACACCATGTGTTACTCAACTTGGGAAACAAAGCAAGTTCAATTAAATATCATTGTAAGCATAATAGTATCATCAAGAGCGTCAACTGGGGTACCTCTTATCCCAAGATATGGAACAAGCCCATATCAAAATGACAAGACAAACAAACAAAATGAACAATCTCAACACCCTTTTTATTTACCATTTGGAATAGTTTTTTATTCCAAGGTGTATCACAGAAGGTTCACCATAGTATGTAAGTAAATTTCCACCATGAATGATGCATGGCTTAGATTAGCGGCCCAGGCGTCTCTCTAACCATTTACACAAACTCATTTAAACTCACTCTATTTACACATTTATTTCAACATGATAAGCATCCATAGACAAAAGCACATGATATCAACTAAATGAGATGAAGAGCGTGTTGAAAGCTTGCCATGTGACAGCACATATGGGCTAACTTCCAACCCAAAACATTCATCAAGCCACAAACATCATAATCTTAATCACAATGGGTCAAGTTTTATTATGCAAATAAAAGAACATTGTGCATCAAGTTCGTAAGAGCTATATAACCAATTTTTTTCTATTGCAATCAATAACATAAACATTTTCATTCAGAGGTAAGATAACACAAACAACATGTTAAACATACTCGGAATAGCATAAAGCCAATAGGTAGATATGGTGGACTCACTGGAATAACTTTGGTTGAAGGTGTTGGAAACAAGTTTTTGCTTGTTGGAGTTTTTGGGCTAGCAAAAGGGAGAAAGTTGACCATCTAGATGCATGCATGAGTGTCCATAGAACTAACTAATCCATGTTAAACCAAGTGAAATAACAATCAGCACAAAACATGAATAAGTGATAGCTCTACAAAAAGAATTTGCAAACTATTACTCATAAACAAGCTCATGAATCATGCAACTATATGTATCATTAAAAATCAAGTCAAACATCCCTTTTCCCAATCTTATAAAAGCATCCAACATATTTCAACCCATATTTCCAGTAGCTCTCTCATATATAATTGATAGTGTGGTGGTCTCTCAAGACTCAAACAAAAACAAAAAACGACGCTCCAAGTTTATGCGATAAAGTGTTTCGATCGAAAAACAGAAGTTGGACGTGTGCAAACCGAGAGTGTGTAGGTCCAGCGGGGTTGTCTTCACATCCCCAAGCTTATGGTCTTCACCATCCTTGGATAGCTCTTGGTGCATCTCCTCCAATCCCTGTGAAAAAACTTCAAAACACCGTTTCTCCCATTTCTTTTCTGTGGGGTGCATTAATAGTGATAAACAAATAGGTTCCTTGCTGCATATAATCCTTGAACAAAAATTCATATGAGATGTCCAGAAAATGTATAATGTTGTATGCCTACTCATTAACTCAATTGGATAAAAAAGATTCAACTTAAAAGCTCAAAGCATGCATCAAACAAAATGAGACAGAATCTGTCCAGAAAAACAGCAGCAGCAAAACGTATTTTTCTACCCTATCAAACTTTCTCGAAAAATTCCGTAAACATTCATGCATACAGAGGATGAAAAGTTGCAACTACAGTTAAAATATGAGATCATTCGGAGTTACAGAATAAGAATTAAAAATCATACCGTGCACTGACTCGTGCAGGAATAAAATCTCCGAACGCAATAAGCAACTTTTTCAAGACCAAAATGGGTAAAACTTGGCACTTTATTAAAAACTACAGAACCTAACTAGACACAAAATCTCTTGTTACAGAAAGAGGACACAAAGAAAAATCACACAAAAAATAACCGGGTTGCCTCCCGCAAAGCGCTTTCTTTATAGCCATATAGCTAGGCTTGATAGTTTTAATGATGCTCCCATAGGAATAAGAGTTGAATATAAAAGAGCATCAAGAAGCAAATATCAAACACATTTAAGTCTAACCCACTTCCTATGCATTGGGATCTTGTAAGAAAATAAATCAATAAACCACAAAGTGACTAGCATAGCAAGACAAAGCAAGTGCAACTTCAAAATTTTCAACAAAAAGAGAGGAGACTTAATATTATTGAGATATATGAAACCGTGTCTCCCTCTCTCATAAGGACCAGTAGGTTTTAAAGTACCCACAAATAAAAGCAAATCAAGAGAAATGCCAAAACATTCATCATAAAGATAATAAATTTAGTAACGTGAAGATTTCTATAACCATACTTTCCTCTCTCAAAATAATTTTCAGCGGCATCATGAATAAAATCAACAATATAGCTGTCACATAAAGCATTATTATCATGATCCATAAGCATAACAGTACTATTACTCTCCACACAAGCATAATCAATTTCATTAGTAATAGTGGGAGTAAAACTAGCACATCCATCGTTGTAATCATCATAAATTGGAGGCATAGAATAATCATAGTGAATTTTATCCTCAATAGTAGATGGACTGAAAACATCATAATCATCATTGTAAACATCATATATAGGAGGCATATTATAATCAACATAAATTTTATCCTCAATAGTAGGTGGACTGAAA
The DNA here is from genome assembly GCA_947311845.1 of Poa pratensis. NCBI lineage: Eukaryota > Viridiplantae > Streptophyta > Magnoliopsida > Poales > Poaceae > Poa > Poa pratensis. The sequence goes on along the minus strand of CAMZMU010000083.1, from coordinate 12,049,328 downwards.
ATATCACAATGATTATAATCATCATATATTGGAGGCATAGTATCATCAAAATAATTTTCCCCTCTATAGTGTAATCAGGAGAATTCAGGAACCAAGTAGGACTCTCATTAGTAAGAGCATTTTCACAAACAGCAAGTATATCATTTTTATCCTCACATAAAGTAGTAATAAATTCTAAACATGGAGGATTATCAATAAGTTTACCAACAAAAGGTTTTTGAGTTTGAGTGTTACTATCATAAGTTGATGGTGAAGTTGGGGAATCCAACTCTTCATTCTCCAGTTGTTCTTTTTCAGCATCTTCTTGAGATTGCATGGGCATCCCCAAGCTTAGGTTTTTGTCATCTTCTTCCTGCAAAATATTAGTTCTTTCCATGGCAGCAAGAGTTAACTTTTTACGTTTAATAGCATCTGCACGAGAAAAGAAATCATCAGCTTCTTGTAATATTTCAAGTTCTTCAAGTGTAAATGTTGCAAGTTCCTCAGCTGTAAAATCAAACAGAAAACCCATAGCAAAAGTAATGAAGAACTTACAACCAGACAAGTTTAAAGGAACCTCCCCAAGCTTAGATGATTGCAAGATATAAAAGGAACCTCCCCAAGCTTAGTCTAGTGCACACAAGAATAGAAACTTAAGCGCTACGCTCCCCGGCAACGGCGCCAGAAAAGTACTTGATAGCCCCCAAGAGCAAGGGATCACTGCAGCACCTCTCAATGTGGAAGTAAGGTATCGATCCGCAGGAGCAAGAAGGAAAAGTTATCTATTCCCTACAACTAAAGTGTCACAAGTTTTAGTTGATTATGCACTAAACAAGTTTAAGGAACAAGGTGGTTGATTTAATGGATGGATGTTTGATGTAACAAGGCAAGAATGTGGAAGTGTCCCAATCCTCTTCAATGCAAGAGGACAAGACAAAGGTTTTCTAGGATGCTTGGAAATAAGGCCTAGGGATCATACTTTCACTAGTGGACACTCCCAACAATTGAATACATAGATATTTCCTCTTCACTTTGCTACTCTGAACTATTCTCCCGTTGGATAGAAATACCAATCTACTGCGTAGGGCTACAAGAGCACACCTTAAAGTCTGAGTGAACAAACACCACAATATCATAGAACACCAAGACCATTGTGTAGAGAAAGATGAACCACATAGCTACCGGTAGAGCCCTCAGCCCCGATGAAGAACTACTCCCTCCTCATCATGGGAGGCAGCAACGGCGATGAAGATGTTGATGATGAACACGCCGGAGGGGGGTGGAGCCCTCCGGAGGCTATTCCGGCGGCGTTTCCCCCCTCCAATCTTCTCCGGCGGCAGCCTTCTGTCTCTCTGTTTCGTGGTTTTGTGTTTCTCCTCCGCCTCCTTTCGCGAAACGCCAGGGGACCTTTTTTATAAGCGTTTTTAGGTCAAGACGGAGTCGGTGGATGAAAAATCGACGGCAACGGAGCTCCGAGATGGAAACGAGCCTGTCCCACGCGGCCATGTACTTTAGGCCGCGTGGGACCCTCTCATTTGCAGCCTGTTGGGCTTCCGGTCTTCAATTTAAGCCCATTGCGTTCGTCTCGAAAATTCTGAACCGTGCTCTTTGACCTTGCCCTTTTTGAAGTCCCGAAGCTCCCGGAAAGTCTGAAACACTAAAAAGACGTTTTCTGGAAAAACAGGGTTAATTCCAAATAAATGGGAAAACTATGAAGTATTCCCAAAATCATTATAAAACATTGATATAACCCTTATATGATGCAAATATGATTGGAATATAAGCAATTAAAGTGCAAAGTTCATGTATGCATTTTACATGCATCACCTCTCAAAGAGAAAAGAAAAAGTTTCAGTTTAATAATATCACCATCTACATCCTTATACTTTTGCATCTCACGAAGTTCAACAAAATTATTAAGGTGAGCAGCATCATTAGTACTAACACCAGAGAATTGCTCTTTCATAACAAGATTTAAAAGTGCAGGTTTAATTTCATAGAATTCTGCGTTAGAAGCAGGTGGAGCAATAGGTGTACTAATGAAATCATTGTTGTTCGTGCTAGTGAAATCACACAACTTAGTGTTCTCAGGGGTACTCATTTTAGCAAAATTAAAACAAAACAGAAAGATAACAACTTGAAAATAAAAGTAACTAATTTTTTGTGTTTTTCAAAAAAAAAAATTTGTGTTTTTGATAAATAAAGCAAACAAGACTAAATAAAAATAAACTAAGCAAGACAATAACAAAGTAAAGAGATTGGAAGCGTGAAACTCCCCTTGCAGAAATCCTCTTGCTCCCCGGCAACGGCGCCAGAAAAAGAGCTTGATTGCGTGGATCACACGTTCGCTGGGAGACCCCAAGAGGAAGGTATGAAGCAGTGTAGCAGCAGTTTCCCTCAGTATGAAACCAAGGTTTAATCGAACCAGTAGGAACAAGAAATCACTTCTGAAGCTTGTTGGTGGCGCCGTTTACGATCACCAACGTGGAATCTGGACACAACACAATCAAACTACTTTGCCCCAACGAAACAGTGAGGTTGTCAATCTCACCGGCTTGCTGAAAACAAAGGATTAAACGTATGGTGTGAAAAACAGTAGTAAATTGCAGATAATGAAAAGGAACAATGTTTGCAGTTGGTTGTATTATCAGTGTAAAAGAATGGACCGGGGTCCACAGTTCACTAGTGGTGTCTCTCCATAAAAGATAACTAACATGCTGGGTGAACAAATTACAGCTGGCCAATTGACAAAATATTGAGCGGATGACAATGCATATATATGACATGATGATTACTATGATATTCATGTGGGCATTACGACAAAATACATAGACCGTTATCCAACATCGTCTATGACTAATAATACACCGCCAGGTTGTCATCCGAGTTCCCCGTTGGTATTAAGTTGCAAGCAACGGATAATTGCATTAAGTAATGTGCGTAATGTAAACAAATGCATTAGACCTAACGGCGTACCCTTAAGCTAAGCATCGGTTATTTTATCCCTAGTGACAACAGCACATCCACAATCTTAGAAGTTGTTGTCACTCTCACAGATTACCGGAGGCATGAACCCACTATCTAGCATAAATACTCACTCTTGAAGTTACTAGCATCTACTTGGCCAAAGCATCTACTAGTAACGGAAAGCATGCAAGATCATAAATAGCATATAAGATAGATTGATAATCAACTTGACATAGTATTCAATATTCATCGGATCCCAGCAAACACAACATGTAGCATTACAATAAGATGATCTTGATCATGATAGGCAGCTCACAAGATCTAAACATGATAGCATAAAGTGGAGAGACAACCATCTAGCTACTGCCATGGACCCGTAGTCCAAGGATGAACTACTCACGCATCACTCCGGAGGCAGGCATGATGATGTAGAGCCCTCCGGTGATGATTCCCCTCTCCGGCAGAGTGCCGGGAAGAGCTTCTGAACCCTCCCGAGCTAGGGTTGACGGCGGCGGCGTCTCTGAAACTTTTCGTGGATAATGGCTCGGGTATTTAGGGTGTAGAATAAATAGGCGAAAGGGCGGCGGCTGCAGAGCCACGTGGGCCCCACACCACCCCACGGCGCGGCAGGGGGGGCCCGCACGGCCCCATGGTGTGGCTGCCACGTGGCCCTCCTCCGTCTCTCCTCTGGACTCCGTGTTCGTGTTGGAAAAATAGGAAGTTCTGCCCAAGTTTCGTCCAATTCCGAGAATATTTCCAGACTAGCTTTTCTGGAATACAAAAACAGCAGAAAACAGGAACTGACACTGTGGCATCTTGTTAATAGGTTAGTCTCAGAAAATACATAAAAATGCTATGTAGTGTATATAAAACATGTAACAATTGGTATAATATCAACATGGAACATCAGAAATTATAGATACGTTTGAGACGTATCAGCTACCATCCTACCACGTCAAGCACGTTCAGCGCCATGCGCACGTACACGCGATAGGATTCCCGCTCGATCCAACGCCATCTATTCCACGCCGCGCACCTACAGGCCCACGTCTCGTCCAATAGGAACGCGACATGCAAACAACAAATAAGGAGGCACCAAATCCATGTGTCACTGATTTGCGGGCCCATGTCGTGGATGAACCATAAGTGATACAGGGCTCACTCATGTTTTGATTCTGCGGGATTCAATTTTAGCTCTACAGTTTGACCCCTCGAGCCTCGACTACCATGTTAGGCTAGTATTAGCAGATCGGGACACTTGGATCAGCTGATTGGACGGCTTATATTGTTCGGGTCCCTACGTAAAACAGCTCTCCGACTAACATCCATTATTTAACTTTTGTCCTCAGGCCTTTTGTACAAGGTTCTGTTTTTTAGAGTTTCTTTTCGGACATGCCTTTTCTTGGTTTGAGGCATATTTGTTCGAGTGGACGGACCTAGATGCTAGGGTCATGCAAGCACCTCTTGTTTTTGCTGGTAGTTTACTCCGTATTCGTGAGGCAGAAGTGAGCATGTTACCGTTCTGACTTTTCTTTTGTACGACAAAACTGGTTGCATAATAATCATGCAAATAATCATGTATCTCATTTCTCTTTACTCTGTATTTTTTTCTTTGTGAAGATTGTTATTCTATAAATGTCATCACGATGCCAAAGTGGCGCTAAAACATAATGCATGTAAGAGCCGGAGTAAAAACGACAAAACAAATCATGAGACGAAATTTCAGTGCAACATGAACCTATCTCGAAATTAATTTAGAATCTAACCCTTTTCGGTAGCGCCATAAACTGGGGAGCTACGCCCCTACCAATGTGGCAACACCAGGCCATCGCGAAGTTTCTAAGTCAAAGATGGTGGCGCCCTAAGCTGTGCGCCACCCTCTAGAATCTATAAGTTTTAACCCTATTATCTCCGCCATGATCTTTGCGTGGCGCTCTGGGCTTCTAGGGTGAGCTGCTTGCACCACATGCAGTTCCGACGAGATATGGCGGCAGCGGAGCGACTAGGGCAAGCTAGCGGCGTCGCAGATGAGGATGGGATTGTTTGTGTGTGTGTGGGGGGGGGGGGGGGGGGGGAGTGGGTCGGATAGGTTTTGGTTTGAACGGGTTTAATAGTCGGGGAGGGGCTCCCGGCCGACACTCGGCCGATGTGTCATGAATGCGGACCGGTGAGCAGCTACGCCACTTCATTGCTGCGTGGGTTTGACCTGTCAGTCCGACGTGGCGGACACGTCGGGCACCCCAAATCCTCTCCGTGTATGACTGTATATGAGAGTTGTCAGACAGCCTACTAAGCCTAGACATTTGGGGTAGGTACAAGGCGCATGGTAGGGTCATTTGTTTTGTTTGGCCCGTGTCTGAATTGTGCGTTCTGGCCTATAGGACAAAGTGGGAGATCCGGTTAGAGATTCTCTTTAGCTCTTAGGTGGGGGCGTGGGGCGGGAAGAGAGAGAGAGAGAGGAGTGGTTGGTGGTATTGGATAGTGTGGTTCATATGGAGATATGGTCCATATGGAGGCATTTCAATTTCTTCAAAAGTGAGCGTAAAAAAGATAAATATGTCCACAGCCCATGTCCGGGTATACTTTGCACAAATCTCCAATGAAGAATTCTTTTCGAAAGAGCATCACAAGTAGTGTCACGACGTCCATATACACGTGAGAAATCCGCACTCAGGCCCGTTCTATTGGGAGATGATGGGGTCGGGCTGTCGAAGGGTATGTGCAATGAGTCGAATATGTTGATCCAAGAGCATTTCCATCTCCTCTCCTGGCTTTCCGGTGATGAGATCTTGCAAGAACAACCCCAAAGTTATAGGCATGGGATTGGTTTGGTCCTTTAGGAAGAGGGCAGAGACATTCAACAAAATCTGTCGCCATGAATTCATACCAAGTTAATGTTAGTTTTCTGGTTTCTTCGCAAGAAGTAGTTAGTTTTCGGATCCTACATAGTATTTACTTATATATAAATATATATCTATACTTCTTATAAAGCAAAACCCCACTAACATGCATTAAATTAGTCTATCTCTACATGCAAGGTGTCCACATCATTTCTATTTTAGCCATTTATTTATCCATTCATCACCACATCATTCACTATTTGAGATATTCATTTATCTATGTCATCCCATATTTATTATAATATTTATCCATACATGAAAATAATTCACGTTATAAATTCTTTTAGCCATAAAATTTCCACACCATTAATTTTTAAATATGCGAACATTTCATATTGATTACCAAAAATTATTTTCCATTTCATGCATCATATATCTTTTCTTTTATACTCCTATAATTTCTTTTAAGGTTCCCGCAGCAATGCGCGGGGTATCTTTCTAGTATTATATACATCCATACGGAGAGTGGCTTTTGCACCTGAGTTCAAGTGCTCCTGGTTATTTTTTTAAAAAATTCAAAAATATATTAAAAAATCCAAAAAATCATGCATTTTCTCACTGATGTATAGTACAAAATTACATGTCACAAAAAAGGAACATGTCACACACAACCTAGCTGCGGCATCAGCCTAATGCCACTCCATGGTTTCTATAAGCAAAATTAACCGGGTTGGTTATAATTGAAATCTCTTACGTAGAGCTGTGAATTTTTCTCAGGCGCAAATTACATGTTCCAGATTAAGACTTAAGATCAATGGGAAGCAACATGATATAACGAGGTTTGCTCAGACAGGATAAAATCCTGGTGTAGGCGGTAGGCCAGTCCTGCAACGATGCATCCGGAAGTAGAGAATGTCGGGCACGCACGAAGCACCTTACGTGGGCCCGTCGTTGGCAGTCGTGAAGGGAAATGGGCGTGGCCGGCGGAACCGCCTCCGTCGTCGCCCAGCCACCGTAGCTGCACTTCGCCCGCGGGCCGCTGATCGGAAAGGAGCCGTCACGCAAACGGATGAGGGAGAGAATCGCCGCCCTGCTTACTCGTCATGGTGGCCATTGCAAGGCGCGTGAGATGTAGGGGCCATAATATACGGTACTAGGGTGTCAGAATCCAGAGCCTAGTTTCATTCTGGCTCTGCCATGCTCCCTTGAGATGTAATGATGTGTGAGTATAACAGCTAGCCACAGTCCCTGACCTTTGCAACACGTTGAGAAGTAGGGAGTACGTTTTTTGGAGAGATGTACGCAGGGGCGGGCACACTTGTATTCATGGGTATGCAACCGAATACCCAAATTTTCTGGCAAGTTTTCAAACTTGCTTTGTATAGGCATCAGTTGTTATTAATTTTATGTAGTAGCTCATCCAAGTTGTAACACATGCATGTGGTGATGTGATTGAGTGAGCGTACGATCAGGCGATCGTGGGATCAAACACCATATGTTACACTTACGAAAATGCAAGAGAGCTCCATAAAGTAACGGGCCGGATACGCAGGCTGCTCCAGGTAGGAAGGCCCCCAATAATGAGAGGCCCTGGGTTGCCATCTCAGAACTCTTCCCCAAGCCCTCGGCGCAAGAGGCCTCCCCAACCACCAAATGAATCCGACGTGTTCGTCGTCACATCGATGGCCATGTTGGGCGAGGTGGTGGAACCCATCCAGACCCAACACGAGTTCTCATTGGGCTCTTCCACTGCGACATGCTCGGGATCTCGCCGAGATGGTGATGGACCTGGTGGGCGATTACCATTGGACAACGCCGACGCTGAGGGCGTGCTCCACACTTGTGAAATCTGCACGCAGCTGCGTAGGATTGTCGACCTCGTCCTCTCTTGCATCTTATCTAGCACCGGTCCAAACATATTTTGGACCTGGGCGATTGGGCAAATAAACATAAATATATTTATACTGAAATTTTATACTTATTTGTGAATTAATTTTATCAGACTATAATTTAGATGAGTATAGTTTTCTATCAGTTAGTTGTCATAGTTTACCACAGTGAAACGCTGCTAATATTAAATATATCATTCTTTATTATATTATTGCAACATTCATCAATAAATAATTGTTACATGAGAAACTTATGCTTTTGTTGTAAAAAATATTCATAAATTATTCTTCATATTTGCATAACTTCTAGAGTGTTTATTTTTATGTGTGTATACATGCATGTGTGTTCCAATTTACTACTATAATATATCTTTAATTATCATGGTAGAGATCTCTAAAATTTATAGTCTAATAATAATAAATACATTAATAGTGCTTTCCTATGCAATGCAAGCACATTTAAATAAACTTCTAGAGTATAAATTCAAATATCTATAATAGTCTTGCAAGTTGGGTTTGGTGATAAGTTGAAATTATATGCATGCTTTTTAATATTGAAATATCATCGATCACAATATTCAATGGGTAGTCTACTTTACATATGATGTTAGTGTGGCACCCCGATCCAGATGATCGAGTGACCCCATATACCAGTCCCAGAAACACTGGATATATGACAGCTTGATACAAAGCATAACCAAATTTATTCAAAGGCTTCGAGTTCAAACTGATACAGCATATTACAACACGGGGTGAGGCCCCAGCCTTGGCGCAACGGCGCACACAACAGTATGTACATTATTTTTTAAAACATCGGCCTCTAGCTGAAGTCGTAACGGAAGCATGGGCGGTAGCGTGGCGACAGCGGGCATTACTCCACAGGGTTCTGCCTGGAATACGGGTTCCTAGTTCTCGTAGAGCGGGTACTCGGCAACTGGTTCAGCAGGGTCTGGCCACATGAAAAGCCAGGTAAGTACTTGAAGTACTCGCAAGACAACAGCCCAATTGCAAACAAGGTCTACCTATATGGCATGGCATGATTCAGAAAGTAACTGGCAAGAGTTCGGGTGCGAGGGTGAGTCCAAGCTTAACGGTTGGACATAACTTACCTACTTACCTTTGTAGGGAGTTTCATGTCATCGAGTGAGATCACGTTTCTCACTCAACAACCCACAACACAACTAGGCTATCAAGCCTCTAGCCAACTCTGGCTTTAAACACAACTTCCCGAGTCCTTAGCCAACTCTGGCTTAGACTCACAACAATTTCCTGTGTTCGCTGCTTTCAACTTAATTAATTCCCCAAGTTCGACTGGACTGACCCTAGTGTGACTTGACCCAAACAAGTCCCATAACCCGGGGACAGGGCTAGAATCTAGATTACACTCTCGAGAGGTTGCAACTTTTGTCCACACGCTGAAGTCTAGGCTTGTACCGCCGGTACCGATGTACTAGAACCAACCATGGCGGCAGCACAAACCTGTACTTCCACAGTCGTTTACTCCACCAAGACACTCCCTGTATAGCACCGACATAACTCTATGCCTTATGCAGAAGTGAATCCGGCACGTCCCCAACCCATGAGCGACGCCTAGCTCCGGAACCTTCGCAAGCCTAGCCCCGACCAACTATGGTAACCGACTAGACTTGCCAAAGGGGTGGCATCAAAGGAGGCTGATAAAATACCCAACCGGCCATGGTCCGCCCACACGGACGACGCATGGTTGTGCGAGGTGTTTGGTGAGTGGCACTAAGTGACAATCTAGCTCGAGGGAGGTGATTACTTCTTGTCAAATTTTATATCCAGTTTCCAACCAACAACAAGCAACACAAGCAAAGCATAACAATAAAACATAATACTTGCATGAATAAACAACAACATATTTATAATAACAATAATACCCGGTGATTTTATCGGCAACCGGCCGGTGTTACTCGGGGTTAGTGATTAAACAATAACAATGATAATATAATTCCCCCACTTCCTCGGCTTATTGCAACAGACAATGCCATTGCCATGGAAGTATGCTGTTACCGTAAAGGAATAACCAAAAGCACTCATAAAAATGAGAGTGCATCCATTCCACTCGAAGGTGGTGTCCAATCTCTACAAAAGAACCTTTAAGAGTCAGCTAGAGATCGCAGTCCGGATAGCCTAAAGCCAACCATATTAACGGTGGGACAAGAGGCAACAACACAATTAAATAAACTTCGAGGATCATAATATCGACATTCGTCCGCAACCTCGGCGCTGGAAGTGGAAAATCAAACAAAGCCCCGCAATAGCGAGACGCACAATAATAATTTTCCCCCACTTCCTCGGATGAGGGGGAGACCCTGCCAGATGCCCCGGAATGTGAGTGTGCACAGAAACAATATATAGAGTGCACAAAGGTAACATGCAATATGGCTTCGAGTTCAAACTGATACAGCATATTACAACACGGGGTGAGGCCCCAGCTTGGCGCAACGGCGCACACAACAGTATGTACATTATTTTTAAAACATCGGCCTCTAGCTGAAGTCGTAACGGAAGCATGGCGGTAGCGTGGCGACAGCGGGCATTACTCCACAGGGTTCTGCCTGGAATACGGGTTCCTAGTTCTCGTAGAGCGGGTACTCGGCGACTGGTTCAGCAGGGTCTGGCCACATGAAAAGCCAGGTAAGTACTTGAAGTACTCGCAAGACAACAGCCCAAAAACAAGGTCTACCTATATGGCATGGCATGGTTCAGAAGTAACATGGCAGGAGTTCGGGTGCGAGGTGAGTCCAAGCTTAACGGTTGGACATAACTTACCTACTTACCTTTGTAGGGGAGTTTCATGTCATCGAGTGAGATCACGTTTCTCACTCAACAACCCACAACACAACTAGGCTATCAAGCCTCTAGCCAACTCTGGCTTTAAACACAACTTCCCGAGTCCTTAGCCAACTCTGGCTTAGACTCACAACAATTTCCTGTGTTCGCTGATTTCAACTTAATTAATTCCCCAAGTTCGACTGGACTGACCCCTAGTGTGACTTGACCCAAACAAGTCCCATAACCCGGGACAGGGCTAGAATCTAGATTACACTCTCGAGAGGTTGCAACTTTTGTCCACACGCTGAAGTCTAGGCTTGTACCGCCGGTACCGAAGTACTAGAACCAACCATGGCGGCAGCACAAACCTGTACTTCCACAGTCGTTTACTCCACCAAGACACTCCCTGTATAGCCACCGACATAACTCTATGCCTTATGCAGAAGTGAATCCGGCACGTCCCCAACCCATGAGCGACGCCTAGCTCCGGAACCTTCGCAAGCCTAGCCCCGACCAACTATGGTAACCGACTAGACTTGCCAAAGGGGTGGCATCAAAGGAGGCTGATAAAATACCCGGCCATGGTCCGCCCACACGGACGACGCATGGTTGTGCGAGGTGTTTGGTGAGTGGCACTAAGTGACTCAATCTAGTCGAGGGAGGTGATTATCTTCTTAGTCAAATTTTATATCCAGTTTCCAACCAACAACAAGCAACACAAGCAAAGCATATAACAATAACAACATAATACTTGCATGAATAAACAACAACATAACAATAATAACAATAATACCCGGGTGACGGTGGCGGGCAACCCGGCCGGTGTTACTCGGGGGTTAGTGATAAAACAATAACAATGATAGCATATAATTCCCCCACTTCCTCGGCTGAGGCGGGAGACCCTGCCATTGCCCCGGAAGTGTGAGTGTTACCGTAAAGGAATAACCGAAAAGCACTCATAAAAATGAGAGAGCATCCATTCCACTCGAAGGTGGTGTCAGCAATCTCGGCAAAAGAACCACGGAAGAGTCAGCTCCCAGCATCGCAGTCCGGATGGCCTAAGCCAACCATATTCGACGGTGGGACAAGAGGCAACTAACACGAATGCCCCCAACCCCGAGGATCATAAGCCGACATTCGTCCGCACCTCACCTCGGCGCTGAAGAAGTGGAAAATCCAAACAAAGCCCCGCAAAGCGAGACGCACAGTTGTAATAATTTTCCCCCACTTCCTCGGCTGAGGCGGGAGACCCTGCCATTGCCCCGGAAGTGTGAGTGTTGCACAGATAACAATATAATAGAGTGCAGAAAGGTAACATGCAATATGACATGCGATGTGCAGCTGACATTATTTCAACAGACAAATAACTTCTAAGTCGACCAAGTTTGAAGTTGGGTTGGTGGCTTGCCTTCAGGTTCGAGAATAACTTCTACTCCGTCGGAGGGGTTTGGATCTAAAAGCACAGGACAAAAATGCATCAAAACAACTCCTATATGATTTTAAATAAGTGCAAAATCAAATAATTCCAAATAAATTGTTTCTGGTTCCATTGGAAAGAGAAAAATCAAACTAAGCCGACAAAATTGGTTTCATATTTTTCTGACCAATATTCAAAGAGAAACTGCATTTCAAAGTTTGAATCATTTTCTGCCCTTTTCTAAAAGAAAATAAAACAGGAAAAATCAAAACAGAAAGTGGTTCGAAATGTCTAAAAATCTGACCAGTGGGTCCCACTGGTCAGTGGCTCATAAAACCGAATCGTTTTCTTCCCTTCCCGCGCGGAAAAAAAGAAAAGCCGGCGATGCTCCGGCGAGCTTACCGGCGTCGATCCGCGGCGGCTAGGGCACGGGAGAGGGGAGGGGAAGGGTGCGGAAGGCTCGGGGAGGCGGTCCGCAGCTCGTCGGCGGACTTGCGCTTGCTGGGAAGGTCGGAGTTGAGCAGAGCTTCCACGGCCGCGGCGGCAGCGAGGTGTCGATGATGAACACGACGACTCCGGCCACCTTCTACTCCGGCGAGGGCTGCTGGAGGTTCGCCATGGTCCAGAGAGACTGTTGGTGCGAGGAATTGAACTAGGGCGCTACTACGGGGTAGAAAACGAGCGGATTCCTTGCGGCGGTGGCGAACTGGATTCCGGCGATGTGGTGCTCTAATGGCTTTGATGCTGCGGTGGGGGGTGATTGGGAGCGAGGTGGAGGTGGTGTGGTGCTCTGGGGTGCCGGGGTAGCCTTCTTATAGCGAGGGGAGGAGGTGGTGGCCGTCACGGGCATGGACACGGTGTCCCGGAGATGTGGCGGAGCGGGCTCGACGTCGTCGGTGTAGCGTCGGTGCGGCGTCGTGCGCGTGGAGTGGATGATCTGGACGACGAAGATTGCGCTCCCGTGGAGAGGCTCGGGGTGGCGTGGCAATTGCAGGCGGAGGGGAGGCTCTGGCGGCCCCGGCGTGTCGACGGACGGCGCGGCGATGGTGTAGCAGCGGTGTGTCGGGTAGCTGGCGGCGGCATTGCTGGTGTCCTTGCGCCTTAACGCACGCCAGGAGGGCGGCGCTGGCATGGGGAAGCAGGGGATGGCTCGGGGGGGGGGGGGACGGCACGGCGGCGTCGACATCTGGCGGCGACAGTGCGCGCGGCGCGTCGCCGTGCGCGTGGAGGCTAGCCACGGGAGGGTTGCCGGCGTCGGGAAGGAATTAATTGAGCTCAGGGGAGGTGGAGCTGGCTGGGGTGTGGCTGGGGGTGGCCGTGGCGTCGCCGGCGACACCTGGCGCGCCACTGGACGCGTCGATGCCGGCGGTGAGCGCTGCCAGGGGCGGGCCGACAGCGTCCTCGAGCCATAACTCGCGAACCCGTGATCCAAATCGAGTGGGGTTTTGATCTCTGTGCGCCAAATGAGATGATCTTCAACTTTCCTAACTATGGTTTGGACAAATTCGAAAGTTGGTCTATAGAGATTTTTGAAAAAACAGTACTGCCTAAAAGGGGACAAATGGTTTTGGTGAAGCAAATGAAATTTAAAAGGGTTCACAAAATTCCCTGAGGTGTGTGTGTCCATTGTGGTTGTGCCTAGGGCTTGGGATCACAAGGAATCAAAAGTTTTCTTTGCACTTTGAAAATAAGAAGAAAATGGGCAAAAACTTAAGTGGAGAGTTACTCCAGAATTTTGCAAACAAGGTATCAAATGTTTTTGCACATTTGGGCTATATATTGCCTAGGGATCATTCCCTAATTTTTGCAGAATTTTTGGGAAGATATTTAAGGTACTTCCTTTGTAAAGCCAAAATAATAGGATTTTGGAAATGCAAATAAAGGAAAATAATTAAATAATATTTTTGGGTGAAATGAGCCAGCAACAAGTCTACCAAGTGGGAGGGAAACCAACACACAAGATCCCAAACTTGGACAAGGTTTTGAAATTGCTTGAGAATTTAAAAGGAGCAGATCAAATCAAAGGAATTTAAATCCCAAATTCCAATAAATGATTTTCCAGGAAATTTTTTTCAAAGGGCCAAATTTCAGGATGTTACAGACCTTCCCCCCTTAAGATGAATCTCGTCCCCGAGATTCCTGTTGCTCGTTGAAAAGATACGGATATTCTGCTTTCAGCAAATCTTCGCGTTCCCAGGTGGCCTCTTCCTCTGTATGCTTGTCCCACTGAACTTTATAGAACTTGGTGACCTTGCTGCGTGTGCGGCGTTCTGACTCATCCAATATTCTGACGGGGTGTTCCTCGTAAGTCAGTTCGCTGCTCAACTCCAATTCCTTAAAGTCAGCCTGCTTGGTTGGAGGTGAGATGCACTTTCTTAGCTGGGACACGTGGAAAACGTCGTGTACTCCAGCTAATTCCTCGGGGAGTTCCAGCCGGTAAGCTACTGACCCTATCCTTGCCAAAACCTTGAAGGGTCCAATGAATCTTGGGGCAAGCTTTCCCTTCATGTGGAATCTTTTCAGGCCTTTGAGGGGTGTTACCCGAAGATAGACATAGTCGTTTTCCCGAACTGAATCTGGCGGTGTCGCCGATCGTAGTAACTTTTCTGGCGGGACTGTGCTGCTTTGAGTCGGTCTCGAATCAGACGTACTTGCTTTTCAGCCTCCATCAAATCATCGGGCTTAAAGAGCTTGCGATCCCCAACTTCAGACCAGTTGAGCGGGGTTCGGCACTTCCTTCCGTACAGGGCTTCGAAGGGAGACATTTTCAGGCTGCCTTGGTAGCTGTTGTTGTAAGAAAACTCTGCATAGGGCAAACTATCTTCCCAACCTGCTCCATAGGCGAGTACACACGAGCGGAGCATATCCTCTAGAATTTGATTGACCCGCTCGGTTTGACCGTCTGTCTGCGGGTGATAGGCTGTGCTGAAGGATAGCTTGGTCCCCATGGCATGATGTAGGCTCGTCCAAAATTTAGAGGTAAATTGTGTACCTCTATCCGAGACAATGGTCTTCGGGACTCCGTGGAGCTTGACAATCTTGTTCACATAGAGTTGTGCCAGTTGGTCTGAGCGGTACGTAGTCTTGACGGGGATGAAGTGAGATACCTTTGTCAAGCGGTCGACAATGACCCATATAGAATCATTTCCTCGGCTGGACGTGGGAAGTCCGACAATGAAATCCATACTAATATTGTCCCACTTCCACTCGGGTACCTTTAGGGGTTGGAGAAATCCGGCGGGTTTCTGATGCTCGGCTTTTACTAGGTTGCATACATTGCAGCTTGCGACGTAGTAGGCGATATCCTTCTTCATGCCAGACCACCAGAATGTTTGCTTCAAATCTTGGTACATCTTGGTGCTTCCTGGATGAATGGAATAGGCGGACTCATGGGCTTCTCTGAGGATTTGTTGTATCAGTGTGGTCTTGTAGGGCACACAAAGGCGGGTCCCGAAGCGGAGTACTCCTTGGTTGTCCAGGGAAAATTCCTTGGCCTGGCCCAGCGGTATCTTGCCCTTGATCTTGCCTAGGTCGGGGTCGTTGGCCTGCTCGGTCCTTATCTCTTCCTCCAGGTCTGGCTTTACCTCCAAGGTGCTTAAATAGGCCTTGCTTCCTACGCACAAGTTTAGCTTCGCGAATTCCTTCTCCAGACTTGGCCGGATTTTAGGGGGCTTCCTGCTCAGGGCATCTGCTACCACGTTGGCCTTCCCTGGATGGTAATGAATTCCGAGGTCGTAGTCCTTGATCACCTCTAGCCATCTCCTTTGCCTTAGGTTGAGATCAGGCTGGGTGAAGATGTACTTCAAGCTTTTGTGATCAGTGTAGATCTCGCATCTCCGACCAATAAGGTGATGTCGCCAAGTCTTTAGGGCGAGAATGACGGCAGCTAACTCCAAGTCGTGGGTGGGGTAGTTGAGCTCGTGGGTCTTGAGTTGCCTTGACACATAGGCGATGACCTTTCCTTCTTGCATGAGTACGGCCCCTAGCCCATTTCTGCAGGCATCACAGTATACGGTAAAATCCTTGGCATCATCAGGCAACACCAGAATCGGGGCGGTGGTTAACCGGGTTTTAACTCGTTGAAACTTTCCTCACACTTATCTGTCCATGCATACTTGCGGTTCTTCTTCAATAATTCCGTCATGGGCTTGGCTATCTTGGAAAAGTTTTCAATAAACCTTCGGTAGTAACCAGCCAACCCTAGGAAGCTCCTGATTTCTGACACATTGGTGGGAGTCTTCCAGTTTAACACATCGGAGATCTTATTGGGGTTTACAGCCACACCGGCTCCAGATAATACATGCCCTAGGAATTCCACTTCCTTTAGCCAGAACTGGCATTTGCTGTACTTGGCATAAAGTTGTTGCTCACGCATCTTCCAAGAACCAGCCTGAGGTGTTCGGCGTGCTCCTCCTCATTTTTGGAGTAAATGAGGATGTCGTCGATAAACACTACAACAAACTTGTCGAGGTACTCCATGAATACCTTGTTCATCATGCCCATGAAGTAGGCGGGGGCATTGGTTAGGCCGAAGGACATAACTGTGCACTCATATAGTCCATATCTGGTGGTAAAAGCAGTCTTGGGAATATCGCTCTCGCGAATCTTCAGCTGATAGTATCCCGTGCGAAGATCAATTTTTGAGAATACCCGGGCACCTCGAAGTTGGTCGAATAAGTCATTGATCCTTGGGAGTGGGTACTTGTTCTTGATAGTAACATCATTGAGAGCACGATAGTCAATACATAACCGGAGAGTACCATCGCTCTTCTTTGCGAACAAAACCGGTGATCCCCAAGGTGAAATGCTCGGGCGAATGAATTTCTTCTGAACCAGTTCGTCAAGCTGCTTCTTTAGTTCCACTAACTCGGGACTGGTCATACGGTAATGTTTCTTGAATATTGGGTTTGTTCCCGGTATGACTTCAATAGCAAATTCAATATCACGGTCAGGGGGCATTCCGGGTAACTCATCTGGAAAAACATCTGGGTATTCACTGACCACATATACTTCCCCTATCTCCGGGGCTTGAGCGAGAAACATCTTTGCATTTATCTGGTGAGGTTTATTTGGCACATAGGTGGTACGGATGCCTTCTGGGTTGGTGAGAGTAACTGCTCTGGTTGCACAGTCAATCTGGGCTGCATGCTGAACTAGCCAATCCATACCTAGGATAGCGTCGAGACCGGGCACATTGAGGGTGCTGAGTTGAGCTGGAAATTTTACTTGATTGATGCTGATTGTCAAGTCTTGACACATGGTGTTGGTTTTCATCTCAGAGGCGGGGGTTTGTATCACCAAAAGATGGCCCAAAGGAGAAACGGGAAAACGGTGTTTGGCAACAAAATCTTTCGAGATGAAAGAATGGGAAGCTCCGGAATCGAATAAAATCAGTGCGGGTTTAGTGTTGATAGTACACGTACCGAGCACTACATCCGAAGCCTCAAATGCTTCCTCTGCCGACATGTGGTGGACACGGGCAACTTGAGGTGGTTTGGTTGCCCCGGCAGGGTGGTTGTTGTTGGAGTTGTTGCCGCTGCCATTATGGAGAGGGCAATCCTTGATGTAGTGTCCTGTCTTGCCACACTTGAAGCAGGAGTTCTCCCTCTTGCAGTCATCCACTAAGGGGCGCTTGTGGTAGAATCCTTCCCGGGGGTAGCCATCCTTCCTGGGTTGATTCCAGGTGTTCTGAGGTGTTGAGATCCGGTTGTTGGGCTGCCATGGGCGTGGTCTTGAAGAACCTCCTTCATGCTGGTTCTTACGGGGCTCGAACTTCCGTTTGTGGGAGTCATAAATTGAGCGGTGCTCCTTCTCTGAAATCAGCGCCGTGTTGATCATGGACTGAAAATCTGGAAACTGCAGAACACTGAGCTGAGTTTTTATGGTCTGATGCATCCCATGAAGAACCTGTCTTTCTTCTTTTCTTCTGTGTTGATGTCATCAGGTGCATAGCGAGCGAGGTTGTTGAACTTGTCAGATACTCGCTGATGGACTTGCTGCCTGAGTAAGTGCCAGAAATTCCTGCTGTTTCATTTTTATGATGCTAGAAGGAATGTAGGCTCTGCGAAATGCTTCCTGAAATTCTGCCCAAGTGATAGGTGGTGCATCGCCTCTGGCATCCTTTTGGTTGTCCCACCAAACGTTGGCAGGGCCCTCAAGGTAGTGAGTGGCGAAGGGCACCTTGTCTTGCTCGTCCACGCGAGCGAGCTCTAGCTTCTTTCCCATGGCACGGAGCCAATCATCAGACTCAAGTGGGTCATCGGCATATGAGAACTGGGTGGTTGCGTGCGCTGAAAGTCTTGCAGCTTTGAGCGGCCCGGGAGTGGAGCATTACGGGCTTGCATGTACGTGCCAAACTCCCTCATGATCTGTGTCAGATGCTGGTTGTGGCGTTCATCCATCATCATCATAAACTGACTTGGGCTTGGTTCCTGAGTTGGAGGAGGAGGAGGTGGTTGCGGCGGCTCGGGATCCTCGCCAGCTTGTCGCGCGGAACGACGAACCGGGGTTCCTTGGCTGCCACTTGCACCAGTATTGGGCCTCATCCTGAACTGTTGAATGTAACGGCGCGTATCATGAGCATCCATATGGGGAAGGGGTAACATCCAAGGTAAAACCAAATGGGAAGCACAGTTTGCAAACGAAACACAAGGATGATGTTATACAATGGATGGTGGAGATACAAGATGCAAGCACTCGCTATTTTACAAAAGATGCAAAGTAAAGGTACAAGCTACCCGTACAGGATACATGATACAAGATGCGAGATACAAAGCACTCGGTACAAGATGCAGGATACAACCCTACCACTACATTATTCAAGCACGCGATACACCGGAAGGTATAGTACACTAAGCGATGTCGTCTCCGAGCGTCTAGAACTCCATCTCGAGGGGTGTCGCTGGCGTGGTGGTGTCGAGAGGCTCCTCTGCGGGACTGTAGTCGGGTGAAGCGCGGTCGTCACGGGAGTCTCCGGAGTAACTCTGTGGCTCGGCTGCCTGGACGCGACGACGCTGAGACCGAACGGGGGAGGTGTGCGAGTAGTAGTAAGTGGCGCTGCTACGAGTGCGGGAAGGTGGCGTCGGAGCGGCGGGCGAGGAGTGGCGGGCAAGCCCCCTCCTAATCTGCTCGAGGGAACTGAGCCTAAAGGTGGGGAGACGAGGTGGGTGACCAGAAGCTCGCGTCATCTCGGCCAAGCTACGTTGGCGCGAAGTGAGGCAAACTGGAGAAGGGTGGTGTGAAGGTACTGGTGGAGGTGGGTGGTGTACTGAATAAGGGCGTAGAGGGGTGAGTTAGTGTCACCTGGGTTGGGGAAAAGGGTATCCCCGCTGTCTACAGCCAACCTTGGAAAGTAGATGTAACGAGTGCACTGTCTCATCACGGGGTCGACGGTGCGGAGGAACAGGATGGCATCTCCTGCAGCCTCCTGGATGGCGCGAGACGCCTGTGTGCAGACACCGGAAGTGAGACCGTGCTCAACCCCTGCGGACAAGGGCTGCGGACGAAGGCGGACGGTGGCGGTGAACTCCGTGGTGGCCCTGTCGAGACGGTTCTGGTACACGTGGTAAGTCGGGGGAGGTGAGCCGGGGTAGAGGTGGTCCCAGATTCCCGAAGAAACTGCGGAAAACCGGGAACGTGCACGGCGGTAGTCTCAGCGAGCAACTCTGCCATCTGTGACAGAGACAAAAAATCAAGGGAAGTGAGTGTTAAGTTTAAAAGCACAACAGACAGAGAAACAAGGAAAAAAAATCGGCAACACAACGGGTTCTATCTACGCCGTCCAAGAACTAGGGTATCCTACAGGCAGTCAGGCTCTGATACCAAGCTCTGTGGCACCCCGATCCAGATGATCGAGTGACCCCATATACCAGTCCCAGAAACACTGGATATATGACAGCTTGATACAAAGCATAACCAAATTTATTCAAAGGCTTCGAGTTCAAACTGATACAGCATATTACAACACGGGGTGAGGCCCCAGCTTGGCGCAACGGCGCACACAACAGTATGTACATTATTTTTAAACATCGGCCTCTAGCGGAAGTCGTAACGGAAGCATAGACGGTAGCGTGGCGACAGCGGGCATTACTCCACAGGGTTCTGCCTGGAATACGGGTTCCTAGTTCTCGTAGAGCGGGTACTCGGCGACTGGTTCAGCAGGGTCTGGCCACATGAAAAGCCAGGTAAGTACTTGAAGTACTCGCAAGACAACAGCCCAATTGCAAACAAGGTCTACCTATATGGCATGGCATGATTCAGAAAGTAACATGGCAGAGTTCGGGTGCGAGGGTGAGTCCAAGCTTAACGGTTGGACATAACTTACCTACTTACCTTTGTAGGGGAGTTTCATGTCATCGAGTGAGATCACGTTTCTCACTCAACAACCCACAACACAACTAGGCTATCAAGCCTCTAGCCAACTCTGGCTTTAAACACAACTTCCCGAGTCCTTAGCCAACTCTGGCTTAGACTCACAACAATTTCCTGTGTTCGCTGATTTCAACTTAATTAATTCCCCAAGTTCGACTGGACTGACCCCTAGTGTGACTTGACCCAAACAAGTCCCATAACCCGGGACAGGGCTAGAATCTAGATTACACTCTCGAGAGGTTGCAACTTTTGTCCACACGCTGAAGTCTAGGCTTGTACCGCCGGTACCGAAGTACTAGAACCAACCATGGCGGCAGCACAAACCTGTACTTCCACAGTCGTTTACTCCACCAAGACACTCCCTGTATAGCCACCGACATAACTCTATGCCTTATGCAGAAGTGAATCCGGCACGTCCCCAACCCATGAGCGACGCCTAGCTCCGGAACCTTCGCAAGCCTAGCCCCGACCAACTATGGTAACCGACTAGACTTGCCAAAGGGGTGGCATCAAAGGAGGCTGATAAAATACCCGGCCATGGTCCGCCCACACGGACGACGCATGGTTGTGCGAGGTGTTTGGTGAGTGGCACTAAGTGACTCAATCTAGTCGAGGGAGGTGATTATCTTCTTAGTCAAATTTTATATCCAGTTTCCAACCAACAACAAGCAACACAAGCAAAGCATATAACAATAACAACATAATACTTGCATGAATAAACAACAACATAACAATAATAACAATAATACCCGGGTGACGGTGGCGGGCAACCCGGCCGGTGTTACTCGGGGGTTAGTGATAAAACAATAACAATGATAGCATATAATTCCCCCACTTCCTCGGCTGAGGCGGGAGACCCTGCCATTGCCCCGGAAGTGTGAGTGTCACCGTAAAGGAATAACCGAAAAGCACTCATAAAAATGAGAGAGCATCCATTCCACTCGAAGGTGGTGTCAGCAATCTCGGCAAAAGAACCACGGAAAAGTCAGCTCCCAGCATCGCAGTCCGGATGGCCTAAGCCAACCATATTCGACGGTGGGACAAGAGGCAACTAACACGAATGCCCCCAACCCCGAGGATCATAAGCCGACATTCGTCCGCACCTCACCTCGGCGCTGAAGAAGTGGAAAATCCAAACAAAGCCCCGCAAAGCGAGACGCACAGTTGTAATAATTTCCCCCACTTCCTCGGCTGAGGCGGGAGACCCTGCCATTGCCCCGGAAGTGTGAGTGTTGCACAGATAACAATATAATAGAGTGCAGAAAGGTAACATGCAATATGACATGCGATGTGCAGCTGACATTATTTCAACAGACAAATAACTTCTAAGTCGACCAAGTTTGAAGTTGGGTTGGTGGCTTGCCTTCAGGTTCGAGAATAACTTCTACTCCGTCGGAGGGGTTTGGATCTAAAAGCACAGGACAAAAATGCATCAAAACAACTCCTATATGATTTTAAATAAATGCAAAATCAAATAATTCCAAATAAATTGTTTCTGGTTCCATTGGAAAGAGAAAAATCAAACTAAGCCGACAAAATTGGTTTCATATTTTTCTGACCAATATTCAAAGAGAAACTGCATTTCAAAGTTTGAATCATTTTCTGCCCTTTTCTAAAAGAAAATAAAACAGGAAAAATCAAAACAGAAAGTGGTTCGAAATGTCTAAAAATCTGACCAGTGGGTCCCACTGGTCAGTGGCTCATAAAACCGAATCGTTTTCTTCCCTTCCCGCGCGGAAAAAAAGAAAAGCCGGCGATGCTCCGGCGAGCTTACCGGCGTCGATCCGCGGCGGCTAGGGCACGGGAGAGGGGAGGGGAAGGGTGCGGAAGGCTCGGGGAGGCGGTCCGCAGCTCGTCGGCGGACTTGCGCTTGCTGGGAAGGTCGGAGTTGAGCAGAGCTTCCACGGCCGCGGCGGCAGCGAGGTGTCGATGATGAACACGACGACTCCGGCCACCTTCTACTCCGGCGAGGGCTGCTGGAGGTTCGCCATGGTCCAGAGAGACTGTTGGTGCGAGGAATTGAACTAGGGCGCTACTACGGGGTAGAAAACGAGCGGATTCCTTGCGGCGGTGGCGAACTGGATTCCGGCGATGTGGTGCTCTAATGGCTTTGATGCTGCGGTGGGGGGTGATTGGGAGCGAGGTGGAGGTGGTGTGGTGCTCTGGGGTGCCGGGGTAGCCTTCTTATAGCGAGGGGAGGAGGTGGTGGCCGTCACGGGCATGGACACGGTGTCCCGGAGATGTGGCGGAGCGGGCTCGACGTCGTCGGTGTAGCGTCGGTGCGGCGTCGTGCGCGTGGAGTGGATGATCTGGACGACGAAGATTGCGCTCCCGTGGAGAGGCTCGGGGTGGCGTGGCAATTGCAGGCGGAGGGAGGCTCTGGCGGCCCCGGCGTGTCGACGGACGGCGCGGCGATGGTGTAGCAGCGGTGTGTCGGGTAGCTGGCGGCGGCATTGCTGGTGTCCTTGCGCCTTAACGCACGCCAGGAGGGCGGCGCTGGCATGGGGAAGCAGGGGATGGCTCGGGAGGGGGGGGGGGGGGGACGGCACGGCGTCGACATCTGGCGGCGACAGTGCGCGCGGCGCGTCGCCGTGCGCGTGGAGGCTAGCCACGGGAGGGTTGCCGGCGTCGGGAAGGAATTAATTGAGCTCAGGGGAGGTGGAGCTGGCTGGGGTGTGGCTGGGGGTGGCCGTGGCGTCGCCGGCGACACCTGGCGCGCCACTGGACGCGTCGATGCCGGCGGTGAGCGCTGCCAGGGGCGGGCCGACAGCGTCCTCGAGCCATAACTCGCGAACCCGTGACCAAATCGAGTGGGGTTTTGATCTCTGTGCGCCAAATGAGATGATCTTCAACTTTCCTAACTATGGTTTGGACAAATTCGAAAGTTGGTCTATAGAGATTTTTGAAAAAACAGTACTGCCTAAAAGGGGACAAATGGTTTTGGTGAAGCAAATGAAATTTAAAAGGGTTCACAAAATTCCCTGAGGTGTGTGTGTCCATTGTGGTTGTGCCTAGGGCTTGGGATCACAAGGAATCAAAAGTTTTCTTTGCACTTTGAAAATAAGAAGAAAATGGGCAAAAACTTAAGTGGAGAGTTACTCCAGAATTTTGCAAACAAGGTATCAAATGTTTTTGCACATTTGGGCTATATATTGCCTAGGGATCATTCCCTAATTTTTGCAGAATTTTTGGGAAGATATTTAAGGTACTTCCTTTGTAAAGCCAAAATAATAGGATTTTGGAAATGCAAATAAAGGAAAATAATTAAATAATATTTTTGGGTGAAATGAGCCAGCAACAAGTCTACCAAGTGGGAGGGAAACCAACACACAAGATCCCAAACTTGGACAAGGTTTTGAAATTGCTTGAGAATTTAAAAGGAGCAGATCAAATCAAAGGAATTTAAATCCCAAATTCCAATAAATGATTTTCCAGGAAATTTTTTTTCAAAGGGCCAAATTTCAGGATGTTACAGTTAGTATCTGATAAGCACATCTGCAATGCGCTTGATATCATCAGGGGATGCAACAAATTATATCTAATTTCTCAATAAAAGGTCAGGCACAAATCAATCATAGAAATACCGTTAACACAGACGCCGGCGAGCGATTGCTGCTTGCTTTGCCGTATGACGAAAGTTTTCCGGTGGAGACCGTGGCTCCTACTGTCACCCTGAATCGTGTTGGATTAGTACACCTGTGCTACCCTCTGGAGTTAATGGCCGTGCTGACTGCTGAGTCACCGTGCAGTTCGTTCCTTGTCGGCGTCATCCAGCGGATTAACGATGGCTTCGCATTTGGCTGCGCTTTACCGGATCGTTTAGAGATGGCACGGATGCACATTTGTCTGTTATTGTAACGACACGTACTACACACTTGGAAGATCATCAAATGGTTTCCAACCATGAGTAAGATGAATCAAACTGCGTCTAACAAAAGTCGTCTTGGCCTGAAGTTGGGATGAGCTAACCAAATCTTGTGCTGGAATATATGCCGAGACCATGATCTGGTTTTGATAGAACAGATCAAACATGTGACAGCTACGACACGGCGATTTACACTCCGTATGGTCTTAATCCTCTCTACTGGCTACTGTCAAAGGATTTTGTACAGGAAGAAAATATAATCTTAGCACAAATTTGGATTTTGTACCAGAGGACACAGCGAATTGAGCACACGTTCGAAAGTGTTACCAGAGACAGCGACTTGAGCTTCTACTCCCTCCGTTCCAAATTAAATGACTTCACTTTGTCAAAATGTGGATGTATCTATACTTGTAACATGTCTAGGTACATCCACATGTTGACAAGTAGAAGTCATTTAAATTGGAACGGAGGGAGTAGCATGCAAGATGGCCTTGACTCTGGCTGGGAAGATGCGCGCAACGAAGGTGAGTCTGGAGTCTGATTGCCTTGGTGCGGTGACCAAAGCTGGGAGGCAGCGACTTTGATCGATCGAGCCATGGTCCGTTGGTCGAAGAAATAAAGCAGCTATTGCGGGATTTTGCTGAATCTACTGTTAGGCACACGAAGCGTTCATTGAATGGCATTGCGCACCTTCTTCTTTTGTACATGTAAGTATGTAAATTCTATGCATGCACACATGTGCATAAGGCTTGACATGTGCACGTGAAAAGTCTCTAAAAAAAGACTCAAGCAACCTTGTGTATTTTTTTCATTATTTAGCGGTTTTTCTGTAAATAAGATTCGCTAAGAAATGTGAAGTACTGATTACAACAAAGGGGTGTATTCCATTTACGCAAAGAAAAGGTGCGATTAGCCACTGTTGTTCGAAGTAGTATTGCGATGTTTGGGTATCTTGAATCTGAACAGCAGAAGGGCTAGACAAGGGAAGTTGTCATACAAACTTGGGAAGTTAAACCATATGCTGTCTTTAGTAATGTGATTTATTTTGTCAAACTTGCTCACAAATTTTAATTTGCAGTTATATTTTCTTAGACCATTTTCTGATCTGCGCGTGGTTAATTAGATACATATGTAATTTATCTTCTTACTATTACTATGGTGTTGGAGTGAGTACATCAGACATGTCACATGTGCTATTGAATTTATGTTCTGATCTGTCACCCACCTCTACTCATGGCCTTCTGCTGTTCCTCCATATCTTAAAACATGTGTTTACCTTAGTAACAGTATTGCAATTCTTTCATATGTTATCATAACCTGCACGATATTAATATCAAACAAAATTTAACAATTTATTTTTCTTCTAAAAAGAGTTTAATTCTATCTTTCATTCTTTCTTGTTTCCGAAAAGAAGCACCTACGTGCAGATGTTTATGATGTGATGGTTTATATATACATCACTGTTCTATTTCATGATTGTCATCTGGTTTATTTTATCTTTTTTGAGAACTGTTTTGGTTTATTTTTTCATGAAATGTTTACCCTTGCAGGTCCAACAGAGCCACTCTGGAGGGAATTTGAATCAGGGTATTGGATGCTGCACTTTCTGTAGTATATATTTTACTTGCACTAATCTGAATGTGAACTGCTGCAGCTTTAGCAAACAAAATATATATTTAGTAAATTCCTTCTTGATACGTGCGTGAAATTTTATAGAATATCATTGTGTTATGAAGGCCTGAAAGCAAATGTGCATACTGGTGCTCCTCCTCCTTGGTTAGAAGCTAGTGAGCATGACCCAAAGATCGGGTCACTTCCCAGCCATGCCTCTCCATCTTCTGGGAAAGGAAAGTCAAGAAAACTTAACCCAAAGCGTGTTGGAGCTGCATGGGCGGACAGAAGAAGAGCTGAAATGGAAATGGAAAAGCGTGGTGAAGTTGTTCCAGAAACGTCTGACTCTAGTTGGCTCCCTAACTTTGGTAGTGTCTGGCAATCTGGTTCACGAAAGGAAGCGAGGAAAGACTTCGAGAAAAATCATAAGATTCACGAGAAGAACAATCCTGAGTTATCCCTTGAGATAAAACCATATATCAGCAAAAGGATGGTAAATGTGTTTTCTCACTTTGTCCTCAGCCTTTTCTGTACGTTTACTTTTGATATTCGGGATTTTAGTGTGTTAGCAACTAGCAAGTAATCTCTGACCTTTTGGTATTCTTCAGTCGATGGTCTTACACAATTAATGCCACCTTCTGTTGTTTATTGAGTCTTATGACTACAGTAGCAGTTAAGGTGAACTGTTCCACCTTTGTGCAGTCGTAAAGCAATTTGGGGTGAAGTTTCGTTATGTGGTTGTATGCTAGAAGAAAACATGGCGTGCATCGAGAGATTAGTATCATTCTTACCGTTTAGTGGAGAAATCGAGATGGACTATAGATAATTCTTGTTCTATTTGTATTTTGTTTATGGAGTTTGTGCAAGTATGCCTTGGATGATATTCATGCTATACTTATTTACTTCTCTTTATTCTTTGTTTATGGATTATGCATTCGGACAGTTATCTCATATGCTTGTCTGTGAACTCTTGCAGCGTGTAGGTCCTAATAAAGATGGACAACCTGACAGCACTGTAGAATAGTGAGGAGGTGCATTGCCTTGCCAGATTCTTTATGGTATGACCGTACGAATCTAACTAAATTTAGTGGGGATACTTTAGAGCTTTTGACTTGTAAATCCAAGTATCCAAAAATAAAAAATCATGTGAAATTAAGGAAGTCACTAGATAGTGTTTGAAAACCAAGATTCCGCAAGCATATGAACTCTTCTTTCGTCCCATAGCGTATTATGTGTGTGAAAGAGATGTAGTTGATGATTTCTGATAGTAACTGAAATCCGAGATGCTACTCTAACATCTGGCAGGTGCAATTGAATGTGAAATCGGGTACTCGTGGATGGTCCTGCTAGTATGTTGTTTCAAATGCAATCAAACAACTAGTAACTGTTGCTGACTTTCCGATTACTGTTTTGCCCCTGCAGATCATGGTCAAGGTTTTCTGTAGAAAACATCTGCTAGCGTGCAGAGGCTGCTTTTCCTGCCAACACCCTGGATCATGTCGCGGGCTGATGCAAATGTCGACATGATTGAAGAAGATCATCTGTGCAAGTTTGACAGCGTGTGCGGATGCTAATGAGCCCCAGTAAACGAAAAGGTGGAACTCTTTCCAGGAAGAGCCGTCTCGTGAAGTCTTTTCACCATATGTTGGTTTCATTCGTGCCTTCCGAGTCCTTGATTGAACGTGATCAGTTGAGATGGGGAGACTGGGACGTGGATATGTGATGATCCTAGCTAGCTGACAAGGTCGACTTGTATAGGTTATAGCACCGCCCAGTTTAGCTCTTCGACTTTTGACCGCAAGATGCTTGAATACTTTGTAAGTAACCCGAACTTGAAGAATGTCTAACTGCTGCCGTGAACCGGCACCAGTTTTTGACCAAATGATGTTTTTTCTGAAGTATGAACCATCGTGGATTACTAGATGCATCGGGTCGCATATTTTTTTTGCTGTTAAGGCACTCTAACCTCGGAGGGTAGACAGTGGCTGTCGGCATGCCAAGGTAACTCTGCCCGCCCGGTCTTTTGTCTCTTTGCGTGTTTTGTTTCGTGCGCCAACTTGCAATTATCTGGCGCCACAGATGTGGTGTGGACCAACTTGCAATTATCTGGCGCCACAGATGTGGTGTGGACCTAGGAGAGGCATGCAACAGGAAACGTATTCAGTGGCGCCGGCGAGCTGGGAAACCTCCTCTCTAAGATACCAATTACTGTATTAAACACAACAATTTCGCAAAAAGAAAAAAAAGCAAAGGGAGAAATTTGGCGCGAGAATTTCCATACTGTTTAAACAGTCCGGCAGGAGCAGTAATATGACGAGACCGGCGAATTGGCACGTTCCAGCAGGCCCCGGCGCCGTGGAATTCGCTTGGCAGCGCTGAACCCCGTCGTTCTCTTCTCGAGCGCCCGCCCACCAGGACGCAGTTTTCAGGCGCGCGCATGTTGCACGCCGAGAGCGACCGAGCGATACCCCGTCGCCCTCCCGGCTACTGCTCCGGCCGCCGTGGCGTCGCTGCCGAGGTCGCCATCTGTGACAAGGCCAATGTGAAAGGGCGAGCGGCATGGGCTTTTGTTCGTCAGCGACCCACTCGGTGGAGAGGTCGACGGAGTGGAGACGTGGCGCCAACAAAGAGCCTCTGCCTGCCTCAACGCCGCCGTCGCCGCGCCTGTTGCGTCTGGATACCGGCGAGATCCGAGCGCGTCAGGAACCACTCCGGCCGGTCTCGTCGTCGTCAGGAACCACAGTGGACGCATCGTATCACCATCTCGTAGCATAGCAACGCGGCCCCTCGGCATCTATTTTCTTCCTGCTACACTGCTGCTGGTGCCCAGGGTGTTACGTCTCACATCATCACATGCTCGCCCTGTTATTGGACGTGGTCTCTCCGTTTTTCTCTGAGTCACTCACGTTCCTGTTGTGCGATTTCAAGACCAACAGTTTGATCCTGGAGACGAACAGGAGGAAGGAGACGAAGATGGTCTACACCGGTAATGGCGTGATTATTATTCTTCGTTCCACCACCTGCCCCCTAGCTATATATGTCCTATGGGGTGTTTTACTTTTGATGAACTCTTTAGGTACTACTATGAGTGATATGCAAGGGAATCGTCGTCTTGCGATCCTGCAAAAACTGTACGATCATGCCAATCTTGAAACTCCATGGCCCTTGCGGGTGCATCTTTGATGTAGTTGGAGCCTGATCCCATATGGATCTAATAACGAGCAACTTGCCGATCGAGCTACCAAACAAGGAAGGACATTGTTTTATTTTCTCACTCAAGTAGAAAGGGAAAGTAGTAGTGATAACTTTTTTTAGTATGAGAGTACTTCGATCGACGGGACGGAGTACTAAGTACTGCTCGATAGTTACATATGGTGCGGCAAAAGGATGCATGATGCCCACGGCTTGGCTGATAGTACCAAGCCTGAGGTAGGACATGTAGATTTCCATTTGCTGCAAGGTTTAGCTGATGATTATTGATTGGCCCCTTCACATGTGTCATGTCATCGAACGGAATCGGTACGCTGGTTGTAAATTAGCGTCCTCTCTTTGCCCAACCCAATACGCAACAGAGCCCCATATAATTCAGAGTCGAGATCTTGATCGGAGCGAAAACAAATTAACTTGATCTCGTTGGATTCTCCTAGAGCTCCACAGTGACGATGCCTGCTGTATTGATCAGAAGTGACATCAATTTCACTCGTACGGCATGGCTAGCTGTTTCTTCAGATTATGAAACGATGGAGTAAGCTATGTGTGGTCACCCCCTTTGTTCATTCTTGTAGTATCTCCTACGGCACTCAAAAATTAAGGAGAGGTACGGTATGCAGTGTTAGCCAATGTCGTTCGACGTGGATCAGCGAGGCGCCTGGCTTCGTTTCTGAGTTGGTAGCGAGCGAGTTTGCCGCGCTCCAAGTTTAATGGAAATCCCTCAGCCAAAAAAAAACAAGTACTGTACGTAGGCAGTATCGCCGCCGATGGGGTCATCCCGTCGTTTTCGGCCGCCCGAGCGCAAGATTTCCAAGCGCGCATGGGCGCCGAGAGCGATACGCCGTCGCGCTCCTGGCCACTGTTCCGGCAGCGGGAGGCCGCGTTGGCGCACTGCTAGCGATGGGTCATCACTTCTCCATATTTGAAAGAACAGAGGAAGCAAAGGTGTAGGGAAACCACTTGATCATCTACTCCTGTCCAACGATTATCTCTCTCTCTCCCTCTCTGGTGCACTGCTAGCGCTAGGGCTTAAGCTAGTGCCGTGGTCCTGTCCATTCGCGCCAATGTCCAATTGCCTCGATGAGCACATTAAAAGATGGGAAGCAACGATCCAACCGCCCATTTAATTGACGAATCACACACATGCTCGCCGTCTTATTGGAGGCACCACACGTGGTTGGGTTATGCGCATTGGATTCAGGTATGGGCTTACCTTCTTCCGTTGGAGCAGTTAGTGGTTAGATTTCTTCAACCATGGTGCATAGAGATCCACTCATAGATTGCACAATGCATAGATGCCGTATGCTTTTCAGAAGGGTGATTTTGTATCAGTAATTTCTGGTAGGTGATGATAACTTGGATGATATTTTTTTGCAAGAAACGGATGCGCGCATCAGTTGATGCAGTGGTCAGGATAAACCCGAAAAGTCATTTTTGGCTACCGAGTCTCAGTGATCTCGCTTTTTTCAAAAACCTAAAAAATATCACTTCTCCATATTTGAAAGAAGAGAGGAAGCAAAGGTCTAGGAAACCACTTGATCATCATCTACTCCTGTCCAACAATTATCTCTCTCTCTCTCTGGTGCACTGCTAGCGCTAGGGCTTAAGCTAGTGCCGTGGTCCTGTCCATTCGCGCCAATGTCCAATTGCCTCGATGAGCACATTAAAAGATGGGAAGCAACGATCCAACCGCCCATTTAATTGACGAATCACACACATGCTCGCCGTCTTATTGGAGGCACCACACGTGGTTGGGTTCCCCGTTTGATGCGCATTGGATTCGGCTATGGCCGGGCTTACCTTCTTCCGTTGGAGCAGTTAGTGGTTAGATTTCTTCAACCATGGTGCATAGAGATCCACTCATAGATTGCATAATGGATAGATGTCGTATGCTTTTCAGAAGGTGAATTTTGTGTCAGTAATTTCTGGTCTGTGATGATAACTTGGATGATAATTTTTTTGCAAGAAACGGATGCGCGCATCAGTTGATGCAGAGGTCAGGATAAACCCGGAAAGTAATTTTTGGCTCCCGAGTTTCACTGATCTCGTATTTTTCAAAAAATTAAAAAAATTTTAAAACTTTTAAATATCTGAAAGAAAGCATGCATGTTCTCAATTATATATCCACAAATGTGCAAAATCAAAATACAATATGTTTTGAGCTACACAAAAATGATAAAAGTTGGGCTACATTTTCAGTTTTGTGTAGCTCAAAATGTAAAGTAGTGTGTATTGAGATTTTGCAGTTTTCCAGTAAATATCATTGAGAACATGCATGATTTGTTTCGGATTTTTTTGAAACTTTTAATGTCCTCACCTAAGTGTTCCACCGGAAGATGACGATATTCTTCTAGTGAGATTGCTTAGGGTATGTTTGGTTGTGTGATTATCACTCGGGTGGTTAGTGGTAGCCAGTTTTTATGCAATTATCATGTTTAGTTTGTAGTGCTGGGTGTGTGAGGGTAGACAGATTACGGACATATGTCATCCAAAAGCTGGTTGAGCATATCCACCACAAATGTGGTGGTTGGGCCAAGAATCACCCGCGAAACGTTTTATGGTTTCTTTTCCAAGCATAAAAGGCTCGCCAAACCCTATACCATTTCCCTCGTTTCTTTCCAATGATACCAAAGTAACCAAAGAGCTCGTTGTGACGGCTGTAGATCGAGCTCCGCCTCCACCGAAATCAGCACTTTCCAATGATACACACCTACAGTGTTGCTGTACCACAATGGTTGATTCACTGGGAGAATATGTCACCGGAGGAGGCAACCTGGGAGGATGCTTCCTTCATCCAAGCAACTTTCATAGATTTCAAGCCCTGAGGTCTCGAGTTAAGGGGGCGGCAATGTCAGGACCCTTTCTTATCTTCAGATACTGCTCACCTTCAGACAACAGTTCAACGCCCAGATGCAACGATAACGCTTCATCAAGATCCGACGGCTACCAGCTAATGGCTTCAGTTAACGCTGTAATTAAGTTTACCACTTCATTAATCAGCTTTAGCTGAACCATTATTGTAATCGCTACTTAGCTTGAGCCTACCTTTCAAGATA